>CM040122.1:158514889-159248028 GCA_022559845.1 Amorphophallus konjac | reverse complement strand
AAGCCGCCTGGCATTCAGAGTCCCATATGAAGGGGGCGTCTTTCTTCATCAGCTTGCCGAAAGGCACACATCGACCGAAGAGGTTAGAAATAAACCTCCGAATGTTGGTTAGCCTCCCTTGGAAGGACCTGAGTTCGGTGATGTTGCCGAGTGGTGGAAGCTCCCGGATTGCTTTGATCTTGCTGGGATCCACCTTGATTCCTCGGTACCTGAGGACGAAGCTGAGAAATTTGCCGCTGGATACGCCAAAGGCAGATTTCATGGGGTTCATCTTGAGCCCATATTGCCGGAGACGCTCAAAGACTTGGTGGAGGTCATGCAAATGGTCTTCGTGCCTCTTAGTCTTGGCGATGAGGTCATCAACGTAGCATTCGACAGTATTGTGTAGCATTTCATCGAATATCTTGGTCATGGCCCTTTGGTAAGTAGCGCTGGCATTGTTCTTGTCTCGGCTAATTCCACTCAGGTCAGTTTTTGGATGGACAGATGGGCTGGTGCTGTTCCTTTGTGTGACTTTCTTCCCCCACATCTATGGTCATCCCTGGCTGATAAGAGAAGCTCAGTCCAACAAGTTTTCTCTGATCCATCGCACTTCCATATTAATCTGGTTTGTGCTCATTACTCTGCAGGCTGCCTTGACTATATTCTATCCATGGCTAATGGTGCGGAGCAGTGGATTTGGTGCCCTTCTGCTGATGGTTTGTTTTCTTCTAAATATGTTCGTGGCTTACTCCATGGCTCGCCCTCCCACAGTTGGTCTTCTCTTTGGAGTTCCTTATTCCCACTCAAATGGTCGATCCATGCTTGGAGACTGGTGCGTGGCTGCCTCTCTACGGATGTTGCCATCCGGGCTTGTGGCATACCTCTCTGTTCTAAATGTTCTTGCTGCCCCACCCAGAATGAAGAATCTGATCTCCATCTCTTTTTCCATGGGCATATTGCTAATAAAGTATGGACTACTTTGTATTCATTCCTTCAGTTTGATAATCACTTGGTCCTGACTGCTTCTAATGGCGTGCTGGATTTCCTGATGGATTGTCGCCTCTCCTCTTTGGCTGGTAGCATCACCAAGTGCCTTTTCTTGGCCACGGTCTGGGAGTTGTGGTATTGCCGTAACAAGGCCCGCTACGATAATCTGCCCATGCACTCTCGCCACATTCTTCGTCGGATCATGTTTGCTATCCGGCCTATTATTCATGCTCTTAAGCCTAAAGGGAGAGACCTTTCCCTGTTGCAAAGGCATCTCTTGGCTTCTTGGGGTCTGTCCCCTCCCCCTACTTACCAGGCCCCTCCAAAGCTTATTCGGTGGTTGGCTCCACCAACCGGCCGGCTAAAACTAAATGTAGATGGAACATTCAAACGTGGTATGGGCATCGCAGGTGGTGGGGGAGTTGTACACTCCTATGGTGGTTATTTTATTTGTGCCTTTGCTACTTCCTACCAGCGGGTACACTCTAGCTTAGAAGCCGAGGCTTTGGCCCTTCGCGACGGTCTTCTCCTGTGTCACTCCAATGGTTTCTCTTCAGTAGCTGTTGAGTCGGATTCTCTTGTTCTGGTGAAGACAGTTACTGGATGCTATTCTCGACCTTGGCACCTCACTTATATTCTTCATGAGATTGCTGCCTTATCACAGTTGCTTCAGGCCTCTTTCTCTCATATCTATAGGGAGGCTAATCAAGTGGCCAATTGTCTTGCTAGTTTGGGCTGCGGCCTGACCCCGTCTCTTTCTATTTTTTCTTCTTGGCCTGATCTCCCCACTATTGTTAAGGGCCCCTTCCATCTTGATAAGGAAGGGTTCCCCTCTATTAGGCCTTGATCTTTTGGTGTTGTCATGACTGTTCCCCCCTCTTTTCCTTCTATATATATATATATTTGCCTACTAGGGTGTGGTGGTGGAGCGGTTTCCTCACTCCCTCCCTGAGGGGGTGAGCGCTCTCCTACTCTCTCCCTTTTAGGTATTGCTTTATTAAAAAAAAAAGTAGCGCTGGCATTCTTCAAACCGAAGGGCATGCGCTTGTAGTTGAAAATCATGTTGGGGGATCTAAAAGTTGTATGGTTCTTTTCTTTAAGGGACATCCGGATTTGATTATAACCGGATGACCCGTCCATGAAAGACAAGGCCTCATGCCCGATGGTCATGTCGACCATTGTTTCTGTAATTGGGACTAGAAAGTCATCCTTCGGACAGGCTTTGTTGAGGTCCCGAAAGTCAACACAGATGCAGACTTGACCACTCTTCTTCTTGACTGGGACTATGTTGGCGAGCCAAATCGGGTAGATACACGGCTCGATGAAATAGACCTCTGCCATTTTGTGGACTTCGACCAAACCTGGAGCTCTAGCTCATGGCGCATGCACCGCTGTGGTTGCTTGATTGGAGTGACTGAGGGAGAAATTGCTAGCTCATGCTCCGCTACAGAGGGGTCTAGCCCTGGTATCTCCTTGTTTGTCCAGACGAAGCAGTCTTTATATTCGAGCAGGAGTTGCTCGTAGTCCTGCTTCTCTACCTCGGTAAGGAGAGCACTGACAAACGTTGGCTGGGGAGCTTCATCTTCACCCAAGTTGATTTCAACGAGCTCGTCCACGGTCGCCTGGCCATCGTCCTCCAGCTCGGGAGGAGCGGGTTGGAAGTCGATGAAATCCTCATCATCGGTGTCGGCTTCATGTATTTCTCGACTTTCGAAGCCACTGGTCGACACCTATGGGACTGGAGAGTCGTTGTTGCTGGGATCCATCGAGGATTGGTCTGGGCCACCAATTTCTGGCCAGGAGTTGCCCGCTGGAGTTGTCGAGGTTTCCGCGAGGTTGCCTGCTAGAGCTGACAATCCTTCGTGGTAAGCATCTTGGCTAGCTCCCTCGTCAGGAGAGTCCGCTGAACCAAGTCCATTGCTCGACGGGGTGGCGGGAGGAGCTTTTTCAGCCCCGACGTGTTGGCAGGGAGGCGAGGAAGATTCCTCGACTGCTTGAC
The DNA here is from genome assembly GCA_022559845.1 of Amorphophallus konjac. Classification (NCBI taxonomy): domain Eukaryota; kingdom Viridiplantae; phylum Streptophyta; class Magnoliopsida; order Alismatales; family Araceae; genus Amorphophallus; species Amorphophallus konjac. The sequence continues at coordinate 159,245,060 of CM040122.1, read as the reverse complement.
CCGGGGTGCTGGCTTTGACGAGGATCGGGATCAGGATCTCCTCTTCCTCATCCCGGAGCTGTCTTTGGCTTCAACTCTAGCTTGGTCGTCAGCTGGCAGTGTCAAGCTTATGATGTTGACTGCGTAGTAGACGTGAAAGTCCTAGTCTTGGTCATAGCCAAGTCCCCTTGTATCCTTATGGAAGGACGGGGGTTGCTCCTGGACCTGGGAAGGGGTCCACAGTCGGTGAAAATATTCACGTCGCGTGGAACCTTGCCATTGAGGGATGTGTTGCTTCAGACACATTTCCCGAATGTGTGGCGGCAGGTCGCCCAGTACTTGGACGGCTTCAGGGGTGTCATCGGCTTGCCTGGAACAGTCGAAGTCGTCAGCCGGAGGGGCTTGAGGGACCGTGTCTCTCTTATAGAAGACAATAGGTTTGTCCCTGTTAGCCTTCTTCTTGTTTCGGCGTTGTTGCTTGAAGGTGACAATGAATGTCGTTGGCGACTCGACGCTGTGCTTCTCAGATGCACATGGAAGCTGGATGCAGTCTGGTGGCAAGCATATACTCTTGTTGATAGCTCGGCTAATAAGATTAGCCTCGAAGTCGATCTGGCGCCTCTCGGGACGATCTGGGGTTGACTTGGAGCCGAGGCGCAGCCGATGAAGCTTGGCCTTCTCCTCATCAACAGAGAAGAGATCATCATCATCTCCCTCTAAGAGCCAACCGTTGCTCTTGCTCTTAATCACAGGGTACGGACTAATCCCCTTGAAGTAGAGCACAGCGTCGGTCAGGTTGTATTCTGCTGGTGTGAACGGTGACAGGTCTGCAAAGACCGTGTGTTGCTGCCCGCCCTTGGCATCCTTGATGCATTGGTGGAGAGTTGACAGGACGACCCAATTTTCATGGAGCCAGGGTCTGCCCAGTAGCATCTTATATGACGTGTTGGAGTCGATGATGTAGAACGTCGCCTTGGAGGCGAAATCATCAAGCACCAGATCAACATCCACCCGGCCGAGGAAGACCTCGGTGTTTTGGTAAAAGTTGGATATCATGACCGCTTGAACCTTCTGGAGGTATTGGGTAAGATATAGAGTCTTGAATGTCTTGAGCGGCATGATGTTAACATCGGCACCAGCGTCTACCAGGATCCAGTTCACATCATGCCCGTTGATCTTCTCCTTCATGTAGAGAGGACGGTTGTGGCACGGAGGGGATGTAGACATGCCGTTCCTGACGTCTCCCGAGAAAGTCTCATATTACTGTACGACGCCCCGCGACGGCTTACGCATTTCGAATCTCTTAAGTGCTTCCTTTTCTTGGGTCTTCTTCTGCCTTTTTCGGCATCCGGAATCGTCTCGTCACGGCATTCGGACGGCATCAACACCAGTCGGACGCATCAGAGGTTCCGAAACCAGGAAGGGTGTCTGCCGGGCGGCCGCCAACGCCTGAACTGAGGACCCGGGTGGGTCTTTATGGGGGCGTCCAGGCCCCTGGACGCCCCCATTCTTTTAATTTATTTTTCAAAGCCCAAAACCAAATAAAAAATAATATATTAATGGAGGCGTCCAGGCCCCTGGACGCCTCCATAAAAACAAATATAAAAAATATAAAATGCCAGCTTTGGCATAAAAACAAAACAAAAATATAAAATATATTTTCTTGGAGGCGTCCAGGACCCTGGACGCCTCCATCAACTCACTCACGGGGCGCCGCCCACCGAACGACGGTTTGTCGTGTGTGAAAGAATCCAAATTGTAGAGACGTCCAGCTCCCTGGACGCGCCCATTTCCAAATCACGGGTCGCCGCTCCAAAACCACGCGTTGTGCCAAACCGCGTGCGGCTTTCGGCGGAGTTCGGTGGGACTTATGGAGGCGTCCGGGACCCTGGACGCCTCCATGAAAATATTCAGAAAAAATGAATAAAAATAGAATAAAATATATTTTTTGCCCTGATGGAGGTGTCCAGGGTCCTGGACGCCTCCACCCTCCGGAGCCCTATAAATAGAGGCCCACCCCCTCAGTTCTAGAGGAGCTTCTAAGAGATCCGATAGGCTGCCGGAGCCCAGAGGCTACCGGAGTCATTTCTAACCCGTGGGGTCTTTTGTAGGTGGAGGTTCCGCCGGCTTCTCGGGTGCCCACGCTCGCGAGAGGAAGGTCGTCTTCATCCACCGCGCTTCCACGTCGTCCCTACGCTGCCGGAGCTCCGCCGGATTTCACCATCGGCACATCCAATAAGCCAATCCTTTCCTTTTCTTCGTAGTTCTTTTGCATTCATCATCTCGCATCATCTATCCCCCTTCATAAGGGCGCCTCTTCTTACATACTTCTTGCATCCATCATCTCATTTTCCTCCTACTCGAGTCCGAGAGGGGTTTAAAAGACAACACCAACCAGGTGTGTGTCTTGCCATCATTTCGTTATTTTTATCGCAAGGATTTGAATACTACACCTTCATCTTTCTAATCCACTCGTTACTTGTTTGTCGTTGTTTTGCAAGGGTACCCAAGGAAAGCCCTCTCCGTCGGCCGGCCGAAGGGGGAGGAAGAAGCAACCCGCCATCTCCCGCTCTTGAGGTAGGCGCGATCACTTTCTTTATTTTGGGGTCTTTTGGCCCCTGGCGATCACATCTTGTTTTCGAGGCCGCGGCGAGTCACTTCCCCAATGGCCGTTTAAATTCCCGTTCTTACATTCTCTTTATATTCTGTTATATTCTGCTCATATTCTCGAGGCCGCGGCGAGTCACTTCCCCAATGGCCGTTTAAATTCCCGTTCTTATATGTTATATTCTTATCTATTCATATTCTCGAGGCCGCGGCGAGTCACTTCCCCAATGGCCGTTTAAATTCCCGTTCTTATATATTATATTCTTATCTATTCATATTCTCGAGGCCGCGGCGAGTCACTTCCCCAATGGCCGTTTAAATTCACGCTCTTTATATTCTCCTTATATTCTGTTATATTCTTATCTGCTCATATTCTCGAGGCCGCGGCGAGTCACTTCCCCAATGGCCGTTTCAATTCTTGCTATTTAATTTCTGTACCATTCCCGTCCCCCCGAGGCCGCGGCGAGTCACTTCCCGCTATGGCCGTTTAACCCCCATATCTTGCTATATTACATTTGTCCCGCTCGCCCCGCCGGAGCAATCTCCCGTGGTGGCCCCTTCTCTCTTCTCTTATTTCTGTGTTGCAGCAAAAAAAGAGGAGCCCGCGCGCTCCGCGTCTTCTTCGCTCCCCGAACCGCGTGACGTCGCTCACAGATTGGCGATCACGGTGGGACCTCTACTGCTTCCTTTTGGCTACCCTTGCAAGTTCGGCACCGTCCGTGCCTCTCCACCTTGGCGCCCTCGCGCGCCCCCGTTGTGCTCACGGCAGCACTGTCAGTTGTGATTGGTTGGGTGTTCATTATATGTTTGTTATTTCTGTTATTTTCTTACTCTATATATCTGTCAGCATTCTATTACATACATCCATCCCTCTTTTATATCCTTTTTCATTTTTTCTAAGGATCACCCTTTCCCGGTGAAGGAAGGACTCTTCGTTTGAGAATTCCTCTCAACGGACTAGAATCTCCTCCACTGGGACCTCCGTAAGTCCCCGACATCGAAGAATCTCCTCTTCGTTCACTGGGCTGGTTGTACCATTGAAGTTCCCCGGAGTTAGTCATCCCATTCGTGGTGAGACGAGAGACCCTAGCTGACACGGCGGTGAAACAAAAATAAACTAGGGTCCCTATTTTGTGTGAACTTCGGATCTCGCTAAAAACAAAAAAATCATCAAAATCAAAACACAAAAAAAGGCGTAAAGGCATCCACTTGTTTGATAATCTCTGCTACCTGCTTGCTAGTGTATGTTTTTACGTTCTGGGAAAACTGTGAGCATGGCTCACGAGTCTTTTGAGGAGAACCACCCTAGTCGTGGTTTGTCAGCCGACCCGCGAGTCTATGCTATGGACTCGGGTCCTTCTCATGAGCCCTCGCATGAGGTGCAGGTTATTGCCGGGGACACGTCCCCACCACAGGATATCTCTTCCTTACTGGGCGTCCTCGCCAACACGGAGCTTACCTCTGAACAGCTCCGGGCCTTCCAGGCCATTCTGAAGGGGAAATCTATTTCCCCCACGCCCCAGGAATCAACTCCGGCCATCGCACCTCTCCAAGAGTCCGTGCAGGCCATTCCATCTCCTTCATTGGCGCAAGCCATCCAGTCTCCCTCGCTTCAAGGACAAGCGAGCCAACAACCACCCTCATTCCAGTTCCCGTCACAATCTCAAACTCCCGTTGTTCCCCACATACCGCTTCAGCCAGGGCCAACTGTCGGCGGTCCGACAGCTCCCTCTCATTCGGGGTTCCCCCCTCAAGTCTCCGGGAGACAGTTTCTCCCCCAGTGGCAAGTGCCACCTTCACCTCCAGAGGAGCTCGCCCAATCGCTCCTCAATAGGTTCAATCGCATGGACGAGCAGTTTCAAAATCTGAGAAGAATGGTGGACGTGAAAGCCACCCCGGAGGTTGCTTTGCCAATCCTTCCCGTCATTCATCTTCCTCCCTCCGAAATGCCCACGTACCGCAGATACAATGGTACCGGCAACCCCTTCATTCACCTCAAGGATTTCATGTATGAATCCTCCTATTGGCAAAACGATCAGAGGTCCCTGGCATACCTCTTTCGGAGATCATTGGATGGTCCCGCGCTTGAGTGGTTCTATTCCTTGGAGCCCCGCGAGGCCGAGAATTTTGAAATAGTCCAGAGAAGGTTCTTGCAGAAATATAGGGATAGGGTCGGTCCCTCACTCTCCATTACCGACCTAGTGGCCGAAAAGATGAAGCCCGACGAAGATTTTGTCCGCTATGCTGATAGATGGAGGTCTCTGGCGGAAAGAATAAGGGATACCCTCTCCGAGCCCGAACAAGTGAAGATGATTGTGTCTAATGCAACCCCACAGTTCAGACATGTCCTGGCCATGAATAAACTTACTACAATGGAGGAACTCTATGAAAGGGCCCGGTACATCCAAACCCAGTTAAAAGACTCCCCCATTATGAACATGTTTGAGTCACCGAAGCCCAAAGTGGTCAGAAAGACAGGCGCTGGTGTCCCGGGCGGAGCCACAGAAGGGGTCGTGACAAATGAGCAAGTGGGTGCGGTCAACAATGCCAACTATGCAGTCAACCCAAGGCCTCCACAAATGCCCCGACTTCCCCTCCAACCAGGTCCTTTCCCTCTTCGTCCTCCACCCCAAAATAATCCACCCCAGGATAATATGCCTCCATTACGTCAACCCCAGCAACAACAACCACAACCTCAGCAACAACAACCACCACTTCAGTACAACCAAGTTCCACCCCCGGGGAACTATGGTCCCCAACAGCAACAAAGGAGGCCGTCGGTCCCAAGAGAGCCTACTATCCACCATTGCCAGAAACCTTAGCAGACATTTTTAATGCCCTCATGGCATCAAACCAACTCGCCCTACCCAGAGAAAGGCCCGTGTGGCCCCCGAATGTTGATACCTCCAAATACTGCGTCTACCACAGGCAGCCAGGACACACAGTAGATTACTGCTTCCATTTCAAAGATTACATCCACGATATGAATGATGAACATCAAATAGATTGGGATGAAATGAGACGATACGTCGCCGCTCTCAAGGCTAGGAGACCTCCTCATAGGCCACAGCAGCAGTTACAACAGCAGCAGCAGCAACCACAACAACAACAACAGCCTCAGCAGGCCCCACAACAACAGCCCAACATGGGCATAATCCAGAATCCATTACCGGAGCACCAACAGCCCAATCATCAGGTTAACCCCATCTCCTCCTTCCCGGAAGTCGGGAGAGAGCAGGTGTGGCACCCGGAAAGTACCTCTATTCTTTCTTCCTCCAACCCTATCGTCATGCAACCCCCTCACCTTGCCCGGGTAGCACCTCTCTCTCATCAACCCGCGTCAGTATCACCTTCACCATTTCCACTACCATTACGCCCTCTCATCCGTACCCCGATCCCCTATCAACCGACACTCTCCACTACGCCTTCACACCCTCTCATCTTCTCCCACTCCCCCACTTTACCATCCACCTCTACCACATTTACCCCTACGCCTTCTAAACCCCTTATCATCCGTCAACCATACATAACCCCGTCTTTCTCCACCATATCACCACTAATGCCTTCAAAACCACTCATTACCCATCACCCACCTCAAAATCATTGCCCGCTTCAAGCCCTACCCACTTCTACTTCGTCTCCACCTCCACCTTCCAGACCCCTTATCCTTCGTAATCCGTGTGATATCCCCTCTACCTCCACCATGCCTCCACCTAACAAACCCCTCATCAGAATCCCTGCTCCCGTCATCACCCCTGCTTCATCAACCATTCCTCCACCACTACCCCTCAAATCCTCTGTTAAAACCCACTGCTACCCCCACAGAGGTACAAAAGCCGCAGGCAATGGTGCTCCGGAGTGGAAGGATTTTCCACAGGGTTTTCCCCCACAACAGTCAGAATCCTGAGCAATCTCAGCCAGAGAAGGATGATGGAGAACAACCAGAAAGAGCTATCCCTGGAACACAGTATGATCTATTGAAACACTTGGACAAGACGCCTGCTCGGATCTCCATCCTGGAGCTACTTCAAAGATCCACATCCCACCAGGCGGCCTTGATGGAATACCTTCAAAAGGTCATGGTTAATGAAGACCTCCCGTGGAGAAGATTTCGACCGTCCTGACCCCAACAGACACACAACCGGCCATCATGTTCCACAACTACGAGCTCGCTCCCAAGGAAGCTCGAAAATATGCACTGTGCATTTCAATAAAAATTAATGGGGTATCCATAAACCCGTGTCTTGTGGACACGGGTGCGTCCATAAATGTGATCTCCATGGACACCCTTCAGTTGTGTGGGGTCAACGAGGAACAAATAAGACCTTCCTCGATCACGGTCACGGCTTATGACAATAGCAAAAGGCCACCGCAGGGGATGATTATTCTGAAGGCAGAACTAGGCCCCATGTCAATTCCCACGGAATTCCATGTCCTCGACATGGACCCCACATTCAAGGCTATACTGGGTCGCCCTTACATCGAAGCCATGGACGCTGTGCCTTCCACCAACCATCAGTGCCTGAAGTTTCCTTACAATGGGAGGATTATTAAAGTGGTCAGTACACCTGTCCTTCACACAGTGGATGCTATCAACACCTCTCTGCCCTCTGTTTGGCCGTCTCATCGGCCCATATTGTCACTACTGGACGTACGTGATTCATCTCACGTTCCACTAGCACCAAAGGAGCCGGTCAGGACAACCGCAACATCATATCTCCCTTTTCACTCCAAAGGGTGGGAGATTATGAGGAACATCGGCTACCAACAGGGTAAAGGTCTGGGCGCACAGTTACAGGGTAGGCTCAAACCGCCAAAGGAAATTAGGCCGAACCGCAGGTTTGGCCTAGGCTTCAAAGGACCGTTCAAGGCGGATTGGAAGCCCCTCACATGGACTCTATCAAACCACTTCAACAGAGGGCCCGTTGTTCAGATGGGAGATTACCCACGAGAAGCATATGGGGATCACATGCTGTATATTTGGCTGAAAAATGTCCGAGGATCACCAAAAGAGGCAAGATCAAAGATCCGGAATGCGAGTGGAACAAATGGTTCGACATACGGGACATTTCCGTTGCACTGGAAAGGATGTTCTCGTCTCCGCAGCTTGAAGGACCACCATTGATCTCCGAAATACCAGAGAATATTACCACTCTTGCCAAGGTTCCAAACTATCCTCGTCCTCGCCAGAAGGACCCTGTCATCGACGGATCTTCATCCGTCCTCAACATTGCCGTCGACGGCTCATTAGCCGCCATCTTCTCCATCCACTCGTCTCAGCCTTTGCTGATATCTTCTTCCTGGGCCAGACAATTGTCTGATGATCTTCCCAGATCCCCTTCTCTGCTTACATACCTACGCGGGCTTCTCAACCCGCGCCAGGTCTTCAACCATGATCTGCTCTATGAGCCTCACAATTCTCTAGCCATAACCACTTTTCTCTCTCCTCCAATCTCTTTTCACTGCTTTGTCATTAAAAATGAAAATGAAAAAAAAACGTCAATTTTCAAACTCCCCAACAACACATCTTCGTTGAGGAAACCTCCTACATCTCCCACGGGTGCGTACCGCCCTGCGGACCACCCGTCCAAGGTCCGATGAGCGACCTTTTCTACCCCTCCTCTGAGGGGTCTTCTCCTGTACATTCTACACCATCCCCTTCGTCTTCCTCTTCTTCTGTAAATATTGTCAGTCAATCTAGGAATGATAGGCCAAGGGTAGTACCTAGGAAGAAATCCAAGGGTAGGCAGATCCCTCGTCGATTCCTCCTGGATTTAGCCGCCAGGTGTCAGGCCCTCCTTGCCATCCCCCAATTGTTAGAAAATCCCATCCGGCTACCGGAAATAGAATGTGAGGGCGACTGTGCATTTGATGAAGGGTATGGAGTCTACGAGATCACGGATGAAGAATACCCTACCGAAGATGAGGGTGAGAATATGAGGACGCGGCTGGCGCATATGCTAGTGGAATGAGGAGATTCGACGAGCCGTCAACCGCCGTAGAAGAATCCACCAAAGAAGTCAACTTGGGAACTGAGGAAGACCCTAGGATCATCCTCATAAGTGACAACCTACCACCCTCTGAAGAAGAGGCATTAATTGAGGTTCTCAAGGAATATAAGGACACGTTTGTATGGAGCTACGAGGATATGCCGGGTCTAGATTCAACCTTGGTCGAACACCATTTAACCCTAAAACCAGGGTCCGTCTCGGTAAAACAAAGGTTAAGGCGTTTCCACCCTCAGATGGCTTTGAAAATGAAAGAAGAGGTCGATAAGCTCCACAAAGCCAGGTTCATTAGAGTCGTCCTTTATCCTCAATGGGTGGCGAACATTGTCCCGGTCATGAAGAAAGATGGGAAAGTCAGGATTTGCATCGACTTCCGGGACCTTAACCGCGCGTGTCCAAAAGATGATTTTCCTTACCTCACATTGATGTGTTGATTGATAACACGGCAGGCTACGAAACCCTCTCATTCATGGATGGATTTTCAGGATACAATCAAATTCGTTTGGCAGAAGAGGATCAGGAAAAGACGTCATTCACTACCCCTTGGGGAACATATTGTTACGTGGTCATGCCGTTCGGATTAAAGAATGCTGGAGCTACTTACCAAAGAGCGATGATGGCCATATTTCATGACATGATGCACATATATCTGGAAGTGTATGTGGATGACTTATTGGTGAAATCAAGGACCAGGATGGAACATCCAGAAGTTTTGGCTAAGGTCTTGCAAAGGTCAAGGGAGTTCCAATTGAAAATGAACCCGAAAAAGTGTGTGTTTGGTGTGTCATCGGGTAAATTGCTGGGTTTCATTGTGAGTAAAAGAGGGATCGAGATAGATCCCGACAAAGCCAAGGCTATCAGGGATATGCCGCCTCCCAAGAATTTGAGGGAAGTCCGAGGTTTAATCGGGAGGTTGCAGTTTATTCGTCGGTTTGTGTCCCAACATTCACAAAGGTGTAGACCTCTCTACGAGTTGACCAAGCCAGGAGTAGAATTCCACTGGAATTCTAAATGTCAGAAAGCTTTTGAAGGGTTGAAGGAATATCTGGCTAGTCCACCCGTTCTCATTCCACCTAAACCAGAAAAACCTCTGATCCTTTACGTCTCAGTCTTGGATGACTCCGTGGGAGCCGTCCTCGCACAAGCTGATGAAGAAGGCAAGGAACGGGCCACCTATTACTTGTCCAAACTTCTCAATCCCTGTGAGCAGAAGTACACCGTCATGGAGAAAACCTGTGCTGCCCTCGTTTGGGTAGTGCAGAAATTGAAGCACTACTTCTTGGCTCATGAGGTCCACTTGATTGCTCGAATGAATCCTATCAAATTCCTTCTGGAGAAATCCGTCCTTACGGATAGGCTAGCACGCTGGCAAAGTTTTCTCTCTCAGTTCGACATCACCTACATCCAGCAAAAGGCGATTAAAGGCTATGCCATAGCCGAGCATCTCGCGCACCATCCTCTTCCCAAGTTCGATCCCGTCCAATCAGAGTTTCCAGATGAGGAACTAATGTCCGTCAACCAATCAGATGAGCCAATGTGGACGCTATATTTTGATGGAGCTCTGAATTCTCAAGGGAGAGGAATCGGCGTCGCCCTCCTGTCGCCTGAAGGCCTCACATTCCCATTGGCATACCAGCTCAAATTTCCAGTTACCAACAATATAGCCGAATATGAAGCTCTTCTAGCTGGCCTAGAACTCGCTCATTCTTTTCGTATCACTGAGTTGCGAGTCGTAGGTGATAGTCAACTCATCCTTCGCCAGGTGCTCACTAAATATCGCACTCGCGATCCCAAACTCAAGCCATACCAAGAACTCACTGCTGCCTTTGCCAAACTGTTCACCAAACTGATCTTTGTTCATGTCCCTCGTCATCAGAATATTCTCGCTGATGCCCTCGCCTCGTTGGCATCATCCATAAGGTTCCCTCTAGGAAGATGGTTTGAGTCCATTTCCATCTACAAACTTCACGCCCCTGCAATCGATGATGCTTCCTACGTAAATATCAAAGACAGGATAGCAAGGAAGATCCTGCAGGAAGATATCCTTGAGAAGAGGGAAATCATGTTGGCAGAGGCCGAAGAAGAACTGGCTGATGAAGAGAAACCATGGTTCTATGAAATCGTCAAATACTGCCAAGATCAGTCTTATCCTGAAGGGGCCACCACAGAGGACAAGAAAGCCATAAGAAGGGTGGCTCAGAAATATACTTTGGTTGGAGGTCTACTCTATAGGAGGAGCCTTACTGGTATTCTGTTAAGATGTCTTGGTGACGATGAGGTTTGGAAATGTGTAGAGGAGACGCACTCGGGTGTGTGCGGTGGCCACGTGAATAGTCAGATGCTCGCCAAGAAGATCATTCGGCAAGGCTTTTACTGGCCCACTATGGAAGAGGATTGTGCTGTCTATGTCCGTAGGTGTGTCAAGTGTCAACTTCACGCCGATAAAATCCATTCACCATCTTCCTCACTTCATCCAATATCCTCCCCGTGGCCTTTCTCCATGTGGGCATTCGACATCATTGGTCCCCTAGGTGATCCCAATTCCCTCACCAAGCAGAAATCTTTCATCCTTACTGCGACGGAATACTTCACCAAATGGGCCGAAGCCGAAGCTTACGCGGAAATCAAGGCGTCAACAGTCTGCAAGTTCATCATGAAGAACATCCTCGCCAGATTCGGCGTCCCAAGCACAATCGTCACCGACAATGGGCCACAGTTCATTTCTCAGGACCTACAGGACCTCTGCAAAAGGTACGCAATTGCATTGCATCATTCATCGCCTTATTACCCACAAGGTAATGGCCAAGCGGAGGCCACCAATAAAACATTGCTTAAAATCATCAAAAAAACCTGCGAGTCTAGTAAGTTTTCAGACTGGCCAGAGAAACTTATCGAAGCCCTATGGGCCTATCGCACTTCAATCCGTACCCCCACCGGGCAGACTCCATTTGCCCTTACTTATGGTATGGAAGCGGTAGTCCCATACGAGACTCTGATCCCTTCTCTCAGGGTACAATTGGACGAGGAATTTCCCCTCGACGATCGTCGTAATTCACTCCTCGCCCAGTTGGAACTCTTGGATGAGAAGCGGCTGGCCGCTGCCGAACACGCGCGTGTGTATCAAAATAGACTCGCTCGCTTTTACCAAAAGAAAGTCGTTGAGAGAAAATTCAAAGTCGGTGAGATGGTCGTAAAAAGAATTTTTGTCAAACCTGGAGGGCCACGTTCTAAGCTCCAACCCAATTGGGAAGGACCATTTGTAATTCAAGCCGTGTACCCTGGCAACGCCTACAAGCTAATCAACGCCGAAGGGACCGAGTTATCCCACCCTTGGAATGGGCTTTATCTTAAGAAATACTACCCTTAGCACAAAACAAAAAAAATGATGAAAAGATAAAAAACATCAAAAACAAAGAAATACCAAAAACCACTAAAAATATGGAAAATTCAAAATGCCGATGCCTGGCAGTCACCATGTAGTTAAGTCCCTGCATCTAACCTTCATGTTAGGATAGGGCCCATTAAGGCTTGGTAGGCACCGGGTCTTGGTTTGCCAGAACCGTGGAGATCCCTGTCCGGCCACGTCGGCCTATGCTCGCTCGAGGAAGCCAACATGTGCTCACCTATGTATTTTATTCAAAAAAAGTCGGTAGCATCACCTACGGTGGGGCCCCACCCAGAAGATCTCCGGAAGCTGTAATCTTTATTCTTTTCTCTTCGACCAAATGAGACAGTCGGCGCCCTTAAAACGCTGAGCATGAGAAACCGAAACTCAAACCCAAAGGCAAGAGTAGGATCCATTTCCTCGAGCATCGATCAGAGCACGAGAAGAGGGCAGTGTCCCCGCAGGCATACGAAAAGGGAGCCCACAAACGTCAAACGACTATATCTCCCTCACAAAAAGAAATACAAAATCAAAATCAAGAGAAAGCCTGGTCGTGACCGTGCCTGTTGCGATAAACGGAACCCCTCAAAGCAAAAGTCTGAATCCACAAAAGGGGGCCGTGGAATGTAAATGCTCGAGATTTGGTCCGAAGTTGTCCGAAAGGAAAGAGTTAATGGGCCCTTATTCGCTCGCCGGGTTAACGGCTTTGCCGATCCTCTCAGGAGGTTTATCCCCTACACTCTTCCTTCTCCTCTAAAGATGAAGGTTCGATGGAGTTTCTGAAGGGTGAAAACTGCCTAGGGTCTGCGACCTTATTTTAATATACACATTTGGTTGCCTACTTTGAAAAGTAAAAGCTATCGCTGCGAAGGAGTCTCCGTGTTTCTGGCTGGTCAAGACCCCTGTTTACCACCTTGATGTCTTCTTGTTTAACCTCGGGCTTAGGCCAATGCAAGCGCGTCACCTATGGGTGCGACGGCGTCTGATTCCGGGTCAGCGTCGCGCGGTTGGTCGTTAGGGTTCCAGGGTGTTCCATCATATACCATCTAGAGTTGTGAGGAAACAGACCCGGGTCGGGCAAATCTCTTACCTCAAACACCTTTTGGGTGAATCCCTGTGGTCGGAAGCGACTGGGAGCCTAAGCATGGCATGACGGTATTGTCATCAGGGTAAGTCTTAGCCGGCGGGATCATCATTCGAGGGGTCTAGAGGCCCAAATCAACCTAGATGTGCACTTAGGATACCTGGGAGGTTAGTAAGAAACTCCTGTTCTCACGTAGGTTAGGTGCCATTTGGGTGCTTGCCAGGCATTAGCAACAAAAAAAATTGAAATGATAAAAACAACAAAAAATGGAAAAGAGAAAATGTACATATTTGCAAACAAAAAAAATCTTTTTTATGATAAAATAAAAAAATGCCAAATATAAAAAGAAAACAAATCAATTTTGCATGATTGCATTTGCGTGCAGCATCTCACTTTTAATACCGCTTGCATTCGTGTGCTTGCCTGTCGCATTTATCATCACCACATCTTTCCTTACCTTCGTTAATAAAGGCTTGGCCCCTTGACCAGTTATCAAGGACAGTCAATGTGACCATTTGCTTATTGAGCAAGGGGCCAAGTCAGAACAGAAATTTTGATTTGTTTGTTTCAGTGATGTGTGCAGGGATTCGAGGCGACAAAAGTAAAGGTGAAAACCAAACAAACCGAACCTTGTATTTTATTCCAAAAAACAAAAAAATTACATCAAGTTCTCCCTCTCTCTCTGCATCACTCGTCCCACTACTCTCCGGGCAAAACGCTCTCAAAGGTGCTACCCAACTACGAAAAGCGGTACTCCTACCGCTCTGTACTCCCCTTCCTATTCCCACACCCCGGCGTTGATCCACGGAAGCAGCAGAGAAGCTACCAACACGAAAGCCACGCTCTCGTGCTCTTCGGTAGCGCTCCTCACCATCTCTCAGCCACTGTTCAGCAAGACCAAGGCTGGTTCGGAGTTCGAACAACTGGGCCTCCATGGCCCTCGTTCCTCCCTTTCAGTCAATCTGTTGGCTCTTTCTCTCTCTGCGTCTCTTTCTCTCTCTGCCCGTTCTCTCTCACGGTCTTCCCTCTCCAACTGGAGAGTGATCCTCAGTTCCATAGCATCCCTGGAAGAGTCGTCATCAGGATGACGCCGCAGTTCCCTCTCCAGTTCTGCTATCCTATCCTCCCTCTGCGCAGCTTGGGCAAGCGCTTCTCCGTCTCCTTTTCCTGCCGAGTGTACCATCTCAGATACGCGATAAGGCGTAAACAAAGAGAACTCAACACTGAAACTTTTACCTGTATACAGAGCATCCCTTCTGCCTCCGCAGCACGCTGCGTGGCGTGAGCAAGTTGCTCATGAAGCAAGTCGAGTTCTGAGGTGGGAATCCACAAGCTGGAAGAGGCACCACCTACTCCCATCGCTGGGGAAGCCGCGCCAATCTGGGCATGCTACGACCGTGTGAATTAGCAGCCAACATCTGGAATCTGCGGTTTTAATTAGGAACGCACTGTACACCTACCAAGGCGCTCGTAGCTCCGCGGGCATCGCCCAACCGTTGCTCCATCTCTGCCAAGCGAGTTCGTAAAGTCGCTATCATCGTATCACGGATATCCTGCAGCCATACGAGTCAGCATTTCCACCAGAAAACCAAAAAAAAGGGGGGGAGAAAGAAGAAAAGAGAAAAAGGGGAGACCTACCTCCGCAAGTCCCCGGGGTTGGAACCGCTCTGCGTACCTTGTCTTGTATAGACGCAGGTAATCCTCGCTATCCCGTGCCCGCGATTCCACGATTATGCCACCCCGTTGCCAGTCTTCGTACTGTTCGGGGAATCGCACACGCCAGTCAATGCAGGTCGCCGGTCCTCGCGTCTCTCTCCCAACGCGAGGTGGCGCAGCCGTATCCACCCATTCCTGAGCCAGTCCCAAGGACCTCATAACCAATCGTAGCCGAAGCGGCTCGATTTCATTCAGGCAGTGCATCCACAATTCCCGTCCGAACCGGGCACGACTTGCTAGAACCCACGGCTGGTCGGCATCGACCATGTCTGAGTAGGGTCTCCAGTTTACCATCGCTGCAGGGAACTCCTGTAGCTCCCGCCTTAGCACCATCAGTTGGTAGGTTAGGGGTGCCGCACTCATGATGGGTTCCCACCGCCTGGCTAGCGGCACCATCGCGGGTCGCCAATGCCGAGCTCTCCCCATGGGGAGGTAATAATAGCTCCACAGCTGCTCGGCGCAGGTCATCAGTACCTTGCAAAAACGCAAAAAAAAATACAAAACAAGCAAAACCAAAAATACCTGGATGAATGGTGTAAAACCACTCACAGCCATCTCACGATCCGCTTCTTGGAACAGGCCTGCAAACAAGTGCGCCAGCATGGCAGCTCCCCAGGCGTAGTACCCTACTCTTTCAAGGTCTGATAGCAGCTCCAGGAAGCGACATTGGATACCGTCCCCTTTCGAGCTCAGTACCAATCTCCCCAAAAGGAAGAGGAGAAATCTCCTCAAATCTATGTTGCATCTTTCCCAATTTCGAAATCTGTGCAGTACACGGCACGGCATCCTATTTCCATCCTTTCCATGAACTCTTCTGAGGATTCATCGTCCCGCCGACGAGTGTCGGTGAGCCCTAATGCATCCATGAGGGACGCCCTAGCTACCGACCTATTTTTCCGACCATCTAGGTCCAAACCCAGTAGCTTCCGAGCACCTTCTCGGTAATCCGCATAAGTGACCCCGGTCACTGCCTCGCCCTCCACCTTCAGGCTTGTGATCCGGACCACATCCTCCAAGCTGGGCACCATGTGCCCCCAGGGCATCAGGAATGCCCGACTCACTGGGTCCCATCTCTCACACAAGGCTTGGATCAGGACCAGGTCGAGCTGGATCGGCTCGATCCGAAGAAAGGTGCCAAAACCCATCACGTCTAGCCTGGCCTTCTGAAAATCTGGGAGACCTCGGTATGCTGCCACTACCAACTCCCATGAGATCTGTGATTTCATCACACTCTACGCATGCAGGGAATGGAGAGGAGGTTTGGTCAGAAAGAAAGGAAGAAAAAAGAATGAAAAAAGGGCAGGAAAACTTGGCTTACGAGTTGTGATTGGGCCCTTTCGCTGAAGTGCCCTTCGAGGTCCGAAAGCCTCCGGGAACTACTACCACTGGACCTGCTTCTCTTCGAGAGTGGGAAGATTCGCCCTCCATCCAACTCTCGGAATTTTGAACTCCTCCTCTCCCGTGAGAACTTGCGCTCCTCGAGTTAGCTCTCGATATACCTGGGAGGATAAAAGGGACAAGAATTTATAGAAATGGAAGGAGTACAGGCCAAGATTGCCTCCATCACCTTTAATGATAGCCCTCGCAATGAGGCACCTACCATGCGGTCCCGTGTGTCACTTCGCCGCTCGCACAGGGTGATTGATTGGACGAAGAATATGACGACTAGCCCCCTATGTTGTCTAGGGATACCCTATCATGTTTTGGAGGACGTCCGCAAAATTTGACACAACATCCGGGAAAAGGGACTAGGGCCGTCATTATTGACTTCGACGGCAGATTCCCGTGGAAAATGGTCACAACAAGACGCGATTCTCCGCTCGGGGTGGAGTCTCGACAGACCCATCACATGGGAACAGTGCAAAGGAGAAGAAGTGTAGGGAAGAAGGAACGCACAAGAGAACAAACAAGCAGCAGAAAATTAAATCACTCCATTCATAATTCTACATAAGCTGTCATAAACACTACAATCATAGAGATGAGGCGGGTCCACTGGCTCGCCAACTCGTGCCATTATCTTCATGCTCGTCCCTCTAGGCGTCCCTCTCCTCTCCCCTGAGGTGAGGGTCCCTCAGAAGCCTCCGGGATCCCCGTGCAGTAGCACCCGCCTCGCCTCGTGGCGCCGGCTCCACAGCAATGACTCGCTGCTCCTCCCCTGGCGTGGCAAAGAAGCCACTAGCGGCAAAGCGACCAGACTGGCGCAGTCGCTCCCCGAACTCTCGCGCTCTCTCGTAGCGCGTCTCCATCCCTCCTAGCCTCTGCACGACGGCCTGAAGGCCCAGCTGGAGCTCCCTCACTTGGGCCTCCAAGGCCCTCCTCTCGGTCTGATCCCGCTGTCGCTCGGACCTTCTCTCGGCTTTCTCTCTCTCTGCCTCTCTCCTCATCATCTGCAGAAGAACCCTTAACTCCAGGATGTCTGGAGAAGGTCTCTCCTCACCGCGATGTCGCAGCTCTGCTACAGTCGCCACCCAGGCATCACGCTCCTCTTCCGCCCGGGCAGCCCGAGCCACCGCACCAGCAAGTTGCTCCCGAAGGGAGGCAATCTCGAGAAAAGGGGCCGAGGAACTGGAAGATGCGCCGCCAGTCACTCCCACCATCGCTGTCTGCTGGGCACGCTGGAACGAACAAACAACAGTAGTCAGCTAAGCTCCACATTTAAAAATAAAAAATGCAGCACTTAGCTTACCAGGAGCGACAGTTCCTGTTGAGTGGCGGCCAGCTGCCGCCTGACCTCGGCTAATTGGGCACGCGACCCGTCGACGTCGCGCGTATCCCCGGCTTGGGGAAGCCCCGCATAACTCTCTCTCTGCCGCCGCAGGAAGTCGGCACTATCCTGCACCAGTACGCTCCCTTGCTGTCCAGGGAGACGTATGTGCCAATCCTCGAGCTTCACCTTGCCGCGACTCTCCTTCCCGACACGGCTCGGCTCGTCTGCACTCGCCCACTCATCGGCCAGGCCGACGGTCCTCGCCATGTCCTGCACCAAGAAAGAAGGGCCTCGCATCATAACAAAGAACGCGTCCCCTGTCTAGGACGCGTCCATCATTTGAGTGCAACACTCGCCGAACCCTTTCCCCCCCTCGCACGTCTCGCTTCAAAACTCAAAACAGATCAAAAAATGGGAAATCGAAGCACTCACGGAACCGTGTTCACCTCCCTCCGTGACATCGGGCCCCTCGGGTCCCTCGGGGGCCCGAAGCGGCCCTTCCTCCTCCATGGACGCCGTTCCGTGCTCTTGCGTGTCCCTCCTCAGGCGAGGAGTCCCACGTCCCTCTCCACCTTCACCATGGTCCGGCCCACCAAACTCCATCGATCAAAAGAGGAGGAAGACGAAAAGGGGGCAAGCGAGTTTCGGCGGAAGGCGGGCTCGTTTGCGGGTAAGGCACGGGAGAAGAAAGGCCACCCGACGCTTTAAATTTGAATTCGAGGATTAAGACGCGTCCTCGCGCATGGACGCGCCCAAAAAAGGGAGAAAGGAAACAGAATCCCCGTGCAAAGTGCAGTTCCCCGCTGTTCAGGGCAAGGTCTCGTGGAGCGTGCTTCGAAGGACAAGTGCAAAGAAAGAAAATGAGAGAGGAAAGGTACACACAACACAAGAAAGCCATTTTCATTTCATATAATAGTCGAAAGTACATCATGCAGTAAGGAGGGTGGAGTGTACAAGCAACTCTCTAACTCTCACCATCACCCTCCTGGTCATCTCTCTCCTCCCTCCTCTGACGGGGATCCCTAGGGGGCCTCTGCGACCTCTGTGAACCCTGAGAAGCCGTGCTCGCCTCGCCCTGCGGTGGCACCCCAGCCTCAAAGGCACGACGACGCTCCTCGGCCGAAGAAACCAGATAGCTGCCCATGGAAAAAGAACCAGACTAACGAAGTCGCGCCCCGCGTTCCTTCGCCCTCTGATACCGCTCCTCGCTCTCTCGAAGCCTCCCCTCCGCCGTGCGGAGACTCAATCGGAGCTCCATCAGCTGGGCCTCCAGAGCCCTCCTCTCGTCCCAGTCTTGCAGTCGCTCCGCCCTCCTGTCCTCTCTCTCTCTCTGTCCTCTCTCTCTCTCTCTCTGCCCTCTCTCTCCCTCTCCCTCTCCTCTCTCTCTCGCGTCGCCTCCCTCCTCGACAGTTCGAGGGTGATCCGTAAATCCAGCACGTCACGAGGGAGCTCCTCAGCCTCCCGTCGACGCTCCTCCTCCAGCTCCACAATCCGGGCGTCACGCTCCGCCACCCGAGCGTCACACTCCTGCTCGGCACGAACAGCACGCGCCAGGGCCTCTCGGATCTCGGCCACCTGTTAAAGTACGCGTGCATCGTAAGAAAGAGGTGAAGGATGAAAGAGTAACTAGAGGAGGGTCAGGGCCAAGTAAGCACTCACTCGAGCCTCGCGATCACGCTCGGCCTCCTCAGCCCGGGCCACCGCGTAGGCCAGCTGCTCCTGAAGCGCAGAAATCTCCGGAGGAGGGCCCCACGAACTGGAACCCGCTCCACCAGCCGTCCCGGCTGCTGCTGCCTGGTGGGCCCGCTGAAACACGGGGCAAACGACAGTCAGGGGCTAAGCATCGAAATCCAGGTCACAAAAATACATTGCATAGACTCACCAGGATCTCCAACTCCTGTCGGATGGCCACCAACTGCCGCCTGGCGTCCGCCAACTGGGCCCTCAGCTCGGCGATCATGTTGTCACGAGCATCCTGCATTACACATAAGTTAGTACCACAAGCATATACATATAGAAGGGTGAAGCATTTTCATTTCACTTACCCCTGCCATACCACCAAGGAAGAGGCGGTCCCCGTACGTAGCCCGGTACCGTCTCAGGTAATCAGTACTGTCCTGTACATGGGACACCACTGGGACCCCGCCCTGCTGCCAGTCCTGGTACTGTGCCAGGAAGCGCGTACGCCAGTCCACAATCTTCGCCTTCCCCTTGGTCTTCCGCCCGATGCGGACCGGCTCGTCTACATCGACCCACTCCTGGGCCAGCCCCAACGTCCTCATAACCAGCCTCAGCCGAAGCGGCTCGATCTCGTTCAGGCAATGGACCCACACGTCCCGCCCGAAACGAGGAAGACCCGCTACAACCCAGGCTGGCCAGCATCGCCCATGCCCAGGTAGGGCCTCCACACCACCTGCATCACCGTACATACATCATGTTAGTTACCATTCAGTCACATGCATAAAAACACAAAAAAATCATACGCATCACACCATGGCCTCGGGATACTCGCTCAGCTCCCGACGAAGTGACGCCAGCTGGTAGCTGTGTGGTGCCGCTACCACGACCGGCCTCCACTGTCGCGCTAGAGGAACGGCTCTCCTGTTCCCCTGCCTGGCCCTCCCCATCGGGAAGTAGTAATAACTCCACACCTGCACCCATCATACATCATTAACACGAGTGATTGCATATTTAACTACGGTAAAATGCATAAATAAATTGTGTACCTGGAGAAAAGGTGCGAAGCCACTGACTGTCGTCTCCCTCTCTGAAGTCTGGGAGAGATCAGCAATCAAATGGGCAAGCAGAGCCGCTCCCCACGCGTAGTGCCCCACTCTGTCAAGGTCCGCCAGGATCCCGAGGAAGCGGCAGTGGATGCCATCCCCCTTCGTCCCCAGCAGAAGGCGGCCCAGGAAGAAGAAAAGAAACCTCCGGAGGTCTAGATCCACCAGCTCCCGCTCGCTCGGGTCCTGGGTGAAAGCTGCACGGGCATCTCCCTCCAGTCGTGCCAGAAACTCCGCTCCAGTCTCGCTAACCCGCTGGCGCGGGTCGACAAATCCGAGCGCCTCCATAATCTCCACTCGGCCGACTACCCTGCTGTCTCTGTCGGTCACGCTCGTCTCTAACCACAGCAGGTCCAGGGCACTCTCTCGGTAGTCGGGGTAGGTGACCCCGCTGACCGCCTCTCCGTCAACTCGTAGCCCGGTGATCCGAGCTACGTCTTCAAGCGTCGGCACCATGTGCCCCCAGGGCATCAGAAACGCCCGACTCGGCGCATGCCACCGCTCCCTCAATGCCTGGATAAGAGGAAGGTCGAGCCGGAAGGGCTCAATCCTGAGGAAGGCTCCAAAGCCCATGGCGTCCACACGCGCCCTCTGGAAGTCTGGCAGCCCACGGTACGCTGCCACCACTAGAGACCAGCTGATCCGGCCCTTCATCACGCCCTGCACACCACAAAACCAACAGGGCAACACATCAGCAGCATGGATAGTAATAAACAAAAACACTGTATATGCTACTTACTTATTTTATTTTTTATTTTTTATTTTTTTAAAAAAATATATTTATGTTTTCTTAGAGGCGTCCAACCCCTTGGACGCCTCCTCTTTATTTCTTTATTTTATTTTTAGAAAAACCCAAAAACAAAAACAAAAATAAATAAAAAAATATATATTTTATCATGGAGGCGTCCTAAGTCCTGGACGCCTCCTTATTTTTAATCCTATTTTATTATTTACGTGAATAAATAAATAAATAAAAAGAAAAAAAGAAAATGTGGAGGCGTCCAGGCCCCTGGACGCCTCCTTCCCTCACTCACCGCTCCTCACCACACGGCCTCTCGTCCGCCTATCCAGCCTATTAAACCAACAGATCGAAGTTCCGAAAGGCTTACCGGGTCGTGATCGTCCTCTCCCGCGTCGCCAGCATCTACTGCAGCCTCTACGGCCAAAGGAGGAGCCTCCTCCTCCACGGCAATCTCCTTCGCCGCAGCAGCCTCCTCGGCATCATCCCTCAGCCTCCTCGGACGACGAGCCCGTCGTTTCCGCTTCTCTCCACCCTGGCTCGGCCTCCTTGCTCCATTTGGACTAAGAATGGGTCGTCTGGTTTGACTGGGTCGTCTGAATGAACAGTAAATGAGCTAGGGGGGAGGCCCCCCATATATATAGAGAATCCACCTTGTTTGGGGCGTCCAGGCGCCGGGACGCCCCCACTTTTTGTTATTTTTTTTCAAAATTCAAAAAACTTAGGGGCGTCCAGGCGCCTGGACGCCCCCAAAACAAAAACTAAAAAAATTAAAAAAATAAAAATTAGGGGCGTCCAGGACCCCGGACGCCCCCAAAAAAAAACTAAAAAATTCAAAAATAAAAAATTAGGGGCGTCCAGGACCCCAGACGCCCCAAAAAAATAATAATAATTTCAAAACAAAAAATAAAAACTTAGGGGCGTCCAGGCCCCTGGACGCCCCCATAATAAAAATTTCAAAAAAATAATAAAAGAGAAATAAGACAAGAGTATGTATATAATCCAAACAAAAGCACAAAATAAAAACACAAAGAAAAAGAAAAATCACCAAAAAAATAATAATTAAGGGGACAAGGGTCCAAAACATCCAAATGCCAGATTTTATTCATCAGAAAAGTAGAATGAGCTACATCAGGGGTTTAGGCGCCTTAGGCCTTAACTTCCCCAGTTCGGTTACATAAGCCCTCCACAGCTCGCACTCTTCCCCCACGTGCGCTAAGGCCTTTCCCGCAACACTTGTCTTCCAGGGTGCTTTGACGGCCTTCGCTTCCTTCGCATCCGCTTCAGTGCCCAACTCTCTCTTCTTCAAAGGAACGATGCCAGTCGGTAGTGGGAACGAATGACGTGGAATGCCGATCTGGAGGCAGCACCGATGCGCGTTGTAAAGGACAAACTCGGTCGCACCAATCAGTTGGAGATCAACTTCACAAGAAGACCTCATGAGGAGCTCAAGCGAGAGTAGACATGCCGGTGCGCAAGTGAAGAAGCTTTGTGTCACGGTGCGAAAGTGAGACCGCCAGTCTTCACGTTTCTTCAGCCACGGAACACGGTTCGCTACAGTGCCACCAAAGCCTAACACGTCGGCTATGTGGTGAAGCGGGCTTTGTTGGAAAAGCTTCGAAGCCGTCGGCATTCCCTCGCGGTGGTCGAATTTGAAATGCAAATCAAGCCAGCAATTCAAGACAAGTGCGCAACCAAATGGAGGCTTACCCATGCTCGAGGCAGTAAGACCGCTGTAAAGATAGGCAAGGACGGCGGGTCCTACCCTCTTTCCACTCCAGATCCCACGAATGGCACTTAGTTGGTCTTCCTCCACCATGTTGTCGGTATAAGGAAACAAGAGAGCACCCGCCAGACAAATGGTGAACCCCTTCATGATTCCCTCCAAATAGTCATCGTCTGGTGACCCTCTCAGGGCGTCCATGACCCACTCCGCGAGCTTTTGGAGATCGATCCCCTTTTGAGTACGGACCTTTCGGGCTGCGTCGGGCGGCATGAAGCTTCCAAGGACGCTTTCAGAAGTCCCCCGTGTCAGCATCCGCATAGCCTTCACTTTCCCGTCACTCTTGAATTTCTTCAATCCGAGCAGAAGTTCCACCTCCTCGAGGAGGATGGTCGCCTCGAAGGTCGGGAAGATAAAAGTGTGGGTCTGGGGATGCCAGATCTCCACTAGTGCGCCCATAGCCGCCCAGTCCATACGAATCTTCTCGTAGTGTTTGGCGTGAATAAGGAGCCCCTGCAGATGCCACATCGAGAGTATGGCCCTCATGCCGATGGAGATGTTGGAAGTTAGCTTTGAAAGCCATGGCAGTTTGGAAAACTTCCTCGGGCCTGGGAAGAGTGGATATGGCTGGAAGAGAAAAGAAAGAAGAAGAAATGAAGGAAGTAAGAAGAAGGTTCACGTGGAAAAATTTGAAAAGAATCAGCTTACCATATGCGACATGATCGTCCCACTCAGATGACCCTCGAGGTCGGAGAGTCGCCTGACCTCGCTGCTAGGCCTGCTCCTCTTCATAACGCGGGAAGACTCTCCTTCCATCCTAAAATCTCTAGATTCTCCTCTCTTTCCTCTCCTGAGCTTCCAAAACCCACCTTGATGCTTTTGAATGAACTAGCCTAAGGGGAGTTCTTATAGGAAGGGTAGGGCGCTACAGGACGGAACATGTCACATCAGCAGTCAATGTCAGGATTTTGGCTAGATCTCCTTTCCATTGTGGTGCGATTCTGTTACGATTCTGTTACTTTCTGATGTTATTAATCCATGCTGGCCCGTGCAGGTTTTACTAACGGACGTCTTTGTCCTATCTCCTGTCCCACCTTTCAATGGTTGGTCCCACCATGTCATGCATCGTAGTATATGATACCTACGCTACTAGAACATGTCAAGGACCTTGCGGCCCGAACGAATCTGGGATTTGAGTTCCCCTTCAACAAAAACAGTGATGATCCCGGAAGAATTTGGGTTGTACGGATAGGCCGTTAACTTGTGGTAGCATGGGGACGACGGTTCCATTCAGTGAGTTGGTGCGTGGATAAACGGGTCCCGGCCCAGTACCAGCTCACCGGATCGGTATCCTGACCCGTTCTTAACAAGTTGACAATATTATCCTTGGCTATTTTCTATTTTAGTTCGTTTTAAATTTTTCTTTAAGCCCAGCATGCATTCATATAGGACTTTGATTTATTGCGGAAGATCATTCAAGTGATTCGATTGCGAAAGCCGCTGTGCTTCAATTCTTACAAATATGAGATATTCCACTCCGAATAAAATACTGAATTTCCTTGAAACGGCCCTACGCTGCTCTTCCAAAGGAGACCCTTGTTTGGACAGACCCTCAGATATTCCTTTACTTTTTACCTTGTTTGACCCACCTTGGCCGTAGCACTTCCACATTGGCTGGTAACCGCTCCCCAAAGGTGAAACCTCCGGTTTATGACCCAGGTACTTCCACACCGAGAAGTTGGTCTCTTTTTCGTGCCTGAGCGCACATCTCACCCTCCCTTATTTGATCTCCGTCCAAGCAATCGTCAAGATTTGAAAGACCTTCTTCAAAGGTTGCCTCATTGAAACTCCAGGAAAAATTCCAGACAGTAACGTCAAAAGCGTGTCTCATCACACCTTGGCATCAACTTATCAGTCCGCTCCCACTTCATTTCACTCCACTTCGATACCATTCCACTACGTGTCACTCCCTTGCAAAGCAGACGCCAAGGCGGGGCAGCTGTAGACACGCCATTCCTGACGTCTCCCGAGAAAGTCTCATATTACTGTACGACGCCCCGCGACGGCTTACGCATTTCGAATCTCTTAAGTGCTTCCTTTTCTTGGGTCTTCTTCTGCCTTTTTCGGCATCTGGAATCGTCTCGTCACGGCATTCGGACGGCATCAACACTAGTCGGACGCATCAGAGGTTCCGAAACCAGGAAGGGTGTCTGCCGGGCGGCCGCCAATGCCTGAACTGAGGACCCGGGTGGGTCTTTATGGGGGCGTCCAGGCCCCTGGACGCCCCCATTCTTTTAATTTATTTTTCAAAGCCCAAAACCAAATAAAAAATAATATATTAATGGAGGCGTCCAGGCCCCTGGACGCCTCCATAAAAACAAATATAAAAAATATAAAATGCCAGCTTTGGCATAAAAACAAAACAAAAATATAAAATATATTTTCTTGGAGGCGTCCAGGACCCTGGACGCCTCCATCAACTCACTCACGGGGCGCCGCCCACCGAACGACGGTTTGTCGTGTGTGAAAGAATCCAAATTGTAGAGACGTCCAGCTCCCTGGACGCGCCCATTTCCAAATCACGGGTCGCCGCTCCAAAACCACGCGTTGTGCCAAACCGCGTGCGGCTTTCGGCGGAGTTCGGTGGGACTTATGGAGGCGTCCGGGACCCTGGACGCCTCCATGAAAATATTCGAAAAAATGAATAAAAATAGAATAAAATATCTTTTTTGCCCTGATGGAGGTGTCCAGGGTCCTGGACGCCTCCACCCTCCGGAGCCCTATAAATAGAGGCCCACCCCCTCAGTTCTAGAGGAGCTTCTAAGAGATCCGATAGGCTGCCGGAGCCCAGAGGCTACCGGAGTCATTTCTAACCCGTGGGGTCTTTTGTAGGTGGAGGTTCCGCCGGCTTCTCGGGTGCCCACGCTCGCGAGAGGAAGGTCGTCTTCATCCACCGCGCTTCCACGTCGTCCCTACGCTGCCGGAGCTCCGCCGGATTTCACCATCGGCACATCCAATAAGCCAATCCTTTCCTTTTCTTCGTAGTTCTTTTGCATTCATCATCTCGCATCATCTATCCCCCTTCATAAGGGCGCCTCTTCTTACATACTTCTTGCATCCATCATCTCATTTTCCTCCTACTCGAGTCCGAGAGGGGTTTAAAAGATAACACCAACCAGGTGTGTGTCTTGCCATCATTTCGTTATTTTTATCGCAAGGATTTGAATACTACACCTTCATCTTTCTAATCCACTCGTTACTTGTTTGTCGTTGTTTTGCAAGGGTACCCAAGGAAAGCCCTCTCCGTCGGTCGGCCGAAGGGGGAGGAAGAAGCAACCCGCCATCTCCCGCTCTTGAGGTAGGCGCGATCACTTTCTTTATTTTGGGGTCTTTTGGCCCCTGGCGATCACATCTTGTTTTCTAGGCCGCGGCGAGTCACTTCCCCAATGGCCGTTTAAATTCCCGTTCTTACATTCTCTTTATATTCTGTTATATTCTGCTCATATTCTCGAGGCCGCGGCGAGTCACTTCCCCAATGGCCGTTTAAATTCCCGTTCTTATATGTTATATTCTTATCTATTCATATTCTCGAGGCCGCGACGAGTCACTTCCCCAATGGCCGTTTAAATTCACGCTCTTTATATTCTCCTTATATTCTGTTATATTCTTATCTGCTCATATTCTCGAGGCCGCGGCGAGTCACTTCCCCAATGGCCGTTTCAATTCTTGCTATTTAATTTCTGTACCATTCCCATCCCCTCGAGGCCGCGGCGAGTCACTTCCCGCTATGGCCGTTTAATCCCCATATCTTGCTATATTACATTTGTCCCGCTCACCCCGCCGGAGTAATCTCCCGTGGTGGCCCCTTCTCTCTTCTCTTATTTCTGTGTTGCAGCAAAAAAAGAGGAGCCCGCGCGCTCCGCGTCTTCTTCGCTCCCCGAACCGCGTGACGTCGCTCACAGGGGAGAGCATCATGTCTTTCTCTGTGAAGGAGATGGTGGCTGCGAAGGCTTCATAGGCAGCCGCCTTCATTTCCGCGGCATGCGCTTCATAGGCTTTCGGCTCTTTGAGTATCTTGATAAGAGTTTCTCTTAGGTCCTTACTCTAAGCGATGGCTTCCAAATTGTAATACTGGTAGGGACGCGCTTCATCTGGTGGAGGACTTTCCGGTCAGCTCGAGCTCGAGCATCCTCCAAAGAGGGTAGTATGTCAGGCTGAGCCTTCTGCGAGCTGCCGTGCTATTCCCCATCAGGAAGTTGCACTGCCTTGCCCTTGCCACCGGGGTCGGACTGACTTTGATCGCCGGTGGACTCCTGGAACAGGGGTGCCAATGATAGCTCTTCTGGGGGTGACTGGCGGGCTGGCTCGTCCTTGCCGGACGGTCCCGCTTGCTTTGCTGCAGAAGACTGTACTTGTGCAGGGGCTGGGAGGCTGGTAGTAGCCTCTTCAATGCCGAAAGGATCGAGGATATCGGGTCCCCTCCGAATTTCTACTTCCGGAATGGGAGCCGGTTCCTCTCAAAAGACGATGATTCGTTCCGGGTCGAAAGTGGAAGGGTGAAGGGGTAGCTCGGGAACCTTTCCCCGACCTCTACCTGCGTCCTTTTCCACAACCTTGGCCACGACCGGCGTGCTCTGAGCTTGCTGTAGCCTAAGAGGGGCAATGATTCTTTGTCTTGTCCGGGAGGCTACTGGCTCGCCCCGCCAAGAAGCGTTGATATCGTCAGGAGGTGGGATGGCCACCATGTTGCAGGTGCAACGCTGAAGCATTTCTTCCAACTGCTCTGTGGTGATCTCCTTGTCTTTATAGCATAAGGAGAGCTCATCCGGGATCACGAGTCTTTCGCCGTTCTTGAGCTTTTGGATCATCTTTTGGACCCAATTTTTGAGGCAGGCTCATTTCTGCATTTCTTCCCACAGGATATAGCGGTCGAGTGGGAGAGCTCCAGTAGGACGAGGAGGAACGTATTCCTCCAGGCCATCAATGAGTCGCTGGAGCCTCTGGAGAGGCGTTGGCTCGGCTGGGGATTGTAGGGTGGCAGCTTGTTCAGCTTGTTTCTTGAGCCGCCTTCTGAGGTTCTTCCTCCTATTTTTCTCACGTCTCTTGGCGATAGCTGTCTCCAAGGGAGTAGGAGGGAGAGGTGCCGGGGCCGAAGTTGATAAATTCTGAGGAGGGTGTCCCCGGGGTAGGGCCTTGGCCAGGTGAGGCCAATGACTCTTTTTCGCCCGAATTTTGATCTAGGCGCCTTCCGTTTGCTGTATCTGGAAGGTGGCTTTAATCGGCTGCTCGATTACCTCGAGCCACAATCCCTGGTATGTCAAAATACTGGGACTGGCGTCCGAAGACGTGTGCGTAGTTTGGTGCCTTACCCACGGTGGCGACAGGAGCTTACGAAGAGTGGGTTGACTCTTGCTGGCGTCCGAAGATGTATGCTCAGTTTGATGCCTTAGCCGCGGTGGCGACAACTTTTGTTGAGAAGCGGACCGAGGGATATGCATGTTGTCCTTCTCCTTAGCCTTGCCTTTGTGATCACGCTGAGGGCTGGGTCTAGCGACAACTCACGACACCGCAGGATATTGTTGCTCTGCATAGTTATCCTGACTCTGCGGACCGGCTGAGCCTTGGGGTGGTGGGCCCGCCGCTTGAATCGAAGCCGCTGAAGACTCCGAAGATGTCTTATTTGTACTTTGGATTGTGTTAGAGGGTAGGCGGAGAGGACCCGACGGCCCATCTGCTGAGGGGGTGTGACAAGACTGAGGCGGGACCTCACCCTGCTTTTGCTTTCCCTTCCTATCCACGGATGCCGGAGACGGAGATAGGACGGGGGGATGATGAGAGAGAGCTGCGGAGTCCGTCGTCGTCTCTCCCACCAGAAAATCCTCTCGGCCGAGAAGGACACGGAGGAGCCTGGCGGTGTCTTCTTCAGGGAAAGGGAGAGACTTTAGCTCCCGCCAGGACCACCACCGCACAGCCGAAGTGGCTGGGGTTGGCTGGCCGGATGCTGACGTCTGGGAGCCCACAAGGGCCGGAGGAGCAGGGGAATGGATGACGTTGACCGAGAAGTTGGTCGGCTCCGTCTCTTGACTGGCATCCCGCACTCTACCCCTTCGCAATCGCTCGAGTGCTTCTTGGTTGTCAGTCTGAAACTCGAGCCATTCTGGATGATGCTGATGAGGTAGCCCGTGCCCATTTTCTTGAGGGGAGTCTGGCCGGTCTGGCACATCCCTGGCGGTGCTCAGGGTCTCTTTGAGAGCTTGTCGAAGCCTAATAAGTGACATGGAGTTCCCCTCCGCATCGATCTACTCCCATTGGATCTGTTCCTAGATGAGGTGTTGAACTTCCTCACAGGACTCGATCGGGTGGCAGATTCTAGCGTGGAAGGGGCAGTATTAGGGGTGACTAAGGTCCCAATGGGTGTAGTCTGCCGGTGAGTCGCGGGGCCTGATTTGCCCTCTCTTGACGAGGATATCGAAGAGTCACCGGATTCTCTCCCTGGGGAAGGAGAGGGGTCTATGATCATGCTAGGGCCTCCACCCCGGATACCAGAGCAAATGTTCGCCTTGACTAGTACTGGGCTCCTCTGTCTCGACATTGGAGAGAGAGAATACGGCCATCATGTGGATCACGTTGGCTGAGTGGTGAACCACGCGTGCTGCCTTAGCTGGCCTGGCCCACGTATATGGTTGCAGGGGATCGATGAGACCACTCTTCATTTTAACGAGGCCGTGTCGGATCAACTTCTGCGCCTGAGTCTTGAAGACGTAGCAATCTTCAATTGAGTGGCCCAGCATGCGATGATATAGGCAATAGCTGGGATCGTCAGTCTTCAGAGCCTCATCCGGCTTGCGGATTTCTGGCAGCTCGACGATCTTCTGGGTCATACAGAGGTCGAAGAGCATCTTCGTATGTTCCTTCTTGAAGGAGAAGGGTGTCTTCATGCGCTCTGAGAAGGAAGGAACAACTGGCTTGTCCGCTGGCTTTTTGTCAGAGCCGCTGGATTCGGCCTCCTTACTGGCTTTGGCGGCAAGGGTGAACTCTATGATTTTCACCTCCTTACCGGGCTGGCGTTCTCGCGCTTGCTATCCCTTTGCTACAGTATAGCTCAGGTTATCGGCGAAGAACATCTCTATTTCGATGACTGCCGAATTGAGTTGGTCGAAGGCTTTGATATTGGTGCCGAGGAGCTTTTCGCTGACCTAGGCTGCCAGACATCGACGGCATATAGTAATGGCGTCCTCCTGAACGGGTGGGTTGACACACCTCATGCTGAGGTCTCGCCACTTTTTGATGAAGTCGAGGGTGCTCTCGCCCTTTTTCTGCCGAAGAGAACAGAGTTCGGCCAGGGAAATCTTTCGCTCGGCCGTTTGAAAGCGGTCGAGGAATTTCTTCTGGAGATCTGTCCAGTCGATCACTGAGTTAGGCTTTAGGTGGGAATACCATTGAAAGGCCATTCCCATGAGCGAAGTAGCGAAGTAGCGGAGGAGATATGATTCATCCAGCGCTAACTCGTCCATGGCCGTAACATAGTAGGTCAAGTGTTCATGTGGCGACCCCTGCCCGATGAACTTTTGCAGCTTCAGGGGCATGGCGTACTCTGGCGGAAGCTTTTTCAGCTGGTGGTGAAGCGGGTAGGGCACACTGTAGAGGTCTACTGTGACAACCCCCTCACCATACTGAGCGAGCTTTATCTCGACAATACGCTCGATCATCTGGCGTTGCGCCAGGATATTTTCTGGCATTGGCGTATTGGAGGCTCGTGGTTGAGCCTCAACCATGTGCCAAACCCAGTTGCCAATGGAGTTCGGGCGATTGCCGCTGAGGTGTTGGCAGCATCACGAGCCGCCGGCGGTGTCGGTGCCTCAGCCTGGGGCCTGACAGGTTCCTAAGGATGAAGGTCCCGTTCCTGGAGGAGGTCTTGCAGGAGGGCCTTCAGATGCTTGTTCTCCTTCATGAGAGTGTCGAGGATCACTTCTTGAGCCTCGTTCACAGGAGGGTCGTTGTCGACCGGCTCTGCGTTGATAGGTGGGTCGCGCTCTTCCGTCGGGATCTCTTCGACGCGTTTCAACAACTGCGGTCCAGCAGAAGTGCCGATGTGACCTGCTGGGGGAGGCGACGGAACCTGATGGCGCGGCCTCCTGAAGTGGGATAGGGGCTGATTTAGGTCATCATATTGGGTGTCCGACTGGTGTCCGGTGGTGTAGCACGCGGGCACTCGAACCGCATCGTTGATGAACCAGGCCATCCGCTTCCTGCGCCGGTACCGCTCGGGGCGGTCAGGTGATGCGGCATCAAAAGCTATACGGGTGGAACGTATTTGTGTGTTATGGCTTGTATGAGATTGTACTTGTGTATTTGCTTAATTTCTTTCATTTGGCCCCTTTGTAAGGCTTTAATTAAGCCATTGGGCCACATTTCTAGGAAGAGTCCATTACTAGGTATCATGTATTAGGTCCACTTAAGGGTGTTACTTCATATTGGGTCATTAGGATTCAAATGGGTCATGAAGTCACTTAAGGCCCAAATTGGGCTACACTCTCTCATGGGCCATCTAGGTGGGAATGGTACATGACTAACATGGGCTTATGGTTGTCTCTTGGCCCATGATTAGCCTTTGGCCCATGAAGGGGGGCGCCCTCTTCTTTGGCCTTATTAGGCTTGGTTGGTGGCTTGGTTGGTGAAGATTAGGTAAGTTTGAATAGAAATGGTCTAAGATAGATTAAATTATGTATTAAGTGTTTTGACCACATGGGAGAAAAACTTGTGAACTCCCTAATATGCCCTTCCAAACTCTAGATCTAGGGGCATTAGAGGTCTTTTTCCATTTCATATATATAGCATGTATTTAGCATTTTGTGGAATTAATGAAAGAGAAAAAAAGCATTGTGCAAGAGCCCCCCCTTGTGAGAATTTTGACCCCCCCTCTCTCTCCCTCTGGTTTTCTTCATCCCCAACCCCATTTCTAGAGTGGTAACCCTTCTATAATCTCCTCTTCACCTCCGGTAATCATCGGTGCCGCCGCCGCCGCCGTTCGTGCCGCCGTTGCACCGCCGTGAAGCCGCCTCTGCAGTTCTATCTTCAGCCAACAACAGCCCCTTCCACGAATTACTGCTCTCAGATCTGAGATCTACTTGAGCTGATATTTTGAGGGAGTGTTTCAGAGACCCTCCCCATGTTCTAAAAAAATATGTTTGGCATTTAGATCCCGAAATCCAATTTTCCATTTTTGTTTCCCATTTCATTTCAGATCTGGCTGCTTTCTGTCCAGATCCACTTCCTCCCTGAGTTTCTAGTCTTCAGACCTCATTTTGATTTTTTCAGGGGCTCCCAAATTTACTGAGAGTTCTGTCCACCTTTATCTCCACCTCCAAGTTTTCGTGGAATTTCAAAAGCTCATTTCATAATTTTAGAAATTCCCTTTTTGATCCATCTACAGTTCTATCAGTCTATTTCCAGATCCGACCACAGTCCAGTATAAAATTCCTAGAAAATCCAATTCTCCCCAAAACCTTTCACATAAAATATATCTGGTTTCCTATCTTGATTCTCTACAACTTTTCTGAAGAACTCAACTTCATATTCAAAGGTCTACCTATCAGTAAATGCCAACTCTCAGGAAAGTTCTTTGCTGATCTGAGATTTCGGCCACTATACAACAGCAGCTTGGAAATTCGGCCAAGGCCAGATCTGGAGCACTCCATTTTTTCTCTCTAGTCCTAGATCGAAGTATTTCGAGTTAGCTTTCCAACAGCGCTAGTTTCGTGTCGATCCGACATCGGAGCTGATCCCAGCGGCAGATCTCACCGGAGCGCACGCCTGAAAACATAAGTTACAGATCCGTGGGAAGTTTTCCGACGGGTGTCGATCGGAGCCGCCCGGCCTCCGACCGGCGTTCCAGCGCGCCTCCATCCCAAGGAGCGATCCTCCGGGCGTCCCCCACTACATCGGTGCCACCGGGTCCCACACGGCCCCTCCGACCAGCACGTGGGCCCCACAGTCGCGAGTACGTGTGCTGCCGAAGCTACGCGTGAAGCCGCCCGTCAACCCGAAATCGGTCCTCCCGGACCCACTTGTGTAGCCCTTTACCTCCCTGTGTGGAGTGGGTGATATTTCTTTGCTGTCATTATTGTGTAATATTTCTTTCGGGAGTACGAGATCGGCCGGATCCGTCTTCCCCACGCCCGGTAGCGTAGAGGTATCGTTTTCGCTCCCTTCTCGGCATTTGCTTTCTTTCATATATATATCTTTATGCCGCTGCTAGAGAGCATGTGTAGGGATATCTAGCTCGCTATATAATGTTTATTACCGCTGCTGCGAGATAGAGAGTGACCATCCCATGACCCGATCCGGGCACAACAGAGAGCCGACCACCCTAGCTCACTGCTGGTTTCTCAACCGCGCACGTCCGATGCTTCCCTCGCTAAGGGAGAATCACGAGCTCGTCTAGAGTCTGAGGATTGCATTCCTAATTTGAGCTTGTCGTGTCCGTGGTCCGTCCCGCATCAATTTGGTATCAGAGCATGGTTGACTCTAGGGTGTCAAAAAAAAAAGAGTGTTGTTTAAGTCGAGTCATCGTCTAAGTCGGTCTAGGTTGCACTTGCATCCCATTAACCCGGTATATAAAAGGTGTTGTCCGAACGTTGGACTACGCCTATCGGGAAGGCCGCACACTTGCGCGTGTGATCTTCGGATCGGTTATCTCCGCCACGTACCGAGTTTTGGTTATGTCTAGGTGCATTAGTTAGCATCACATTTTACTTTAAAAAAAATGGTCTTGCATCTCCATTCCTAGGGGACCCAACCCCATCTTTGCAACCATGGCCGCATCCCAAGCCTATAGTCCCGATGAAGTGGGCGCAATGTTCCAAGCCATGATGGGACAAGTGCAAAGGTTTAGTACAAGCCTAGATCGGTTTAGTACTAGCCTAGATCGGTTTACTAACGGGGTAGATTGGTTGTTCCCGGAGCCACCCCAAGGACCCCTTCACCACGAGAAGGACATTCCTTCCTCACCCATGAGAGCTCCAATGTCATCACTCTCTATTTCCGAACTTGATTCGGAACCATCTCATTTGGAACTACCAAAGCTCAAGTCACCCGTATTTCTAACGGGTACTCTTTATATAGTCGAGCCACTTCTTAGATGGCTCAAGGAAGACTTGGTCCCACCTCCCTTTCCATCCATGGACTCCACCTTACCTTTAGTGTCGGTCAACTCCTTCCATACCACATTTCGATCTAGTCACCATGTTGACACGTTGGACGATCTTGTCATGGGATTAGATTCACAATGGAAGTTGACACACCTACTGGCCCGAGGCTTTGACCAACCCGCTAGTCTTAGCTTCACCCATCCGGCCTTAGGGCCCATTACCTCCGAGTGCACCGTGGGTTGTGTTACCACGGAGGTTCTTCTACTTCTCCCGCTACCGAACGAGCCCGACTTCCTTACATTTATTTCGAGGGAGGAACCATATATTTATACACGGTCCCATCTACCACGATGGATGGAGGTAGCCATCACCTTCATGAATTTCAAACATGGGACTATGTAACGGAGGAATCGAGGGGTCACACATTCTTTGACCCATTCGACCCCTACTCTAGTGGGCCCCGTGACCCATCACTTCCTTCAGACCTTATCGGGGAAGTCCACTTTCACACCCCTTACCCACAGGTCGGGCCATCTATACCCACCAAACCCATCCTCGATACACCCACACCCGGCTCTTCCACATCCGGGTCTTCTAGCCCTCTCAAGTTCCCCAAATCCAAAGGGCCGTCCATACATGACTGGGTCATACTTGGACGTTTAGATGTTCCCCATGCCACCCATCTCTGGTTACATAACATGCATGCATGGCACACATTCGGGTGTCCTGGTCCACCGTCACCCATGTACGGGTCGGACTAACACTAGTTTTGTCTCGAGTCGTGCATGAGTCAGTGTGTTTTCTTTGTGTGGTTTGTTTGTGTGGTGTGTTTTGAGTCGATTGTTTGTGTGGTTTGCATACGTGTGTTAGTGCATGGTGAGTCTGCATGTGTCTTGTGCAAGCTCGTTCTCGTTCTCTTATGAGTGTGAAGCGATTAGACTAACTCGAGGAGTTTGGGATCGGTTCTACATTTATACCCGGATCAGTCACCTACAGGGACCCAGCGGTGATTCCTAGTTAGTCTTCGAGCCGCCTCCTCCCCTTTCGAGAGTGCCCCACCCGGAGTGTCCACCTCTAGCCCATAGCAGCTTGTGCATATCGAGTATATATGGAATGAGCAGGTGACGATCACTTAGAGTGGAGCATACCCGCACTACTTGGCACGGTGACGGATCCTCCGGAGTACTCGAGCAGCCGCACCCCTTACTCGACGGGGTCAAGTTCCTCCCACCCGGGGAGAATTGATGGGGCATCAAAAGCTATACGGGTGGAACGTATTTGTGTGTTATGGCTTGTATGAGATTGTACTTGTGTATTTGCTTAATTTCTTTCATTTGGCCCCTTTGTAAGGCTTTAATTAAGCCATTGGGCCACATTTCTAGGAAGAGTCCATTACTAGGTATCATGTATTAGGTCCACTTAAGTGTGTTACTTCATATTGGGCATTAGGATTCAAATGGGTCATGAAGTCACTTAAGGCCCAAATTGGGTTACACTCTCTCATGGGCCATCTAGGTGGGAATGGTACATGACTAACATGGGCTTGTGGTTGGCTATTGGCCCATGATTAGCCTTTGGCCCATGAATGGGGGCGCCCTCTTCTTTGGCCGTATTAGGCTTGGTTGGTGGCTTGGTTGGTGAAGATTAGGTAAGTTTGAATAGAAATGGTCTAAGATAGATTAAATTATGTATTAAGTGTTTTTACCACATGGGAGAAAAACTTGTGAACTCCCTAATATGCCCTTCCAAACTCTAGATCTAGGGGCATTAGAGGTCTTTTTCCATTTCATATATACAAGATGTATTTAGCATTTTGTGGAATTAATGAAAGAGAAAAAAAGCATTGTGCAAGAGCCCCCCCTTGTGAGAATTTTGACCCCCCCTCTCTCCCTCTGGTTTTCTTCATCCCCAACCCCATTTCTAGAGTGGTAACCCTTCTATAATCTCCTCTTCACCTCCGGTAATCATCGGTGCCGCCGCCGCCGCCGTTCGCGCCGCCGTTGCGCCGCCGTGAAGCCGCCTCTGCAATTCTATCTTCAGCCAACAACAGCCCCTTCCACGAATTACTGCTCTCAGATCCGAGATCTTCTTGAGCTGGTATTTTGAGGGAGTGTTCCAGAGACCCTTCCCATGTTCTAAAAAAATATGTTTGGCATTTAGATCCCGAAATCCAATTTTCCATTTTCGTTTCCCATTTCATTTCAGATCTGGCTGCTTTCTGTCCAGATCAACTTCCTCCCTGAGTTTCTAGTCTTCGGACCTCATTTTGATTTTTTCAGGCGCTCCCAAATTTATTGGGCGTTCTGTCCACCTTTCTCTCCACCTCCAATTGTTCATGGAATTTTAAAAGCTTATTTCATATTTTTAGAAATTCCCTTTTCGATTCATCTACAGTTCTGTTAGTCTGTTTCCAGATCCGATCACAGTCCAGTATAAAATTACTAGAAAATCCAATTCTCCCCACAACCTTTCACATAAAATATCTCTGGTTTCCTCTCTTGATTCTCTACAACTTTTCTAAAGAACCCAACTTCATATTCGGAGGTCTACCTATCAGTAAACGCCAACTCTCAGGAAAGTTCTTTGCTGATCTAAGATTTCGGCCACTGTACAACAGCAGCTTGGAAATTCGGCCAAGGCCAGATCTGGAGCACTCCATTTTTTTCTTTGGTCCTAGATCGAATTATTTCGAGTTAGCTTTCTAATGGCGCCAATTTTGTGTCGATCCGACATCGGGGCTGATCGCAGAGGCAGATCTCGCCGGAGCGCGCGCCTGAAAACATAAGTTACAGATCCGTGGGAAGTTTTCCGACGGGTGTCGATCGGAGCCGCCCGGCCTCCGACCGGAGTTCCAGCACGTCGCCATCCCATGGAGCGATCCTTCGGGCGTCCCCCACTACATCGGTGCCACCGGGTCCCACACGGCCCCTCCGACCAGCACGTGGGCCCCACGGTCGCTAGTACGTGTGCTGCCGAAGCTACGCGTGAAGCCGCCCGTCAACCCAAAATCGGTCCTCCCGGACCCACTTGTGTAGCCCTTTACCTCCCTGCGTGGAGTGGGTGATATTTCTTTGCTATCATTATTGTGTAATATTTCTTCCGGGAGTACGAGATCAGCCGGGTCCGTCTTCCCCACGCCCGGTAGCGTGGAGGTATCGTTTTCGCTCCCTTCTCGACATTTGCTTTCTTTCATATATATATCTTTATGCCACTACTAGAGAGCATGTGTAGGGATATCTAGCTCACTATATAATATTTGTTACCGCTGCTGCGAGATAGAGAGTGACCGTCCCGTGACCCGATCCGAGCACAACAGAGAGCCGACCACCCTAGCTCATTGCCAGTTTCTCAACCGCGCACGTCTGATGCTTCCCTCGCTAAGGGACAATCACGAGCTCGTCTAGAGTCTGAGGATTGCATTCCTAATTTGAGCTTGTCGTGTCCGTGGTCCATCCCGCATCATCAGGCGCCCCTAATCTGTCAAAGACTGAGGTGCGTTGCAGAGGGGGCTCACTCCCGATATCGGTCAGAGGGGAGCCCGGGACAGGCTGCTGGAGGGCCTGGGAGCAGGCTCGCCTTTGCCTCCGCTTGCTTGTGCGGGGGACATTAGACGACTAGGCATCGTCAGATGGTGCTACTATGGGACCTGCCACATCCTGTCTGATGCCGCGTCTGAGTGCTCGCAGGGGGTTTCTAATACGCGCCCTTCGAACGGCTTGAGCTTCTTCTGGGGTGACCCAAATTCTCCTCAAGTCGGATTGTTGGTCTCCCTTGTCGCCGTTTTTCCGACGAGTTGTCTTGGGAGCCCATGTGTCGAGCTGCGGTGGGTGCCCCCGGGCTGTTGCTGAGGAACCCGCTCCTCTGAGCTTCGAGTCGTCCTCTCGCATTTGCCGCAAGAGGTTAAAACAGTTGGAGGTAGAAATGGTGGGAACGGTCCGTTCCTGGGGAATGATTGGTTCACCCCCATCGAGGCGAATCCGCAAGTCACCGACGAGAACAGTCCTGTCGGAGTAGCTAGTCGCAGCGGTGAGCCATCTGCCTTTGCGGCCATGGCGACGCTTCTTCTGAGGGGTGGAGGAAGACTCCCCCGAGATGGTAGACCGAGAAGACCCGACCTGGAGTGACCGGCAGTGTGGCGCTGTCAGTCAGAGGTACTGGGATCGGCCCCCGGGGTATGAGACCCACGCCGGGAGTCGATGACTGGGCAACTCGGGTATAAGCCCTTGCCCACGCCGATAAAAGTGCTGCCGAGGTGCCGATGCCCCTGGGTCGAGGACCCGCGGTAAGTACCGGCGTAGTCCGGGCTCGGGTCAGGAGGCCTGAGGAGGGTGCTGAGGAACCTTGCCCCGTGGGTAGGAGACCCACGGGGAGAGTCGGTTCAACTGGAGCTCGGAACCCGGGTCCCAAGTACAATACCGGAGAGCTACGAGCTCAGAGCTGCGAGCCCATATCGAGGGTCTGCTTTGCCGGGGCTCGGGGCTCGGGGCTGCGGGCCCGAGGAAGGCGCTGAGGAGCCGTGGACCCAGGCCTGGGAGCCCGTGTTGGGTGCCGGCTTTGCTGGGGCTCGGGGTTGAAAACCTGAGGAAGGTGCTGAGAAGCCGTGGACCCGGGGCTAGGAGCCCATGTTGGGTGCCGACTTTACTGGGGCTCGGGGTTGGAAACCCAAGAAAGATGCTGAGAAGCCGTGGACCCAGGGCTGGGAGCCCGTGTTGGGTGCCGGCTTTGCTGAGGCTCGGGGTTGGAAACCCGAGGAAGATGCTAAGAAGTCATGGACCCGGGGCTGGGAGCCCGTGTTGGGTGTCGGCTTTGCTAGGGCTCGGGGCTGGAAGCCCGAGGCAGATGCTACGGTAGTGACCGAAATCCGGGGCGTGGGGCCAGTGTCGGAGATCAGACGAGGTTGGCCTTGGGACCTAATGCTTACCGAGGCCGGTGATGATCTGGGGGCCCTGTAGGGGCCAGTGGTGGCGGTCCGGTACCTGGTGCTCAGGTGGGCCACCGGTGCTGAAGGTGTGCATGGCACATCAACCATGGGAGCCGACGGAGAAACTGGGGTTGGCTGAGGAGCAGCCACAAGGATGACGCCCAAAAAGTGGGGCGATCCTTTGACGGGGGCAAAGCTACGGAAAGCAATCGGTGTCGCCAAGTAGCCCACCCGGGCATGGGTGGCAATGACATTGGGACCGTAGGTGACGGCCGCCATGGTTGCTGGAGCGCTGAGTGCTACGGAGGCGACGGTTGCTGACAGTCACCGAGCGCGGTCCGACAGTCAGAACGCGAATCGGAAGCTGCTAGAGAATGCGCGCGCGAGTACCCTCCTCTGCCTCTCCTACAAGGACAGGGAAATGGCACCAGGGCTTCAAGGTTGACATAGGCTTTTCTTCAGCAAAAAGAAGGAAGGCGGGGGACATCCCACCGGGCGTGCCATCCTCTCTGTTGCGGGGGTTTTTTATGTCGATGACTGGGGTGAAGGAAGGGATACAGCAGGAAAGGAAGACACGGGAGTTTGATATATCTCAGGTATCCTCCTTACGGTTGCATGACTCTCACGGCGGTATCGGGCACTCTTCTCTTACGGAAAGTCGAAAAGGGTCGAATGGCACGAGAATGTAGAGGCATAAGTTAGCCGGACAGGGTGCGGGCGTGCCAGTCGATTTCTCAACAATCACCCATGGAACCAAGGGTTTACCGGGGAAGTGTCACCAGGACGCGACACGTGGGCTCGAGCAATCGGGTGACACGTGGAGAGAAGGGGTTCCACGGGTGTGAGTGCGCAGGCGATTGTAGGAATCGTGTACTGGACGTCTTTCCCCACCGGCCGCAAGCAACCGGTGTTTATTTACATCGGATAAAATCTGAACACCTTCGTTCCATACTGAAGAGAAGCCTGTATATATATCTGAAGCCATGGGTAGAGGGCCAGGAGCATTCCGCAACTGTGGGTGTGCTTTTGGCTGAGGGGTGTTTACTGGAGTCAGGATGTTAGGCACGTATGTCGAGTGGTGTAGGTAGAAGGTTGGGGACCCTAATGCGGGTGCTTGTATTCCACTGGTTTTATGCTACATGAGGGCCACGTGGGCATTACAAATAGGCCAAGGGGGTCAAAGTACAACTGGCGCAAGCCGCGGGACAACTCCGACACGTGGGTCGGTCCCCGGGTCATTGCGTAATAAAGTGGATATCCGTGTATCTTACAGAAACTCTTTATAAAGGGATCGATGCGAGCCCGACTGCCTTGGTGGCCGGGGCGGACGTGGACTGGAGCCTGGTGGAGGTCGGACACGGGTCGAGGTGAGCGGTTGGTTCCGGGTCTCGGACGGCGAGTGTCATCATGCTGGGGAGTCTAGGTCGGCCCCGGGACTATGATTCCTGGGCCAGAGGTCCGACTAGACTCGAGTTTTTAATCCGAGTGGCCAATAGTCGGCTGGGGGGTGAGCAGTAGGCACGTGATTCCGTGTCAGAATTAGGTGTGACATCATGGAGTCCGTTTCGTCACCGTAAGTTGGCGTACATGGGCGGATCCGGGATGTGGGTGTACTCGCCGTTGACATAGTCACCTTACATGCGACGAGGATGGACTTGTGTGAGATAGCTAAACGCCGTGTGAGGGAAGTACACGTGACATACCCTCGGCATGTGTGAGCCGACTAGCAAGCCAACAGCGCGCGCACTTAGCTTCTCGCGTTCCTGACCCTTGCTGAAAGCCTCGGGAGTCCGAGAGTGCGGCAATTAGGTCGGAGGGTGTTTGTCCGTCCGTCTGTGAGTCTTCTTGTGCATGCATTCATTCATTTCCCCTTGAGCTTCTAAGGGGTGGAATTTATAGGAAGTTGAAGGGTCATGGGGTAGGGTTTAGGCGGACCAAGTTGAGGGTTCAACTTGGTCCCGGTAAACCCTAAGAAAAAAAAATATATATTTATTTTTTCTTTGTGTAACGGAGTGGGAGAGATAGGGTTTAGGCGGACCAGCCCAAGGGGCAGGTCTGGTCCGCCTAAACACCTCACAGAGGGGTTTTTTCTTTGTTAAAAAAAACTTTTTTTATGATTTTGATAGGGTTTAGGCGGACCAGCTTGAGGGGGCAGGCTGGTCCTCCTAAACCCTCCCCCTGGGGGGGTTTGGGCAGACTGGCTGGGCGCCCTTTTTTTAATTAAAAAAACTTTTTTTTATTGTAATGGGGTTTAGGCGGACCAGCCTGGGGGGTTTGGCTGGTCCGCCTAAACCCCCCCTGGGGTTTTAGGCGGAGCAACCTGGGGGTCCAGGCTGATCCGCCTAAACCCCTCCCCAGGAGGACTGGGTGGAGGGAGAGAGAGGGGGGCGGGGCGGCCCCACCTCTATAAAATGTGATTTTTTTTATTTTCTTCCTAACTTGACTAAGAAGAAAATGACAAGATTGAGCATGATATGTGGAGCTTTGCGAGCACGTTGACCGAGGACCTCGTCGTAGGCATTCTTTGCGACTTCTTCCACGTACGGGTACGGTGAATGGACCCTTGCACGAACCTTGCACCGTGAGACTGGGAATTTGCACGAACTGGGACTGGGGAGGACCATCGGGCCTCCGGGATGGGGAGAGGGCGCGGCCCCCGGGGAGTTCGCCCTCCCTTGGGGGCGCGGCCGCGCCTTAGGACTAATGGGTCCCAGGCAGGCTGCAACCCTGAGGGATGGCCCCCGGGAGTCTTCTTTCGTTGTCTGGGAATATCCTTTGAGGGACACTGGGCTCCGGAATACTGGGATGGCCCGTGGGGGCCGTTGTTCTTCGAGTCGTAGTATCCGCTCGCAAGGTGTTCGGGCAAATGCCCGACACACCCCGGGTTGTCAAGCGGCTTGGGTAACTGGCTGAGTGGCCTCAAGATGAGCCTTGGTTTGAGGATGAGAGCTCGTGGGAGCTAAGGAGAGGCACTTTAGGCTCATTGGCTGTGCCTCGGGCTACGTGCCACGTTGCACGACGGGTTGGCCAGGGTAGCCTCGGGTTGGCCCGAGAGCTAAAGTTATGTGGCTCGTGGCCACGTGTCCGACGATCAAGGATAGTCCCGACTTGCTGGAGGGTCGTTGTAGAACACGAGTAGTATGCTGGGACCGCGGGTAGGCCCATGGTTTGCTATAGAAAGGCTGGAATATATATGCTCACAAGATGTTCGGGAAAATGCCCGATACACTTGTGTGAGCCGTATATGTGTACTGCGGGCCTCCAAAGTTTGTGGTTGACTTATTTGGGTTCCCCTTTGACCGTGGAGGGTTGAAAGAAGGCATCCCAGGGTAGCCCCCTGGCCTCTTCGCTGAGCGCCGCATGGCGTGGCTTGTAGTCGGAGCGCCCCCGGGTTGGCCAGGGTGGTCGTATAGAATGCGGACAAAGTCCGCAGCTGAGGGGTCGGGAGTGATCCCGGTTAATTGTTAATGTTGCCGTATATCCCGACTAGCGGGTTGGGGCCGTTGGTCGGGCCCACTGGGTTACCGGAGGGGCCGGATAGCCCGTGCCTTAAAAGTATTCGGGAAAATTCCCGAGCCCTTGTTCCTTGGTATTTTGCTCGAGAAATTGTCCGGGTACAACATGCGCTCAAATCGACCCCTGGAGAGAGCCTCTTGCTGCAGCCGCCACCCTGCACAACAAAAAGAACAAAACCATGTAAACCTTAAAACCTTCCTTAGAATGGACGCCCTAGTAGCTTCTATTTATGTAGCACCCCACCTTATATGACAGAATCATGTAAGGCAAAATCATATGACCTAGACATAGTGCCCAAACCATCACTAGAAGGTCAGAACAGAGACAGATACTCAATCACCTAGGCAATAGTGATGAGTCATAGTTACTGAGCCGAACTGGAGGAAATTCTCCTCATCTTAACTAGTGGAACTTGTCCACCTCCAGGATTTCACCCCCGTGCCCTCGAGGTCAGAATATAGTGAGCCTCCCCACAGGGACATTTCTATGGCTTGGCTGCAGACCCTTCTATGGCGGTAGTGTCCATTTGGCCCACATAGTAATCATACACATATAGGTCACATTTCATAGGTCACATATCACAATAGATCCCTTCCAACGATAGATAATTGATTCCAAATATATTACTATATTTTTCAGAATTAACATATTTCAAAATTTTTCATGAATATAACACAACACATTGTGCAATTTTATAAGCTCATGTACAATATACAGAATGAACTAAAACTTTAATCTAATGTGTGTCACATCAGGAGAATGGTATCTGCAAATCTTCAAAAAAATTCAGGAACAAATTATAATTTTATAAAATACATAACATAATAATTTAAGCATAAAAATGTGATCAATAAGATTACTGGTCTCAGAATGGTCTCAAACTTGATTTATATAGTGTTCACTTGTAGATAGATGATTCTAAAAATTTGCAGAATTTTTTTTCCACATAAGGTTGCTATTTATGTAGAATTTACATAACGTCGTTCAGAATTGAAAAATCCATTAAATAGATCTACTGCTATATAAAATTTCACAATTTCTTACATATAGTGCATTCACATACGATGGTCACCTTGTAACTTTCTGG
Source organism: Amorphophallus konjac (assembly GCA_022559845.1). NCBI lineage: Eukaryota > Viridiplantae > Streptophyta > Magnoliopsida > Alismatales > Araceae > Amorphophallus > Amorphophallus konjac. The sequence goes on along the minus strand of CM040122.1, from coordinate 159,201,655 downwards.
GTAATTTCAACAATAACGAAGTATTTGTTATGGATTATCATGATTTCTCATTAAATTGAAAATTCATCTGAATTTGTGTACAGTGATCAGAAATTTATGAAGCTTTAATAAAACATTCGAAGCTCATGTAAAAGCCTTTCATCAACTTTTTAATATTTTTCACACAGTAATGATATTTTTTATAAATTATTAGTGTTCAAGTCATATATTGTGAAATTCCTCAATTATTAATAAGGTATCCTAAAAATACAGGAATTTTCAAAACCCAACTTTCACACCAATAGGTTAGTTATAGAAAACTTTCATGATTTTATATGCAGGGGCATATTTTTTTTTCTATGTTGCATGCATTTCAACCAGAATTAGAATATTATGTTTTAGATACAAGATTCCTAAAATCATGATAATTTTACTGCAGACTACTAATACAGTTCCCTATCATTCTGCAAAATTTTGGATTTTTCTGAGCTAGAATAGTCTTTATCTCTCCTCTTTTTCCTAGTTTACAAGAGTTGAAATGGGATGAAGAGGAATTGCCCATGGGTGCGTCGATTAAACAAGCGAAAACCCAAAATAAAATCAGAGAGAGTAAAGTAAAATATGTTTTATACCAAAACCTCCGAAAATAGATTGGAACATGTAAAAAAAATGATATGGATCTTAGGAACTTGCCTTAGACGGAAGAAACAAGATCAAATCAGTGGTGCCAAGAAGATAAGATCGGCACGCTTTCCAAAGCAATATCTTTGATGACCCACACTTGTTGCAACACTCAACCCGAGAACCCTCCGTCCCTTGCCTCAACACAACCTCCCCCTGAATTTCTTCTCTCTCTCTCTTACTGCTCTCTCTATTCTTCACGGAGAACAGAACGGAGAACAAAGGGGCGCAGAGAAAAGGTTGTGATTCCTTCCCTAAAACAACCATTGATAGAGTTTTAATGATGTTTTTAAGAGCTTAATCTTTAACTCTAATGGCCAGGGAACTAAAACGGTCGAATCCTCACGCATGAATACTGTTACGGCGAAATAAAACTCACGCAAGTAATGATCGTTACTATTCATCACCCATTCTAAAAAAAATCATATTTCACAATATAAAAAGAATTTAAAAAATCTAATTATTACTTATTAATCATCTCAATTTATTTTATTATAAAAAATATAAAATAAATATTTAGTGAAAGAAATAAAACCCAATTAACAGTAACCTTTAAATAAATAGTAACTTAGTGAAATGAATAGTAACGAATTACAACTACTATGTAGGGATACATTTTCCTCTATTCTTCTATTTGTGTATATGTATATAGACATATATATACATATCCTCCTCTCTTTTTCTTAGAAGATGAGAAAAAAGGAAAAATATAAACTTAACAAAATATTTCTAGTTGACAAATAATTATTTATATTATAAAATATGGATAATATAAATTAAATTACGTAATTTTAATTACTCAAAATTAGTTTATAGTTAAGGGAGAATTTATCTAACTCTTTTTTTATTAAGTTTAATTCAATAGAATATTAGTCAAAATATTTTATTAACTCAAACAAATAATATTTCATGCATTAGCCAAAATATTGACATAAAATATTATGTGTTAGTTATGATAAAGTTCCCGAGCACTACACCCTCTCTCCCTTAAAATAAACATCATCCTCGAAGTTTAAGATAGGACACATACCGAACAGATGGGAATATTTCTTCTTCATCTCAACTTCAAGCTCCCACGATGCCTCCTTTTGAGAGAAATTCCTCCACAGAACCTTCACCAATGGAATAGTCTTCGATCTGAGAACCTGCTCCTTGCGATCTAAAATCCTAACCGGTTGCTCTTCGAACGACAAGTTCGGTTGGAACTCTAAGTCTTCATAACCGATGATGTATGCAGGATCATGGACATACTTGCGGAGCATAGATACGTGAACACCGGATGGATTGCTACCATAGATGGAGGTAGTGCCAACCGATACGCCACATCTCCCACTCGATCCAAAATCTCGAAAGGTCCGATAAATCTCGGATGCAACTTTCCTTGTTTGACAAATCTTGTCACTCCCTTGGTAGGTGATACTTTGAGAAAAACATGCTCACCAGCCTCAAAAGCCAAATCTTTCCTTCTGTTACCCGCATAACTCTTCTGCCGATCTTGCGCTGCTTTCAACCTTTGCTGGATCAGTTGAATCTTCTCAGATGTTTCTTGCACCACTTCGGGCCCAGTCAACTGCCTATCATCAACTTCTTCCCAACACAGAGGAGATCTACACGGCCTCCCATATAAAGTTTCAAATGGAACCATGCCTATACTTGCATGAAAGCTATTGTTATAGGTAAACTCTACTAAAGGTAGGTGTCACTCCCAATCTCCCTTCCAATCAAGTACACAAGCTCTCAACACATCTTCCAATATGTGAATAGTCCTCTCAGACTGGCCATATGTCTGGGGATGATATGTCGAACTAAGCTTTAACTGGGACCCAAAGGCATTATGAAAACCTTGCCAAAGCCTCGATGTGAAGCGAGGATCTCGGTCCGAAATGATGGATTTTGGCACTCCGTGTAATCTGACAATGCTCTCAACATACAGACGTGCTAGGCTTTCCACGGATTGTTTCTTCTTCATGGCTAGAAAATGCGCGGTCTTTGAGAACCGATCTACAATCACCCAAATGGAATCATTGCCCTTGGAGGACCTGGGCAAACCCGTGACAAAGTCCATGGTGGTATCCTCTCATTTCCATTGAAGTATCTCAATCCTTTGCATTCAGCCAGATGGTCTTTGGTTCTCAGCCTTCACTCGTTGACAAATCAAACATTTGGCCACAAACTCAGCCACATCCTTCTTCATACCCTGCCACCAAAAGGTCTGTTTCAAATCTTGATACATCTTACTATTGCCAGGGTGAATGGAGAACTTTGACCTGTGAGCTTCCTCCAAAACTTCATTTTTCAATTCGGTCATACTCGGCACACAGACCCTGTGCTGAAATCTGATCACACCTTCTTCATCACGAGCAATACCTGCCTTGCCAATCATCCCTTGCAACTGAGGATCATCTCGTTGAGCTTCCACTACGTGATCCATAACTGTTGACCTGAGGGATAACTGAGCAACAAACGCTTGACAAAGTTGCGGCTCGATCAATGTTATGGAATGAACATCATCTTCAATCATCTTTCAATCTTGTTGCATTAGTGCCCTCTTCCGGCTAAGGGCATCGGCCACTATATTTGCCTTTCCAGGGTGATAATGAAGCTCAAAATCATAATCCTTCAGGAATTCTATCCACCTCCTTTGTCGCAAGTTCAGTTCCTTCTGAGAGAATAAGTACTTGAGACTCTTATGGCCTGTGAAGACTTCAAATTTGACTCCATAGAGATAGTGTCGCCAGATCTTCAATGCATGAACAACAACTGCCAACTCTAGGTCATGTGTAGGGCAGTTCTTCTCATGCTCCTTCAATTGTCTGGAAGCGTACACCACCACCCTACCATTTTGCATTAATACACACCCAATTCTGATCCTCGAAGCATCTGTATAGAGGGTGAACATGTCGATGCTATTGTGCAAGACCAAAAGCAGGGCTGATGTCAAACAATTCTTTGATTCTTGGAAGCTTCGCTCACACTCTTCAGACCATACAAATTTCACTCCTTTTCTTGTTAATCTTGTCAAAGGCGCGACAATTGAAGCAAAACCCTTGATGAATTTTCGATAATAACCAGTCAACCCCAGAAAACTCCGAATCTCATTAGGGGTCTTCGGAGCCTCCCATTCCAACACAGCTTGGACCTTTGTTTGGTCAACTGCTACGCCATTGCCAGATATCACGTTGCCAAGAAATTGAACCTCCTTGAACCAAAAATCACACTTGCTAAACTTTGCATACAGATTGTGTGTTTGAAGAGTCTCCAAAACAATCCTCAAGTGTTCCGTGTGAGATGCTTCATCCGGGGAATAAATCAACACATCATCAATAAATACAACCACAAAGCTATCCAAATAGGGCCTAAACACCCGGTTCATTATGTCCATAAATGTTGCCGGGGCATTCGTTAGACCAATGGGTAAAACCAGGAATTCGTAGTGCCCATATCTGGTTTGGAAAGCTGTCTCCCGAAGTGTCCTCATCCTTGATCCACAACTGATGATATCCTGAGCGTAAATCAATCTTTGAGAACACTGTAGCACCTTGTAACTGGTCAAAGAGATCATCTATGCGAGGCAAAGGATAACAGTTCTTCACAGTCACCTGGTTGAGCTTCCGATAATCAATATAGAGTCGAAGTGGCCCATCCTTCTTCTTCACGAACAGGACTGGGGCTCCCCATGGCGAGACACTTGGTCGAATAAAGCCTTTGTCTAACAACTCTTGCAACTGCTTCCTCAACTCTGCCATCTCTGCTGGTGCCATTCGATAAGGTGCTTTAGATGCCGGTGCTATACCGGGCAAAAGATCAATAGAGAATTCAATCTCCCCAGACTGGCGGCAACCCTGGTAAGTCCTCCGAAAAGACATCGGAGAAGTCTCGAACCACTTCGATCCTCTCAAGTGATGGTGCTTGATTGGCCTCAGCTGTGGCCACTACACAAGCTAAGAATGCACTACAACCCTTGCACAATGATCGGACTGCCTTCATGGTCGAGACCACAAACTTTCCTGACCCAATCTTGGGCAAAGGGTGGAAAAACTCCTTCTCGCCGGGAATGCGAAAAATAACATGTTTCTTGTGGCAATCAATGAGAGCATAATGCTTCTCTAGCCAATCAAGGCCGAGAATTACATCATAATCCTTCATCTTCAAAAGATAGAAGTGACCAGGTAACTCCCGCCCTTCAACAATTACTGGTAAGGAAGGATAACTCTTTGTAGTGGACAATGCTCCAACTGGGGTGTGCACTAGAAGAGGCACATTCAAGTCCATTGCTACCAAACCCAACTCACCATGCAACACTTTTGAAAACTGCTCAGAAACGAACGAATGAGTAGCACCGGTGTCAAACAAGATTCTAGCATGGATACCGGATATTGAAAATGTACCTTCAGTTACATGGTCTGCTTGTTCCGCATCTTCTTTAGCTAATGCAAACACTCGTGCTGGCGCTCGGGACTTCCCAGCTGGCTTTGTTGCTGCTGGCGCTCCTGTTGCTGCTACCGGGGCTTTACTGGGCGTGTTTAACTGTGCCTTCAGACAATCCTTGATCTTGTGATCTGGGCTTCCACATCTAAGACACCTTCCAGATACCATCCAGCACTCCTTACCACTATGCCATCTTCCGTAATGCTTGCATTCTGTCTTGTCTCCTGATGATCCTCTCGATCCACCGATTTATGGTGAAGCTGACTTTGTCGGTGCATAATCTAACGGTCTAGAAAAAGACTTCTTCTTCTTGCGGTCTTGTCGTTGAAATGTCGACGATGGCCTCTTCATCAATGCTTTCTTCTCTTCTTGATATTGGTCCATTTCACTTTCTTGTCGACACGCCGCACTAAGAGCTTCTTCCATCGTTCGATGATTGAATGCCACCAATCTAGTCCTGAGTGATGGTCAGAGGCCCATCACAAACTTTTTCACCTTCCTTCGCTCATCAGTCACAATATGTGGTGCATATCTTGCCAATTCTGCAAATCGAGCCTCATACTCAAGCACCGTCATGGACCCTTGAGTTATTGTGAGAAACTCCTGCTCCAATTTGTCTTGGACATGCTCGAGAATATACTTCATCTTGAATAAGCGAACAAAATTATTCCCACGATGCTTCCACCACTCCGTCCTCAAACTGGTTTCACAGAATAGAGGACCACCATACGTCAGCACGTTCCTGCAATCGCATTATCCCAATTGAGCGAGTGCAATACAAGTCAACCAATATGCAAAATATAATTATATACTTCCATTACCTCCAACATAAATGTTGCCAGATTGACTTTCTCATTCTCGTCACATCGAATGGTCTGAAACACCTTCTCCATCGCCCGCAACCAATGCTCCGCAACTAGGGGTTGACTCTCCCCCTTAAAAGATGGCGGGTTTATTCTTCGGAAGCATTCCATGGATGACGACCCCTCAATGACCCCCTTTGAACTATCTCCGGATGGGGTGGGGCCTAAGCCAAGAATAACATAGATTAATTGCAAGGCCCGTTCCACATAGGATAAGCAATTCACTCCAAATATTTTACACCATACCTGGGCTTGAGCCTGAACTTGGGCTTGCAAATTTGCATGTGCGTCCGCCTGGGTTTGCATTACTCGCACCAACCCTTGCATGAAAGCACCATAATCAACCAATGGTGGCGGCGGCGGCACCGGCAATCCTTGTTGACCTTCTCCCACATCTCTCCTCGGCTCCTCCTCACGAGTAGGGGTAGCGGCACGACGACCACGGGATGCCATAACCTTACAAAGTAATAGATTAGGAAGGTTGAGCTCTTCATTATTATTTATTTATTTCTTCATATATTCTTTTTTTTCTTTATAAATTTATGGAACTATCTAATTTTGGGATATGGACCTAGCTGATGGTTTACTTATGTAACTTCGCAATAGTGGGCTCTGATACCACTCTCTGTAGCACCCCACCTTATAACCCGGTTCAGTCGCCAACTTTCAGATTTTAAGGGAAACGCCACAGTGGGAACAACCCAACAGAAAACCAAATTGGTTGAGAGATTACATAAATAAAGAGAATTCGAATATCAGTAGAAGGAAAAATTCTCATCCCATCAACTACAACCACATACTATAACCACAATAGTCCAAAGTTACCGTCACAATAGTGTTCAATACAACAGTCCATTATTACAACTTCAAACTTTTTTTTTATATAAAAGACTACCTCAACGGAAGATAAAAGACCACTAAAGATTCACTCCAAATCCTCACGGTCGGAGTCTCTATGTGCTAACTCCTCGCCTTCGCCGATAGAATATCCTGAAAAATGTTAACAAGCATGAGTCTACGAATAGACTCAACAAGTTACTAAGTTCAATATCACCTTTTGTACATGCACAACATACCCCGAGGATTACCATATTCTCTCATGATATCCATTCTTACTAATGTTACCCCATAGTTCCGTATATAATAATCTATAATAACTGACCAATTTTTTTACAATGATAGACTTGGATAGCGAGAGTACCATGATATGAACAAATAGAACATGTAGGAAATACATCTGATTACAATTAACCATTGAGCAATTTAACACATGGTATGCAATGATAGTGACTATATAGCGATTAATTATACAAAAGTAAGATGGCTCATAAATCATAACATGAGCAAAATAAGTAGAACAATGTATTAGAACCAATGGTAGAATCATTTGTAATAGATTCATATATGATAGAATCATATAAGACAAAATCATATGACCTAGACACAGTGCCCAAACTATCACTAGAAGGTCAGAATAGAGACAGATACTCAATCACCTAGGCAATAGTGATGAGTCATAGTTACTGCGCAGAACCGGAGGAAATTCACCTCACCTTAACCAGTGGAACCTGTCCACCTCTAGGATTTCACACCCGTGCCCTCGGGGTCAGAATATAGTGAGCCTCCCCACAGGGGCATTTCTATGGCTTGGCTCCAGACCCTTCTATGGCAGTAGTGTCTATTTGGCCCACATAGTAATCATACACATATAGGTCACACATCAGAGGTCACATATCACAATAGATCCCTTCCAACCATAGAGAATTGATTCCAAATATATTACTATATTTTTGAGAATTAACATATTTCAAAAATTTTCATGACTATAACACAACACACCGTGCAATTTTATAAGCTCATGTACAATATACAAAATGAACTAAAACTTTAACCTAATGTGTGTCACATCAGAAGAATGGAATCGGTAAATCTTCAAAAAAATTTAGGAACAAATTATAATTTTACAAAATACATAACATAATAATTTAAGCATAAAAATGTGATCAATAAGGTTACCAGTCTCAGAATGGTCTCAAACTTGATTTACATAGTGTTCACTTGTAGATAGATGATTATAAAAATTTCTAGAAATTTTTTTCCACATAAGGTTGCTATTTATGTAGAATTTACATAACGTCGTTCAGAATTGAAAAATCCATTAAATAGATCTACTGCTGTACAAAATTTCACAATTTCTAACATATAGTGCATTCACATAAGAAGGTCACCTTGTAGCTTTCTGAGTAATTTCAGCAGTAACAAAGTATTTATTATGGATTATCATGATTTCTCATTAAATTAGAAATTCATCTAAATTTATGTACAGTGATCAGAAATTTATGAAGCTTTAATAAAACATTCCAGGCTCATGCAAAAGCCTTTCATCAACTTTTTAATATTTTCACATAGTAATGATATTTTTTATAAATTATTAGTGTTCAAGTCATATATTATGAAATTTCTCAATTATTAATAAGGTATCCTAAAAATACAGGAATTTTCAAAACCCAACTTTCACACCAATAGGTTAGTTATAGAAAACTTTCATGATTTTATATGCGGGGGCATATATTTTTTTCTATGTTGCATGCATTTTAACCAGAATTAGAATATTATGTTTTAGATACACAATTCCTAAAATCATGATAATCTTACTGCAAACTACTAATACAGTTCCCTAACATTCTGCAAAATTTTGGATTTTTCTGAGCTAGAATAGCCTTTATCTCTCCTCTTTTCCCTAGTTTACAAGAGTTGAAATGGGATAAAGAGGAATTGCCCATAGGTGCGTCGATTAAACAAGCGAAAACCCAAAATAAAATCAAAGAGAGTAAAGTAAAATATGTTTTATACCAAAACCTCCGAAAATAGATTGGAACATGTAAAAAAAATGATATGGATCTTAGGAACTTGCCTTATACGGAAGAAACAAGATCAAATCAGTAGTGCCAAGAAGATAGGATCGGCACGCTTTCCAAAGCAATATCTTTGATGACCCACACTTGCTGTAACACTCAGCCCGAGAACCCTCCATCCCTTGTTGGGACGGTGCGATCGATACAGAGGGGGGGGGGAATGTATCCCCTTCTAAAATATTGCCCAAATTAAAACAATTCGCCTGCTACTAGATACAGTTGCAGAATAAAAGCTATAAAGTTCAAATAAACATTTGATCGACCAGATGAACTGCTAACTATACCAGTGGAACCTGATGAAGTCTAATGCCAAAGACAGAACAATGCAAACCAGACTCACTTAACAAGATATGTAATGCTCAAAGTCACTGCAGATCGAAACAAGACTATTCAAACAACCTGTGAAAGAGATAGGAGATATGGAAGAGCATATCACAAACAAACCACAGAACAGCATGATTTTTAGGTGGTTCGGTCCGCAGACCTACGTCCACCCCTCACTCCCAACCGGAGTGAGGCTTCCACTAGCACAAGCTAGAGACCGCAGACTCAGTCTGCAACAGGTGCTGCCAAACAGCTTGACCAGGGGAACAACCTCCCCTCTTCCTCCAGACCGGAGGGACACCACCAGTGACTCCCCGTCACCAGTAAACCAGAGGTCACAGACCTCTCTTCCTCCAGACCAGGAGGGACCCCTGGACTTGCAACCCACAAGCCCAGAACCGGAGATGAATCTCCCTTCTCTTGAGTCCACAGGAGGAACCCGACCTCAGTACTGAGAATCGGAAGAACAAGATGAATAGATGGAAGAACAAAACAAAATGCAAGCACAAAGAAAAACACAGCAGACGTAAAGCTGGAAATGAGATACACTAGTACTTCTCGCAGGAGCAAAGCTGGTTTGGATTTGATCCAATGCCAGACAGATGAATCTTCAATGAAGGCTTCTTATCTCTCGATCTCTCTTCTTCTTACTCTTCTTTTTCTTCTCTGCTTCTTTCTCTCACTGTCTACCCTTCTTCTTTCGATCCTCACGAGCTCTCTCTCTCTTTTTCTTTTTCTTCTGCTGCTCTCTTTCTCTCACTGTCTACCCTTCTTCTTTCGATCCTCACTAGCTCTCTCTCTCTCTCTTTTTCTTTTTCTTCTGCTGCTCTCTTCTTCTTCCACTCTCTGCTGCACCTCTTCTTCACTCACTGTCTCGATCAGCCCTCTTCTCTTCTGATTTCTATATTCTTCATGTGGAAGAAGCTCTGTATTTATACCAGCCGCAGCTAGGTCGTGTGAAGGGCTTGTGCCCTCTTGTCCTCGAATCACGTGCCAGGTGCCAACCTCGGATCACGTGCCTTCATTAGGCTTCACGAAGGGTGCCTGTCAGACAGAGAATCACATTATCAGTTTAAGTATATGCATTGCAGTGTATAGACTTCGCTGTATAGACTTGTGAAGACGAAGCAATGTATAGACTTCATGAATCAGAGCTGAAGCAGTGTATAGAGTTGCTGAAGTGTAATGCAATGTGCAGACATTGTTCAATGTATGGACTTTACAATGCAAACAGCAATGTATAGACATTTCAATCGACAGGCAGACAATGTATAGACTTGTACATGCTTCAGGACAAGGTATGGACTTGAATGAGCGAGCATGCAATGTATAGACTTGCTCAGCCTGAAGCAATGTATAGACTTCAGCTCAAAGCCAATGTATAGACTTCAAAGTATGCAATGTACAGACTCTGAAGAACAGCAGCCAGTGTATGGACTTAGGCAGGCTTCAACTCAATGTATAGACTTCACGACTGATGAATGCAATGCACTGGACAAAGTATAGACTTAACGATGTGCAGACTTGCCAAGACAAATGAGCGATGTACATACTTGCTCGTTGTTCAGACTTCATGGGCGATGTACAGACATGCAAAGAGAAAGGCTGTACAGACTTGATGAGCGATGCAAGGCAAAGAAATGTATATACTTCCAATGTATAGACTTGCTCACTGAGCGATGTACAGACTTGAGCAAGGAAGCTCTGTACAGACTTGATCAAGGCAAGACAATCGAGTGTATAGACTTTCAATGTATAGTCTTGCCAAAGGGGCGATGTACAGACTTGAGCAAGGAAGCTCTGTACAGACTTTGAGATTCACAATGTATGGACTTTGGCAACCCAACGGCTGTACAGACTTCCACTCAACAGCGTTGTATAGACTTTGAATGCTCGAGACAATGTATAGACTTGAACAGCTTCAAGGCACAATGTGCAGACTTTACCAGTGTATAGACTTGGAGTTCTGAACGTAGGTAAAGACTGGGAATGTATAGACTTTGCTTTTAGAAACGAATGTATAGACTTTGAGGCAGAAGCCAGGCAAACGATGTGTAGACTTGGAAGTTCACTGATGGATGTATAGACTTCACCTCGAGCATCTACAGTGCAATGTATGGACTTTGAAGAATATGAACATGGCGCTGTACAGACTTCAAGTGAAGACCAGTGTACAGACTTCATTCGAAAGTAATGTATAGACTTGACAACCAAAGGGTTGTACAGACTTGAGCAAGACAGACCGATGTATAGACTTAGAATTTCAACAGAAGGATGTACAGACTTTGAATATGAAGTCAGGCAAACGGATGTACAGACTTGGCCAAAACAACAATGAACAGACTTGAAACGCTTGAAGGCCATAGGACAGTGTATAGACTTGGAAGGTTATCCAATGTACAGACTTAGAAATGGCTATATAGACTTGCAGAGCTTTCGCTAAGGCTGTATAGACTTGAAGCAATGTGAACGATGTATAGACTTTACCAATGTGCAGACTTTGAAGTGAAGACCAACGAATAGACTTCAAGTGAAGGCCAATGTACAGACTTTGAAGAACAAACGTTACACATATGCCATGAGTGTATAGACTTGTTCGATGAATGCATGAACAGTGAGTCAATGTATAGACTTCCAATGCCTTTGACAAATGCGATGTACAGACTTGCGAACTGGGGGGGGGGGGGTCGACCCATCTGGAAAGGGGGTCGACCCACTTCTGTCTAGACTATGCTGACTGATGTATAGACTCTGATTGAGTGACATGCGACAGACAAAGTGCAGACTTGTTTTGAACCAGCACACTGTATAGACTTGCAATACCATGAAGGCAGGCTGTATAGACTTGAAGTAATGCATGCAGGTGACAATGTATATACTTGCTGTCAACAAGTGTATGGACTAAGCATGCATACAACAATGATGTGTAGACTTGGGTGTGTGTGTGCTGTACAGATTTAAATGCATGCACAGAGCAATTTATGCATATCAGCTAAACATCATCAAGGCATACAGATCTGAGAGTAGACAGAGCATTACCTGATCTGAGCATTAACCTTACCTATCATGATTTGACTTTGACTTGGGTTAACTTCATGACCTGTGAGTCATCCTTAAACCTGTTCTGACAGTTTCTCATAATGCAACAGGATTATATCATCAAGGATGGAAACATAATGAGGTATAATATCTGTCATCATCAAAACTCCAGAACCACAGGGACACATCAATCTCCCCCTTTTTGATGATGGCGATATTATGAGTCATTGCAATAGATTCATCATGATGATTATGAAGTACCATATAACATCCACCACAGATATGACAGAGTTTATGAACATGCACCACAGAGTAGCTTAGTCAGAAGTGAGCATGTAAAACACCATGTGATGCAAGTGTTGATTGATGCAAATGATGACTCACAAAAATTCTCCCCCTTTGACAACATCAAAAAGAATGAAATGGTCATTGACTGTTGAAGGAGCTATTATGCAATTCTGTGAGTTACAGTCATCAAAGACTCCCCCTGACAAGATATTCTCCTGAATGAACATTGAACCACAGGGACATGCAAGAATTCTCCCCTTAGATGGACAGTGATTGGAGTGAAGCTCATGACATAAAGAAGTCAACAGTTAGGTCTGAAATAATGGAGTCCATTGTGAGAAAGAAGGCATTTTGAAGGAATGAGAAAGGTTTTCAATGGGATATCAATTTCATAAATCTGATTAAACAAGTATTTCAGACTCTTCTTATTATAGAGATTTATGAATGATCTTCATTGACAAGTCAGATCAGAATATGATGTATGCAAGGCGTGTTCATAAACTTTCTGTACTCATATCTGAAATCAATTTTAATAAAAGTGAACCTTGCTTTCATATTGACAGTCTTGTTTAACCTTCTTCTTTCTTACTCACTTAATTTCAAGGATTCCTTTAAGAGATGCAATCAATAGTAATGAAGTTGAACACATAAGAAAACATTTATTTCTGTCAAGGATTCCAATAGAATATTTCTTTTGCACACATTTTCAAATGATACACTTGATTAGCAGCAATTTTCATAACATTCTTCATGAGCACTTGAGTTTAGTACACCCTTGTAACTAGAGGATACACGTTGTTTAGACGCCAGTATCCCTGAGCACTTGGAAGGACTAACTGTCATGCTTCATAAGAACAGAGATTGCATTTACACTTCATGACACACTACAAATCATTTTTTTGATGAGTGAGATGTATTTCTCAGTGTGCATGCCATTGCTCTGCCAGATTATCAATCATTTTTAAGCAGAGTTAACTATGGCACCTCATGACACAGTCCTTTGGACATGGTTTCTCAGTGACCAAAGTCATTGCTCTGACAGAATTTACCCTTAGACAAAATCCATATTCTCAGATGTTTTAAAAAAATCAATACTAATTTCATACAAATCAATCAAGGAATATCATGATTTCAGAATTTTCAGAGATCAGAAGAGTTTAAAAGGACACAACATGAAAATGTTGGTTAAAGTTTATTAAGACTAACTCAGATATTTTCAAGATATGTTCATAAGGAAACACAAGGCATACATGAAACTTCAACCGGCTGAAAGAATCAGACATTCATAGTCCAATATAATAGAAGATTCCTCTTTAAGTTGTTTTCAGATTTATGATCAGGATATGCACAGAGAATTCTTTCTGAATTTTCAGGAAAGGCCGAAACATTTTTAGGAACAGCCAATTCAACAGTTGATACCAATGAATAGGATGAGTGAAGATGGCTGATTACAGTTGAAGCAGGAAGCTGAAATGTGTTGCATTACACATTCATCACAGGGATTTAAGCAAGATAGCAGTTCAATCTGAAGATGGGAAGTTCAGTTGATAGAATATGAATAATGCTCCCCCTAAATGTATGCATGATCTAGCCTTCCTAAATGTATGCAACTCTGACCTATGGTACCAGGCGGAGGACTTGGTCTAAAGACCACCTCACACATAGCAAGCACTTCCAGATAGAATTCATCTGCCCTTTAGTATCTCATTATTTATTTACCAAGAGTCATGCGTGACAATCCAATGCATATGCAGTTCTACATGCATCTTAAGCTAACATTATGCTACTTATATGCAATTGTGAATGCATGTTCATGTCAAATGTGCAGATGAACATTTTTAATCATGAGACATCGTCCAAGCAACATATTTATTCAATTCAGCTTTTCAGATTTTTCAGAATACAATTTGTTTTCAGTGATTATGCATTTTAACAAATATCAAACAACTGCAAATGTCATATGTATGCATCAAATGCAGACAACCTTTAAATCTCATGTATGCACCAGTGCATGATCAGAAAAATTTTTGCAAATGGCAGATGCAGTTATGGACATGTATGCATGTGATCTTAATTGACATATTAAGCATGATGTTCAGCTAAAACAAAAATTCAGGTGAACAAGCATTTAATCAGCAGAGTCGGGGTTTACCAAATTTTGGATGCCTTCGTTTATTTGACCCCCTTTTTATTCCTCATCCCCAAGACATACCTGCAAAGCACAAATCTTATTTTATATTTCTAGGTACCCAAGACTTCTTGGGTCCTACCTTGTTAGTAACACCTCTGATTGGTGCTTTCCTCAACCTTTGGGCCTGTTTATCATCATTCATCATTAAAGCACAATGATTCATGGAGTGCCCAGATATTCCACAGTAGTAGCACGAAGAAACAAATTTTAGATTTATTTTATGCACATCATTATGAACATGAATTTTATGTGCATTGGCATGGAAATTTCTGTTACTTGCATGAAATTTTAGTTTACCTTTATCTGCCCACCAGCATTCCGAAGCTCGGTGGCCAAGTTTTCCACATTCAAAGCATGCATTAATCTTTTCTTTAAAAATAGATTTATTCCTTTCAAAATCATTTCTATTTGCAGGGAGTTTTATATTTTGAGAAAATATTTTTCCCTGAGCATGCCAACAGTCCTTGACTGTATGGCCATGTTTTCCACAATGAGAACAGTTAGAGAAGATTTTTCTATGAGAACCTAACCAGCATTGTGCAGCAACATATCCTATTTTTCCACAATTATAACAATGAATTTTCCTTTCCCTAAAGACATGCTTTCTACCCTGATCGTTGTGTGCAGCTGCTAGGTCATCCTTTTCCATCAAATTACACTCATGCATCAGATGTCCAAATTTGTGACAATAGTGACAGATCATTTTCTTACTAGATGCATGTGAGTGTGTGTGAGGACTGTGATCAATATGCACTGAAGAATTCTTTTTATTTGTTTTCTGTTTTTCAGTCTCTTTCTGTTTTTTGTACTGAGGTGAAGATGAGGTAGAAGGCTTTTCTTGTTCTAAACATTTAACAAAAACAGTTTTCAATTTGTCTCCAACAACCTTCTCAGCCTTCTTCATGACTGGATTGTAACCCAGTCCCTCCTTCTGAAAATTCACATTCGCTCCAAGGAGCTTATTCAAATTGTCTCTTCCCTTAACAAATTTTGACAGGGAGTTTCTTAGATCTTCAATCTCTCTCTCCAAAGACACAATGTAGTCTTCACACAAAATGATTTGATTTTGCAATTCATCATTCAGACTCTTCAGAGTCTCATTTTCCTGTGTCAATGTGAATTCAATATTCACTTCATTTTCTTTCAAGATAGATTTCCCCTTTTCAATCGTCAGCCATTTTTCAGAGAAAACAATGTTAAGAACCATCAGCTTTTTGTTTTGTTCCTTCAGATAAATGTTTTCATCAATCAGCTTATCTTGTAATTTATCAGTTTCCTTCTTCTGAGTCAGCAATGAATCATTTTATTCTTCAAGGAAGTGATTAAGTTCTTCTGTATATTATCATCAGAGTCTAAGTCTTCAATCAATTCCTTCAAGAATGCACATTCATTACAAGTAGATTTATCAGAACATATTGTTTGATCTTGGAATTTTTCACATTGTTTCTTAAGACATTCATTTTCAGATTTCAGAACAGCTAATTTAGAGCTAACACATTCAAATTCTTTCAATTCTTTTTGTTGTTTTTCAAGATCTTTCTGCAATTCCATATTAACAGATTTTATGGCATTAAATTTTTCAGCAAACAAATTATTTTCTTGCTCAAATTTCTCAAATTTTTATTCATTTTCTTTAACAGATTTTCTAAGAGAGACATTTTCAGATTTTAGCCTACTTAGTTCAGAGCGAACACATTCAAGTTCCTTCGTCAATTTTTCATTCTGATTTTTATGCATATGAATATCAGACAAGCAGGCATCATGAGATTGCTTCATATTTGAACAATTTTCACATGGTGAACTTGAACTACCCCGATCACTTTTCTTTTTCAAGTTCTTGTATTATTTTCTTAATTGTTCATGAGATTCAAGCAACTCAGCATATGCATTCTCCCAATCATCTAAAGAAAAATTCTCGAAGGGATTTACCTCCTCATCATCATCCTCTTCTTCATTTTGGCTGCCACTTTGATTACTTCTGTTAGCCACCATGCAGCTGTCTTCATTTATACTGTGAGCTAGCTTCAGCTCCTCCAGGATGTCCTTGGCAGACCTGCAATCATAAAAACAAGAGTGTAAGGCTCTGTCAGTGGCTGCTTTCATCAGATTGAAGGCTTTCTGATTTTCTCCATCCTTTGATCTGTGGCTGTTGGTCTATTTGGACACTTTCTTTGGTAATGTGTGAGGACCTTGTGAAATTAATTTCCACAGATCAGGATTAACTGCATCAACATAATTTCGCAGACTGACAAACCACGCATTAAAATTAGAACCGTTGAAAACCGGTGGATCTCCCATGAAAACTGATCAGATAAATGCAACAGGAATAATGAAGCACCAAGACAGCAGGATCGAATCTACAGATCGCTAGACCTTCTAAGCAGATAACCTTCTCTGATACCAATTGTTGGGACGGTGCGATCGATACAGAGGGGGGGGTGAATGTATCCCCTTCTAAAATATTGCCCAAATTAAAACAATTCGCCTGCTACTAGATAAAGTTGCAGAATAAAAGCTATAGAGTTCAAATGAACATTTGATCGACCAGATGAACTGCTAACTATACCAGTGGAACCTGATGAAGTCTAATGCCAAAGACAGAACAATGCAAACCAGACTCACTTAACAAGATATGTAATGCTCAAAGTCACTGCAGATCGAAACAAGACAGTTCAAACAACCTGTGAAAGAGATAGGCGATATGGAAGAGCAGACCACAAACAAACCACAGAACAACAGGATTTTTAGGTGGTTCGATCCGCAGACCTACGTCCACCCCTCACTCCCAACCGGAGTGAGGCTTCCACTAGCACAAGCTAGAGACCACAGACTCAGTCTGCAACAGGTGCTGTCAAACAGCTTGACCAGGGGAACAACCTCCCCTCTTCCTCCAGATCGGAGGGACACCACCAGTGACTCCCCGTCACCAGCAAACCAGAGGTCACAGACCTCTCTTCCTCCAGACCAGGAGGGACCCCTGGACTTGCAACCCACAAGCCCAGAACCGGAGATGAATCTCCCTTCTCCTGAGTCCACAGGAGGAACCCGATCTCAGTACTGAGAATCGGAAGAACAAGATGAATAGATGGAAGAACAAAATAAAATGCAAGCACAAAGAAAAACACAGCAGACGTAAAGCTGGAAATGAGATACACTAGTAGCTCTCGCAGGAGCAAAGCTGGTTTGGATTTGATCCAATGCCAGACATACGAATCTTCAATGAAGGCTTCTTATCTCTCGATCTCTCTTCTTCTTACTCTTCTTTTTCTTCTCTGCTTCTTTCTCTCACTATCTACCCTTCTTCTTTCGATCCTCACGAGCTCTCTCTCTCTTTTTCTTTTTCTTCTGCTGCTCTCTTTCTCTCACTGTCTACCCTTCTTCTTTCGATCCTCACGAGCTCTCTCTCTCTCTTTTTCTTTTTCTTCTGCTGCTCTCTTCTTCTTTCACTCTCTGCTGCACCTCTTCTTCTTCACTCACTGTCTCGATCATCCCTCTTCTCTTCTGATTTCTATATTCTTCATGTGGAAGAAGCTCTGTATTTATACCAGCCGCAGCTAGGTCGTGTGAAGGGCTTGTGCCCTCTTGTCCTCGAATCACGTGTCAGGTGCCAACCTTGGATCACGTGCCTTCATTAGGCTTCACGAAGGGTGCCTGTCAGACAGAGAATCACATTATCAGTTTAAGTATATGCATTGCAGTGTATAGACTTTGCTGTATAGACTTGTGAAGACGAAGCAATGTATAGACTTCATGAATCAGAGCTGAAACAGTGTATAGAGTTGCTGAAGTGTAATGCAATGTGCAGACATTGTTCAATGTATGGACTTTGCAATGCAAACAGCAATGTATAGACATTTCAATCGACAGGCAGACAATGTACAGACTTGTACATGCTTCAGGACAAGGTATGGACTTGAATGAGCGAGCATGCAATGTATAGACTTGCTCAGCCTGAAGCAATGTATAGACTTCAGCTCAAAGCCAATGTATAGACGTCAAAGTATGCAATGTACAGACTCTGAAGAACAGCAGCCAGTGTATGGACTTAGGCAGGCTTCAACTCAATGTATAGACTTTACGACTGATGAATGCAATGCACTGGACAAAGTATAGACTTAACGATGTGCAGACTTGCCAAGACAAATGAGCGATGTACATACTTGCTCGTTGTTCAGACTTCATGGGCGATGTACAGACATGCAAAGAGAAAGGCTGTACAGACTTGATGAGCGATGCAAGGTAAAGGAATGTATATACTTCCAATGTATAGACTTGCTCACTGAGCGATGTACAGACTTGAGCAAGGAAGCTCTGTACAGACTTGATCAAGGCAAGGCAATCGAGTGTATAGACTTTCAATGTATAGTCTTGCCAAAGGGGCGATGTACAGACTTGAGCAAGGAAGCTCTGTACAGACTTTGAGATTTACAATGTATGGACTTTGGCAACCCAACGGCTGTACAGACTTCCACTCAACAGCGTTGTATAGACTTTGAATGCTCGAGACAATGTATAGACTTGAACAGCTTCAAGGCACAATGTGCAGACTTTACCAGTGTATAGACTTGGAGTTCTGAACGTAGGTAAAGACTGGGAATGTATAGACTTTGCCTTAGAAACGAATGTATAGACTTTGAGGTAGAAGCCATGCAAACGATGTGTAGACTTGGAAGTTCACTGATGGATGTATAGACTTCACCTCGAGCATCTACAATGCAATGTATGGACTTTGAAGAATATGAACATGGCGCTGTACAGACTTCAAGTGAAGACCAGTGTACAGACTTCATTCGAAAGCAATGTATAGACTTGACAACCAAAGGGCTGTACAGACTTGAGCAAGACAGACCGATGTATAGACTTAGAATTTCAACAGAAGGATGTACAGACTTTGAATATGAAGTCAGGCAAACGGATGTACAGACTTGGCCAAAACAGCAATGAACAGACTTGAAATGCTTGAAGGCCACAGGACAGTGTATAGACTTGGAAGTTTATCCAATGTACAGACTTGGAAATAGCTATATAGACTTGCAGAGCTTTCGCTAAGGCTGTATAGACTTGAAGCAATGTGAACGATGTATAGACTTTACCAATGTGCAGACTTTGAAGTGAAGACCAATGAATAGACTTCAAGTGAAGGCCAATGTACAGACTTTGAAGAACAAACGTTACACATATGCCATGAGTGTATAGACTTGTTCGATGAATGCATGAACAGTGAGTCAATGTATAGACTTCCAATGCCTTCGACAAATGCGATGTACAGACTTGCGAACTGGGGGGGGGGGGTCGACCCATCTGGAAGGGGGGTCGACCCACTTCTGTCTAGACTATGCTGACTGATGTATAGACTCTGATTGAGTGACATGCGACAGAAAAAGTGCAGACTTGTTTTGAACCAGCACACTGTATAGACTTGCAATACCATGAAGGCAGGCTGTATAGACTTGAAGTAATGCATGCATGTGACAATGTATATACTTGCTGTCAACAAGTGTATGGACTAAGCATGCATACAACAATGATGTGTAGACTTGGGTATGTGTGTGCTGTACAGATTTAAATGCATGCACAGAGCAATTTATGCATATCAGCTAAACATCATCAAGGCATACAGATCTGAGAGTAGACAGAGCATTACCTGATCTGAGCATTAACCTTACCTGTCATGATTTGACTTTGACTTGGGTTAACTTCATGACCTGTGAGTCATCCTTAAACCTATTCTGACAGTTTCTCATAATGCAACAGGATTATATCATCAAGGATGGAAACATAATGAGACATAATATCTGTCATCATCAAAACTCCAGAACCACATGGGACACATCATCCCTTGCCTCAACATAACCTCCCCCTGAATTTCTTCTCTCTCCCTCTTACTGCTCTCCCTATTCTTCACGGAGAACAGAATGGAGAACGAAGGGGCGCAGAGAAAAGGTTGCGGTTCCTCCCCTAAAACAACCATTGCTAGAGTTTTAATGATGTTTTTAAGAGCTTAATCTTTAACTCTAATGGCCAGTGAACTGAAACGGTCGAATCCTCGCGCATGAATACTGTTACGGCTAAATAAAACTCACGCGAGTAATGATCGTTACTATTCATCACCCATTCTAAAAAATTCATATTTCACAATATAAAAAGGTTTTAAAAATCTAATTATTGCTCATTAATCATCTCAATTTATTCTATTATAAAAAATATAAAATAAATATTTAGTGAAAGAAATAAAACCCAATTAACAGTAACCTTTAAATAATTAGTAACTTAGTGAAATGAATAGTAACGTATTAAAACCACTACGTAGGGATATATTTTCCTCTATTCTTCTATTTGTGTATATGTATATAGACATATATATACATATCCTCCTCTCTTTTTCTTAGAAGATGAGAAAAAAAGAAAAAATATAAACTTAACTAAATATTTCTAGTTGACAAATAATTATTTATATTATACAATATGGATAAGATAAATTAAATTACATAATTTTAATTACTCAAAATTAGTTTATAGTTAAGGGAGAATTTATCTAACTCTTTTTTTATTAAGTTTAATGCAACAGGATATTAGTCAAAATATTTTGTTAACTCGAACAAATAATATTTCATGCATTAGCCAAAATATTGACATAAAATATTATGTGTTAATTACGATAAATTTTCCGGGCACTACAATTTATACCCAAAACATGTCTCCACACTTGTGGAAGTCTAGGGATCCACGGACCAATCATTTGAGGGCATTGGGAGCGGAGTTGGTAGGGTTTCGAGTCGGTTCGCAAAGCTCGCAACTAGACGCGCCGCCGAGGTGTTGACACCTAGTGTCGACACCAGCACCATGGCCTAAGCAGAAACGAGCCAGCCAGAACACTTGGGAATAGGTGTCGACACCTAGTGTCAACACTTGTTCCCCCAGTGTGAATAAACAAGCCCAGCCAGAACAAACGGGAATGTGTGTCAACACCAGGTGTCGACACCTTCTCCATGGGCATTGAAAACAAAGGCCGACAAAACAAGGGGATTTTGGTGTCGACACCAGGTGTCGACACTTGATCCCTTTGAAAGCAAAAAGGCCCAATCTACTAGAAATAGAAACCTATAACCTCACCGGGGTTTTGGCATTATAAATGTGGTTTTAGGAGATCTTCCAACTTGCAAAAACACCATAGAGAACTTAGCCTTGTATTGGCACTAAATGCACACATTTGCCCATCCATTACACCTTAATTAATGAACCCGTGAATACTTAGAGAAACTTACCAATGTGGCAATTTTCCTGCAATTACCTTGTCATGTAGGGGAGCTCAACCCAAGTAGGTTTCCAATGTCCATTCAAAAGAATTCCATGTATCATTGCACACAAGTCAATCATTTCCTCAACACTTTTCCTTGATTCACCATTTGATCTTTTGTTCAAAACATATTTCATCCAGCTCACCATTATGAAAAGAAAGCATTGAATCCAATGCAGCATTTACCATTGCAATATACAACTAATTGAGGATCTCAAAGTTTAAATTAACATCACAAAAAACTCATCGAATTTTATGCGACATCCATCCATACAATTCACAATTGTTATAAGGGTCTAGAGGGTCAAGCGGTAATCCACTCAGTCACATTGCATTCGGTCATCATCAAAACTCTTTACGCCACACATCATACCCTTGGGAGCAACAAAAGGGATGCAGTGGTTGAAGGAGGAGGAAGGGGGAAGGACTAAGGAGGTCAGGAGAGGGGTCGTCTGCCTATTCTTGTCTCTTTTTATTTGACGCCATATTTTCATTTGGCACCATGTTTTCATTCATTCATTCGTGATTTTTTGTCATTCATTCATTTCTTCTAATAGGATAAAATCTCCCTCAGTAAAAAATATCATTAGATCTAAAAAATTATTATTTAATATTTTGAGATCTGTAATTTAGAAATTTTTAACTTTTTTATGGCCGATAAGTCGATTCCTATAAAAAAAAGAGAGAGCGTGTTGAAAAGCCTAGCTACCTTGAAAGCAGGGTTTGTGGTCTCGACCGACCCGCCTGTCCCAGTCACGGCCTGGGACGGGTCTGGTCGGTGCATATTCGCTTCGTGTCTGTCCATCTCGTAAAATGTTAAAATAAAAAAAAGACTATTTATATATAATATATATAAAATAATACAACAAAGTAAAAAAAGACTATATATATATAATATATATATAATAAAATATTAAAATAATGAAGCATCTCGGTCACGACCCACGACCCGGGCGTCCCGCCCACCACTTGGGTGGGGTCGGGACGTGCGGGTCGAGGAATCCCGGAGCGGGATGTCAAACCCTGCTTGACCGATATGTCGATTCCTATAAAAGGAAGAGACAACGTGTTGAAAAGCCTAGCTACCTTGAAAGGCCCACATCTGGGTGCAAAAAGGTACTCAGAGGCGTATCGGTCACATGTTGATCATTTCCTTATTGTTCCGTGCCCCCGCCAAGCTCATGTGTTTTGAATTTACCGTCAGGTCTGTAATGAATTTTTGGGAGTTAGGGCTCCTCGCGGGGAATGCCACGTAGAAGCACTCAGGATAATAATCAAATATCATTGTATCTTTTATCGATTTTACTCACGATAGGGCGTGTCAATCACTTGTGTGTGACAATGTGTTCAGGTTCCAAGACTGAAATGGTCTGGACTAACTGAAGGTGCGCTCCTTCTGATCACTAAGTAGACGATGGTGGGCATCGGGTCGGGACTGGCGACCCGCCGTGCCATAAAGGTCGATCATGGCAATAAGAGGGAAAAACGTTTGATTAATCGTCAAGCAATGGGGCTGCATGGTCGATAAGTTGATTCCTATAAAAGGAAGAGACAGCGTGTTGAAAAGCCTAGCTACCTTGAAAGGCCCACATCGGGGTGCGAAAAGGTACTTAGAGGCGTATCGGCTACATGTTGACCATTTCCTCATTGTTCCGTGCCCCCGCCAAACTCATGTGTTTTAAATTACCGTCACACCTATAATGAATTTTCGAGAGCTAGGGCTCCTCGTGGGGAATGCCACGTGGAAGCACTCAGGATAATAATCAAATATCATTATATCTTTTATCGGTTTTACTCATGATAGGGCGTGCCAATCACTTGTGTGTGACAATGTGTTCAGGTTCCAAGACTGGAATGGTTTGGACTAATCGAAGGTGTGCTCCTTCTGATCACTAAGCAGACGATGGTGGGCATCGGGTCGGGACTGACAACCCGCCGTGCCATAAAGGTTGATCACGGCGATAAGAGGGGGAAACGTTTGATTAATCACCAAGCAATGGGGCTGCATGGTCGATAAGTCGATTCCTATAAAAGGAAGAGACAGCGTGTTGAAAAGCCTAGCTACCTTGAAAGGCCCACATCGGGGTGCGAAAAGGTACTTAGAGGCGTATCAGTCACATGTTGACCATTTCCTTATTATTCCGTGCCCCCGTCAAACTCATATGTTTTGAATTTACCATCACGTCTATAATGAATTTTCGGGAGCTAGGGCTCCTCGCAGGGAATGCCACGTGGAAGCACTCATGATAATAATCAATTTCGCCCTTGAGTCACATGCACATCATTCGGGGCAGGTGTGGCCATCCCTGCCGAACCGATCGTCCCGGCCACGGCTCGAGACTAGATTGGACATTACGTACCGATACGGAAAACTATAATATATATATATATAATGAAATAAACAAATTGAAATGACATGTTGTATCATTTGGTTTGTTGTTCTACCGTTTAAACGGGTTTCTCCGGGTTTGAATCTTAGCTTCAACTTAAGGTTTCCTTAAGTTTTTTTAATATAACTTATTTAAAAATGTAAATGAAAACACGGCAGAACTTTGTTTCGAACTTGGCACCTCACGATTAATAGTGATACACTTAAGGAAGTTATTTGTTACTCCAGTTGAGCATTTGTCACCCACACTCACCTAATTGTCACCACTAAAGTCCACAAGACGTCGCCCTTACTCTTACACTGCCTTGAAAGCCGCGCATCAGCCTTGTCTCTATTGAGGCCTATTTGTCACCGTTAGCAGGGTATTTTTCACCCTTGCTAACGCATTTATCACCCGTGTAGACACATTTGTCGCCCTTAAGCTCCAATTGGTCCACATGGAAAATGGGACACGTCGGCCACGCGTGGGTGTTGTTCGCGTATTACCGCCGATCAAACGCCGCAGGCCACATCAATAGAAATGATGACGCCGAACTAGATCCTCGAAATTAAAAATACCCAATTACTTATTTACCCTTCTCGCCATGTCTTGGCTCTTATGCAACCTACCAGAAGCCGGTTCGTCTCTCTATCGTGCTCAACGTCTCGTCTTCCTCGCGGTGCCATTTGCGACCTCTCTGTCATTTGCTATTCGAGCACTCCTGAATTGCGAGCTCTCTTTCATCACCGACAGCCATGGAGCCGAAGGAGACACCCATGCAATGCTCCGTCCGCCGTAAACTGGATGTCCCACCTACATCTTAGGAAATTGTACCGGTTCCTACGGTCGAAGATGAAACGTTTCACATACCTAGGGTTTCTAAGGCCTCCACATCAGGACGACAAGTTAAAAGTAGTGTGGTTCCTTATCTCCCTTACATAGCTATTTGCTTCCTTTATCGACCTATTTATTTGTCACGCTTATATCTACCTATTTGTGTTAGATTTAGACCTACCTATCTCCGAATTTCATACATTTGTCACCCTCAAGCACCTATTTGCCACACCTAAACTCCATTGTCTATACATTTGTCACCCTTGTCTTACTCTTAATATTTTTTGTATTTCTTGATCAGTCAATTGAAGAATTTCTTGTTTACACATTTTTTTGAATCTAGTGAACACAAAGGTCATCTTCGCCCGGTGTTCTATGGACATTTACATGAAGGATAGGGATCATATGGTATTTCGGGAATGTCACAAGTCATTGATGAGGACCACACCCTTTGGTCCATATGTTGACAATGTTTCTCCCGTCACCTTCACCATGACACTATTAGAGGAGATTATTTACGCCCATAGTGGAGGAAATTACTTCCGTATGTGTAGTAAAGTGGTCACATTCAGTGTGGAAGATGTGGGCATAATTCTAGGATTACCTTGCTCCGGTCAGCCTGTTCAACATTATGGATCCGCGAAATAGAAGTTGAAGTTACAGCATCATTTGAATTTGCAGTAACATTTGACCGGAAGAAAGTGTGCTCTCTCATCTAGCAAATTGTTGGGTCCGATGAAGAGCATGATGTGGCTGACATTGTCCGGCTGTGGATTGTATTCTTACTGTCCACTTTCATTTGCCCACGGTTGACGCATTCTTGTCCACAACGGATGCTGTCATGCTTAGACGACATTGACCGAGTTTCAGATTACAACTGGGCAGCCGCCGTGCAATAGGTAACGATGCACAAGTTTGAGCAATTAGTGTTGGCGGTCCAGAAACGACGGTCAAGTACAATTGACAGTGCTAAGAGAAGAGCCGGGGATGCACCCCAGACCCATACATTTATATTTGGTTGTTTGGCCGCACTTGCTGTAAGTGTTTTTATTTTTGTTGGGTAATAATTAATGTGTCAATCATTAATTCTATTGCATTGTAAAATAAGTTGATATATTTCATATTACAGGTCTAGTTTTTTGAGCACACGCGGGTGCGGCTGCCACTAAGGCATGTGGCATTCCCACGACTATTTAGGTGAGGGCCATTTCTAGATAGAAAATTAAAATTCTCCATTGGATCTGTAACGACCCAATATCCGGATACCGGGGAGAGCCCGATACCATTCGAATCCTGGCCCGCCGCCCACGAGTCAGGAGAGCTCGGAAGGGCTAAAAGGAGTGTGGAGGTACAAAGAAATAGGAAATAAGGCAAGACAATTTAACAATTAACATAAATAAACAATCTAACTACAACAGAGTCCAGTCCAACAGAAAGTACAGTCTAAAGTAGTAAAATGTACCACATCCCAAGTGAACACTCGACCCGGTGAGCTGGCAGCTAAGAACATCCGAACAGCATCCTCGAACTTCGAGGAAGAACAGTCGCACCTGAAACGCAGGGGTGAACCTCCTGTCACTGGCTCAGTAGAAATCCCGCGGAACCCCAACTGAGAACAATGGCGGCACGAAAAGCAGTAACTACAAGAACAACAGTAGCAGTAGGAACAGTAAACACGGTGGCCGGTCGAAACTTGGCACTACAACTACTCCTACTGTACCGGTCAAGCAGAAAGAGAAATCCCGATCTCACAGTTGGGAACTGGACCACACTAATACCACTCACCAACGTAAAACCCACGGCAGCCCCGCCAAAGAGGCCTGTCTCCCAGGACAAGGCCAACCTGGACAGGCTATCCAAGGTGCAAAACCCCAACCACCTGGTCGTGGGGACCACACAACAAGACGCAACCTCGGTAAAGTTACTAGCACCTTGGCCACTACCTCAGAAACACCGGACGGTCCAGAAAACCACGTCTCGCAGACGGGAAACGGAACCCAAACACAGGAGAGTCACCTCTCACGTGATAGGAGTACCTGCCCACCAGAAGCAAGGCCGGATGCCTCCACTGACGACTTAGACCGCGCCTCAGGTGTCCCCCTCGACCCTGGTGGAACGGGGACATCGTACTAGTAACCATAGAACAAGTGACTAGCTGGGGTCGCGCTCGTCAGCGCGGGTCCAACCTTCCCCAACCATGTGTGCACACACAGACCGTGCGTCTCTGGTCTGGCCCTTTGACTGATTTTCCCCTCAGCCAGACTCTGGCTGGTAGACGTGTGGCCCAACGGAAACCAGTCTAAAACTATCTCTATCTGGGGTAGCCTCTCCACCACTCCCTGGTGGGACCACTCGCGTATCGGAAGGCTACGACTAGTGGGGAGTCACTAGTGTGACCACTCTCCAAGGAGAAACTCCGAGAAACACGCACGCACCCTGTGCGAAAGTCAAGAAGAACTAAGTGGCATCGAGCCACTGGACTCTGGACAGTCCTCTAGACTCACTAAATCCAACGGTCCTTGAGTCACGAGACTCGGGGTCAAGACCGTCATACGGAACAGCACAAGGCCGTCAATCTAGCCTAATCCCTAGGTCTAAAACCACGGTAGCATGAATACTGAGGCATCTCACGAGCCGTCCAGACCATCCCCTCAAGAAGGGAACTCAAGAGACCTCCAGCCCCATGCTGGGTGACTGGACTCACAGTCCAAGGCCACACACATGGCCCACGCGGAGAGCACAGAAGCACGATTCCTAAGGCAACTCACAAGCCGCCACACCGTTTCCCCATCCCAGAGAAAGCGGGAAACCTCCAATCCCAGGCCAGATAACTGGACTCGCAGTCCAAGGTCAAACACATGCCCCACTCGGGAATCATCTTTCAGGTAAACCCACGATATGCGGGGGAGACCCCACAGCATACATACCGATACACAGTGACTCGATCAAGCGTAACACAAAGCTCGGAACACACACACACCTACGGGTACGCTAATCGAGGAAAACAAAACCTCCGGACACCCAATGACATGGTCACGGAACTCCACGGGGTGTCCGAGACACACACGGCCAAAGGAGGCACAATCAACTGTAGACTACCCACCCTGGGCTGCCCGACTGGTCGCCCTCAAGACCGCACTACCCTCATATAGCGCGTTCAGATCAGAACGCGCTATACTCCTGTAGCGCGACAAGATAGAACGCGCTACCCACCTGTAGCGCGACAGGAATGAACGTGCTATTCTCCTATAGCGCGATAAGAGCGGAACGCGCTACCAACCTGTAGCGCGACAAGAACCACCTTACTGTTCATCCTCCCCGATGAATGCGCTCTATCGGGGTAGTGCGATCTCCAAGAATGCGCCCATCTCGGCGAGCGCGTTCTCAGTCCGCGCCTGAAAACGGCGAAAATCGTGAAAGAAACCATTCCACGTCCCGTTCACCCCCAGGTGAAGGGGAAACAAAAGGGGAAACCTTCCCCAAGCCCCTAGGCATGCATCTAAACCCTTGGATCGACCAAAAATGCCGTATAACGGGAGATCCGACTCACACCCCAAAAACATACATTTTACCCAAAATGGCAATAAACCCACGCTCGGCTTGCCACGGGCTACCAAATCCACGGGAAATGAAATACACGAGCTGAGGGTCCATCTCCCTACCTCCACCGAAGATTCGACGCGTCGTGGACGTCGATCCACGAAGAAAATGCCGTGAAACCCTCGTTCTTCCCAAGCTTCCCACGAACCACGCACGCCGCCACGATCACCACACCGCCACCACCGTCGCCGCTCCGTCGCCCACCACCGTCTACAGTCGGAGAGGAGCACGCCGTCGCGTCCACAGGAGATGGGGAGGAGAGGGGCGCCGGTCGTTCACGGGAGGAAGAAAGGAGGAAGAAGAAGAATAGAAAAAGAAAAAAAAGAAATGGGGGTTATATAGAAAATTTGGATTTTTTAAAAAATACGAAAAAATAGAAAAATATACCCCCATGATCCTAGGAACATGCTGATCGCCGTGGTACCATCCCTGAGTAGGTGAACGACCTGGTTTATCCGCTACGGGATTCCGTAGGTCCTGTCAGGGAAAAATATGGGAAACCGTGAAACACGTTCCGGGACCTCCAAAACTGATCCGAAACGCACGGATCTAAATCTGAAAAATGTCCAAAAGATAATTTCGGGCATAATGAGAACAAATTCTCTGAGAAAATAAATTCGGGACCCAAGAAGAAGGATCCGAAAAACCCGGGGCATTACAGCCCTCCCCTCTTAAAGGAATCTCATCCTCGAAATTCAGGACTAGCACCAAGTCACAGGGGAAGAACACCTTAACCAACTGACAACGTCGTAAGGGCCCAGCACAGAAAATCTCGATTCTCACGAAGGCTCTCAACCCGAGGGACACAGCTAGACCACAATCACGAAGAACACCTCGCTCCGCACGCACCGGCCATCAGAGCAGGCGTACACCAAGGGACACAGTCCGGCATCACCTCAGTCACAACGAAAAACCAATTATGGCACCGCTGCCACCATCTCGCCCACCGAGGAGACATAGTCCTCGTCACGAGAAATAGCTAGCGATCCATCCTATGGTCGGCGGACAAAACACACATCAGCTTCATAACTAATTGACTGGTCGCACACCCTTCTCAAGGGAACAACCAATACAGAGCCTTTCATCAGCTCACGCAGCCATCTCAACAGACCGCAACCAGAACATCGGCTCAGCGCCAAGAATCACCTCACACATGGCAATTCAAAACTAGACATGTCACTGGGCCAACTCTACCAGAAGATAAACTTCGACAAAGCCCATATCTCATCCGGAAGCACATCATGAAAACGACCACCAAAGGCCTCACTTGCACACGGCTCTCATCGATCACGATGCACAACCAACAACATCTTCTATATGTGAAAAGACCATCCACTGGTCGCCAGATACACGTCAATGGGAAACCTCCACCGGCCCAGCAAGCACGATCCAACTCACGACAGGCCATCTGCTGACTCACACATAGACAATTACCACATCTCAGCCGAGCTTCTCTCGGACACCGCATCCGATCTTGATCATCACGCCAACTCAACCCTCTTAGGGGAACACGATGAGACCAATGACAAGACTCAGGAGTCTTCAATCATCACCTCACTCGACTCAGACTTACAGGGAGACCATCCCATGCTGGTCACCAAACCAGGGATAACCATTGCGACACCAACGTCCCATCAAGGACCTCCACGCACAGGCGTCACTCTTCCGTCCTGTCTCATCGAATCCAATCTCAATAAATTCCAAGTAGACACCTGCCAATCCCTATCTTGCCCTTACCACAGAGCCACGGGACACCACCTGAAAAACTTACGACACACATCTCCAAGGGAGGAAAGTGCCATCCAAAATTATGGCAACCTAGTCACCAACACCACGACCAATGCACACTGGGTCCCCAGTCGATTATAGATCTCACCGTCACAATCCGACACGACCATATAACCAACAGACGCTGCTGTGGTCGATCACATAGTTAGGCTCACCAGCCACCCACAGCTGCCAACTAGGACCCATAATCTCTCAGATCACTTCTCCAAAGACGATCTCATCCGAGGACACGACTGTCAACATAAGTCGGGCACCAGGCCACCGACTATGACCAATACGTCCTCGACCTCCGTCAGGTGACATCCTCAAAAATCCCATCCGGGCTCACACCGACGCCCGACACAGCTTCCATCACAGGAACAGGGTACTCATGCGGCACACTTGCCAACATTTTCCCCCAACACTCCATCCTGCCAGTGCCAAAAACCATGATATCTCGAGCAACGGCACGGCAACAACACGTCTCGTACAGAGGAACCAATCCTCAATGCTCAACGCAACCTCAGGAATCCGCCCATAGCACTCAACGCTACGATCCTGAACCTGTGGGTTATGGGCCCACCAGGCTTCCGCTGCGCACTCTGATCCACAAGCACAGCCAACACGGTAACTCGGGACTCGCCATCCTGACAATCCACAACTCGGCTGACCAACTTCAGAAAATAGGGTGAGGAAAGCGCCCTTACCTCGAACCCCAACCACAAATCCTCTCTTAATCTGGCAACCCTCTGCGACTCCGCAGACTTCGATCAGCAACGAATCAGAAAATTCCAGCGCCAGCCAAGAATTCTCTCAAACACCGCCCAACCATCAGTCGTCCTTCCGAAGCAGTGCCAACATGCCCTCACACAACAAGGGAAATGGGCACAACTCTCGCAGGCAACTACCTTGCCAAAACACAGGACGCGTCTCGTACGGACTCCATGGCACACGAAGCCAACCAATCCGGACACGTAATGCAAGACGACGAACCTTAACCAAACGTAATCTCTCCAACCAAAGGAGAAACCGATCACACCTACGACCAACGTAAAATCTCCACACTCGACCTGACCTTAAACCTCGCGCACGCTGGGAACAGCACCTTCCAACATCGAGAAGACCATCGCTTCCATCAGGTCAGCACCTCCGACACACTCGGTGAGTGTCACGTCGGACAACGATCACATCATCTCTCGATGCACCACCACTGCAATTCCTCGAACTGTAATACACCACGCCAAGGGCCGCACACGAGCCATAATCGACAATCGTCGACGCTCATCCTCGAGTCCCGAAACTCACCACGGAGCCTTCACAACTCAGGCCAAATCCAGAGCGAACACAATCCATTCGCACGCAAGAGGGCAGGATCAAAACTTACTGGGACACCACAGTCCAATCCTACGTCGAAATCCGCAAGAATAACTGGGACCGACACGTCATTTCTGACGCCACAGAGCACGATAAGAACATTAGGCTTGAAAATTAGCAACTCACTGAGAAGATCCTCCGCTCACCCAAGCGTACCTCTCGATCAGAACACCCGCTCTGTCGCCTCAAACCACAACCTTAACACCACAAGGGCTGGATAAACCTCAAGCTAAAGTGACCAGATTCGATAACAGCTCCCTCAGAGCATGCTCACGGCCACTTGACCACAAACAGTCCTCGCCAGCCACCTGACCTCGTTGCAAATTCCTCGAACACAGCACCGCAACGACGCGCCTGCCGGCAACCTCTGCTTAACGCAGCACGACCGGGACCACCACCCATTGGGAAGAAACCTCTCTGTCACATCCCCTGGGCCCCACACCGGCACGAAAGCCGCGAACAACAACCACCTTCACAGCGCCGCACAGTGCACTCAAGCTCTCAAGCAAGAAATCAAGCAAAAAATAAACACAAAATCCTAGGCCAGCTGCCGACTGTACTGGACCTTACGGACTCTGATCACTGCAATATCTCGAATTCCCATGTACGTCCACAACCACCACTCTGATACCATCTGTAACGACCCAAGATCCAGATACCGGGGAGAGCCCGATACCATTCGAATCCTGGCCCGCCGCCCACGAGCCGGGAGGGCTCGAAAGGGCTAAAAGGAGTGTGGAGGTATAAAGAAATAAGAAATAAGGAAGGACAATTCAACAATTAACAAAAATAAATAATCTAACTACAACAGAGTCCAGTCCAATAGAAAATACAGTATAAAGTAGTAAAACATACCACATGCCAAGTGAACACTCGGCCCGGCGAGTTGGCAGCTAAGAACCTCCGAACAGCATCCTCGAACTTCGAGGAAGAACCACCGCACCTGAAACGCAGGGGTGAGCCTCTTGTCACTGGCACAGTAGGGATCCCGCGGAACCCCAACTGAGAACAATGGCGGCACGGAAAGTAGTATCTACAAGAACAACAGTAGCAGCAGGAACAATAAACACGGTGGCCGGTCGAAACTCGGCACTACAACTACTCCTACTATACCGGTCAAGCAGAAAGAGAAATCCCGATCTTACAGTCGGGAACTGGACCACACTAACACCACTCACCGAGGTAAAACCCACGGCAGCCCCGCCAAAGAGGCCTGTCTCCCAGGACAAGGCCAACCTGGACACGCTGTCCAAGGTGCAAAACCCCGACCACTTAGTCGCGGGGACCGCACAACAAGACGCAACCTCGGTAAAGCTACTAGCACCCTGGCCACTACCTCGGAAACATCGGACGGTCCAGAAAACCACGTCTCGCAGACGGGAAACGGAACCCAAAGATAGGAGAGTCACGTCTCACGAGACAAGAGTACCTGTCCACCAGAAGTAAGGCCGGATGCCTCCACTGACGACTTAGACCGCGCCTCAGGTGTCTCCCTCGACCCCTGGTTGAACGGGGACACCATACTAGTCATCACAGAACAAATGACTTGCTGGGGTCGCGCTCGTCAACGCGGGTCCGACCGCCCCCAACCCCGTGTGCACACACAGACCATGCGTCTTTGGTCTGGCCCTCTGATTGGTTTTCCCCTTAGCCGGACTCTGGATAGTAGACGTGGGGCCCGATGAAAACCAGTCTAAAACTGTCTCTCTCTGGGGTAGCCTTGCCACCACTCCCTGGTGGGACCACTCACGTGTCAGAAGGCTACGACTAGTGGGCAGTCACTGGTGTGACCACTCTCCAAGGAGAAACTCCGAGAAACAAGAACGCATCCTGCGCGAAAGTCGAGAAGAACCAAGTGACATCGAGCCACTAGACTCTAAACAGTCCTCTAGACTCACTAAATCCAACGGTCCTTGAGTCACGAGACTCGGGGTCAAGACTGTCGTACGCAACAGCACAAGGCCGTCAATCTAGCCTAATCCCTAGGTTTAAAATCACGATAGCATGAATACTGAGGTAGCTCACGAGCCGTCGAGACCATCCCCTCAAGAAGGGAACTCAAGAGACCTCCAGCCCCAGGCTGGGTGACTAGACTCACAGTCCAAGGCCACACACATGGCCCACGCGGAGAGTACAGAAACCTCCAGTTTCCCCATCCCAAGATAGCTCACAAGCCGCCACACCGTTTCCCCATCCCAGAGAAAGCGGGAAACCTCCAGTCCCAGGCCGGATAACTGGACTCGCAGTCCAAGGCCAAACACATGGCCCACTCGGAAATCATCTTTCAGGTAAACCCACGATATGCGGGGGAGACCCCACCGCACACATACCGATACACGGTGACTCGATCAAGCGTAACACAAAGCCCGGCACACACACACCCCTACGGGTACGCTAATCGAGGAAAACAAAACCTCCGGACACCCAAAGACACGGTCACGGAACTCCACGGGGTGTCCGAGACACACACGGCCAAAGGAGGCACGATCAGCCATAGACTACCCACCCTGGGATGCCCGACTGGTCGCCCGCAAGATCGTGCTACCCTCATATAGCTCGTTCAGATCAGAACGCGCTATACTCCTGTAGCGCGTGAAGACAGAATGCGCTACCCACCTGTAGCGCGACAGGAATGAACGCGATATGCTCCTATAGCGCGATAAGAACGGAACACGCTACCCACCTGTAGCGCGACAAGAATCACCTTACAGTTCATCTTCCCCAATGAACGCGCTCTATCGGGGCAGCGCGATCTCCAAGAGTGCGCCCACCTGGGCGTGCGCATTCTCAGTCCGCGCCCGAAAATGGTGAAAACTACGAAAGAAATCATTCCATGCTCTGTTCACCCATAGGTGAAGGGGAAACAAAAGGGGAAACTTTCCCCAAGCCCCTAGGCATGCATCTAAACCCCTGGATCAACCAAAAATGCCGTATAACGGGAGAACCGGCTCACACCCCAAAAATATGCATTTTGCCCAAAATGGCAATAAACCCACGCTCGGCTCTCCACGGGCTATCAAATCCGCGGGAAATGAAATACACGAGTTGAGGGTCCATCTCCCTACCTCCACTGAAGATTCGACGCGTCGTGTACACCGATCCACGAAGAAAATATCGCGAAACCCTCGTTCTTCCCGAGCTTCCCACGAACCACGCATGCCGCCACGATCACCACGCCGCCACCACCGTCGCCGCGTCGTCACCCACCACCGTCTGTAGCCGGAGGGGAGCACGCCGTCGCGTCCACAGGAGAGGGGGAGGAGAGGGGCGTCGGTCGTTCACGGGAGGAAGAAAGGAGGAAGAAGAAGAAAAGAAGAAGAATAGAAAAAGAAAAAAAGAAATGGGGGTTATATAGAAAACCGGATTTTCTGAAAAATATGAAAAAATAGAAAAATATATCCCCGTGATCCTGAGAACACGCTGATCGCCGTGGTACCATCCCTGAGTAGGTGAACAACCTGGTTTACCTGCTACGGGATTCCGTAGGTCCTGTCAGGGAAAAACATGGGAAACCGCGGAACACATTCTGGGACCTCCAAAACTGATTTGAAACGTATGGATCCGAACCCGAAAAATGTCCGAAAGATAATTTCGGGCATAATGAGAACAAATTCTCAGAAAAAATAAATCCGGGACCCAAGAAGAAGGATCCGAAAAACCCGGGGTATTATAGGATCCTTGCGAGGCCAACAAGTATTATGAGTACTAAAACTTCTTCTTTGTCATTCAACATTAATGAATAATCGAAGTGATGTGGTTTGAAATGCAGATGATCGAAGGGCTCCTTGTTGAGCCAAGTGAAAGGGACACGGTATACGGTGGTCAGATGATGACCCGACCCAGTGCTCAGGAGACGTCCTCATCAGCTCCATGCATGCCTGTGCTGCAGGATATTGCCGCTACATTAAAGATCCAGCAGCGGCTACTTGAGAAAATGAGGGCCTTATTTCTGACTAGGGTGCAAGCGGCTCACATTGCCTCTGATGTAGCATCTCCTAGGCCCGTCGAACAGGTGACGGTTGATGCCATGCCACCTCCGGCAGCCCCTGTCATGGAAGTGCAAGGGGCTGAAAATGTTGAGCAAAGTATATGTCAAACCTCTGAAATGGACATTGTCATCGATGTCCCACCTTCAAGGCCCCTTCAACAAAGTACGGATGATACTGTGCCATCTAAGGCAGCCCCTGAAGAGGATGTGCAAGGCGATATCCTAGCTCAGATGGAGACGACCAATGGGCATGGTGACCGTCGTCAAGGTGTCTTTTCTCAGTCCCTTCATCAACGGGACAAAAAGCCCGTGAGGAAATGGCGGGCACCTGCAAAGAAAACTGCAGGACGGGGGAAGAAGAAGGTGAGTCTGCGTTGTTCCTACTTCTTACAGTATAGAATCTAAGATTGGTATATTGGCAAAAATGTAGAAGGGAGATGAAGCCGACCCTTACAGAAAGCTCATATAGAGTACTGATTGGATCTGCAAAGGCCGGTTGAAGCCGACAGATAACAGGATTGTGAATGAATTCATTGATGCTTGTGTCTCGGGGGATATTGAGTAAGTTGTCCTCTTATAGTTTCTGTAATTATATTGATCCGCCTTACTCTGACTACCATGAAAATTTTTGTCCAATATAGTGGCCCCATATTTCAATTACAGAACGAGATTGTTTTGAAACATCCTCATGTCATTGATCTATTATATAGCCAGATGATAGATGATACGATACTTTCTATCATTAATTGTGAAATTTTTTGTCACTCACCCTACCCGGAACTTGTGTTTCTACTGCTAATAGAATCATGATTGTTAATTTGTAGGTGATCGACGCCATGATGTACCTCCTCTACTCACGATTCAATGAATCTGACACATTTCATCAGTGGGTTTGTTTTCCCACCACTTTAGTGAATCACATAAACGGCAGGACAGCGGCCAACTTACCACATGACCAGCCGTTGCCTTTTTTTTTCTCTCCATTAGCTGCTTGTCTTTGACCTGGATCACTATAGTTGACTAATCTATTCATTAACCTTTGACTTTGACTGGGACCTCATGACTGTAGTCAAGAAAAAGTTGAGCTTTCTGGAGTCCTCTTTGACTGGCGTTGACCTTGACGAGTCGACATTAACTGTCTTGGCATTGACCAAGTCCCTTCGTTCTTCTTCTGATTGCTCTATAAACTCTTGATACACTGTTCATATTTTTATCCTCTTGTGAACTTGACTCCTCCTTTCAGCTCCTTCTGCTTTTCATTGGTTAGCTCTATGATCTATTTTTCACCCTTACCAGTGTATTTGTCTACTCTGCAGATCTAGTTGTCGCCGCTGATAGGTATTTTTCACCCTTATCCAGTGTATTTGCCTACACCCTCTCTTGTCCAATCACCTCTGGAATATGCTCCGATCGAGCGACGATCATTCGGCTAGGGTTCCCGACGTTCCCCTTTTTTCTGCTTCCGAGGGGCTGTGTTACCACCTCCATTGCAGCGATGTGTTAAATCGACACACCGATCCCGCTCGTGACCCTACATTGACACCCGCTCTTCTATTTTAAGTTCTTAAGGCTCCTCCGCAATGTCATCCCCTTCATCAGTGCACGTAGCGGTGGCTTCCCCAGCAGAAGAGCCCGTCTCCTCTACGTCCTCCTCGGTCCCTTGTTGTCACTGGTTCTTGCTGCAGATGCCCTCTTCCTTTTTTTTAATCCTCTTCCATGTTTATGCATTTTACAGGCCTTTCATATGTTCGTATATGATATGCTCTGGGTAGTTTCATATTAAACGGATGCAGTGGTTGTTTTGTTCTTAACCTCTGCACACGTATTATTTTCGTTAGACCTCTACCATATTTTGTGTATGCTCTGTACAATGTATTGGGCCTAACATCTACCTTGCTTTGATAAGAGCACACGGAAATGGACTTCCATATTGTTATTACTTGCCAGGAAATCTTGTAAATATGTTCAAATTTTATTCCACCACATTAAGGCATACTATTGCTTAGGGTTGATTAGGTGTTAATTCACATGACATAAACCTTATTCATGCACTTGAACTAGCAGACTTAAATCCCCTACCCCACTATATCATGCTTCATGCAGTGTAACCTTAAACCTACATACTTTCTGATCTACAAACTTGCTCTTATGGATTGGACTTCATATTAAATTTGCTGCAATTATTATGTCTGTCATACTTATTGTCTTTTATAACACCTTACATGTAGAGAATTGAGGTTCATAAAATGGAAAGATATAAATGCTATGTAGTGTGGGTTGGTCGTGAACCCGGTATATATTATAGTTGGCCCGAATGCTTTGTCCAAGTGAATGGATACCCTAGAGCTCGTTATAAGGGTTTTCACTCGGTAGAGGAAGCACATGCTGCTATAAATGGGGTTGGCAATAGTAGGCATACATATGTTGATCATCCTCAACTACAGGAAAGGCCCATGCCTACATATCATGTAAGTCCCGGGCCTGACTATGATTCAAGGAACTAGGCACTATGCCAACAGACTACACAAATGTCAAATGAGTCTTGCATTGTTGTTGTTCTATTATGTACTCTAGTAGTGTTGCTCCTCTTCATATTAGTTGCTTTGTTATTATTATTGTTGTAGGTAAGGAAGTGTACTGCGCTTGGTCTGCATAGGGAAATAATGTACTGTATATTTTACTCATTGACAACGACTTGGTTATTTCATCTTTGATGTCTTGGTGATGGACGTGCTTTGTGTGATGTGTAGACTTTGATCGGATTGTAATAGAATTTATAATGGAGGACGATGAAATGTTCAACGACATTGAGGAGGTTATTTTAGACCAACTGGAAGATAAGGAGATGGCACCACCTATCTGGAGATGGATATTGTGGGGAGATTGTGTGGGATAATGTGTGTCTCATGTTGTGTCTCCTTTAACTTGATTCTCTGAATTTAATTTCTAATTAAGTTTTGATGATTGGCAATAATACATTTTATCTTCAGCTTTTGGATATTGGCAAATTGTGATATTCTGAATCTACTTTTCATTATGGCAACATTATTAGTATCTTATAGCCTCTCATGCTAGTGTGTATGTGTTTCTCACTAAGGTCGGTGCATGTTCATACATGCTGCATTTGAAGGTCAGTGCATGTTCATACATGTTGCATATGAAGGTCGGTGCATATTCATAGTGCTGCATATGAAGGTCGATGCATGCTCATAGTATTGCATATGCAGGTCGGTGCATGTTCATGCATGTCGCATATGGAGGTCAGTGCATGTCTGCATGTAAGCACGTAACGTCGGTGCACATGTTCAGTGTTGCATTTCAGGCCAGTGCACATGAACAAAATGCTGCATGCAAAGGTCGGTGCACATTTTCACTGTTGCACACTAAGGTCTGAGCATATGTGCATGAGCGCACACTAAGGTCTGAGCATATGTGTAATTTTAGGTCTGAACATATGAAAGGCAGGTCGAGTTAGAAAGACAGGTCGAGTTTAATCAGTGTCGTTTGATGATTAGGAAAGCTTTAGATTCGTGTTGGTAGAGTCAGGATCGCTAGGACACGGTTAAATCCTTCAAACGAACTTGAGTTTCTTCAAGTTTCACTGTCATGAGCTATTTGTCACCATTACAGAGCTATTTGTCACTTCTAATGGCTATTTGTCACTCATAATGAGCTATTTGTCACCCTTATTGCTCGCTAGGCGTCGCCTTTGTTTTGCATCATCACATATTGTGACTTCTATTATCGATTTATCACCCTTACGAGACATTTGTCAGCCTTGAAGCCTATTTGTCACCACTGATGACTATTTGTCATCACTATGTGGTGTTAGCCGTTACAGTATCTCTCTTCGGCCTCTCGTCTACTATGCAGCTGATGTATCCGGATGAAAGGAACCTCGGTCCAAGCGATCTCATGACCGACAAAAAGGAAGGATCAAGAGTCAGAAAAGTTGGGGGAGATGGAACGATCTTCACGGTCTCGTCGCTTCGATTTTCACAAAGTTGGGGAGGCACGAAGACTCCTTTTCCCTCTGGGGGTTTCATCTCCTTCCTATAAATAGAGACTCTGTGGGGAACCCTAAGGACATCCTGAGTTCCTTTGGCGGTCAAAGACACTCCCGTGAAGATGTCGTCGTCTAAGAAGTTAGATTCTTCGTCAGAGAAGGTTCCCGCCAAAAGGCTGTGCTTTCGAAAGGAAGCCCTGCCGGTGTCAGACCAGCCATCAGGGGAAAGCAGCGGCGGTGACTTTTCGGAGGAATACAAGCAAGAGTACCTACAAGGGTGGCAGGACGCCTTGGCGAAGGTGGACCGCCTGTTTTGTAACAAGGGAGTGTTGAGCCTCCAACCTGACAGGTTCCGTCCCAAAGAGGACGAGTAACCGTTTGTACCCTCTTCCCCTATCAATGTGGCGAAGGTGGACCGCCTATTTTTCTACAACCTTTCTTTCCATGATGGATGCTTGATCTTTGTGTGATGTGGTTACCGTCAAATGAAGGATACCATCCATCACAGGTAGCGGTTACCTTTACGAAGGGGAGTTCTTCCCCTATAAGTAGCAGGGTTTGTCGATGGTTCTAATATTAGTAGGGCTTATCTTCATGCTCATAGTTCATCGTTAGGATCCATTTGTCACCCTTCATGCGCATTTGTCCCCCCTGTTGATCTATTTGTCACCACTAATAGGCATCTTTCACTCTTATAGCATGCATGAGCCATCCGCCTTTGCCCCTAGGAGTTGTCGCCTTTGTGCATTTTTTCACCGTTAAGAGCCTTTTATCACCCCTCATGCGTATTTATCGCCCATGTCAACCTATTTGTCATCACTAATCTGCATTTGTTGCCTCTGTCAACTTATTTGTCACCAATAATATGCATTCATCACCCTTATCATTCATCTTACTCGCTGCTCTCACATACGGAAGGTGAACCCAAAAGAGAAAATAAATATAATAATAAAAAATATATATAAAAAATGATAATCAGTAAATAAATTAATTTGTCACATAGGTAATAAAATAACAAACAAACCATGAAAGTCGAATCATTCCGACGAAAACTTTTTGGTCGGATAATACCGTCGGTATTTCCCATTTTTCTGAGCTATTTGTCACCGTTACAGAGTTATTTGTCACTGCTAACGGCTATTTGTCACTCATAACATCTATTTGTCACCCTTATCGCTCGTCAGCCGTCGCCTTTGTTTCGCTTCAAAACATATCTTTTACTTCTGTTATCCATTTATCACCCTTAGGAGACATTTGTCATCCCTGAAATCTATTTCTCACCACTGATGACTATTTGTCATCACTATACGGTGTTAGTCGTCGCGCTTGATTTTGGCTTATTTGACTTACTGGCTCCAAAACCTCAAAACTTGTTCTTCTTTCTGTCTAACAGTGATAATTAATAAATATAATACTGTAATTATAATAAAATAAATAAAAATACCAAAAAACCATACAAATTGAAAATTTATAAATGTAACATAATAATAATAATAAAATTATGAAAAAGATAAAAATCATATAAAATGATAATTAATAAATGTAACATCATAATAATAGTTAAATAATTATGAAAATGACAAAAATCAAAAAAATTAAAAATGATAATTAATAAATGTAACGGTAAAATAATAATGAAATAACTGAAAATGAGCAAAAACATAAAAATGATAATTAATAAATGTAACATCATAATAATAGTAAAATAATTGTGAAAATGATAAAAACCATAAAAAATGATAATTAATAAATGTACCAGTATAATAATAAATTAATTATAAAATTGATAAAAAAAATATAAAATTGATAATTAATAAATATAACACTATAACAATAATATAAAACCACCTAATTATGAAAAATGATAGAAAAATAATATAAATATTTCGCTTCATTTAATTAGTGTCATTTGATGACTAGGAAAGCTTCAGATCCGTGTTGGTAGAGTTAGGAAACACGTACACGGTTAAACCCTTCAAACGAACTTGAGTTTCTTCAAGTTTCAATGCCATGAGATATTTGTCACCGTTACAGAGTTATTTGTCATTGCTAACGGCTATTTGTCACTCACAACATCTATTGGTCACCCTTATCACTCGCCAGCCATCGCCTTTGTTTCACTTCAAAACATATCTTTTACTTCTGTTATCCATTTATCACCCTTTAAAACTACAATTATACACACAACCTATACAACTCAACATAAAACACACATCCCCCGATAAAATCCACACAACATATAACTCAATGAATAAAAAAAATTACAATTACATTAATTCAAATATGTCATTTTTTACAATTACAATTACAATTACAAATCAACAGATATCCATTGAATCATCCTCCACCATCACCAGTTGCAAAAGAATCCCCTCTCAGACGACTCCTCCTGCCCAACAATTGCTTCATGTAGCTCAGTTGGATTGACTTCTTCCACTTCATCCTCTATACACAACCGAAGAGGCTCGGCAGATTCGATCAAACGAAGATTAGAAGCAACCAACTCTGCAGTGTCACCCTCGTCTGATTGAAAAGTTTCGGCACTAGAATCCTCTGAGACACCAATTTTTTAGAATACTCGCTCCATTCAAACCACAATTTTGAAAGAAGCTCTTTTCTGAAGTCGGTATCATGATCTCTCTCTTCTGGAGAATCGGCATCGACCAGCCTGTATGTGTAAACCTTCCTCGTCTGTCTTAGTCTAAAAGTACGAACAATAACATTGGTATCTCGCCAAACTATTGGTCCTGCTTTTAGACCAGGACAGATCAAGAATATTTACACATACAGGCTGGTCGCTGCTGATTCTCCAGAAGAGAGAGATCATGATACCTGCTTTAGAAAAGAGCTTATTTCAAAACTATGGTTTGAATGGAGCAAGTATTCAAAAAATTTCGACAGCATCTCCCTTAAAAATTGACTATTTTCTACTTTTGTACATCCTGAAAAATTATATTAAATAAAATAAAAATACATCCAACATGTGAACTGAGAGATGAAATTAGGAATCATGACATGAGGGATTAAACCATGGCAGTGACACCTTGGATGTGATGTTATAGAGGCCCTGTGCGGGCGGCGGTGGCGAAATGGTGATGGGCGGCCGAGGAACAGCGGCCGACTGCCACGGCACGGCACCGGAGGGGCAGCGGTGCTCTGCCGGAGTGGCTGCAAGGGGGAGCGCGACGGTGGGTTGGCCGACACTCACGACGGTGCTGGTTCACGGAGGAGAGTGAGGGTGCGCAGGGCACCCGTGGGCACACGGGGACAAGGTGGCGATGGTCTGCGGCGAGGGGGGAAAAGCAAGGGATGGAGGGAAAATAAATGACTTCTAAGGGTAAGAAATACGTCATAAGGGTGACAAATAAGTCGTAAGGGTGACAAATGCTTCTAAGGGTAACAAATGGGTCATAAGGGTAACATATAGCTTCTAAGGGTAACAAATGAGTGTCTAAACGTGAAAAATAGTTGTAGTGGTGACAAATGAAAGAGAGAAAGAGAGAGAGAGACATTAACAAATGGAAAAAATGGTGGCTCCTGGCACACGTCTCTCCCTCTTGCAGTCCTATTGTCCTGCACTCCTGTTGTTGGTAAAGTATTCATATTTGTTTACTAAAGTCGGTGGAAGACCTAAAGTCGGTGGAAGACGAAGGGTCTCTCCTAACTTATGCCAACTACTCACGAGTTGAGGTTTTTAAAGACGAATTGAAGGGTCTCACTACGGCTGGTTTTAATTTTAGAAGTCAAATAGTTAAAATGGGGTAGTTATTATAGTTTCGGGAAGTGTAACAATCTTCCATCTTATCATATTTTTTATATTTTATATTATATATTTTATAATATATTATTTACATAAATATAAATTATATGATGTATATTATTA
The DNA here is from genome assembly GCA_022559845.1 of Amorphophallus konjac. Lineage (NCBI taxonomy): Eukaryota > Viridiplantae > Streptophyta > Magnoliopsida > Alismatales > Araceae > Amorphophallus > Amorphophallus konjac. The sequence goes on along the minus strand of CM040122.1, from coordinate 159,157,829 downwards.
CAAACGAATATTTTATGAAACGAATATTATAATATCCATATCCAGTCTGATTCAAATTCTAATATTATCCATATCTGAAATAATAAATACGATTTAGAATATTATCCGCTAATTAATAGGGATTCGAATTCGAATATTATCCAGCTAAACTATTGATATATTTATATTTATATTTATTATTTATTACATATATGTATTACGGTTAAACATAAGTTATTCCAAGTGTTTCCGACGGAATCTTATTCAGTCGGAAATAAGTCAGCATTTACATACATATTTCTGTTCATTTCTGATAATTATTACATAAATATATGTAAATATTAGTGATGAAAATTTTATTGTCGAAAATCAGTGGGTAATTACCAACGTAATTTCGACGAAATTTAAATTGTCTCAAAGTTGTCTCTTTTTAGAGAGAGATTTCCGTCCGAAATAATAGGTCAAAAATCAGTACGTATTTATCGACGGATTTACGACCGAATATCTTCTGTTGAAAAGTTATAATAGTTCCGACGTCTTTCCGACGGATATATTGTCATCGAAAAATTACGTCGGTATTTCCCATTTTTCTTGTAGTGAGAGAGAGAAAAGGTGGTTTTATATATAGAAAATTTAGAATTTCTAAAAAGTATGAAAACTAGGAAAAAATACTCCCCACGATCCTCAGAAAAAGCACAGCGCGCTGGTAACGTCCCGGAGTTGGAGAACGCAACGGTTCACCCTATACAAGGTTCCGAAGGTTTGTCCAATAAAAATACGGGTGAACTGTAAAACTCAATCTGGGACCCACAAAAGTGATCCGAAACCCGCAGATCCTGATCCGAACAATGATCCGAAAAATCCGTGACGTTACAGACGTCGTCCAGATAACGGACCTTATTCTCGATTTCGTCGATACACTGGAGCCGCCGTTGGGCTATCTCCGGATTGGAGTGCAAGGGACTGCGTACCTTTGGTGCTAGCAAGCTGCGCGGGCCCCGGGACTGTGCGGCTGAGGCATGAGAGGCCTCCCGCACACGGTGAGAATTGGCTACGGTGGGAGCCCCCCATTCTGCGGGTGTTCCGAGGAAGCGGGCTTCCTTTCGTCAGGCCTATTGAGGAGTCCCTGACATAGCTCTGTCAGGAACTGGATTTGCTGGCGCATCTCCACGAGCTCATTGGCGGCGACCTCTGGTCTCGATCGGGGGGAGGACGAGGCCTCCTGAGATCCCTGACGAGAGCCAGGGGTCTGATGGGATCCGCACCCTCGGTTGCTGACGTTGCAATGGCTTCCACGAGGTGCCATGACTTTTCGCTCGAGGTTCCCACAGACGGCGCCAAAAAGTGTAGAGGTAGGAATCTGGTTCCTATGTCACGTACCACACTTCTCTATTTATTTATGAGGAAAATCTTCGGCCACCCGCGAAAGCCTGCAAACACCAGAAGAAAGGGCGTCAGAAGGAGCCCCGGGCACTACCTCAGGGGACAACCCTCCGATGCTTATGTTATCAATAGTTCAAGCGAAGAACAGAGAAGAGTAGGGGAGAGAGAGGAGAGTAGAGGTCGCAGTAGGAAATCCGGGAGAAGTGTAGGTCCTCCGGACAGTATTCGTCGACCCCAGTGGTCACTCGGAGAGTGCTTGCTCGGCGGTAAGGTCGTGCGGGAGGGGTTCTCTCTCAGGAAATGAACAGTCGTGACCTCTCTAGTAGCAGGGTGAGTAGCTCTCTGTCTCGTTTCTCTGTAGGTGTTTTGGTGAAGTTCACCGAGTGTTGTCGAGGAATTCTATGTGTCCCAGTCCTCTGCCGAGGTCCCATTTATATAGGGGGTTGTCCTGGTGTCGAAGGCCTATCCCTTAGCAGGGTAAGGCATAGATCGTGGAGTAACGTCTCCCGCGATTATGGCGGACGTTTCCTGTTGAGGGGTGGTTACCCCAGAGTTGGCCGATCCCCAGACGAGTCTCACGGCGCCAGTGAAGCGTGCTCGCCCTTCGTGGAGTTGAAGCCAGCGTCGTGGGGTGTAACGGTCGGTCGTCGGAGAGTCATCCGATGGTCATTGCGCCATGACCAGGGCCCTTCATGCTGTCGAATCCAAGGATCATTTGTCTTGGGCCGTCTGTAACGGCCCGTGGCCGTAGTGGCCCGTTAGGTGCGTCGCGGACCGTAAGTCAAATTGAGCTTGTTGTAGATGGGCCCGATATAGGCCGAGCGGGATTTACCCTCCTCAAATGATATTTATGTAAATTTGAATTAATTCAATGATAAGTCTTCTAATATATTTTTAGAAATATATTTTTATAAATTCACCTCTAATAATAATTTCACGTAAAAAGCTCTTTATTTTATCTAAGTAGGCAAAGACTCGGGTTCCGTGGTGTTTAAGATTTTACTGTTTCAACGTTTACCGGATTCTTTGTGTCCCGACTTTGTAATTCTCATTTTACTACTGCAATAGGAACCAAAAATTTGGAAAAAAAATGGCAGTTCTGGAATATATATATATATATATATATATATATATATATATATATATATATATATATGGAATATATATATGGATCCTCCTATCATTTAAGTACTAAACAATAGATGTGCTAATTAAGAAAAGTGAATGGAGACGGCCTTGAACCCTAATTACTTCGGGCAGCTAATCATCTAATGGGAAATTCTGGTGAGAGAGTGAGATCATCCGGTTGACCTTTTTTTTTGTTTTAATTTACCACTTGTACTTCATTTCATCTCGTCTCAACTGCCCATCCATTTTGATATTCACTTCCTTTTTGCTTAGGTTGTATAAACTAAATTACTAAAAAATATAGGAAACAATATATATGAACGATATATATATATATATTGAGATGAATTGGAAAATAAGTAATTAATGTAGGAAAATGGGCCCGTAAATGATCTCAACCCCTACCCCATATATATATATATATATATACCTCTTGGTCTGTCTGTCTTAGTAATTATAAGTCCTGATCGCGAAGGCCACCTTGTGCCGCTAAGCAGTACTGCAGTACTTCCGATCTGGAATAGCCAATTATTTTCCCAAATCAGAACCCATGATTAAAAGATCATTAGAGGATATATATATGAGTAAAGGATATTCAACGTTGCAGGATCAAAACGAACGAAGGTAGCTCTAGCTGTAACTCTATATATACATACATACATATATACATTATACATATATGTATATGTTTCACGCTGTGCATGCATGCGATCACATATACAAACACATGCATGTATACGTCTCTACTTCCTAGGTAAAGGACAAGAACATGTATATATGTTTGAATCCAAAGATAAAAGAAATAAGAATAATAAGGATAATAATAATCCTTGCTGCCCATCGATCATCTCAGTTTAATATATAATTCATGGAATATTTAAGTTCTTGTCTCATGCTGCTGCTGCTGCTGCTCCATCAGGTTGTCGTTGAAGCCACCCTTCACCATCGACAAAGCTCATGCTAGTGTACCTCCTGATCTCCCTGTTCGTCAAGTTCTTCGCCCACTTCACACGGCCTGGGCGATCAGATCCCGGCCCGTGGCAATCCTTCTCGGCGAAGGTCATCGACCCCACCTGATCCTGCTTCCCGAAGGGATCCCACCGCAGCGGGTGCACCGCCTCCGCCGCCATGTACGTCCTGTAGAAGAGCACGAGCGGGTAGGTCCCCCACGCCCTCCCCAGGAAGGCCAACCTCTCCCCGTCCACCGCGCACTGCTTAAAGACGAACCCACTGGGGCTGCGGGGGTCGCTCCTGCCGTGGGCGGTGATGTACCCATAAGGCTTGGAGCTCCCCACCACCCAGATCTTGCACCCCTCGTAGATGGACTGCCCGCTGCCGAAGATGAAGTCAACGAAGCCCTCGATGTAGCAGTCGCGGAAGTAGTGGCGGCCCCTGTTGTCGCACAGGGTGTCCTGGAAGCCGATGAAGCTGCAGTTGTAGAAGGCGGCCTTGTCGCCTTCCACCATCGCCGCCAGTGCTTGGGTCTGCGGGTTGCCGGGCACCTTGCCGTAGGTGTTCTCGAAGGTGATAAGCTTGGCCACGAAGTTGTCGGCGCGCAGCGTGAAGGTGCCCGTCCGCGAGGTCAGCTGCACCGGGTTGCCGCCTGCGCTGACGACGTCGACCCTGGCGTGTGAGGTGTTGTTGTTGTTGCCGACGACGTAGTCCCCCCACCGGACCACCGTCAGGTGGGTGCCCTCTCCTTCCATGACGATGTAGGGTCTGCTCTGGGGGATTTCGACCTTCTCCCGGTAGGTGCCCCGCTTGACGAGGATCCTGACCCACCGGGTGTTGCCGACGGGGACGGCGTCGATGGCCGCTTGGATTGAAGTGAAATTGCCGCCGCCGGCCATGTCCACGGTGATGGTCCGGCTGATGGCGGCAGCCTGCAGATCGGGGGCCCGCGCGGGCGTCGGCCCGGCCGAGGAGACGCAGACAGAGAAGAAGGTGGGGTTTACAATAGCGACGAAGGCCAGTAGTCGACAGAGGAGGTGGTGCCGAGAGGATGGGGACGGCTTCATGGCTACCTGCTCCCTCTCTTCCGATCAGATCGTCGTGAGAATTAAGGCTGTTGAACTGGGCTGGGGGGAACTCTTCTTCTTTATATATATATATCTATCTATCTTTATATAGATTGATAGATAGATAGATATTCTCGATCGTGGTAATTCTCCGATCCACTCACTGGGAGGACGAAAGATATATATATTATGAGAGAGAGAGGGAGAGAGAGAGGATATATTAATGGGAATTAAGAAGACACAAGTTTTACCGTATTACGATTCTTCTGCCGCCATGTATTATATGGTTATAAATGTGTTGTTTTAAGTTGAAACGCTAAACTTAATGACAGTCTGGTATATATTAATTTCTAATCCATATTGCATGATAAGTAAACATGTATAATGAACTCTATTAATTAACTATATATATATATAATTAATTAACTATATATATATAATTAAAATGATGCGTACTACTTCCGTACGTGTCCCTACTCTCTATATATTTATTTATATGTATATATTCTATTTCTTTTAATTTGCATACTCATATTCGTGGCAACACTTCGATCATGTACACGACTTGTACATCCGTGTCCGATCACAAATCAGAATTACATGTGTCGGTGTCCCGGCCGGATCAGCATTAATTAGGATTTTGTATGTTATTTGTGTTTACGAGTTCGATGCGATGTCTGACAGTGCTGGTTTTGACAATTTCGATTCTTCTTGTACGTACTTCGATTAGCCTTGTGATTTTTATAATTAAGAAGACAATTACTCTAGCATGATATTATTATTCATGAAAGTAGCTATGGACTCCTTTAATTCGTACGTATATATATATATATATATATATATATATATATGCCTCGTACGTACTTGGTGCAATATTATATATAATGGATCCACATGCATGGTTAAACTTGGTATATATACGTAAGACTTTGGTTCACATGAGTAACGAAGTTCTGAGAATTCATTCATATAAATCTATGCACATTAATTTCACAAACTCATGCACTACCCATCTACCTCCATCTGCTAAATTCCTTCACACTCTCATAAATCTCGGAGAACTCATCAAATTAAGATGTCATGTATTATGCAAACTGTGCATATTAATTATATATGAGATATAGAATTAATAATACTTTCTGCATATTTATGATGACGTGTAATTATACCTAATCACATCTTGTAAATCTACATGCGGTCAATCTGCTTACGCGCCAATGGCAGAGCTAGTCATTTTCCTTCGGGGCTCAAAAATAAATAGTGTAAGTAACTGTTTTCACACCCGGAATTAAATTAAAGAGTGTAACTACACGTTTGTAGCTATTTAAATAGTATGCATATTATTAATTTCATGAATTTAGATTTATCAGACAATTTAAAGTTTAGTACAATTAAATAATTTTTTATCGATCACGATCGATGTTTATTTATATCAGTATGAAATTTGAATATCCTTGATTAATTGTCAAATATATATTTTCGACCTTCATAGTAACCGTTGTGATATCGATGGTTTTATCTAATAGACTCAATTGAAAAAATTGTCCATTAGAGATGCACGGCTGCAGGAGGAAAATGAATATTTCATTCTTTTTTGGATATGTTTGCTATTTCAAAACTCTTTTTCAGTTCATTTGCGATTTCAAACTCTTTTCGAGATTATTTGAGATTTCAAACCACTTTTTAAGTTATTTGAGATTTCAAACTTTCTTAGTTTATTTATAATTTTAATTTTTTTAGGTTTATTTGAGATTTCAAACTCTTTCTGAATTGCTTGTAATTGTCAAATCCTTTTTGGATTTATTTGGGAGTTCAAACCATTTTTGGGTTGTTTTATAAATTTCAAACTATTTTTAGATTTATTTGAGATTTCAAACCCTCTATGGGTTTATTTGTAATTATTCTTTGAGTAGGAGTTTCCTTGTAATTTCTGAAAAGGTTTAGGGGTATTTGTATAATTTCGGATAGAGCATGGGTATTTTTATAATATCTAGACTAAATAAGGGTTTTTGTATAATTTTGAATAGATGAGGGATGTTTTTTTAATATCTAGACTGAGACAGAATTTTTGTATAATTTTAACATAAGGCACAAGTCTCTCTTCGATGGAGGGGCGCTAAACAAAAATACTTAGGAGATTGTTTCTCCTTCTTGAGCTCCCATATGCATCGATCTATCTCCACACGTCCGTCAGCACACCGTCACAGATCCACCTACACTGTCAAATCGCGAGGGTCAAAGGGTAGAGCCCCTTACACGCCTCCCAAAAAAAATTATAATATGATATCATTGATTGAAGACCTTTATATAAACAAAATCTTCTCAACCCTTAGAGATGAAAACTCCAATCTTCAAATTCCTTCCTTAGGGTGCTCCTTGGTGGGTGCTCCTCCGAGTTGTATTTTTCTTCTCTTCTTTTCTTGGACTCGGGAGAGGGGAGGTCTTTGTAGGCAACAAAATAGATTTTTTTTTTTTTTTACAGTTTAACGAGATTTGGAGAAGTTTTAGGGAGCCATGCATCCCCCTCTCTGCCACTGCCATGCATGGCAAGAATTTGGGCAGACTAAAGTGACCACTACATATTTAGAGATGTATACAAGTGATGCATTTGATAGGGGGAATATGAATATGCCATTCCAAACGAGTATATATATTTTGTTTCTAATATCGATTTATTGTACTAATTAAACTGTACATTTAACTTGTTCCTACAAAAAGTATACCTAACCTAAGGTCTTTCTTCTATCAGACAGATCATGTAGGTTTTTCTCAGTTTCGGCCATGAAAAATGATCTCTAGCTATATATATCCTTTAAATCTTTCAAAAATATTACCTCTATATATATCTCTACCTCTGTTATATTTATCGTAATACCTCTAGAGTTTTTAAGAAAATAGTCGTTGTGTCGTTTGGGAGGAGTATAAGATATATATATAGGGGGACAATTAATGACTATTTCTTTTAAAGATTTTAGAAGTATTTTAATAAATACGATAAAGATAAGGGTACAGAGATAATTTCACACGATTTCAAAGATATAGAGATATTTTTTTTTCAAACTAATAACGAGTGAACGTGAATTTACTGGATGACTAGACATGGTTATAATAATTAACGTGAGGCAAGTGTTAGTGATCATAAGAGTATATATAGAGAGCCAAACTCTCGGTCACATTAATTAATAGTCATGAATAAGATAATTGGAGAGAGAACAATTTGGAGCGCAATTATTAATTTCTCACACATTAATTTGTCCACTGAATCCGAGAGCCAGGTTCGGCATGTAACGCAGGTACTACTCTCTGAGAGTTGATTAAGTTAATAATGTAATCTTCCAAACCCCTCCCTCACACCCAATAATTAATATCTTCCAAGCGAATTAATCATTCTGTTGATAAATATCTGAGGGGGGCACGGCACGTTTTCGAACGTGAAATTTAAAAGTCGGGTGGGTTTTGAGATTTCTATTAATTCGAGTAACAGTCGGGTCAGGGAGACCATCCATCAACATGCATGGTTTAGCTAACGATAATAATAATAAAAAAATCAATCAATCAATCAAAAAATGCTTTATCTAATTTTCATGTGCAAATCTTGCATCTAGATAAATTTTGGACGCTAAATCTACATTTCATGATCTTGAGTCATCCTACAATAAAATGCTTGTCCCAGTTGCAATCAATTATTATATCCTACGAACAACTCAGCGTCAAGATGCACCCGGCCGCTAGACCGTCTGATCAATGGTGTCGTGACTTTTTTTATAATCATTTGGAGAGAGAATAATCCGATGGAAATGAGATCTGGGGGGGATTGCGGAAAGCGGAGACTTTTCAGGTTATCTCCGATCTCTCTTTGAAAATTTAGATTATCATTTTTGAGTAATTTGACGTGACATTTGCACGTTTGGTAGAATTTTAAGAAGGTGAAGATTATATTAGGAGACCATAATCTATGACTCGTCGAGTGTTCAAATCGTAAGTTTACTTTCTTCTCTTCAGAGAATAATATATAAATATATTGATGAGAAAATAAATGAGTAATGCTTGTTACACACACACCGAGACTAAGTGTATGTCTTAAATGCATGGAGTTTGGCTTACTGCACAATATTTTTAATTTTTATTTTTTTTGAAATAACTTTTAAGATACCTTAACTTAAGATGTAAGTCAACACTAAGATGTGTACCGAGCCTTGCACAAAAATGCATAAATTATGTCCGGACCTAGAGAGCATACAAGACCCAGAATGGCTAGATGATTGCAAATAAAAAAACGAAAAAAGAATGCTGACGGGCTGATCACTTTCGGGCAATTAAAGATACCAAATTTTCCTTTTTTAAAAAAAAAACATCCAATCACGTTGTGTATTATTATACAGATACGTACCTTCCGTAGATTTCAAGGTCAAAATGTAATTTTAAAAAATAAAAAATAATAAAATATTACACACAAAAATTGTGCAGTTACCTATCTATCTAGATGTACAACAAGTATTACACAAAAAATAACATTCACATATATCGTGAGTTGTAACTTTGTTACATTTTGCCCTCAATATATCCTTCTATCTATGCTAGATAAATAAATAAATAGATAGATGTGTATTAAGAATTGTATGTATTAAGAATTACACGGGCGATAGATACTATAAGGAGAACTAATCAATCACGGCATACCCCGTAAGCTAGGGATATGTAAAATAGGCCCACGCCCATAGGCTACGCACCTTCAACGTACGAAACCCACGCATGCAAATGATGCCCATACAAGCACGGTTCACCGACTGGCACAGTACCGGTGCAAGTCGGGTGTGTCAAATCAAACCTGGGCCAACCAAGCTCTTGGTACGTCGGTCCGACGTGATTCAGTACCGGATCGTGTTGATCTAATACGACATGGGCTTGGTACGAGTTATTTGGAACCGACGCGTTTAAAACCCTCACTTCTTTCCCTTTCACTACGTGACCGAGACGAATCCTTTGTCGCAGAGTGGCTTCATCGGAGGGTTTAACAAGGGTTCTAGTTCGTTTCGTGTGAGGGTTTTGCCAAACAGTGAGTTCTTTTTCAAGATATAACAGAAGGAGGCAGTGAATAACAATAAAAGAAATCTACACCAGTACTACAGTGCCAGATCACGTGTCACGTAGAACTAAGTACACTAAGTCGCCGAAACAATAATCTCGTGATGAAAGAAATCAGAGTCGTTATATCACAGGAGATATGAGTATTACCCACTAGAAGTAAGGCCGGATGTGTCTACTGACATCTTAGTCCGCATCCCAGGTGTCTACCTACTCGCCCGAGACGAAAACTGAGACACACTAATCACGTAACCATAGAAAAAGGACTAGTTGAGGTTGCACTCGTCAGCATGGGTCCAACGCCCCCAATCACGTGTACACACACAGACTATCCACTCTAAGTCGGGTTCTCTAACTGATTTTTCTCCCAGCCTGGACTCAGACTGTAAAGACGAGGAGCCCTACGGTAACCAACTTAAAAACTGTCTCATCGGGACAAGCTCTTCACCACTCCCAATTGAGTCCGCACACGCGTACACAGGAAACCTACGACTAGTGGGCAAGGTCATTGGAGGTGTGAACTCGATAAAGAAGCGGAAACCGCTGGAGTACCACCAATCCGTACTAACCCAATTGTACACGTAGAACGCACCACGAGGTGGCTAACGTCACGAAAACCAAGGATCTCCAATTGGATAGCTAATCTATCGACTGTCGGTGTATAGGGCGCGAATCGGAACCATTGATCGCACGAAACCCCGAAAATCTGAAGAATGGCTAGTTGGGCTCTGAGCAGCCAACAGACTGGCCGCCCATCCTCTAGCTGGGGCGGCCAAGGCTCTGGACGCGCAGCAGAGAAAGGCCTGGGCGGCCAGCCCAATGGCCGCCCAGAGACAGGACAAGGCGGCCAGTAGACTGGCTGCCTAGTCACTGGGCCAACCCCTCATGGGCGGCCACGCCAATGACCGCCCCTCACAGGGCTAGAGCGGCCAGTACTCTAGTCGCCCAGAGGCCTAGGCGGCCAGGGGTCTGGCTGCCCAGAAGAGGAACTCTTGGGCCACCAACCCAGTGGCCGCCCAGCCCTCTCAGGTGGCCAGACATTTGGCCACCCGATTGGGCAGAGGCGGCAGCCGTCTTGGCCACCTCTGGAGTAGGGACCCTCCCGGAACTCATCCGGAAGGCCATCCCAAGCCCGTCTCACCCCCATTACGAGTGGGAACCCCCGAGAAACATGGGGAACTCGTCCCCAGTGAGACTGGCATCCCAAAACCCGATCTAGACTAGAAATATCGAAGAAACTAGATCGAATCGTGCTCACGTCTCCAAATATAGTATTTCCCCCAAAAAACATAATGCATCCCACTCTCTTGCCAAAACCACCACCGATCGGAAGGAAAATGCAAGAGGGGAGTTTGGAATCCATCCCCCTACCTTGACGAAGCTTTCAAACCTTGAATGGGGCCTCGATCCATGCCGGATCTTGCCAAATCTCGAACCCGCGCACAAAATCACAATCTCGCACGTGCACGCATGAACCACCTCCCCATCACGTTCCACCCAGCCCGCCGTCATCGTCGATCAGACTCCCCCACGCGCTCGCCGTCTACAGCCGGAGAGGAGGGCGAGCGATCTCGCCATCGGAAGCCGAAGGGAAGAAATGAGGAGAAAGAGGAGCGGTGTAACACCCAAGATTTTTCGGATCAGAATCCAAGGGTGTCGGAGCGCTTTCATGGGTCCCGAATAGAGTTTTGTGATTAATTAGAATTTTTGGCTATCGAGCTTTCGAATCCCCGCGTAGGATGAACCGTTATGTTTTTAGGCTCCGAAACGTTACAGGTGCATTATGCATTTTTCGAGGATCGTGGAGATGATTTTTTCCATTTTTCTTATTTTTTGAAATTTTTAAATCCTAAATCATTTTCTATATAAACCCTTCCACCCCTCTTACCCTCATTCTCACCCTCTATCCCTCTCTCCTCTCGTTTCTCTCTTTCTCTCCCTCTCTTCTCCGGGCGGCCAATGGAGCTAGAGGCGGTGGTGGGGACACCGGGTCTACTATCAGGCCCACTACTCGGAGCCGACGCCGCACCGCCCCGACTGCACCGAGCTTATGGCTCGGAGACTCGATTGAAGACCCGGCATACTGAGTAGATATACTTGTGTGTATTTATATCTTTGAGTAATGAGTATTTGTACGTGTGTCAAATACATGTTTTACTACATGTATTCACTTTTGTTTTATTAGGCAAAGCTGGTCAAAGTTATTTGTATTTTAATTTTGTTAAACCCACAAAGTCATTAGTGGGTTGGTGGATTTGTCTTGTTAGGCTAGGGTATAAACATAATTAGTAGAAGTTAGAGAGTCTTGTTGTTATAGCTTTCTTTCCTATATAAGGAGGATAAGGTGTGTTACGAGATGATATGATATGAATGAATGAAAGAAGTGCTTTGCTATTGTGTTTTCTCCCTTCCCTCATTCTCTTTTGAGTGTGAGTGTGTCGCCCGGTGTGAGACCGTCCGGCGTGAGGCCGAGCTGTGTGAGATAGCAGTTATCCGTTCCCGTCCTGTTCGCGTCCCGGAGTGCCGTCGATCCATTCCCACGTCGCCGCCGTGTCAGGCGGGTGAGGTGGAGGTTATGTGGGACGATGCGCGGCGAGGATGGAGCGAGGAACGGGGCGGTGACGTGGTGAGGCTCGTTCGTGAGTTCGTCAAGTCAGCGTGGGTTCGAGGCTCGATTTCGTATGGAATCGGCATCCTCGGCACCGAATATCATCATGAGAGATAGGGGGTGGATCCCTGGCCCTTGTATTTTATTTTCCCATGATTTGTAGGCTGAGGCCAGGCCGAGAGTGGGTTTTCCTTCAATTCAGGGCGGTTTTTCTATGTTTAGGGCGAGTGACGATTTTCGCTGGATCAGGCGATGTTTCTTCGATTATTTACGTGCATTTAGTGATTTGGGACCTGGGACAAGGTCTCCGATGTTTTCCCCCTCGATCGGGATCGAGTGGGGCGTGGAATGGGACCCCACGGTTGGGGTCGGGTAGCAGGATTGCTGGTTTTAGTTGACCAACTGGCGGAGTCCAATCGACCAAACCGGTTCGCCACGAACAAGAGAACGAGTCAATTAAGATGACTGACCCTTTGCTGGCAGGTTGACTAACCCAGGGGTAGGTCAATCGAACCCAGCCCTTTTGCCCGTTTTGGCCTACGGTCGACCCGGTTGAGACCCATTCGTCAACCTATGGCTCCGTGGATGTCTCGGACACCCCGTGGGGACCGGATTCATATTTCTGGGTGTCCGAAGAAATCATTATTTCTCGATTAGCGTGCTCATGTGGTTTAGAGGGTCCGGGTGACCCCGTGCGTTCCGAGCTTCTTGGTTGTGCTAGATTGAGTCGTCGTGTACTGGTGTTGGTGCGCAAGGTTGTCCCCGCACGACGTTAGCTTCTTTGGAAAATGATTTTCCATGTGGGCCATGGATATGGCCAACGACTGTAAGTTCCGTGACCCAGCCAGGGGCTGGGGGGTTTCTAGCCTCCCTTAGAAAAGGAATGGACCCGACGGTTGTGAGCCACCTTAATAGTCTTTTTTGACCGTGGTTTCTGAATCTTGGATTAGGGTGGTTTGACGACATGGTGCCGTATGGTACAACGACTTTGGACTGAGTCTCATGACTCAATGGCCATTAGATTAGCAGGTTTAGCTAGCCTTCCTGAGTTTGGTGGCACCGAGCGACCTTGTGTTCCGTGATACTTACGAATGGGTGTGTGTGTAGCCTGTTAATACTTTTGTGGTTTCTTCTCTACTGAGAGTTCCTCTATCCAGTGACTTCCCCCCACTAATCGTAGCTTTTCTACGCACGCGTGTGTGGATGCACTTGGGAATGGTGGAGAGCAGACCCAGGAGAGACATGTTTAGGTTGGTTGTCGCAGGGCCTCGGCTCGAGTCCGGGCCGGAAGGAAGACCTACTAGAGGGTCTGACGTAGCGCAGTCAGTTAGTGTGTGCACATGTGGATGGGGACTTCAGACGCGTGCTGATGAGCATGACCCTGACTAGACCCTTGTCCTTGGTTACTTGTACGGTGTCTCAGTTTCTGCCTGGGGCAAGTAGGGAGACTCCCGAGGTTTAGACTAAGTCGTCAGTGGACGAATCTGGCATTTCTTTTAGTGGGCAGTGCTCCCGTCACGTGACACGTGACTCTCTTGACTCGAGGTTTTGGTTTCCCATCAGCGAGGACTAGGCTCTTCGGGTGGCTTTTGTGTACGTTTCCCGACGTATAGGTGTAGGGTTTCTGATAGAGTTATCGAGGTTTCACCTATAGATAGTATATGGTTTACGACAGTGAGGTCGTGACTGTACCCTTAGACCGCGTGGTCTTGGTCTGGGCCTCCACCTGTGAGGACGGGCCTTCAAGATAGGGATGTTGTGATTTTTCCTTCAGTGGCGTAGCCATGGTTTTACCGATGGTTCAGCGGTCCCGACTGCGAGATCGGGGTTTCCTTTCCATGCCGTTAGGAGTAGCTTAGATAGTTATGTTTCCGCCGCCTCTTTTTGTTTTCGTTGTTGTTACGCTCGCTAGTATTATTGTCGTTATTGTTATTATTGTCATCGTTGTTGTTTATCGCTGTAGTTTCATGGTGGGGATCTGCGGGACCTCTACTGAGCTAATGAGACGAGGCTCATCTCTTCCTTTTTAGGTATTGCAGTTCCTCCTCGAGGTTCGGAGGTGCAGCACTGAGGTTCGTAGTTGTCAACTTGCCCGAGCCGGGGGCGTACCCGACAATAGAGTATGTTTCTTTCCTTATAGACTGGACTTAGTGGACTGGACTCTGTAGTTAGTTTATTAATTAAAAATATAATTTATTTCCTGTTATTTAAATAATTAATTCTGTAGTTATTTCCTATATTATTTTAAATTTTAATGTACCTCCACACACCAATCAACCCTTCCGAGCCTTCCAGCTCGTGGGTGGCAGGCCAGGATTCGAATGGTATCGGATAGTTCCCGCTATCCAGATCTTGGGTCGTTACAGATGGTATCAGAGCATGGTTATGGACGTACATGAGAATTTGAGATAATTTCAGTGCTCCATAGTCCATAAGGTCCAGTATAGTCGGTAGCTGGCATAGGATTTTGTGTTTATTTACCGCGTTGTTTCTAGCGTGAGAGGTAGAGTGCGTGGTGGTGGCATTGTGAGGGCGGATTCGGTTATTGTCAGGGTGCCAGTGGGGGCGTGAGGAGTAAGATAGAGAGAGCTACCTTCCCCAGTGGTGGTGGCCCTGGTTGTGTTGAGTTGGGCAGAGTTTTGTTGGCAGGTGTGAGTTATGTTGAAGCATTAGAGATACCAGTGATGAAGTCAGAGGCTGGCGAGGATAGTTCGTGGCTTGGTGGCCGTGAGTGTGCTCTGAAGGGAGTTAATGTCATCTTGGTCACCCCAGCTTGAGGGTTATCCAGCCCCTGGGACGTCAAGGTCATGGTTTGAGGGGGTGGAGTGGATGTTCTAATCGAGGGAGAGCTCAGACGAGTGAAGAATCTTCCTCGTGGGCTGTTGATTGTCGAGCCTGACATTCTCGTCATGCTCCGTGCTGTCAGAGATGATGTTCCAGTCTCGATTATTTTTGGGGATTTCGAGGCAGGATTGGGTAGAGATGCTCAAGCGAGTTCTAAGTCCTACGCATCTACATATGAATGGGCTGTGTGAGCTCTGGATCTGATTTGAGATAGTATGGCAGTGGCTTAGCTCTGGGCCCAAATTGTGGAATTAAAGCCATTATTGTGACGACCCGAGGATCCGAGTACCGGAAAGGAACCGGCGCGTCTCGAATCTCGGCCCGCCAACCCACGAGCCCGAAGACTCGGAAGGGTAGAAAGGAGTGGTGTGGGGTATAAGAGAAGCTGCAACGTCCACAGAGATAGCACAATAATCAAAAAGGAAATGCACATAATAATATAAATAAATCAAACTGCTACAAGGTCCACAGTGTCTCATGTCCAAAAGAAAGTATAGTCAACAGGAGAGAAAGTACAACTACACGGGGCATCCCCCGGCATACAACAACACGGGGCATCCCCCGGAGTACAACTACGCGGGGCATCCCCCGGCTCTGGCAGACTGGCAACTAACCCTGGCTGGAAGACCCACGCTGAAACTCGGCCGCGCCTCCCGCCGACCCCGCCTCACCTGAAGAGCAGGGGTGAGCCTCATCTCATTGGCCCAGTAGGGATCCCGTGAATCCCCACCTCGCACGAAAAATGAGGAAGAAGAAGACAACCCTACCAACCAAGAGTACGGTAGAACCGATAAGCTAAAGTAAATAAACGGAAAAGTCGTCTACTCTAACAGTACCGTAGTATGGAACCTCGGTCCAACAAAACATGAGTCCATGCCTGCCAGTGAACAGGAGCACCATCCACAAGAAGAACGACCGGATGCGTCCCCTGACGTCTTACACCGCGTCACAAGTGTCTAGCTACAACGCCCCGGGCGTGAGACTCAGACACGCAACAAGTACCACACAACAAGGACTAGCTGGGGTCGCACTCGTCAGTGCGTGTCCCAAGCCCCCAACTACGTGTGCACACACAGACCATCTGCTCTAGGTCGGGTCCTCTAGTTGGTTTTCCCCCCCACCGGACTCTGGTGGCAAAGGCAAGGGGCCCTACGGTAACCAGCCTAAAAACCGCGTCACACTGGGTCTCGCTCTCCACCACTCCCAGGTGGGTCCGCACCCGCGTGCGCAAGAAGCTACGACTAGTGGGCAGGTCACTGGAAGTAAGGACTAATCCACGGAAACCACCGACCAAACCCTAGCACAGACTCTCGATGATCCTATGGTAGGTACGGAAGCCGGGGACACGCATGAGGTCTGACCGTCCCTCAAGTCACGCGGCACTCCTACCGAGGTAACTGATTCTCCGAGGAACCCCGGGCGCCCCTGTGGCTCTCACTGGGTGCCCACGGCATCCCTAGGGCCACACGCCACAACTGGGTCCATAACTCATCAAACCGGAGGTCACGCTACCCGCAAAATGCGGTTCGGGGAAGGGAAACGGTCGCGCTAGGTATCCCTAGCGCGACACCGAAGAACGCGCTAGCTTTGGCTAGCGCGATCTTCCATGTCACGCTGCCCAAGGCTAGCACGTTCAATCTGAACGCGCTAGTCTTGGATAGCGTGATCTGTAGATCGCGCTACCCGAACCAGGCGCGTTCTCCACCGCCTTACTGTTCATCTTCTCCGACGGACACGCTCGACACAGCGCGTTCATCAAGAACGCGCCACTGGACTATAGCGCGACATCGGGCCGAGCCCGGTTCGCGAACTACGGCCGGAAATCACAAAATCACGCCCATTCACCCCCTTTGGTGAAGGAAAAACAATGGGGAATCACCCCACAATGACCTAGCATGCATCTAGAGCCCCCAAATCGATCAAAAACCCCACGAATCGACGGATCCGGCGCTCAAACCCCAAACATGGAAATAACCCTCCCGGCATGAATCTAGCCCCTCTCGGCCTCTCCACGGCCTAGAAATCACAGGGAATGCTAGAAAGAGGGTAAGGATTCGTCCCCCTACCTCAAGGAAGCTCAAAATCCACCGAAACGCCGCCGATCTTCAAATCTAGCTCAACCACGAACTCCACATCCACGCGCCAATGGGGGCACCGCCGTGATCCTCTCGCCGCTGCCGTCGTCACCGCGCTGCCGCCAAGGTCCACCACCCGTCGCCGGAGGGGAAGGGGCCGCAGCGAGGTTCCAACGGGCAAGGAGGGGAAAAAGGGGAGGTGACCGTTGCGCGCTCACGGGAGGGGAAAGAAGGAAGAAGAAAAAGGGAAGAAAAAGAAAAAGAAAAGGCTTTAAATAGAAAATCCGAAAAATGCCAAAAATATCGAAAAATAGAAAAATACACCTCCTCGACCGTCTCGACGCGTTGATCGCAACGGTACCACTCGCGGGCTGGTGAACGACCCGGTTCACCCGCTACAGGGTTCCGAAGGACTCGCCGAAACCCGTACGCAAAAATTGGAAAACGCGCACGGAAAAGCCACGGACACACTCCGGGCCTCCGAAACGACTCCGGATCGCGCCGATCCGAACACGAAAGATGTCCGAAATGAAATTTCGGACATAACAGGGTCGAACACCCTGACAAACCAGATCCGGGACCCATAACGAAGGATCCGAAAGATCCGGGACATTACAGCCCTCCCCCCTTAACGAATTTCGTCCTCGAAATTCAAGGACAAGGCATAAGGACGGGGGAAAGACTCACACAAACAAATAAGGATACAACTCCCGCATCTCATCCTCGCGCTCCCAAGATGCCTCGCCGCCAGAATGACGCTGCCAGACCACCTTAACCAGAGGAATAACCTTGTTCCGCAGGCGCTGCTCCCGCCGATCCTCAATGCGAACAGGAAACTCCAGAAGGGACAGATCTGGGGTCACCTCAGGCCAAACGGCATCCTCGAGAACATGAGAATCATCGGGCATGTACTTCCGAAGCATCGACACGTGGAACACATCATGCACGGCGGAAAGCTCCGGAGGTAGCTGCAACCGATAAGCAACTTCCCCAACACGCTCAACGATGGGGAAGGGACCAACATAGCGGGGACTCAACTTCCCACGCCTACCAAAGCGCATCACGCCCTTCATGGGAGACACTCTCAAGAAAACTCGATCTCTGACAGCAAAGCTGAGAGGTCGCCTCCTACGATCGGCATAACTCTTCTGTCGGCTCTGAGCTGCCAACATCTTCTGCCGAACGAGATGCACCACCTCAACACACTACTGCACCAAATCTGGTCCGGTCAAGGCACGCTCGCCCACCTCGAACCAATCAAGCGGAGTCCGACAAGGTCGCCCATACAACGCCTCATAGGGAGCCATACCGATGCTCGAATGATAGCTGTTGTTGTAGGCAAACTCCACTAATGGCAGGTGGTGGGTCCAACTCCCCTGCCACTCCAAGCAACACGCTCGCAACATGTCCTCCAAAGTCTGAATGGTCCGCTCAGACTGACCGTCCGACTGAGGATGATAGGCCGAGCTGAATGCCAACTCAGTGCCTAGAGCCCTTTGGAAACTCCTCCAGAATCCAGAAGTGAAACGGGGATCACGATCCGATACAATGGAGATAGGAACTCCATGCAACGGGACGATCCGCTCCACATACAACTGAGCCAAACGCTGCACGCTCCAACTGACTTTGACCGGCAGCAATCGCGCCGTCTTCGTCAGTCTATCCACTAGCAACCAGATACTATCCTCCCCACTGGACGTCCACGGTAATCCAACCAAAAAATCAGTGATCACATGGTCCCACTTCCAGGCAGGAACATCCAAGGGCTGAAGTGTGCCTCCTGGTCGCTGGTGCTCAGCCTTCACCTGCTGACAGGTCAAACACCTGGCCATAAATTCTGCAACATCTCTCTTCATGCCAGGCCACCAAAACTGCCTCTTCAGGTTCTAGTACATCTTAGCCGATCTGGGCTGCACGGCATACCGACTCCCATGAGCCTCACGCAAAACCGTACGCCGTACCTGCCCCTCGGCCGGAACGTACAACCTACCTCTGAATCTCACAGCTCCATCCTCACCAAACTCCACCTCGGCCATCGACAGAATACGGGGTAGCTCGGGGTCCGCTCGCTGGGCCTCAGTCACCTGTCGACGCACCGCGGGCGTGACAGTCAGACTCGCAAGGACAGCCGAACCCTGGTCCTGAGGGACCTTGAGCCTAAAAGTCATGGCCGGGACCTGCTCCCAAAGCTTCCACTTCCTCAACAACATCTGGCTGACCGTTACCCTCCTGCTCAGAGCATCAGCCACGACGTTCATCCTGCCAGGCTGATAAGACAGAGTAACGTCATAATCCTTCATGTACTCCATCCATCTCCTCTGTCTGAGGTTAAGGTCCTTCTGCGTGAACACATACCTCAAACTCTGGTGATCAGTGAAAAGCTCAAACCTCTCGCCGTACAAATAATGCCTCCAGATCTTCAGAGCGAAGATCACCGCTGCCAACTCAAGATCATGAGTAGGGTAGTTCGCCTCATGTGGCTTCAACTGCCGTGACGCATACGCCACAACTCTCCCATGCTGCATCAACACAGCACCGAGACCTACCCCGGAAGCATCTGTACATACCACAAAACCACCCGAGCCAGACAGCAACACCAAAACTGGAGCAGTGGTCAGCAATCTCTTCAGCTCCACAAAGCTCCGCTCACAGTCCTCTGTCCAGACGAACGGCACCTCCTTCCGCGTAAGCCTGGTCATCGGGGCCGCAATACGAGAGAAATCCTGAATAAACCGCCGATAATAACCTGCAAGCCCCAAGAAACTCCGAATCTCCGTGACAGAACTCGGCCTCGGCCACTGAACCACAGCCTCGACCTTAGCCGGGTCCACGGAAACACCCTCACCAGAAATCACGTGCCCCAAAAAGTGCACCTCACGAAGCCAGAACTCGCACTTGCTGAGCTTCGCATACAACTGGTGACTGCGCAGGGCCTGCAACACCACCCTCAAGTGATGCACATGCTCCTCAGCAGACCGCGAATACACAAGGATATCGTCCACAAGCACGACCACAAACTGGTCCAAGTACGGACGAAACACCCTATGCATCAAGTCCATAAACGCTGCGGGGGCATTGGTGAGCCCGAATGGCATCACCAAGAACTCATAATGCCCATACCTCGATCGGAACGCCGTCTTCTCCACGTCCGACTCTCGGATCCGCAGCAGATAGTAGCCCGATCTCAAATCGATCCTCGAAAACACCTGGGCCGACTGAACCTGATCGAACAAGTCATCAATCCGCGGCAACGGATACCTGTTCTTAACAGTCACCTGGTTTAACTGACGGTAGTCGATGCACAGCCTCAAACTACCATCCTTCTTCTTCACAAACAATACCGGCGCACCCCACGGGGAATAACTAGGACGAATATATCCCTTGGCCAGCAACTCCTGCAACTGCGCCTTCAGCTCTCGCAACTCAGCAGGCGCCATCCGATAAGGGGCCTTCGACATAGGCGCCGTACCCGGCACCACCTCAATCACGAAATCAATCTCTCGCTGCGGTGGCAACCCTGGTAGCTCCTCGGGGAAAACATCAGGAAACTCGCACACGACAGGAATGTCCTCTACCTCAGGGCCCTGCCGCTCGACCAAAACCACAGATGCGAGAAAACCCTGACAACCTGCATCAAGCAAACGATGTGCACGGAAAGCCGAAATAAGCAAGCGGGAAGAGGAAGACCGAATACCTTGAAAATAGAAGGTGGGTCCACGGGGCTGTCGGAAGTAGACCTTCTTCGAGCCACAATCCACCAAGACATGATGAGCCTCGAGCCAATCCATGCCCAAAATCACATCGAAGTCCTGAAGCGGTAACGCGTAGAGTCTAACCGGCAAGTTCCGCCCTTCCACCCATACAGGTACCTTCTCAAAGCAGTACGGGGTGATCATGAAGTCACCGGTAGGCAACTCTACTGCCAAGTCACAGGACACCTCGGTCACCGGGTCCTCCACGCTCTGAGCGAAAACCTCCGAGATGAACGAATGAGAAGCACCTGAATCGAACAAAACACGAGCCGCACAACCCAAAATCGAGAGAGTACCTTCCACCAAATGCGATGCCTCAGCCTCCGCCCTGGTCAGATGAGTCACTCTGCCTCGGGATCTCTGCCCACCCCCAGTAGCTGACCGTGCCAACTGAGGAAACTGTCCCTGCTGATGGTACTGCTGCGGCTGTGCTGATGACTGCTGGGGCCGAAACTACTGCTGCTGCTGAAACTCGTGCAGCTGGCGCGGTCTCTGCGGACAGTAACGTGCCATGTGCCCTGGCTGGTCGCACCTGAAGCAAATCACGGGCGCCGAACACGGTCTGCCTGGATGAGAACTACCGCACCTGGGACAGCCATCCCGCGAACCAGTCATCGAACCCTGACGCTGAAAAGCCACCGGCTGTTGAACACTGCCCAACGACTCCTGCCCCGACTCCTTACGATCCTGACGCCTCTTGCTAAAACCAGCTTCCTTAAGCAACTTCTTAAGCTTCGACTTGAAGGATGAACCTGGCGCAGGAGCCGCAGTCTGCGTCGCCACTGATCCGCCTGTTGAGAGCTGGACGGTACTTTGCTGTTGTATCCCTGCCGGCTGGCTGAAATCTGCCTGCACCTGACTAGTACTGCCCTGCCCTCGAACCTTCTGCAAATCTCTCTCCAGCGCTGCCGCTGCCTTACATGCCGCGTCCAAACTGGTCAAACCCGACGCAAGAAGATGGTGCCTCAACTCTAGCCTCAGACCACCAACAAACTGATCGGTCTTCACCTCCCCGTCCGCCATGATATGTGGAGCATAACGGCCCAGCTCGAGAAACCTGGCATGGTACTCCATCACCGTCATGTCACCCTGAGTCAACTCCATGAACTCTCGCAACCTCTGCGACCTGACAAAAGACGGACAGAAGGCAAGCTCGAAAGCCGTGACGAACTCCTGCCACACGATCTGCCGAAGAGGACGAGATCGGAACACTGAACCCCACTCCGATGTCCACCAAGTACGGGCCGATCCCTGAAGACGATGAGTGGCCAGCGCCACCTGCTCCTCCTCGGGACACTCCATCACACTAAAAATCCGCTGCACATCATCCAGCCACTCTCTGGCCACCTCAGGATCTGACTGCCCACCAAAAGAAGGAGGCTGATACAGCAAAAACTCCTTCAGCACACGACCGCGACCACCTCAAGCCTATTCCTTACCAGCTTCGCCACCCTGCTGCTGATGACCTCCCTGCTACTGACCTCCCTGTCGCTGCTGAAACACATACTCAAACATGCCTCGGAAGAAATCGTCCATCCCTGGAGCTCTCGCATCTCTAGATACACCCTCGAAAATTGAAGCCCTGCTCTGCTCCTCTGGACCACCACTAGACTCTCCCTGCTGGGCATGAGTCCTCCTCCGTGGCGCCATAACACACCTGGCATCAAGAAAAAGCACCGGAAATCAATAAAACACACGACCCTAAGCCAGTCGCCGACTGTACAGGACATTCATGGACCTTATGGACCACTGCAATTCATTCCAAGTTCCGATATACCTCCACAACCTCGCTCTGATACCAGCTGTGATGACCCGAGGATCCGAGTACCGGAAAGGAACCGGCGCGTTTCGAATCTCTGCCCGCCAACCCACGAGCCCGAAGACTCGGAAGGGTAGAAAGGAGTGGTGTGGGGTATAAGAGAAGCTGCAACATCCACAGAGATAGCACAATAATCAAAAAGGAAATGCACATAATAATATAAATAAATCAAACTGCTACAAGGTCCACAGTGTCTCATGTCCAAAAGAAAGTACAGTCAACAGGAGAGAAAGTACAACTACACGGGGCATCCCCCGGCGTACAACAACACGGGCATCCCCCGGAGTGCAACTACGTGGGGCATCCCCCGGCTCTGGCAGACTGGCAACTAACCCTGGCTGGAAGACCCACGCTGAAACTCAGCCGCGCCTCCCGCCGACCCCACCTCACCTGAAGAGCAGGGGTGAGCCTCATCTCATTGGCCCAGTAGGGATCCCGCGAATCCCCACCTCGCACGGAAAACGAGGAAGAAGAAGACAACCCTACCAACCGAGAGTACGGTAGAACCGACAAGCTAAAGTAAATAAACGGAAAAGTCGTCTACTCTAACAGTACCGTAGTACGGAACCTCGGTCCAACAAAGCACGAGTCCACGCCTGCCAGTGAACAGGAGCACCATCCACAAGAAGAACGACCGGATGTGTCCCCTGACGTCTTACACCGCGTCACAAGTGTCTAGCTACAACGCCCCGGGCGTGAGACTCAGACACGCAACAAGTACCACACAACAAGGACTAGCTGGGGTCGCACTCGTCAGTGCGTGTCCCAAGCCCCCAACTACGTATGCACACACAGACCATTTGCTCTAGGTCGGGTCCTCTAGCTGGTTTTCCCCCCCACCGGACTCTGGTGGCAAAGGCAAGGGGCCCTACGGTAACCAGCCTAAAAACCGCGTCACACTGGGTCTCGCTCTCCACCACTCCCAGGTGGGTCCGCACCCGCGTGCGAAGGAAGCTACGACTAGTGGACAGGTCACTCGAAGTAAGGACTAATCCACGGAAACCACCGACCAAACCCTAGCACAGACTCTCGATGATCCTATGGTAGGTACGGAAGCCGGGGACACGCATGAGGTCCGACCGTCCCTCAAGTCACGCGACACTCCTACCGAGGTAACTGATTCTCCGAGGAACCCCGGGCGCCCCTGTTGCTCTCACTGGGTGCCCACGGCATCCCTAGGGCCACACGCCACAACCGGATCCATAACTCATCCAACCGGAGGTCACGCTACCCGCAAAACGCGGTTCGGGGAAGGGAAAAGGTCGCGCTAGGTATCCCTAGCGCGACACCGAAGAACGCGCTAGCTTTGGCTAGCGCGATCTTCCATGTCGCGTTGCCCAAGGCTAGCGCGTTCAATCTGAACGCGCTAGTCTTGGATAGCGCGATCTGTAGATCGCGCTACCCGAACCAGGCGCATTCCCCATCGCCTTACTCTTCGTCTTCTCCGACGGACACGCTCGGACGACACAGCGCGTTCATCAAGAACGCGCCACTGGACTATAGCGCGACATCAGGCCGAGCCCGGTTCGCGAACTACGGCCGAAAATCACAAAACCACGCCCATTCACCCCCTTTGGTGAAGGAAAAACAATGGGGAATCACCCCACAATGACCTAGCATGCATCTAGAGCCCCCAAATCGATCAAAAACCCCATGAATCGACGGATCCGGCGCTCAAACCCCAAACATGGAAATAACCCTCCCGGCATGAATCTAGCCCCTCTCGGCCTCTCCACGGCCTAGAAATCACGGGGAATGCTAGAAAGAGGGTAAGGATTCGTCCCCCTACCTCAAGGAAGCTCGAAATCCACCGAAACGCCGCCGATCTTCAAATCTAGCTCAACCACGAACTCCACATCCACGCGCCAATGGGGGCACCGCCGTGATCCTCTCGCCGCTGCCGTCGTCACCGCGCTGCCGCCAAGGTCCACCACCCATCGCTGGAGGGGAAGGGGCCACCGCGAGGTTCCAACGGGCAAGGAGGGGAAAAAGGGGAGGTGACCGTTGCGTGCTCACGGGAGGGGAAAGAAGGAAGAAGAAAAAGGGAAGAAAAAGAAAAAGAAAAGGCTTTAAATAGAAAATCCAAAAAATACCAAAAATACCGAAAAATAGAAAAATACACCTCCTCGATCGTCTCGACGCGTTGATTGCAACGGTACCACTCGCGGGCTGGTGAACGACCCGGTTCACCCGCTACAGGGTTCCGAAGGACTCGCCGAAACCCGTACGCGGAAATCGGAAAACGCGCACGGAAAAGCCACGGACACACTCCGGGCCTCCGAAACGACTCCGGATCGCGCCGATCCGAACACGAAAGATGTCCGAAATGAAATTTCGGACATAACAGGGTCGAACACCCTGACAAACCAGATCCGAGACCCATAACGAAGGATCCGAAAGATCCGGGACATTACAATTATGCACTGCATTAGATGCGCCATGCGAGGTGGCAGATGAGATGTGAAGGTTCAGTGGCAGATTCAAAACTTGAGGATAAGCTGAGGCAGGTGCCGACCGTGGTTCAAGGTGTGGCTCTTGGCGTGGTGGTCTATGCGGTAGCGCCTTTGGAGATGGATATTTTGAGGACCCGAGAATTGAGAATGGGTTAGTGTCAGCAAGGACATATTCGAGGGAATAATGTCTTGAGGTTGTTAGTGTATCAGCCTTCAATCTTGGCATCTTAGTGAATTCTTCGCTCTTCAATAAGTGTTTTGACATATTAATGACTTCGAGATCAGAGATAGGAATAGGTAGGGAGTATGTGGCAGCGACTAGCTCAACCGCTGTGGCAGAGTGTGGCTGGCAATCAGCAGAGTCAGTGCTCGAGGCATGGTGAGTTGTTGTCTGGCGAGTTGCAATGATGGTACCGGGAGACGTTAGCAGTATGGTCCGGTGGGACACTTAGCAAGTGATGTTGGAAAAGCTGACCTGATGGTGGCAATGATTTTCTTGGTGCTGGTAGGCGAGGTTCCCAGCATGTAAGAGATTCAAGGTCGGGTCAAGCGTGGAAATCTCTCGCTTTGTAGAAGGTATATTGGTGACTCCTTGGTTGGAGAGAATTGCATTTTGGCTAAATTCTACTGTCTCGCATCGCGTGTTCGGATGGGTTGGCCTCCTCTTGTATGCCTAGGAGTCCGTGAGAGACGTGTTCCTTGTTTTGGCAGTGTGACTACCTGTGAGAATTCATGCCATCTCTTGATGCCTAAGGGTGTGTTGGCGCTATCGTGGAAGGATGAGTGCCAGTTGGGCTGTGTTTGGGGGAATTCATGGCTGGTGTTGGGTTTCCGATGCATTGTGGATTGGAGCCTGCAGAGTTACAGGAGGATTACTAGATCAGGAGAGAGAGTTTGTGCTCTGGGTTCGTGGTATTTGAGCTTTCCTCACCCTATTTTCTGGAGTAGCCAGCCGTGTTGAGAATGTTTTGGAATGCGGATGCTGAGTTGCCTGTGATGATTGTACATGTTGTGCAGAGGGCGCAACAGAAGCATGGTGGGCCCATGACCCACAGGTCCAGGATCGTGTTGATGCCAGGAATTGGAAGGATTCCAGAGAATTGGTAAAGTACAAGAGGTTTTGACCAATAGAGACGGTCGCTTCCTCGATATAAGATTACTTTTGGCTGTGTGAGCCATGTCGATTACCGTGCCATTGCTCGAGGCATTGTACTTTGTGGCACCGGCAAAATAGAGAGTTGGGACAATATGACGACAAGTTTGCCGGATGAGTACCCTATCCACCCAATGGAAGCGACGCCATGTGTTTGGTAATGAACCTGGTTGGGGTCGGAAAGGAAATAACTTGACAGAGGATGAGGGCAGCATGATCGGAGTCCGTAGGCTAAGGTGCTCGACTTGTGTTAGATGTTGTGTCCTCTGAATAGAATTGGGATCCAAGGAAAAGCAAATGCAGAGAAAGGATTTGTGGGTCCCAGTTGGTAGCTGTGAGCTGCTGGTGAGGATAGCTGAGTGGTCAATTGTGATAATGCCTGGAAGAGGCCCAGTTGAGTTCGAGAGTTCGAAATGTTGTGAGAAGGACCCAGTTGTAGCAAGGATCTGCGATGATTGGAGATCCGTGTATATTGATTGGTGCGTCGTTGACCAGAATTCTATGGTAGAAAGACGACATTGTTTGTCTTGGAGATATGTGCCGTGGTTTGCTAAGATTGTGTCCTATGGCTCTGTGGTGAGAGCGGAGCCGGGATTGGCGGGTGTCCATTTGGTATAATGGAGACGAAGGATTCGATGAGGCTGTGTAATGGACGATGCCCAAGTACGGAGATCCCTAGGAGGGACGTTGTCGAATGAGAGCCTTGGTCTTGTGGCCAGTATGGGAGGAGTTCCATGTAAGTCTGAGTCTAGAGTTGATGTGGACTGAGGATTATGGAGTCCTGTCGCTTGGTTTTACCGTGCTCCACTAAGAGGGTAGAGTTGGCATGAGAATCAGAATCGGATGCGGTGTCCGAGTGAGGATCGACTTGAGAAGTGATAATGGTCAGTGTAAGAGTCAACGGATGGCCCATCAAGATTTAGAATGAGCTTATTGGGCCTGGAAGGTACATGAAGAGGAAAGTTGAGCAAGTAAGAGTTTCCCCGTTGACGAGTAACTAGTGGCTGGCGATTGGACTTTCATAGTCAGAAGACGCCTATTGAGGTATATCGAGAATGGTGAGAGCTGTGTGCAGGCGAGGCCTTGGGTGGCCGATCATAATATACCTTTTCCCCGGATTGGATCTGGGTTCATAGAAGGTTTATGTTGGGATCGGAGTTGGTCCTGTGGTGTTATTAGTGTTCGACTCGTTAGATGTGAGAGTGTTTGTGGCATGGAGCTGACGGAATTATGGCAGTCAATCGAGGTGGCTGCGCGAGCCGGTTGAGGCTCGGAGATGGTTATCCCTTGTGAAGGGTGTAGGGTCAATCAGTAGGATGATAAGTTGATATCTGGTTGGTCCACCGAGCATGGATTTTATCGGTGGCAGATTTTTGTGACGTGGGTCGCGTCTCCTCGGTATGCTTGATGGTAGCAGCGATGCCATGGTTGGAGTTCCATTGTAGCTGAGGTGGCACCAGACTTGTATTCTTTTGTGTGCTATGCTCGCTCTGAGAATCGGTGTGTATTGGGATATGGAGCAGAATGATTTTGTTCGTGATCATAGTTTGGTTATGTCCCTCAGGAAAGGCAGTTTCGCGAGAATTGAGATCTTAGCTGAAGCTCTGGGAGCGTTGCCAGCTGAATAAGTTGTTCTTCCCCTGTGAGATGGAGGTTGCTTTAAATTTCTAGGATGAAATTTTTGTAAGGAGGGGAGGACTGTAACACCCATGATTTTTCGGATCAAAATTTGTGGATTTCGAAGCGCTTTCGTGGGTCTCGGAATGAGTTTTGTGATTAAATTAGATTTTTGGCTATCAGGCCTTTAGATCTCTGTGTGGGATGAACCGTTATGTTTTCAGAATCCGGAATGTTACATGCGCGTTGTGCATTTTTTGAAGATCATGGGGATGATTTTTCCCATTTTTTCTATTTTTAGGATTTTTTAAATCCTAAATCATTTCTATATAAACCCTTCCACCCCTCTCACCCTCATTCTCACCCTCTCTCCCTCTCTCCTCTCATTTCTCTCCCTCTCTTCTCTAGGCAGCCGATGGAGCTAGAGGCGGGTGACGTGGAGGCTATGTGGGATGACGAGTGGCGAGGATGGAGCGAGGAAGGGGGCGGTGGCGCGGTGAGGCTCGTTCGCGAGTTCGTGAAGCCCACATGGGTTCGAGGCTCGATTTCACGTGGAATCGGCGTCTTCGGCGCATGATCTCATCGTGAGAGGTATGGGGATGGATCCCTGACCCTTGTATTCCATTTTCTCACGATTTGTAGGCCGAGAGTGGATTTTCCTTCAATTCGGGGCAATTTTTCCATGTTTAGGGCGAGTGGCTATTTTTGTCAGTCGGGTGATGTTTCGTCAATTATTTACGTGCATTTAGTGATTTGGGACCCGGGGCAAGGTCCTCGATGATTTCTCCCTAGATCGGGATCAAGTGGGGCATGGAATGGGACCCCACGGTTGGGGTCGGGTAGCAGGATTGCCAGTTTTGGTCGACCGACCGGGAGAGTCCGGTCGACCGAATCGGTTTGCCACGGACAGGAGACCGAGTCAGTTTGGTCGACCGACCCCTGAGGGCCAGTCGACCAACCCTTCACTGGCAGGTCAACAGACCCCAGGGGTAGGTTGACCGAACCCAACTCTGTTTGCCCATTTTGGCCTCCGGTCGACCTGGTTGAGACCTATTGGTCGACCTATGACTCCGTGGATGTCCCAGACACCCCGTGGGGACCGGATTCTAGTTTTTGGGTGTTCGGAGGAATCAGTGTATCTCGATTAGTGTGCCCGTGTGATTTAGAGGGTTCAGATGACCCCATGCGTTCCGGGCATCTTTGTTGTGCTAGATCAAGTCACCGTGTACCAGTCTAGGTGCGGAGGGTTGTCCTCGCACGACGTTAGCTTCTTTGGAAAATGATTTTTCGTGTGGGCCATGGATATGGCCAACGATTATGAGTTCCGTGACCCAGCTAGGGGCTGAGGGCTTTCTAGCCTCCCTTAGAAAGGGAATGGACCCGTTAGTTGTGAGCTGCCTTAATAGTCTTTTTTGACTATGGTTTCTGACTCTTTGACTAGGGTGGTTTGACGACATGGTGTCGTATGGTACAACGGCCTTGGACTGAGTCACATGACTGAATGGCCATTGGATTAGCAGGTTTAGCTAGCCTTCCTGAGTCTTGTGGCACCGAGCCATCTTGTGTTCAATGATACTTACGAATGGGTGCGTGCATAGCCCGCTAATACTTCGGTGGTTTCTTCTCTACTAAGAGTTCCTCCATCCAGTCACTTTCCCCCACTTGTCGTAGCTTTCTTGCGCACGCGTGTGCGGACCCACTTGGGAGTGGTGGAGAGCAGACCAATGGCAGACGGTTTTAGGCTGGTTTCCGTAAGGCCTCCCACTGTGGTAGCTCGAGTCCAGACCGGGAGGAAAACTAGCTAGAGGGCTTGACGTAGTCCAGTCAGTCAGTGTGTGCATACGTGATCGGGGACTTCGGACGCGTGCTGATGAGCACATCCCTAACTAGACCCTTGTCCTTGGTTACTTGTATGGTGTCTCAGTTTCCTCCTGGGGCGAGTAGAGAGACACTCGAGGCACGGACTAAGTCGTCAATGGTCGCATCTGGCCTTGCTTCTAGTGGGCAGTGCTCCCGTCATGCAACACTTGACTCTATTGACTTGAGGTTTTAGTTTCTCGTCAGCGAGGACATGGCTCTTCGGGTGGCTTCTGTGTACGTTTCTCGACGTAGAGGTCTAGGATTCCCGATAGAGTTATCGAGGTTTCACCCGTAGATAATAGGGTTCACGACGGCAATGTTGTGGTTGTACCCTTAGACTGCATGGTTTTGGTCTGGGCCTCCGCCTGTGTGGACGGGTCTTCACGATAGGGATGTCATGATTTTTCCTTCAGTAGCATTGCCATGGTTTTACTGATGATTCGGCGGTCCCGACTGCGAGATCGGGGTTTCCTTTTTGTGCCGTTAGGAGTAGCTTAGAGAGCTATGTTTCCGCTGCCTCTTTCTGTTTCCACTGCTGTTACGCTCGCTACTGTTACTGTTGTTATTGTCACGCCCCGACGCAGAATATCGGGACGTACAGTCAATAACGAGCTAGAAATAACATTTATTCTAAACTAACAATAAACATTGCTAAGGAAGGAATACTTTTATTACAATGATCAACACTGTTTAAATACGATCAAACATAACTCCCAAAACTATGAGCTGACGCTCAGTAGGCATCTAGGTACAAGTACACTCTAGAATCACTCATGTCCCTCCCCGTCTGTGTAACCGTCACCACCTGAATAACCTGGAAAGGGGGAAAAATAACACTATGAGCTGACGCTCAGTAGGTAATAACATGCAAATTTACGTAGTTAATGACTTAATTACATGTTGTATGCAATGATAAGCAAGGAAATAAATAACGAGATCAATGACAATATAATAAGATCTCGCAAGGTTAAGAATTAAAAGATAACAATTAACAATAATGACAAGTACAAGAATTTGAATAAGAGTAATTGCAATAATAATTGGCCAACAAGCAAGTATTTAAAACATGAAGTAATTCACGATCAAGTACAAGAATAATAATAGATTGAATATCGTAGACGTCACACTAGTCAAGTACTCGGTGCAATACCTCACCATGTCATTAACATCCCATGGGCTCACTTATTTTTCGGGCGCTCTCCCCAGGACTAGACCGGGCCCCTATGATGCGATGGCATTGATTTATTGGATCAAGGATCCCAAGTTGTCTAGACATTTTCTCAAGTAATCATGGCCAATGAATTTCAAGGAATAAACTAAATTGTAAAAAGTACAGATCTGACAAAACATCAGAGTAACAAGAAGAGTAGAGAGTTAAATTTAGGCATCATATTTAACGATAATTAAGTCGTGGAATTCAAGAACGAATGATAAGTAGGAAAATACAATCATTAGAATACTCTTAACTCCATAGTTTAACATTGTATTCCGTTGGTTTATCAAGTTTTGGGGTTATTTTAGGGTCTTTTAATATCAAGGAACTAGTTTCTTAAACAAAAAGATTTATTTTGTATTATCTTAGTGAGTTGCTAAGAATTTAGTTTAATTCATAAAAATAAATCCTAACATGATGAAAATATCTCTAACATGTTAAAATAGCTCCAGCACATGATTCTACTGGTAAGGTGATAAAAATATATTTTTCTTGCTGGAATTAATTTTTAACACACTAAAAATACATTATTAGGCGTTAAAACTAACACGTAATATGCTATAATGAGTTTTCTACGTAATTTTTGGATAAGTTAATAAGAGTAAGTTATCATACTGATTATTTATTTTTCCTGATAACAATAAGATTTTTATCATGCTGAAAAGTAATTTTTTTCAATATTCTATCATCCATTTAATAGGAGAAATACGCTGATAAATAGTTTAATATACTAAAAATCATTTATATCATGCTATCATCATCCTAATATGTTGGAAGAATTTTCGTCATGCTGTGAAGAATTTTATCATGCTGTAAGAAATAATTTAACATGCTAACATAATTTTATATGCATTTATTTCTATTATATAGATAAAAATAGATTTCTATGAGTTAAAAATATCATTAATTCACAGAAATTAACTTTCAACATGTTGATAATATCAGAATATATTTTTCATGAATTTTTATATATTAGGAATATTTTAGCATGCTGGATATATATTTTATATGCATTTATTCTCTATTATATAGATAAAAATAGATTTCTATGAGTTAAAAATATCATTAATTCACAGAAATTAACTTTCAACATACTGATAATATCAGAATATATTTTTCATAAATTTTTAGATATTAGGAATATTTTAACATGCTGGATATATATATTTTATATACTTTTATTCTCTATTATATGAAATAATATGATAAGAGGAAGATGCACAAGATATCAATGGAAATTCTTGATGAAATTCAGCAAACAAGATATCAATGGAAAGATAAGAGGAAGATGCACAAGATGGTATGCTCAATTTTAAGTTTAGCCTGTGATTATCCACGTGAAATCAAGCTTAATCCTAAAAGGTGCACTTAAAATCCTAACATAGACATATGCTTACTAAATCGAGAAATTAATCTAGTATGATTGATAAAAATTAGGACTTTCAACGTTAAAAGGAAGCTAACATGATGAAGATTCTATTCATGTATAATAATTAAAGTTAGGTCTGTTAGAACCTACCTTAAATGAAGATCAAACCCAGCTACAAAAATACCCAACGATCCTTGATAGTCCTCAAAGATCCCTTGATAACTTCCCGAATATCCAATAGAAATTGGGGCTTTTACTACCAAATGAAAGAGCTCGTCGAGCTGATCAAGATAGACTATCTATTTACGAATTTTGGTTAAGATTACCAACATAATTTGGAAGAACAAAACCACGACCTAGAATGAAGAACGAACCTGACAGCACCTTAGAAAAATCTCGATATTGTTGGGTCCCGCGAGGTGTAAATGGATCTAGAAGGGGGGGGTTGAATAGATCCTTTCACAAGCTTTGGCCTATTTAAAAACTATTAGCTAGCGGAAGCTTAAACCACTCTTATTAAGCGAATGAATCACTTAGGCACAATGCACAGCGGAATTAAGTAGAGTGGCTCAAATGGAAAGATTTGAATTACAAGCTATGAAACGTCCACACTTCTTTAAGTGAATTACAAAGCATAACACATAGATGAGCATGCAATAGCTTGCAACAACCATGCGTGTGTGTGTATGCTATGTTGATCACTCAAAGTGCATATGTATGTGAGCAAGATAACCAAGTATGGAAGCACACGAACTTGTGAATGGGGTTAGAAGATATAGAGCAATCACACACAATAAACAACCCACAACACAGGGATTTTTAAGGTGGTTCGGTTGCAACCCCGCAACCTACGTCCACCCCTCACCAAAACCCGGTGAGGCTTCCTTGTTGACACACAGCTTGACCCGGGGACACGCCCCAAACCACAGAACAGAGAAACCCCTCTTTCTGTCTTCCTACACACAAAGCCGACAGGGACGGCTACACCGCAAATCGGAGAACTCCCGATTGCCTTCCTACTAACCACCGGTAGGGACGATTCTCAATTCCAAATGTTTGAATGAAATGGAAAACGAACAAATATGAAATCACTTAAACAAGATATAGAATATGCTTAAGAGAAAAGATATTATCTGAGGTTTGTTGGAGCTTGAATCTCTTGAGGATTCGATGAAGAACTTCTTCCCGGAGTACTGTTCACAGCTATAGTAACTCGAACTCCTCTTCCTTGAACACACCCTTGCAGCCTCCTTTGATTTCCCTGGTTAGCCTTGCTTTCTTCTACTCTTCCTTGGAGGTTGCTGGATTGAGATATGAGCTTAAATCACCTTGAGTTGATGGAGAGATTGTTGGATGTAGCTTTGATCTTCTTTGAATCTCCTTGAGTTGATGAAGAGGTGTATGGATGTAGCTTTGATCACCTTTGCAAGCCTTGAATGCTTCTTGCTTGATTGGAGGTTACTTGGCTTCAGATCTCACCTTGAATCACCTTGGAAGGATGAAGAACTCCTGCCCGAAACACTGTTCATGGAGGTGCTACAGTGCTCTCGAAATGGCCTCCCTTGATTCACTTCATCAACTCCATCAACTGGGGTTTCTAACCCTCTCATGTTGGTTTTATAACCCTTGGAATGGTCCTTGGACACCCTCCAGACCAGATCCACAAATCATGGGAAGTTAGGTAAGGTTTGATTAAACAAATCCATGGAAAGGGGCTGGCCACGAGGTGGATTTCGAAGTCAAACATGGCTGCATCGGGGCTGGCGGTCGACCAGAATTCATGGGCCGGTCGACCGGAACCTGCTGCAGCCAGAACTTTTCGGCTCTGGCAAAACCGGTCGACCGGAATTCATGGGGCGGTCAACCGGAATGTCACAGACCCCAAACCTTTTGGTTCTGGGAAATTCGGTCAACCTAGCTACAGTGCCGCCGGTCGACCTAAAGCTACAGTAAATTCCAGATTAACACAATTCAGCCCCAAATGTCATTGTAACCCTTTCGAACTCTGTGGCATCAAACTCCTTTGATCTTGGGGAATATATATTGAGTGTTTTGGCCTGTAAAATCATATAAAAAGGATTAGAACTTTAGCTCAATAATCCATTTAATAAATGTATGAAATACACATATGAAATCTCATGAATTAGTTATATGTGAACACTTTGAATCACAAGTGTTCTGAGCTAAAGATCAAGAAATAAGAGCTCAACCACCCCAAGTAAAATATCCATGAAACACACTCATGGAATTTCAATAACAAGAAGGATAGAAAAGCTCATTCCCAAGTTAACCATCCATATCAAAAGAGCAAGTTCATATGGCAATGAATTTAAACGAATGGATGATCATCAAATAACCCAAAGTTTCAAGATTGATGTGAGCATTCAAGAACCACATGTTCCTTGGTATTAATGCAATGTGAGAACATATAAGGCAAGTTGTGAATGGGCATCATGAAACCAAATACATGGAGAGTGATAAACAACAATGACTAATAGTGTTAAGTCATTATCAAAACCAAGAATACCACAGAACTTATATGACTATAGAATGATGTCGAATGACCCAAGAGACCACAGAATAACTCAAATGACCTCAGAGACACAACATTCTCCCCCTTTTTGATGATGGCAACTATGAGTCATTCTGAACTATGAGTCATTATAAACTCACAGGGCAACTATGAGTCTGAAGAATAAGAAGAGGAATCTTACCACATTCACCACATGCATTGAGTAATGACTTCACATAATCTTACCTTCTTACCTTACCACATCCTTTGATGAATGACTCACATAATCTTCTTTGATGAATGACATAATATTCTTTGATGAATGACTCACATAATCTTCTCCCTCTTTGAGAACATCAAAAGATCCAGAAAAGAGAAAGAGAGACGCACATTAATGACGCACACAAAATGATGTGGAAATACATGCCAATGGATGTACACTGATTAAGATTGACAAAATAACCAAAGAGAACAACCAATTGTGGAAAGCCAGTTATAGGACTGAGACCAATGAATGATATGGAGGTATCGAACATGGTGGTGTCCCGTGACTTGGAAAAGACAAAGTAAGTGTGAGAGGTGGAGCCACAGCAGCATGATTCAATTCCTCAAATAGGAGATGGATAAAGCAGCCAAGGAGCAAATTTTGATTTCAAATTTTGCAGATTTTTAGTGGTTTTCTAGTTTTCAGATTTTTTTGGATTTGCTAAGCAATGCATGAAAATGATAGATGCAAGCTATAATTGTATGAAGTCAATACATGCATGCCACCCTATTGCATGAAAACATGATGCCAATGATGCTAGGACTCATGCCATATGCCAATGAATGAGAAAGCAATGTGATATCATTTGATAGAGGACACCAATGATTTTGGAGACGACTTGAAAGGTGCATCAAGATGATACCACTTGTTGGAATATACCACTTGTGTAGTATGGTGATATAATCATGGCAGCCTGAATGATTTATATAGATATGGCAGATGAAGGCAAAATATGTATGCATGGAGAAGTAAAGTATATGAATGCTATGCATAAACCCTCATCATAAATGAAGGTTCTCTTCCCCTTGGATTCTCCCATATCCACAATGTACTCTCCCCCTTTGACAGTGCTCAAAAGCAACATTAGACAACATCTCCCCCTTTCTCCCAAGTCCACAGCAAGGATTCACAACAAGACATTCTCCCCCTTTGCCAATAGCAAAAGGAGGGATACGGTACAGTGGCTGACAAAAGTTCTAGAGATCAGAATGAAGAACGAACCTGACAGCACCTTAGAAAAACCTCGATATCTCCTTGGATACCTAATGAAAATTGGGACTTTTACAACCACTGGAAAGATCTCGTCGAGAGGAACAATTTGATATATTCATAAGCTGATTTTGGTTAAGGAAACCTACCTCAATCGAAGGATCAAAGAAGAGAGGAAGGAGGACGACGGCAGCCGACCCACCTCCACTAAACGACCAAGAACTTCCTAGATATGAATCTAATGTGAACACCACAGTCACCAAATGAAAGTAGACTCGTAGAGCTTCATTTTGATAGCTCATAGAGCTTCTGGAGACTTCGGAGTTAGGAGAAATCGACCACGCAAGGTGGTGTTTGAAAATGGCGCCGCCAAGGTTGACTTCCACCAAACTCGGCCGCCACCATGTGCTAGGGCTAGGGTTTGGTTCCATTGATAGAGGGCTATTAATCCTCTATATATTACCTTTCATTTGCCTCTGGAATCACCTCATTTGGTTGAGAAACAAGCTCTAATTTGATGTTTTAAGATGGGGTGAATAGTGAACACGAATTTCAGGTTAGGTGGGTTGAAAGTCGGACTTAACCCACTGATTAGGCCTAGATAATGATTTTATTAGGCTTAGTTATAGAAGACAAAAGTGTTAGTCGATGCATCTATTATTTAATTACTATTTTTATGAATTTGTATATAGTAGATAAAATTTTCACTTCTACTATTCCGTAAATAGTTAAATATTAAGTTCGGAAGACTTAATCCACTAATTTGGCCTAATAAATGATTTTTTTTAGGGTTGACCACAGAAGGAAATATTGTTAAACACAATTGATTATACAAGAATATGATTTTTATTGATTTTTATAAAATAGTTGAAAAGTGACTTATTCTATTTATTAAAGAATTAATCTAATTAATTTTGAATAATTCTCATTAATTCAAATAAATTCTAAATAATTTTAAATAACTTTCTAAATAAATTTTTGAAGAATTTGGGGTATTACATCCTCCCCCACTTAAAGAATTTGGTCCTCCAAATTTACTGCACTATAATATAGAGATAGGGGAAGACTAGCTCACCTAGAACAAGTCGGGATACCGCTTCCGCATAGTATCTTCAGATTCTCAAGTGGCTTCTTCGGTTCCACGCCGACTCCACTGAATTTTGACCATAGGTATAGAACGATTTCGTAATTGCTGTTGCTTCCGGTTCAGAATCTTGATAGGTCTTTCTTCATAGGTCAAATCTTCCTTCAATTCAAAATCCACTTGCTGAATGATATGAGTGGGGTCATACACATATTTCCGTAAGATAGACACATGGAAAACATTGTGTACGCCAGATAACTGCGGCGGTAATGCCAGTCTGTAAGCAACTTCTCCCACTCTATCCAGAATCTCGAACGGACCTATATATCTCGGACTAAGCTTGCCATAAATGTCAAATCTTCAAATCCCTCTTGTAGGAGAGACTTTCAGAAATACATGCTCGCCAACTTGAAATTCTAATGCTCTTCTCCTTGTGTCGGCATAACTCTTCTGTCTTGATTGGGCTACTTGTAACCGGTCTCGGATAATACAGATGTTCTGTGAGGATTCCGAAATAAGATCCGGTCCAAGTCATTGCTTCTCGCCTACCTCTTCCCAACACAATGGGGATCGATAGCTTCTTCCATACAAAGCTTCAAATGGAGCCATTTGAATACTGGACTGATAGCTGTTGTTGTAGGCGAATTCAACTAATGCCAAATGATCACTCCAACTGCCTCCAAAATCAATCATGCAGGCTCGAAGCATATCCTCTACTATCTGGTTGGTCCTTTCAGTCTGTCCATCTGTCTGTGGATGGAAAGCCGTACTGAAATTCAGACGAGTACCCAAAGACTCTTGCAATCCCTTCCAGAAATGTGAAGTGAATCTGGGGTCTCGATCAGATACAATATTGACTGGAATGCCATGAAGTCTTACCACTTCCTTCATATATAATGCTGCCAAGACATCAACTGTCCATTTAGACTTAATGGGTAAGAAGTGGGCTGATTTTGTTAATCTGTCGACGATCACCCAAATTGCATCAAAACCACCACGAATCTTAGGTAGACCCATAATGAAATCCATGGCAATGCTTTCCCATTTCCATTGGGGTATGTCGAGCGGTTTCAACTTTCCTACCGGTCTGAAATGTTCAGCCTTAACTTGCTGACAAACCAAACATCTACTCACAAAGTCTGCCACTTCTCTTTTCATATTCGGCCACCAAAAAGATCTTTTCAAATCTTTGAACATTTTAGTACCTCCAGGATGGATCGTGTATTTGGATCTATGAGCCTCGTCAAGAATCTTGTTCTTGATCTCAGCTACATCAGGTACACACGTTCGTCCTTGAAATAGCAGTCTTCCATCATCAGCCATCATGAAATCCGGTCTACTGCTCAAGCTTCCCTTGATTTCTACCAGCTCGGGATCATTATCTTGCAAAGACTTGATTTCTATCAACAATTCGG
This sequence comes from Amorphophallus konjac, assembly GCA_022559845.1. Taxonomy (NCBI): domain Eukaryota; kingdom Viridiplantae; phylum Streptophyta; class Magnoliopsida; order Alismatales; family Araceae; genus Amorphophallus; species Amorphophallus konjac. The sequence continues at coordinate 159,119,207 of CM040122.1, read as the reverse complement.
GCTTAAGTTGAATCTTTGCAATCATCACCCGATCATTGTCAACATTAAGATCCAGGCTAGCTAACTGTTCTAGTAGCCTCCATTCATGCAACATAAGACTGGACAATTTAGCTATAGGCTTCTGACTCAATGCATCAGCCACAACATTGCCTTTACCGGGATGATACTCAATCGAGAAGTCGAAATCCTTCAAATACTCCAACCATCTGCGCTGCCGCATATTGAGTTCCTTCTGAGAGAATAAGTACTTTAAACTCTTATGATTGGAGAATATCGTGAATGTTTCACTATATAAATAATGCCTCCAAATCTTCAAAGCAAACACAACTGCTGCAAGTTCCAGATCATGAACAGGGTAATTCTCTTCATGCTTCCTCAACTGCCTAGAAGAATTAATAGGCAATCACCTTCCCATGCTGCATAAGCACACAGCCTAGACCAATTCCAGATGCATCAGTATAGACCACAAAACCTCCTTCACCAGAAGGTAAAGTCAATATAGGTGCCATAGTTAGGCATTCCTTCAAAGTCTGAAAACTTCGTTGACAATCTTCTGACCATTCGAACTTGTTCTCCTTGCGGGTTAATCTGGTAAGAGGTACCGCAATCTTGGAGAAATCTTGAATGAATCTGCGATAATAGCCTGCCAGGCCTAAGAAGCTTCTGATTTCAGTCACACTAGTGGGCTGCTCCCAATTCTTCACTGCCTCAACCTTCGAAGGATCAACATAGATGCCCTCTTTGGTAATAATATGCCCTAGAAAAGACACCTCTTGCAGCCAGAAATCACATTTACTGAACTTGACATACAGCTGGTGATCTCTTAATAACTGCAATGCCGTTCTCAGATGTTCGGCATGCTCTTCTTTATTCTTAGAATAAATCAGAATATCATCGATGAATACCACGACCCATTGATCAAGATAGTGTCTAAACACACTGTTCATCAACTGCATGAAAGCTTCTGGTGCATTCGTTAGACCAAAAGGCATAACAACAAATTCAAAGTGACCATACCTGCTGCGGAAAGCCGTTTTAAAAATATCCTCCTCCTTAATCCGCAACTGGTGATATCCTGATCGAAGATCGATCTTGGAAAAATAATGAGCTCCCGCTATCTGGTCAAATAATTCATCGATCCTTGGCAATGGATATTTGTTCTTGATAGTCAACTGATTCAATTGTCGATAATCGATGCACAGCCTCATCGAACCATCCTTGTTCCTGACGAACAATATAGGGGCTCCCCAAGGGGAAGTACTCGGACGAATGAAACCTTTCTCGAATAATTCAATTAATTGCTGCTTCAATTCTCTCAGCTCCGCAGGAGACATACGATAAGGAGCTTGAAAAATAGGAGATGAGCCAGGAAAAACATCAATAGAGAAGATTACTTCCCGCTCAGGCGGAAGTCCAGGTAGTTCCTCTGGAAAGACATCAAGAAATTCTTGGACAACAGGAATGTCCTTAATCTCAATCTGCTGCTCAGGAGTAGCATGGACAAAGGCTAGAAATGCCTCACATCCTCGCCTCATTAGCTTATCAGCACGAAGGGCTGAAATAAGCGACATAGAGCTATGATGTCTAACTCCTATGAAAGATAACTCCGGGTGCCTACTAAAAGACACCGAGCTAGAACTACAATGAACATTGGCTTCATACTTAGCCAACCAATCAGCTCCTAGATTACGTCGTAATCCTTCATATCTATGCAAACTAAATCAGCTGGTAAATTCTGCTCATCAATCATAACCTTACTAGAAGGATAGAAAAGCTGAATTGCCGATCTAGACCCAATAGGGGTTGATATCTCTAACGGAGAATTCATCAGAATAGGTTCCATAGCTAAAGACTTAGCAAATCTCGAGAAATAAATGAATGCGTTGCACTAGTATCAAAAAGAACAAATGCTGGCTTGTCGAGTATAATAAGAGTACCTTCGACGAGTCCACCATCCTCGACTGTTTCTGCTTCATTTGCATGTAGAGCTTGGAGCTTGCCTTGTGGTTTCTTGAAGACTTGAGGTTTCGCCGGGGTAGCTTGTTCCGATAATAAGGGACAGTTAGGGATACGGTGCTCCCTGCTTCCACAACGCAAACAGGCGCCTAGCTTGCGCAACACTCCTCCATTTTGTGACCAGACGATCATAGAATTTACATACGCCCTTGAATGGTACAACAGGGCTAGGCTTCTTGTCTTCATGCTTTGGCATCTTGCCCTTCCACGTTCCAGATTCGGTCCACGAACTAGACCCACTCACGGGCCTCTTCTTGCCAGTGCCATATCCGGGTTTAGCATTCTTGAAATCCTTCGGTTGCTCCTTCTTGGTGCCTTTTCCACGGATTCGCTCCGTCATCTCTAAGGTATCTTCCAGGACTTGCGCTTTCCTTACCATTTCAGAATATGTAGAGATTTCCATCGGCGCCAACTGATTAATATAATGCAGCCTCAGACCGTTGAGAAAATGCTTCGCCTTCATCTTCTCGGTGGAAATAAGGTGTAGCATAACGAGAAAGACGTGAAAATTGAGCCTCATACTCTGCCACGGACAGACCTCGCTGTTTCAGGGCCGCGAACTCCGCCGCTTTCTTCTATTGTACCTGGTCAGAAAAATACTTGCCGTTGAAAAATTCCTCGAACTCTTCCCACGTAACCTGCTGATCACCCAGAGTCGCCTTGATAGAATCCCACCAGGTACGTGCATCACGTTCCAGTTGGAAAGTAGATAAAAGGACACGCTCTTGGTTGGTGCATTGCATAACTTCGAAGATCCTTCCCATCTCGTCTAGCCAATGCTCGACTTCGTCGGGGTCAGTCGAACCAGCAAACCTTGGCGGATTCATCCCTCGGAAGTTCCGGTATAGATCACCGGTGCCATGATTTACAGCTCCAGCTTGAGCCACTTGTTGTAACGCCTGCGTGAGGCCTTGAACCGTGCGTTGCAAGTTTCTCCACTCTGCACGTTCAGCTGCCATCTCAAATGCCTACATAAGAAATAGATCATTTAGGGTCATAAGATAGTTAATTTCACAAGCAAGGTATTAACTTAACCTGAGTTCTACCTAATCTCACCAGGTCAGGTCCTTAAACTTAGATGAGGTCGGGGTCCTATGATGACACTTAGAAAACCTAGGATTATTAAACCTAGGCTCTGATACCACCTAAACTGTCACGCCCCGACGCGGAATATCGAGACGTACAGTCAATAACGAGCTAGAAATAACATTTATTCTAAACTAACAATAAACATTGCTAAGAAGGAATACTTTTATTACAATGATCAACATTGTTTAAACACGATCAAACATAACTCCCAAAACTATGAGCTGACGCTCAGTAGGCATCTAGGTACAAGTACACTCTAGAATCACTCATGTCCCTCCCCGTCTGTGTAACCGTCACCACCTGAATAACCTGGAAAGGGGGAAAAACAACACTATGAGCTGACGCTCAGTAGGTAATAACAGGCAAATTTACGTAGTTAATGACTTAATTACAAGTTGTATGCAATGATAAGTAAGGAAATAAATAACGAGATCAAGGACAATATAATAAGATCTCGCAAGGTCAAGAATTAAAAGATAACAATTAACAATAATGACAAGTACAAGAATTTGAATAAGAGTAATTGCAATAATCATTGGCCAACAAGCAAGTATTTAAAACATGAAGTAATTCACGATCAAGTACAAGAATAATAATAGATTGAATGTCGTAGACGTCACACTAGTCAAGTACTCGGTGCAATACCTCACCATGTCATTAACATCCCATGGACTCACTTATTTTTTGGGTGCTCTCCCCAGGACCAGACCGGGCCCCTATGATGCGATGGCATTGATTTATTGGATCAAGGATCCCAAGTTGTCTAGACATTTTCTCAAGTAATCATGGCCAATGAATTTCAAGGAATAAACTAAATTGTAAAAAGTACAGATCTGACAAAACATCAGAGTAACAAGAAGAGTAGAGAGTTAAATTTAGGCATCATGTTTAACGACAATTAAGTCATGGAATTCAAGAACGAATGATAAGTAGGAAAATGCAATCATTAGAATACTCTTAACTCCATAGTTTAACATTGTATTCCATTGGTTTAACAAGTTTTGGGGTTGTTTTAGGGTCTTTTAATATTAAGGAACTAGTTTCTTAAACAAAAAGATTTATTTTGTATTATCTTAGTGAGCCCTCCTTCTAGCGAGGGCCTGATAGGCATTGTGGATAGGAATGTTGGGGATGACTCGGTCCGGGGTCACCCGTGCTGTGCCTCCGTCGAGGAAGTCGCGCATACCCCCGACTAGCATAGATTTCCCGGACTGAGATAGAGTTCCGGTGATTACAGCAGCATTCTTGCGGGCCTGGCGACGCTGGCATCCTCCAGGGTGTTTGTTGATGACATTGGGGTGGGTCCCACGTATGACGTGGTGCACCAGACAGCTAGCGGCCGGGGCCGGACTTTCGGACAAGTCTTTGCAGCAAGGAACCTCCAGAGGCTCCATTTTTTCCACAGCTTCCTTGACAGTTTCTGGGGCTTCGACCTCCAGCATATCTACAAAGGCTAACCCCAAAAAGTTGGGGAAGCCCACAGCGGCAGGGAAGCTGCCGAATTCCATGGGTACCGCCAGGTACCCTTGCGCTTGTTCAGCGACTATCGAAAGATCGAAGTCAACGCCAGTTATCCCATTGGTTGTCTTTGTCCGCCTGTAAGAAATAAACAAGCCAAACATCAGTAGCCTCTGGGAGGGCCTCGAAGCCCAAGTATCTCGGCAAAGAGATGAAAGGTGACACTGGTCCCACCGGGCGTGCCAGACTTGTTCGCGACCTTTTTCTTTCTTTCGCGCAGGTCGATCGACTAGCTGACCAACTGGTAGTCAAATGATCAATTGACAACGCGGGCGTGCCAGTCACATGAGTGACAAGTTCATAATGCGCTCATTCTGACCCGTATCGGGCGAAAGTGAGGTTCGGCCGGGACCAGCAGTCCGCCATACCATAAAGGATATGACGTTAATTACATCCCCTACGAGGAGGGAACACCTTTGATTAGTTGCCGAGATGATGGGCTATCGAGGCCGGAATAAAGGATGCAGAGCATGCGAGTGATCATGCAAGATGCTATAACTGACTAGACACGATTTATTAGGGTGGACCCTGGTACATGGCGGAGGACTTAAGCCCAAAGATCACCCTCACGCATGACGAGACCTCCGATTAGGCATAACCTGACCTTTCAGCAACGTCATTTGATATACCAAGGGAGGGGCGCACATTTAGGCAGGCATTAATGCGATGTGAATGTTTGGGCAAAGGCATGATGGTCCAGATTCGAAGCATACCAATTCGAGCTTGAACAAGCTAATTTATTCAGTTCATTGACACAATGATATGATTCGGCGTGCAACCGGTGCAGCGCTTGCGAAGAAAGGGGTTAAAATGCTTGAAACGGAGCCCTGAAACGTAGGTAAATGGTTTAAAACGGCGCCAGAAACTATAGGTAAATGAGAAAGAATGTATATTAAATCGGCGCGGCCTGATTGGGGCGCGCCGGGAAGGGCGCGCCGTTTTAGGGCGCGCCGTGTATGAACGGCGCCGATTCAGCCCAATTTCGTAAAAAAAAGGGTTTCGTTGGTTTATTTATAGATTTATTAAAATGTTTTGGAAGATTTTGAAAATTGATCGAGTTGATTATTCAATGGATTAGTCCCAAGCCATCCAAAAGTCAAGTCACGGGCCCGCACCAGGTTCATACTCGAGCGCGACGATTGTTCCGAGTTTAGACTCGTTCAAACCGGAATTTCGGCAGCATCTCCCCATCCCGGAGGATTTATTGGGGAGAAGCGGGGAGTACTCATGTAGTGGAGCAACCCCTAAGGGCCGGGTGGCGCGACGGCGGCCGGAAAAAACCCGATCAGAGAGGAAACCCCGAGGCCTAGCCTGCTAGGGGTACTGAGTCCGTGGGCATCAGTGAGTGCATGAGGCGACTCGATATGGGAGCGAAAACCCCGAGGGCTAGCCTACGAGGGGCACGCGACCCGAGTCGCCACAACACTAGAATCGGGACGACCGATATAGAGAAGGAATCCCCGAGGGCTAGCCTACGAGGGGAACACAACCCACGGCCACTACTAAGTCCATTAAGGACTGTAGGTTTTGAACTGTAGGGCTTGGCCCCATTGCTGTACACCCAATAGTCCGCAGGGACAGTCGTCATCGGTGGACGAGCCCTCTGTCGGCCAAATGATTGATGGAGAAGATTTGGGGAATGTCCCCCTCCCCGGATGCTGGAGTGATGCTACAGAGCATGCTCCCGTTAAGATGTAAGCGACACGGAAGGAAGCAGTGTGAGACATCGTTTGACGGCGGCAGATGGACAAATGAATTGCTTAGAAACATATTAAAACGATGAAGCCCCACGGGCTGAGTAGGTCAACAGCAGCATGACATGTGATTAACACATAGCCCGGGGCACGGATATGTATACGTATGTATGATATTCGAAAGCAAACCGACATAGGGCTCGCCATTGAATAACCGGGAACAATCCAAGGACTCTTCCCCGCCCCTCTGGCCTATGAAGCAGAGCACAAAGGGGACGGTGAAGGGTCTTCTTCCCTTGGCGGAGACAGATAGAGATATGCACACAAGTACATCTCCGATCGCAGAGCCCATGGAGTATTCAATGCCGAGCCCGGCCATTGCATCAGAATCGAAAGAAAGGGAACCCCGGGGAGGGGGAACGAATGATTCATATGGCCCGAAGGCATATCCAACGTCGGAGAAACCGGCTATACGAGAGTATATATATCGAGGAAACCATCCAATGCACGCTCGAAGGAGGGTTAGAGAGCAAGAGGGAGAGATACGACAACAATCACAATAGCTCTTCATTCATCCTGTGAACAACACAGGCATACATATATGCAGAGAATATAGATTCCGGCGCCGACGTTGTCACTCGGCCGCCGTTTTCATTCATGAAGAAAACGATTACAGACGAAGCAAAAAGGGCAAAGGAAATGGTGAGAGAAGGGGAGGTCAGGCTCGTATCATCGCCCCTCCCCTTCCTCACTTACATTGTATCAGGGGAAGAAAATCAAAGAAGAATGGGGGAAGGGCTCAATCGGAAGAAACACGGAGACCCACCTAGACCCTTCCTTCCGAATGAAATATCGGATCCCTGGATTCTCTTCTCTGACTCCGGCTGTATTCCGAGTACTAGGCGAGGAAAACGACAGCGAGGGACCTACGTAGAGAACCCTACTTCTCCCCCAAGCTTTTCCTCAGACGAACAGGGCCTTCCTCTCTGATTGGCTCTCTTTTCTTTTTTTCTTCTCTGCCCTCCTGCCCTCTTTTTTTGGCTCTCTCCTCCTTTTTTTTTTCGAAGGCAGGCTATATGTAGCCTTGTGTTAATCCGGCGCCCTGGGAAGGGGCGCGCCGAACTTGATGGCACCGGGACGCAGACGGGATGGAATTGGCGTGCCGGTTTGATGGCGCCGTATTAAGGGGCGCCGACATTCCTTCACGCGCCGTTTTAACTTGTTTGCTTGGCGCAGCTTGGCCGATGGGTCCGTAGATGATTCCGGAAGCTTCCGTTGACTGCTCCTTTCACCCTGGCCTTTGAAAAACCTTGACATGGTGTCGAGGGAGCTCTCGATATGACGAACGGCCTTGATCAGACCTCCGCGTGTGTCTGGCTCGAGCATACGGGTATCCTGCTGGCACGGCCTTCGACACTGTGATCTGTGCTTCTGGTCGAGACGGACTCGTGCTCGAGGCTTCCTTGCGGGACGGTGTCGCATCCCGGATGATTCCGCCTTGAATGGCGATCAATTGGCCACTAATGGGCCCATTATGACGAGGGGCCGAACCCGTGTCGGGTGATCGGGGCCCTCTGCTGACAGAACCTTCGGCCCCTTGTTGTGGATGGCCGAGGACGTTTTTCTTCCTTAGAAGAGCCATTGGGTAGACCGTCGTCCTTGGTCGGGCGACGGATGTGGGGTAGCGGCATGATGAGGTCGATGCCGGATCATTGGGCAGGCTTGATCGTGCTGCCGGTTGGTTGTGGGTTCATTCTGACTCTCCTGAGGTGAAGTCCCCCGGTGCTCATTTCAAGGCAACTTAGGGGCTCCATCAACTTGAGGAGTCTTTGATAAGTTGATCTTCATCGGCTTCTGTGCTTCAGTAGGCCGTATCGCTCGTCTTTGCGGCTTGGTCGTCGAAGGATCATATTTTGAGTGCCAACAAATGCCCCCCAGACGTGGGTGGTGCAAGCGAGGCAGGAGTGCAGCAGTACCTACGGATGAGCTTCGTTCGGTGATGGAAGCTCGAAACGGTACTTAATTCCAGCTTCGGTCGTTAATCCGGTGCGGTAAGAAGCTTGAACGGCACTGTTTAAAATGGCGCGCCCTTTATTCAGATGTTAAAACGGGGCCGACGAATCCGGCGCGCCCCTTGGCTTTGAAGGTTGAAACGGCGTGGCCTTCACGGCGCGCCAATCGCTTAAAACGGCGCGCCCAGGGGCGCGCCGTTTTAACAGGGGTGGAGCCCCCCTATATATTGTTTTCTTCTTCATTTTTTCTTCACAACTTTTCATTTGTGAGAATTCTTTCTCTCTCCTCCCTTTCTTCTCCCTCCGCAGCGCCGAGTGGGCTCTGGGTTCGGGCGATTTCGCCCCTTGAGCGGGTGAGTTGAGTGATATTCCGTTCGGGTTCCAAACCCATCCTTCGGGCCCCGAGAGGCTCCTTGTAGGACTTGTCCTCGGAGCTAGATCCCTCGGGTGTCCCATTTGGCCTTGGCTTAGCGCCTCTGGCTGCTTTTAGGAGCTACTCCCTTTGTGGACGGCTTCCACTTTTCTTTTGGCAAAAACCCCGAGCTGGGGAGATGCTGCCGGAATTTTGTCAGAAATATTGCTTTGATCAACTGATTTCTGACTTTTGTTTGTTCTTTTCTGGGTGTTGTTTTGCAGATAACATGGCCTCCGGCTCTTCTTCCTCTGCATCCCGGGTCGCCGTGACATGGGGGAATGTCCATTCCCTTGATCGGGGGCCTCGACAGATAGCTGTGGTTGCTGAGTCCTCGGACTCGGAGACCGATACCGTCGACACCGGCCGCTTATTGATTCTTGACGGCAACCACTTCAAGTATGATCGAAGGGATGGCGTCAGACTGGACCATCCCAAGGACAAGCATCTGATGGCGTTCCTTGAGTGCTTCAACCTTGGAGGGAAGCGCGATTTAATTCTCGTCCGTCGAGCCGAGGGAGCCCTACTGGCGGAGAGAGACAGTTTGACCGAGTCAGTCACTCACGGCATGCCTATATATGTCCTGGGTGAGCCCAGAAAGTGGAGCGCCGTGCTCTGAGTGGAGGAGTTATCTCCCGAGGCCGGGATGCTGACGAGAGCACCGCAGTATACACCGGCTCGCTGGAGTGAAGCTGCCGGGCGTGTCGACAGGGAGAAGCCCGTGTATGGTTTATTCCTCGCCCCGCTTCATTGGGGATACCAAGATGAACCTTTTCTTTTAGACTGCCTGGCGGTCCAGTTCAAACATCAGATTTCAGTGGGGTGGTTTGGAGAGCTCAAAGCCACCGATGCTCACGCCTTCAGACCGGGGGCAGTTGAATTCACAGACTTTGTGTTACGGCACTACGCCCCCATCCTGGTGCATGCTGGTGTATACCAGAGTGTATATGCTTCCTGGTACAGGTACCCGATCTCCCGAGGTCTGTGCTGCAGGATGATTGAAGTCTTCTGCCCAGAGTACAACACTTTTTATACTGCAGAAGGTGAGACTTCATTGGACCTATGGAGCCTTTCTCAGCTGAGCGGCTTGTCGATAGATGGGGAGCCTTATGAGGAGGTTTGTTTTCCTGACTGGCTGAAAGACCAGACCGACGGCGAAGGCAGATATTTCACGGGCTTCACCTATCGCTACCTCATGAAGGCATATCGCACCCTGCTGCGCCTGACGCTTGACTCGCGGGAGGTGCGGAAGCCTGGCGAAAAGAGACGCGTGCGGATGGGCACGTGGCTTCAGTATTTCTTCGGTGGGGAGCAGCAGTACGAGGACTTCCCCACGGTGGTTCCGACAGCGGTGAAGCGGAAGAAGAGGGCTCGACGTCAAGCGACATACCCTGCCGTTTCAGGGGGAGGGCAACGAGAGGGCCCGAATCCCATAGGAGTTGACGCAGTCACACATTGCGTTGTGTATCTGACATATTAGCTTTGTTCATTCGCCCTCCCTCAAGGGGACGAGACAGTAATCAGACCAGAGGCTATTTACCCTGCCTATTTAATGGCTTGGGGGATGAAGCTGTCCCTGTGCCCTGTGGCTCTATGCCTCATATACAAGATGTTGGGGGATTTGCACAAGTCGCGCATCCCCAGGAATTCATGGATAGTTGGTCCCATCCACTTCTTTAACGCTTGGGTCTGCACTCTGTTTCCAGAAGCAGCTCCCCGGTCGATGCAGTCAGATCGTCCTTTGCCGCGGATGATCGAATTTGCCAGTGCTGAACCATCCTCACTGGCAGATCAACTTTTTGCTATTCGGGGGAAGTTGACTACAGTTCCAACCGATTCCCCTGGCGTTCTACACTTTTGGAGCTTGGCTGCCAGCTCTAGCCCTCTTGTCAACAGGATGCGGCAATGCCGATTATTTGAGACAGAGGAATTTATTCATCAGCTGACTGGGTTCAAGAGCACAAGGCCCATCTTGGAGCCGGAATTGGTCGATTGGGCGCTGTCTATTCGCCCCAGTGTTCTTGTCTTCAGGAAGAGCGGCTTACTGTGGCTGGAGCCGTATTATCCCTTTCGTTTTGGCCAGAATTTTGGGTACGACCAGCAAATTCCTTCTTCTTCAGCCCGGTTCAATCTGCCGAATAGACATCGGGCTGGTCAGACGACTACGGATGAAGCCCGCGCATGGTGGGACTACTTCCATCGTCGGGAGGACGTATCATTCAGGGTGCCAACCCCGGCCCGTCTGCCCCGAGTGACTCCAGACTTCATCAAGTGGTGGAATGCGCGAACGGGCTTCTATCGGAACTTCCGGAAAGACTGTTGGCATAGTGCCGAACGTCGTTTCTTAGATTCGCAGCGGGAGACTATTTTGGATGTTGATCCATCCTATTTGAAGAAGCTGAAGTCCTGGTCCAACACCGAGGTGATGGCATATCTAGAGGCCAGGAAAGCTGCGAAGGGCAAGTCATCCCGAGCCGACCCGAAGATGCCAGAGATCCAGAGGGATGATTATATCAAGACTCTCTGGGGGCTGTGCCGGGTTAGCAGTGACCGGGTCGCTCTTCAGATGATCCCCCTTCCGGTGGAAGAACCTCTTCCTACAGTGGCGGGTTGGCGCCCAGAAGCTGACCACTTTCATCCCTATCGGACATTTATCAGGAGGGAAGATAGACGGGCTGACTTGTACTCCAGCACCCCTGGATATTCACCCTGCTTCATTCTCATGGGCTTTCAATTTCTGGTCCACTAGAAGCCATCCGGGACCATAAGCTCCTCATATCTTTCAAGTATGTCGACGGCTGGGGATTCGACCACTTGAGCTTATATCATCACTTGTCATCCTGTGGCCATGAAGACTTGGCTCAACTGGCGGAGAAAAGTGAAACAATTGGTGATGTGTGCTGGCTCATCCGCGAGGCGGCTTCCCGGGACAAGGCGCCAGTATTGCTTTACTGGCCGCTTAGTCCTCGATATACAGGGCTGCCAGGTAATGCTTGTTTTCTTCTTCAGCCCTGAAGCTGCTTCTTCTATAGTCAGTTTGCATCTTCTCACTTATGTGCTTTTGCAGCTCACCTTTCTATGGAGGCGACCCGACACTGTAGGGAGTTGATATCTAAGGCGCAGAAGCCTTCATATTTTAATATTCCAGAGCCAGCTCGACTACGACACCATTACCCCCTGGGGACTCGCGGAAGCGGACCAGGTCCCAAGTGAGGGAGGCTATCGGTAGAGCCAAGAAGGCCAAAAGGGCAGAGTCTCGCGCTACTCGGGCACGTCGGAGGAAGGCTGCTGAAGAGGAGTCCACAGTTCCCCTTCCTCGGGTTCCGTCATTCTCCAAATTCGAGGCTGCCTGGACGCAAGGGCCTGAGGGCGAAGGTGACTTCTTATTCTTGCATGGCTTGTTTGTTTAATTCCGCCACCCTGGTTGATCATCCTTCCTTTCTGTAGCTGCTGGCACTACCTCCGCCGTTGTTGGGTTGGAGGCGGCAACCGGAGGTGCTGCTGGGGAGAGAGAGGAGGAAGCCCTCTCGGCCTCCGCTGAGGGTGACTTGCCTTCACCGACAGCCCATCGAGAGATAGAAGGTAATTTGCAGCATGCCCATAGAGCTTAGCGGCATATTGTGGTTTTAGTCGGGTCTTGACTGTTTATTGTCTTTCAATTCCAGTCGGTGTTCGACCCACGCTGCTCCCCGAGGTCAGTGCCATGGCAGGGGTTGCCATCGGAGAGCAAGGACTTCCAAGGGACCAGCCCCCGGATATTCCGCCGACGGATGCTCCCGAGGCGGGGACCGCTGAGGAGGTTCTGGATAGAGGGCCTCCTCCTAGCAGCACGGTTCCCGCTCAGGTGCCGGAGGTCCGAGAACAGGCAGAAGAATCATCCTCCTCTGAACAAGTTGATTATGGTGGTGACTCCGGCGATGACGAGAAGTTCCCGATGGTCGACACCGAGGCTGAGGACGCCGGGGCTTCCTCAGCTTACGAGAGCGACATTTTAACATTTAGCCCTCCAAGACTACTGGGGGCCGAGCGCGGGCCATCATATTCGGCTGCGGAGGGAGGACTGGAGTCTTCAGAGGCCACTTTTGGAGGCCTAAATATAGTGCCAGTCGAGGTAGGAAATGTTCTGACTCCTGTCCGCGGCACTTCTTTCTATTTTTAAGCCAGCTGGCAGATGTATATATATGCAATGCAGGCTGAGGTGGTACCGCCAGCTATAATGATCCGCATACCCCTCCCAGATGTGGATATGGGTCAGTCAGCCTCCCCACCTGTTGTGCGGCCCATTGCCCTGCGGCTTCCACGGACCTATGCTGCTGTAGCGGCCTCAAAGGAGCCCGGCGTGACTGCCAAAGTCGGCGCTCCGACCGAGGTTGCAAGGGCTCAAGCCTTGGTGGCCGGCGCAGAATCATTGCCGTCGCCAAGTGGCCTTCCGGACATAGAAGCGGGAGAAATTATTGCAGATGAGGCCGATGTCATCAAAGCCTTGTCGGTCATAGAGGGCTCTCCTCCTTTAGCGGCCGGTGAGACTGCTCAAGAGGAACAAGCGCCTTCCGTTGCCGATACGGCTGTTGTAGCCTCACCTCAAAGGGCGGGCAAGGAAGTTGCCATTATGGAGGCCCCTTTAGTTGCTACAGCTGCAATAGTCGGGCCGGGTGTGGGCGTTGTGCAGACTATGCCGTCGACGTCCCTCGGGGTGGCCGATGACATCTGGGCCGAGGTAGATAGCAGGGTAGACTTTCAGCTCCCCGAGACTTCGCCACTGGGCCTACAATTCTCCGGTGACATGGTGTGGCAGTCTCTGGAGAATCTCCAGCGGGCCATGTTAGCTTCTCCGGGCCTGACTTATATGCAGCTGAGAAGCTTGATAGATCATCTCTCCCGATTGCTTTTAGCATTCGGCTGCCCAATGGATGATTAGACCCCGCGGGTTGTAATGTTGTTAAAGCACGCCAACAGGTGGGAGTTCCTCAGTCGAGAGGTTTCTGATCAGCTGACTACTGTGAAGCTGGAGAGGGCGGATTGCCGCATCGCCGTCACTTCATTGAGGGTGACCGTGGGACAGCTGAGAAACGTTGCCGGCGATATCTCGGAACGCCGGCTGCTCCTCACGGCACGGATAGAAGAGTTGCGCTCGGAACTTGCTAAGGTTGAAGCCGAGCTGCAGGAAGGCGAGCGCCTAGAGGTCCGGACAACGGAAGAAGCTGACCTGGCCGAAGGACAACTTGCCTCTCTAGATGAGAGGTTATTGCAGCTGACAGCCACCGAGGCCCGTTTGCAGGAATTGACCCAATACCCCTCGCTGGGCCTTTTGGAGTTGGCAGATATCTTCCGGCGTCCTTTGCCGTAGCTTTGCTTTTCTTTTCTCCTCGCATGGAGTTCTACCTCCTTTTTGCCTTCGGAACTCATGTATCCCTGGGGATGCCCCGGGCACAGATGTACTCTGGCGATTCTTATTAATGAAAACATCTTTGTCTGTCGCTTCAATCACGACTCCTTCCCCCTTTTCCTTCTCTTTTTTTTTTTTTTGGCCGATCGTCCGAACCCGGGGATACGCGCTGGTGGCGCAGGAGAGCGCTCACGCCTTCAGGGAAGGGGTGAGGTGTTCGCTCCACCGCGGTGCAGCCGTTCCCGGAGCATGCAGTATAGGCGGATGTGCCTAATGAACATTGCTGATGATGACGGAAGGTGTGTTACAACCATCGACACGTGTCAAAGTGTTGACGCAATGATGCTTTGTTGATCAACGAGGGCGGAATGCCCGGGTTAGAGGGTAGTTGACCGGACTCGCCGATGGTGGCGAGGGTCGAAAGGGTAGATGGCTCTGCCGATGGTGGCAAGAATCGGAAAAGGGCAGCGATCGATCTTGCCGATGGTGACAAGGGTCGAAAAGGGTAGACGGTCTTGCCGATGATGACAAAAGACCGGAAAGGGTAGCGACCGGTCTTGCCGATGGTGACAAGGGTCGAAAGGGTAGACGGTATTGCAGATGATGACAAAAGACCGGAAAGGGTAGCGACCGATCTTGCCGATGGTGACAATGGTCGAAAGGGTAGATGGTCTTGCCGATGATGACAAAAGACCGGGTGGAGTAGCGATTGATCTTGCCGATGGTGACAAGGGTCGAAAGGGTAGATGGTCTTGCCGATGATGACAAAAGACCGGAAAGGGTACCGACCGGTCTTGCCGATGGTGACAAGGGTCGAAAGGGTAGATGGTCTTTCCGATGATGACAAAAGATCGGGTAGAGTAGCGACCGATCTTGCCGATGGTGACAAGGGTCGAAAGGGTAGACGGTCTTGCCGATGATGCCAAAAGACCGAAAAGGGCAGCGACCGGTCTTGCCGATGGTGACAAGGGTCGAAAAGGGTAGACGGTCTTGCCGATGATGACAAAAGACCGGAAAGGGTAGCGACCGGTCTTGCCGATGGTGACACGGGTCGAAAGGGGTAGACGGTCTTGCCGATGATGACAAAAGACCGGAAAGGGTAGCAACCGATCTTGCCGATGGTGACAAGGGTCGAAAGGGTAGATGGTCTTGCCGATGATGACAAAAGACCGGAGAGGGTAGCGACCGGTCTTGCCGATGGTGACAAGGGTCGAAAAGGGTAGACGATCTTGCCGATGATGACAAAAGACCGGAAGGGGTAGCGACCAGTCTTGCCGATGGTGACAAGGGTCGAAAAGGGTAGACGGTCTTGCCGATGATGACAAAAGACCGGAGAGGGTAGCGACCGGTCTTGCCGATGGTGACAAGGGTCGAAAAGGGTAGACGGTCTTGCCGATGATGACAAAAAAGCGGAAAGGGTAGCGACCGGTCTTGCCGATGGTGACAAGGGTCGAAAGGGTAGATGGTCTTACCGATGATGATAAAAGATTGGGTAGAGTAGCGACCGATCTTGCCGATGGTGACAAGGGTCGAAAGGGTAGACGATCTTGCCGATGGTGACAAAAGATCGGGTAGAGTAGTGACCGGTCTTGCTGATGGTGACAAGGGTCGAAAGGGTAGACGGTCTTGCCGATGGTGACAAAAGACCGGGTAGGGTGTATAAGTGGGATATCAGATGAAGGTTCCGCCTCGGCCTTGTAATTGGCCTTCCGAACGGAGGATGATTCATCACTATTCATCATTCATTTTTATTCACATTACTGACCTAAGTGCCCTTTCAGGTTTTCACCGAGGCCAACCCCCTCTTGCTTTTTCCCGCGCGCCCTTTCAGGTTTTCACGCGACGGGGTACCCGATTTTGCCTGCGACGCCCTTTCGGGTTTTCGCCACAGCTGGGTTATAGCCATTTTTGCAGTTGTCCTGATATAGGAACAAGTCTGGCGGGGTATCTCTATTTTTTAACCCCATTTTCTTTTCTTTCTTTCTTTTTTTCTTTTTTGAATTTGGGATGCAGAAGAACTGGACCACGAAAATGTTGGCTGGCCTTGTCGATGATGACGAGGATTGGATCCTGCTTCGGTTCGTCGACACCGGCTAGATGTCGAAGCGAAGGATATGGTCTATTAACAAGGATGTAAGATCCGAGTTAGGGGTAAAGATCGACCAATCTCGCCGATGATGACGAGGGTCAAACACATGTTTATTAATCAGCATAGGTTATTGCCGAAACAAAGGTGGGTTTATTAGCAAGGACGGAAGGTCCAAGTTTTAGGGGTAGGGATCGACCGATCTCGCCGATGATGACGACGGTCGACCATGGGTTTATTCATCAGCATGGGTCACATGCCGAAGCAAAGATGGGATTATCAACAGGGACGTAAGGTCCAAGTGAAGGGTAGAGATCGCCCGATCTCGCCGATGATGACGAGGGTCGAACATGGGTTTATTCAAGGATTTCGGTGGGACTTTTGAGGGTTGTTCCTTGTGGAGTTTCATCAAGTGGCGAACAGAAGAGGAATTTGGAAATTATCACTTTACTGACTTAAGCGCCCTTTCGGGTTTTCGCCGAAGCCAGCCCCCTCTTGCTTTTGCCCACGCGCCCTTTCGGGTTTTCACGTGGCGGGGTACCCGATTTTACCTGCAGCGCCCCTTCGGGTTTTCGCCACAGCTGGGCTATAGCCATTTTTGCACTTGTCCTAATATAGGAGCAAGTCTGGCGGGGTATCTCTATTTTTAACCCCATTTTTTTATTTTTATTTTTTTTATTTGTATAGGGTGGTAGGTCGAAGTGTAATGTTCGACTCCTGGTCGACAGTGGATGGCCCGTAGTGGCAACAATGTGAGAATGCCAGCTAGAACACAAAGCCTTTAGCCGACTCGGGTTTATTCGTTAGCGGGAAGATAATGTTAACGCAAGGAAGGGCTTTCGTACCAATCCGAACACAAGGCTCGTAATGGCGGTGTGGCGTATTCTTTTGGAAGCTTGATCAGGGCGGAATGCCACTAGACCAAGGAGAGGGTAGCTTGATCAGGGCGGAATGCCACTGGACCAAAGGGAAGGGTAGCTCGGTCAGGGCGGAATGCCATTGGACCAAGGAGAAGGGTAGCTCGGTTAGGGCGGAGTGCCACTAAACCAAGGAGAGGGGTAGCTCAGTTAGGGTGGAGTGCCACTAAACCAAGGAGAAGAGTATCTTGTTTAGAGCGGAGTGCCACTAAACCACGGAAGGAAGCTTGGTTAGGGCGAAGTGCCACTAAACCAAGGAGAGGGTAGCTCGGTTAGGGCGGAGTGCCACTAAACAAAGGAGAAGAGTAGCTCGTTTAGGGCGGAATGCCACTAGACCAAGGGAAGGTAACTTGATCAGGGCGAGATGCCACTAAACCAAGAAAAGGGTAGCTTGATCAGGGCGGAGTGCCACTAAACCAAGAGGAAGGTAGCTCGGTTAGGGCGGAGTGCCACTAAACCAAGGAAAAGGTGGTTCGGTTAGGGCGGAGTGCCACTAAACCAAGGAAAAGGTAGCTCGGTTAGGGCGGAGTGCCACTAAACCAAGGAAAAGGTGGCTCGGTTAGGGCGGAGTGCCACTAAACCAAGGAAAAGGTAGCTCGGTTAGGGCGGAGTGCCACTAAACCAAGGAAAAAGGTAGCTCGGTTAGGGCGGAGTGCCGCTAAACCAAGGAGAGGTAGCTCGGTTAGGGTGGAGTGCCACTAAGCCAAGGAAAAGGTAGCTCGATCAGGGCGGAGTGCCACTGACCAAGGAGAGGTTAGCTCCGACCGGTCACTCGGGACATGTCGGCTGCGCTGCATGATACAGCTTAATGTGTTTTTCATTGAGGGGAGAGAACTGAATGACTCCTTTATGGTCTACAAGGACGTAGGCACCCCCTTCATATACTCGGCGGACGATATACGGCCCGACCCAGTTTTCGACCAGCTTCCCTTTGGGGTTGGAGGCCATCACTTCTTTTCTTTTGACCATTACCAGGTCTCCTTTCTTGAATTCTCGACCCTTGACTAGCTTGTCAAAAGCACGGGCCATGCGAGCTTGGTAGAGTTGGATGTTTTGCTGTGCCCGGAGGCGTTTTCCTTCAAGCTCAGCGAGCTCCTCCAATCTTCTTTCTGCATTGACCTGTTCACCACTGACTAGTCCGTGCTGGACGGCAACTCGCAATGAAGGAACTTCAAGTTCAATGGGCACTACAGCTTCCGACCCATAAACGAGGGAGAAAGGTGAACAGCCGGTTGGGGTCTTGTAGACAGTACGATAGGCCCAAAGTGCTTCGTACATCCTTTCTTCCCAATCCTTTTTATTAGACTTGACAGTCTTTGCCAGCAGTGTGCATAAGGTCTTGTTAAAGGCTTCTGCGAGTCCATTGGCTTGAGGGTTGTAGGGGGACGATGTCCTCCAGTCGATTTTGTATTTGTCGGCCAGCCGATAAACCTTCTGGTTCCTAAAATGACTGCCATTATCAGAGATGATTCGGCTGGGGATCCCGAACCGAAATATTACATTCTGCCAGAAGAATCTTGCAACTAGTTCTCCCGTCACATCTCTTAGTGCTACTGCCTCCGCCCATCTGGAGAAGTAGTCTGTAGCTGCTAAGATGTATCTGCACCCTGATGAAGATGCTGGTAGCGGCCCTACTACGTCCGTGCCCCACTGAGCAAACGGCCAGCTTGGTAGGGTGGGATGCAATGGCACTGGAGGTCTCCTTGCCACATTAGCGTGTTCTTGACACTTCTGACAAGCTTTGGCAAACTTGCAGCAATCATCAAATATAGTGGGCCAATAGTAACCCAGTTTCTTTATCTCAATTTTCATCTTCGGGCCAGCCTGGTGTGCTCCAGCTGATCCTGCATGGACCTCCTGCATCACCTGTCCCGCTTCTGCTGAAGACAAGCAACGGAGTAGGACTTTCCTTCGGGCATCTGCCATAATGCGGAACAAGGTCCCGCTTCTCATCTCGTAAGAATCCTTGATCCTCAGGAGCTTCATTCTCTGTTCCTTTTCTTTTGGAAGTTGCTGGTGTTGAAACCAGCGTAGGAGATGCTCTCGCCAATCGGGCTGCTGAACCCCTACGATGACTGCTACTTCCATTTCTTGTTCGTCGGCCAGGACCCCTGTTACGCTGGGGACCTGTCGGCGGTTGATCACTGTTATATTCATGCTTGTGTCTGGCGGGACCGCCAATGAGCTGGCCAGCTTAGCGAGGGCGTCTGCCTGAGCATTCCGGCCTCGATTGATGTGCTTGATGCTGATGAAGTAAAATCTTGACATCAGGCGAGTTGCCAACTGGTGATAGGGGAGGAGCTCTTGCTTTCGCACATCGAACTCTCCTTCCAGCTATTTTATAACTAGCATGGAGTCTTCGAATGCTTCCAGCATCTGAATTCCCATGGACAGAGCAATTTGCAACCCGATTATCAGGGCTTCATATTCCGCTTCATTGTTTGTGCATTGCTTGTTTATGGAACAGGATGTATGCACCACTTCTCCTTCTGGGGATTTCAAGACTATGCCTGCTCCTGCCCTGACTCTGGCTGATCCAGTGGCAGAGGTGTCAATTCTGGAAGCGCCATCAAAGTATAGCTGCCATAAGGAGGGCTGTACTTGCACGGCTTCTAGGGTTTCATCTTCAGGAAGCTCCGGCTCCAACGGGCAATCCCCGGGCACTGGGTGCTCAGCGAAGAAGTCTGCAATAGCTTGGCCCTTGACGGCCTTGCGCGGCACGTAGGAGATATCAAACTCCATAAGGATTACCGCCCATTTGCCCAGGCGGCCTTTGAGTGCCGGTTGAGACATGATGTACTTCAGGGGATCCTCTTTGGACACCAAGCTGATTTCATGCGACAACATATAGTGTCGGAGCTTCTTAACTGCGAAGACCAGTGCCAGACAGATCTTCTCAATATAAGTATATTTCTCTTCAGTTCTGACCAGTCTCCGACTGAGGTAATAGAGGGCTTGCTCTTTCCCTTCTTCATTATTCTGGGCCAGCATTGCCCCCAGAGAATTATGTGTAGCTGCTATATACAGTATCAATGGTCGTCCTTTCACCGGTGCGCCCAGCACTGGAGGAGTTTTCAGATAGTCTTTTAGCTTGTCAAAGGCTGTCTGGCAATCTTCATCCCAATAAAAGGGAACCTCTTTCATCATCAACTTGTGAAAGGCTGGCATCGCCCTGACAAATTGGAAATGAACCGCCGGATATAAGCTAAGCGGCCCTGTAGTGATCTCAGCTCGGAGATGTTCCTTGGCGGAGGTAACTCCTGAATCGCCTTGATCTTTGCGGGGTCTATCTCGATTCCCCGATATCGGACGATGAAACCCAAGAATTTTCCGCTCGACACTCCGAACGCACATTTCATGGGGTTCATCTTTAGCTCATGCTGCCTCAGCCTCTGAAAAACAATCCGGAGGTCTTGCAGATGATCTTCTTTTCTTCTGGTTTTGACCACCAGGTCATCTATGTAGCATTCGACCTTGTGGTAGAGCAACTCGTCAAAGATTTTGGTCATTGCGCGCTGATAGGTTGCGCCAGCATTCTTCAGTCCGAACGGCATTCTCTTGTAATGATAAATGCCTTTAGGGGTTCGGAAAGCAGTATGGACTCGGTCATGCTCCGCGATCCAAATCTGATTGTAGCCGGACGATCCATCCATGAATGATAGGGCCTCATGGCCGGTTGTAGCATCAATCATGACCTCGGTTATTGGCACCGGAAAGTCATCCTTGGGGCAGGCTTTATTTAGATCCGGAAGTCGACACATATCCGGATCTGTCCATTCTTCTTTTTCACGGGGACGATATTCGCCAGCCACGTGGTGTACTGGTTTTCTTCAACAAATCCCACGTCAATGAGCTTGTCGACTTCAGCACAAATTTGGGTGATGAGCTCTGGCCTCATGCGCCGCGGTGGTTGCTTCACCGGTTCGGCCTCAGGGCTGATTGTTAGCTCATGTTGTGAGACAGCGGGGCTTAGACCTGGCATCTCTTTGTAAGTCCAGGCGAAGCAATCCCGGTATTCTAGCAGCAGCTGGATGTACAGCTCCCGTTCTTCTGGGGATAGTTGGGCGCTGAGGAAGGTAGGCCTAGGGTCCTTCTCATTTCCCAGGTTGACTTCCATCAGTTCATCGACTGTGGCCTGGCCTCCGTCTTCTATTTCCGGAGGTGCCGGTTGGAGGTCAACGAAGTCTGGAATACCATCTTGAGGGTCGAGTACTTCGACTTCCTCGTCAGACACTACCAGAGCTTCTTGAGGTTTCTTTGTTTCTTGTGCTAGCGGCTGGGTGGATTGTTCTATTAATAAATCCATTGCCGTTGCAGCTCCCAAGGGCGAGAGAGCAGCCTTAGTGTTTGTAGATGAGGTTGCAGCCACGACGGGCTGGTAGCTGTTTACTGCCAGGCTCGGACAGCATGCTGATTTTATAGCAGAAGCTGAGGAAGTCTCGCCTTCTGGGACAGTTGTATCTTCCGCAGAAGTGGCTTTTTCTTTCCTGGTAGCTGGCTCCCCTTGATTGGAGTTGACCAAGGCTTCCCTGATTGGCAGAAAGGGTGTTGAAGTTGTCATTAGTAGGACCCCTGTGGAGGGAGAGACTCCTGCTTCTTGAATGTCTTCGGCTTCGCTGCTGCTAGCCGTATCAAATTCGGCTTGAAGGCCGCTTCTTCAGGATGAACCTGCTCCCAGCATCGGCAAGGGGCCGAGGTTTCTACTTCTTGATTTCCGGATCGAGCCAGTTCAAGATATTCGGCTTCCGCCGGATACTCATCAAAGGTTGCTCCCAGAGGGCTATCTTCAGTAGGGTAGAAGGCGGAGATAGTATCCACCTCGTACCGCCCACTGTAATAATATTCCTCCAGGGTGAAGCCCAACCCTGGATGTTGAGAGACACGTCTCATTTCCTTATCCAGATTTGCAGGATACCACATCTTCTGGAAAGCTTCTTTGCGCTTTTGAGACTGATCGGGAGGAATGTGTTGCTTCTGAAACATCTTGGCCATCCGATCAGTTGTAAATGCCAGGCCTTGGACAGGAACCCGCGGGTTGCTTAGATCTTCGGGGAGGCTGCAGTCTGTGTCTTCCCGAGTAGGATGCTCCTCAGCTGTATAGAACAAGCTGCTGGGCCCATCTTCTTGTGTCACCTCCCAAGCTTTGAAAGGTTCGACAGTGGGGTCGTTGAGGCCGAGGACTGGCTTGGTGAGGCCGGCCGGGACTCCGATGCGGTCGTGCTGTCGATTGACCTGCACTTCCTTAGCTTTGGGTATAATGCTGGGGGTGTCACCCTGCCGACGTCTCCAGAAGCTGTGATGTGGGAGACCACCTTCGGCTTGACATATCCGCGTGGCGGTGGTGGATACCAACCGTCACCCGATCTATTCTTCGAGGCCCCTATGGGGGCTTAGCTTCAGAAACCTTCTGGGGAGGCCCCGTATATAGGTTGGCGTCTGCCAAGTGACATTCAAACACCTCGAATGGGTGGAGATCAGCAAATATCCTCTCCTCCTTCCCCTGGAGGCTGTATTTGATGCATTGGTGGAGCGTGGAGGGCACCACCATATTTTCATGCAGCCATGGGCGGCCGAGCAGCGCCTTGTAGGAGGTGCGAGAGTCAATGACATGAAACTGCACCGTTGTAGTGAAATCTGCCAGGGTCAGCGTGAACTCTGCCACTCCCATAGATACTTCACATTTTTGGTTGAAGCCAGCGATACGCATATCCCCGACTTTCTCGAGATGCACATTAAAGTGGTGCCTCTCGTATATTCTGTATGGCAGAATGTTGACTGCTGCACCGGGATCAACCAGTATTCTGTTCAGCTCCCTTCCATTCAGGTGCCCTTTCATGTATAGCGGCCTGTTGTGGCTGGCAGTAGGCAATAGCATGTCTTCCGGAGAGAAGGTCATACTGGCTTCTGGTACAGCTTCGGCTATGCAGGCTTCAAAATGAGCAGGCGTCTGCAGAGCAATGATGATCGCCTGTCGAGTTTCTTCACTCAAAGAGAGAATTTCCCAGATCGTAAATCGAGCGGGGAGCTTCTTGAGCAACTTCATTATTCGGCTCCCAGCCCGGACATTGGAGAGCTTCATCTCTTCAGCCCATCTGGGCTTGGGGAGGTTTTGATTTGTGGGTCCAGACGGACCTGCTTCATCTTCCTCGGACTCGGCACCCTCTTGGCTGGCACCGGCTGTCGGGTCTTCTTTATTAGCTGCTGTAGGGCAAGCTCCATCTGCATTTGCATCCTCAGTAGATTGCGCTGGCTGCGGGTGAATGGCCCCGGGTGTAGGGTTAGCCTCTTGACAGGGCTGCTTCCCCTTTGACATCTTCATAAATTCAAGGAATGAAGGGACTGCCTTGCCCCCACTCTTGTTGTATAGGCCTGACGGAGGAGGGATTTGGACTCCCTTAACTTCCGGCGGAGGTGTCTTGTAGGGTTGCTCCCCTCTGAACATGATGTTGTGGTTGGGTGGTGGCTGGCGCCCCCATTTTCGGCCTGACCGAGTGGCATGTGCAGCAGTTGCGGCCTCGGCTTTGCCTCCCCCAGCATGGGGTGTGAAGCAAATTTCTTCTTCTTCCTCTTCTCCGGGTAGGTTGAAGAGTGCTGATAGGGTATTGCAGGAGACAACCTGTGCTTTATTGGCCCCAGCGGCCTTTCTTTTCTTCTTCTTTTGCTTTCTCTTCTTTTTGGTTTCTGCGGGTGCCTGCCCCCAGAACAGGCTGCCCTCTTCAGGGGGTGCTGCTTCAGCTTCCTCCACCTGTTTGAGTGAGAGTTGTTCTAGCTCTTGCCATGGGACGTGGTCCCGTACCAGCAGAGGTTTCAATTCGGGCTGCACATATTCATCTAGCCCTTCAATCAGGTGCTGTAGTCGAAGGACCCCAGGATTGGTTTCCTTGATTACTGGTAGCGGAGTCTGCCTCCTCCTGTTAGGTGTATGTATTCTGATGGCTGTAGGTGGAGTGACCCATACGGGTGCTACCACTGGCGGAGCAGGCCGGGGTGTAACACCACGGGTATGTGCCCCCTCTTTCGGGCGGGGTGCCCTCTTCTTGTGCTTCACAGGGATCTACTGCCACCCCTGCTGTTCTTTCACGGGCTCCAGGAAATGGATTTCGTAGGTGCTCCGTGTGCTTGCTTCAGAGATCTCCTCAGGTAATGCCTGGTAGAGGGAGATCATGTTGACTGCTGCTCTCCTGAGAGGGCTTCATGTGGCTGAGGAGGGTCTACTTTGTACTCTCCCAGCTCTATTTCATTCTTCTTTACCATTCCTTCGATGATGTCTTTGAAAACATAACAGTCTTCGATTGGATGTCCCAACATCTGGTGGTAGGGGCAGAATCTTGGACTATCTTTTCTTTTCAGGTCCTCCGGTCTCCTTGGCTCAGGCAAAGTGACCATGCTGTATTCTGTTACCCAGTCGAACAGGACTCGGGTCTTGTCTTTTGGAAAGGAATAGGCTTTCTTCATTTTGTCCCTGAGCGAAGGACCTTCTTTGTCATCCAGAGCTTTCGCAGGTTGCGGGGGAGCCGCCTTCTTGCCTTTCTCCTTCTGTTGTTCGAACGCCTTGATATCAAGCGCATTTGCTTCTTTAGGTGTGGGGCGCCGTTCCACAGCCTTGCCTTTCTGGGCTGTGCTGGCAGCTGACGCCGGGACAGGCTTGGCTAAGAAAGCCTCCACTTCGGCCACCACATTATTCAGCCGGTCGAACGACCGTATTTCCATTCCAATCATCTTCTCCAGGACCTCCCTCCTGAGGTTTTGTTTACATATTTGTACCGCGTCCTCCTGATGCGGGGGCCGCTTGCATCTCATTCCGAGGTTCCTCCACCTCTTGATGTAATCAAGGGCTGTCTCATCTGCCCTTTGTTTTGTTGAGTAGAGTTCGGCCACTGTGACCTCCCTCTCTGTGACATGGAATCTTTCTCTGAACTTTCTCTGCATATCCGACCAATCATTGATTGACCCGGCCGAGAGGCTAGAGTACCATTCAAATGCGAGCCCTGTCAGCGAGGACCCGAAGAACTTCAGCAAATATGACTCGTCGGTAGCCAGATCACCCATAACGGTCATGTAATATGCAATATGCTCTTTAGGGGACCTTTCCCGTTGAATTTGTCAAACTTAGGCGGCTTGTTGACCCCCGGGGGAAGTCGTTTAGCCGCATGGTGTTGCGGGTAGGGCACCCGATAGGCATCAAATGCGACGTAGTCGCCTTCACTTTTCTCTGCGAGCTTCAGCTCGATCATTCTCTCCACCATCATCCGGTTCACGACCGTGGGGTCAACCGGTTCTGGATAGAAGTGTGCCGGCTGCAAGTATGGGGTGACCAGGGTGGTCGCCTGTGGAGGACGCAGCAGCGGGGGTGTCGGGTGCACCTGAGGGAGCACCGGAGGTAGCAGCGGCTGAGGCTGTGGCGGCCGCTGTTGTGCTGTCGCCATGCTTGGCTCTGACGGCTGGGACAGTGTATAGAGCGGTGGAGGGTCGTCACGACGAGCCGCTCCCCGAGATGACTCACCCTGGACTTCGGGTGGTTTAGAAGCTGATGAATGTTCAGTCTTTTCCATCAGCTGCTTCTTCAGAGAGTCTATCTCCCGTTGATATTTTTGTAGTAGCATCAGAACTGATGGGTCTATAGTGGTGGGGATACTCTCTGTTGTCTCCCCGGACGTACCCTCAGGCAAGATGTCGAGGAGGACGTCGTCTTCTTCTTCCGCCGTCACCACATTAGCGGTCAAGACGGGGGCCTTGTCATCCCAGTGGGGATAGACCTGGGGCTGTTTCCCTTTAACCATCATCAGAAGCTCTCTTGCTGCTTCTGTTCTGCGGGTAGTTGGCCCCGGCCGTGCGGCCAATTGAGCCAATTCTTGGGGGTCTTCAGGAAGCTCCCCATATAGGTTAGATATACCAGCCATGTTGCAGGTGAAAACCTGCACCCTTCTCTTTCGTTGATAGACCCTCCTTCTGGCTTGCTGCGGAAAGGTCAGCCTTTCGAACACAGAAACTCTTCTTCTTTCTTCCCGCTCGGGGAAGGCTTCATCGGCTTCGACTTCGAAGCCGTCATTATATCCGTTGTCGTCGACTGACGACACCATCATTCTATCTCCCACATCTCCTTCATCTGCCGCTGATGGGCAGTAATCTTCCTCAGTGGCGACTGTCTGCATCAGTCGCTGTTGTCCGAGTGAGGGGTTGCCTAAGCCTCGGAAATAATTTCTGACCAAGCAGGTCATCTCTTCTCGACCCCGTTCTTGATGTAGGACGGGGGGTGATTGTCGACCTCCAGCAGGAGGGATATAGGCCAGCCGAGCTCTGTCGGCCGGCTGTTGGAATCTTCGTCCCGCAGCAGGGACGTTGGCTTGACGGGCCGCGGCCCGAAACTTCTGTGGCGCGGAGGATCCGCAACCACCTCTTCTTCCTTCTTCGGGGGCAGGCCCCTTTCTCTTCTCACTTCCGCCTCGTCGTTCACAAGACGACGGCGGATGGGTGTTAGCTGGTGGGCAGGTCGGGTCCGCTTGGGAACCCACACCTGTTTAAACTTCCTCGGCCTGGGTGCCGGGCTTCCTTGGCCATAGTGGCCGGCTTCTTCTATTTCTGCCCTCCTTCCAGCGAGGGCCTGATAGGCATTGTGGACAGGAATGTTGGGGATGACTCGGTCCGGGGTCACCCGTGCAGTGCGTCCGTCGAGGAAGACGCGCATACCCCCGACTAGCATAGATTTCCCGGACTGAGACAGAGTTCGGTGATTACAGCAGCATTCTTGCGGGCCTGGCGACGCTGGCGTCCTCCAGGGTGTTTGTTGATGACATTGGGGTGGGTCCCACGTATGACGTGGTGCACCAGACAGCTAGCGGCCGGGGCCGGACTTTCAGACAAGTCTTTGCAGCAGGGAACCCCAGAGGCTCCATTTTTTCCACAGCTTCCTTGACAGGTTCTGGGGCTTCGACCTCCAGCATATCCACAAAGGCTAACCCCAAAAAGTTGGGGAAGCCCACAGCGGCAGGGAAGCTGCCGAATTCCATGGGTACCGCCAGGTACCCTTGCGCGTGTTCAGCGACTATCGAAAGATCGAAGTCAACGCCAGTTATCCCATTGGTTGTCATTGTCCGCCTGTAAGAAATAAACAAGCCAAACATCAGTAGCCTCTGGGAGGGCCTCGAAGCCCAAGTATCTCGGCAAAGAGATGAAAGGTGACACTGGTCCCACCGGGCGTGCCAGACTTGTTCGCGACCTTTTTCTTTCTTTCGCGCGGGTCGATCGACCAACTGACCAACTGGTAGTCAAATGATCAATTGACAACGCGGGCGTGCCAGTCACATGAGTGACAAGTTCATAATGCGCTCATTCTGACCCGTATCGGGCGAAAGTGAGGTTCGGTCGGGACCAGCAGTCCGCCATACCATAAAGGTTATGACGTTAATTACATCCCCCACGAGGAGGGAACACCTTTGATTAGTTGTCGAGATGATGGGCTATCGAGGCCGGAATAAAGGATGCAGAGCATGCGAGTGATCATGCAAGATGCTATGACTGACTAGACACGATTTATTAGGGTGGACCCTGGTACATGGCGGAGGACTTAAGCCCAAAGACCACCCTCATGCATGACGAGACCTCCGATCAGGCATAACCTGACCATTCAGCAACGTCATTTGATATACCAAGGGAGGGGTGCACATTTAGGCAGGCATTAATGCGATGTGAATGTTTGGGCCAAGGCATGATGGTCCAGATTCGAAGCATACCAATTCGAGCTTGAACAAGCTAATTTATTCAGTTCATTGACACAATGACATGATTCGGCGTGAAACCGGTGCAGCGCTTGCGAAGAAAGGGGTTAAAATGCTTGAAACGGCGCCCTGAAACGTAGGTAAATGGTTTAAAACGGCGCCAGAAACTGTAGGTAAATGAGAATGAATGTATATTAAATCGGCGCGGCCTGATTGGGGCGCGCCGGGAAGGGCGCGCCGTTTTAGGGCGCGCCGTGCATGAACGGCACCGATTCAGCCCAATTTCGTAAAAAAAAGGGTTTCGTTTGTTTATTTATGGATTTATTAAAATGTTTTGGAAGATTTTGAAAATTGATCGAGTTGATTATTCAATGGATTAGTCCCAAGCCATCCAAAAGTCAAGTCACGGGCCCGCGCGAGGTTCATACTCGAGCGCGGCGATTGTTCCGAGTTTAGACTCGTTCAAACCGAATTTCGGCAGCATCTCCCCATCCCGGAGGATTTATTGGGGAGAAGCGGGGAGTACTCACGTAGTGGAGCAACCCCTAGGGGCCGGGTGGCGCGACGGTGGCCGGCAAAAACCCGATCAGAGAGGAAACCCCGAGGCCTAGCCTGCTAGGGGCACCGAGTCCGTGGGCATCAGTGAGTGCATGAGGCGACTCGATATGGGAGCGAAAACCCCGAGGGCTAGCCTACGAGGGGCACACGACCCGAGTCGCCACAACACTAGAATCGGGACGACCGATATAGAGAAGGAATCCCCGAGGGCTAGCCTACGAGGGGAACACAACCCACGGCCACTACTAAGTCCATTAAGGACTGTAGGTTTTGAACTGTAGGGCTTGGCCCCATTGCTGTACACCCAATAGTCCGCAGGGACAGTCGTCATCGGTGGACGAGCCCTCTGTCGGCCAAATGATTGATGGAGAAGATTTGGGGAATGTCCCCCTCCCCGGATGCTGGAGTGATGCTACAGAGCATGCTCCCGTTAAGATGTAAGCGACACGGAAGGAAGCAGTGTGAGACATCGTTTGACGGCGGCAGATGGACAAATGAATTGCTTAGAAACATATTAAAACGATGAAGCCCCACGGGCTGAGCAGGTCAACAGCAGCATGACATGTGATTAACACATAGCCCGGGGCACGGATATGTATACGTATGTATGATATTCGAAAGCAAACCGACATGGGGCTCGCCATTGAATAACCGGGAACAATCCAAGGACTCTTCCCCGCCCCTCTGGCCTATGAAGCAGAGCACAAAGGGGACGGTGAAGGGTCTTCTTCCCTTGGCGGAGACAGATAGAGATATGCACACAAGTACATCTCCGATCGCAGAGCCCATGGAGTATTCAATGCCGAGCCCGGCCATTGCATCAGAATCGAAAGAAAGGGAACCCCGGGGAGGGGGAACGAATGATTCATATGGCCCGAAGGCATATCCAACGTCGGAGAAATCGGCTATACGAGAGTATATATATCGAGGAAACCATCCAATGCACGCTCGAAGGAGGGTTAGAGAGCAAGAGGGAGAGATACGACAACAATCACAATAGCTCTTCATTCATCCCGTGAACAACACTTGCATACATATATGCAGAGAATATAGATTCCGGCGCCGGCGTTGTCACTCGGCCGCCGTTTTCATTCATGAAGAAAACGATTACAGACGAAGCAAAAAGGGCAAAGGAAATGGTGAGAGAAGGGGAGGTCAGGCTCGTATCATCGCCCCTCCCCTTCCTCACTTACATTGTATCAGGGGAAGAAAATCAAAGAAGAATGGGGGAAGGGCTCAACCGCAAGAAACACGGAGACCCACCTAGACCCTTCCTTCCGAATGAAATATCGGATCCCTGGCTTCTCTTCTCCGGCTCCGGCGGTATTCCGAGTACTAGGCGAGGAAAACGACGGCGAGGGACCTGCGTAGAGAACCCTACTTCTCCCCCAAGCTTTTCCTCGGACGAACAGGGCCTTCCTCTCCGATTGGCTCTCTTTTCTTTTTTTTCTTCTCTGCCCTCCTGCCCTCTTTTTTTGGCTCTCTCCTCCTTTTTTTTTTCGAAGGCAGGCTATATGTAGCCTTGTGTTAATCCGGCGCCCTGGGAAGGGGCGCGCCGGACTTGATGGCGCCGGGACGCAGACGGGATGGAATTGGCGCGCCGTTTGATGGCGCCGTATTAAGGGGCGCCGACATTCCTTCACGCGCCGTTTTAACTTGTTTGCTTGGCGCAGCTTGGCCGATGGGTCCGGAGATGATTCCGGAAGCTTCCGTTGACTGCTCCTTTCGCCCTGGCCTTTGAAAAACCTTGACGTGGTGTCGAGGGAGCTCTCGATATGACGAACGGCCTTGATCAGACCTCCGCGTGTGTCTGGCCCGAGCATACGGGTATCCTGCTGGCACGGCCTTCGACACTGTGATCTGTGCTTCTGGTCGAGACGGACTCATGCTCGAGGCTTCCTTGCGGGACGGTGTCGCATCCCGGATGATTCCGCCTTGAATGGCGATCAATTGGCCACTAATGGGCCCATTATGACGAGGGGCCGAACCCGTGTCGGGTGATCGGGGCCCTCTGCTGACAGAACCTTCGGCCCCTTGTTGTGGACGGCCGAGGACGTTTTTCCTCCTTAGAAGAGCCATTGGGTAGACCGTCGTCCTTGGTCAGGCGACGGATGTGGGGTAGCGGCATGACGAGGTCGATGCCGGATCATTGGGCAGGCTTGATCGTGCTGTCAGTTGGTTGTGGGTTCATTCCGACTCTCCTGAGGTAAAGTCCCCCGATGCTCATTTCAAGGCGACTTAGGGGCTCCATCAACTTGAGGAGTCTTTGATAAGTTGATCTTCATCGGCTTCTGTGCTTCAGTGGGCCGTATCGCTCGTCTTTGCGGCTTGGTTGCCGAAGGATCATATTTTGAGTGCCAACAAATATTAATGAAGGTCGGTGCATATCATTCCTCTCTCTTCGTTTCTAGTGAGAGAAGCTCTGAGTGTTTCCCGCTTCATTTTTCCTTTTGCCTTGCAGAGCTCCCTCCCCGCCGGCCATGGCGGGTGCGGCGGGGGAGGTACAACACCCAGGATTTGGAATCGAACCTTCAGCAGAAGATGCTTCTAATTTTCCTCACCGAAGGATCATATTTTGAGTCCCACCGGGCGTGCCAGACTTGTTCGCGACCTTTTTCTTTCTTTCGCGCGGGTCGATCGACCAGCTGACCAACTGGTAGTCAAATGATCAATTGACAACGCGGGCGTGCCAGTCACATGAGTGACAAGTTCATAATGCGCTCATTCTGACCCGTATCGGGCGAAAGTGAGGTTCGGTCGGACCAGCAGTCTGCCATACCATAAAGGATATGACGTTAATTACATCCCTCACGAGGAGGGAACACCTTTGATTAGTTGCCGAGATGATGGGCTATCGAGGCCGGAATAAAGGATGCAGAGCATGCGAGTGATCATGCAAGATGCTATGACTGACTAGACACGATTTATTAGGGTGGACCCTGGTACATGGCGGAGGACTTAAGCCCAAAGACCACCCTCACGCATGACGAGACCTCCGATCAGGCATAACCTGACCTTTCAGCAACGTCATTTGATATACCAAGGGAGGGGCGCACATTTAGGCAGGCATTAATGCGATGTGAATGTTTGGGCCAAGGCATGATGGTCCAGATTCGAAGCATACCAATTCGAGCTTGAACAAGCTAATTTATTCAGTTCATTGACACAATGATATGATTTGGCGTGAAACCGGTGCAGAGCTTGCGAAGAAAGGGGTTAAAATGCTTGAAACGGCGCCCTGAAACGTAGGTAAATGGTTTAAAACGGCGCCAGAAACCGTAGGTAAATGAAAATGAATGTATATTAAATCGGCGCGGCCTGATTGGGGCGCGCCGTGTATGAACGGCGCCGATTCAGCCCAATTTCATAAAAAAATGGGTTTCGTTGGTTTATTTATGGATTTATTAAAATATTTTGGAAGATTTTGAAAATTGATCAAGTTGATTATTCAATGGATTAGTCCCAAGCCATCCAAAAGTCAAGTCACGGGCCCGCGCGAGGTTCATACTCGAGCGCGGCGATTGTTCCGAGTTTAGACTCGTTCAAACTGGAATTTCGGCAGCATCTCCCCATCCCGGAGGATTTATTGGGGAGAAGCGGGGAGTACTCACGTAGTGGAGCAACCCCTAAGGGCCGGGTGGCGTGACGGCGGCCGGCAAAAACCCGATCGGAGAGGAAACCCCGAGGCCTAGCCTGCTAGGGGCACCGAGTCCGTGGGCATCAGTGAGTGCATGAGGCGACTCGATATGGGAGCGAAAACCCCGAGGGCTAGCCTACGAGGGGCACGCGACCCGAGTCGCCACAACACTAGAATCGGGACGACCGATATAGAGAAGGAATCCCCGAGGGCTAGCCTACGAGGGGAATACAACCCACGGCCACTACTAAGTCCATTAAGGACTGTAGGTTTTGGACTGTAGGGCTTGGCCCCATTGCTGTACACCCAATAGTTCGCAGGGACAGTCGTCATCGGTGGACGAGCCCTCTGTCGGCCAAATGATTGATGGAGAAGATTTGGGGAATGTCCCCCTCCCCGGATGCTGGAGTGATGCTACAGAGCATGCTCCCGTTAAGATGTAAGCGACACGGAAGGAAGCAGTGTGAGACATCGTTTGACGGTGGCAGATGGACAAATGAATTGCTTAGAAACATATTAAAATGATGAAGCCCCACGGGCTGAGCAGGTCAACAGCAGCATGACATGTGATTAACACATAGCCCGGGGCACGGATATGTATACGTATGTATGATATTCGAAAGCAAACCGACATGGGGCTCGCCATTGAATAACCGGGAACAATCCAAGGACTCTTCCCCGCCCCTCTGGCCTATGAAGCAGAGCACAAAGGGGACGGTGAAGGGTCTTATTCCCTTGGCGGAGATAGATAGAGATATGCACACAAGTACATCTCCGATCGCAGAGCCCATGGAGTATTCAATGCCGAGCCCGGCCATTGCATCAGAATCGAAAGAAAGGGAACCCCGGGGAGGGGGAACGATGATTCATATGGCCCGAAGGCATATCCAACGTCGGAGAAACCGGCTATACGAGAGTATATATATCGAGGAAACCATCCAATGCACGCTCGAAGGAGGGTTAGAGAGCAAGAGGGAGAGATACGACAACAATCACAATAGCTCTTCATTCATCCTGTGAACAACACAGGCATACATATATGCAGAGAATATAGATTCTGGCGCCGGCGTTGTCACTCGGCCGCCGTTTTCATTCATGAAGAAAATGATTACAGACGAAGCAAAAAGGGCAAAGGAAATGGTGAGAGAAGGGGAGGTCAGGCTCGTATCATCGCCCCTCCCCTTCCTCACTTACATTGTATTAGGGGAAGAAAATCAAAGAAGAATGGGGGAAGGGCTCAACCGAAGAAACACGGAGACCCACCTAGACCCTTCCTTCCGAATGAAATATCGGATCCCTGGCTTCTCTTCTCCGGCTCGGCGGTATTCCGATTACCAGGCGAGGAAAACGACGGCGAGGGACCTGCGTAGAGAACCCTACTTCTCCCCCAAGCTTTTCCTCGGACGAACAGGGCCTTCCTCTCCGATTGGCTCTCTTTTCTTTTTTTCTTCTCTGCCCTCCTGCCCTCTTTTTTGGCTCTCTCCTCCTTTTTTTTTCGAAGGCAGGCTATATGTAGCCTTGTGTTAATCCGGCGCCCTGGGAAGGGGCACGACAGACTTGATGGCGCCGGGACGCAGACGGGATGGAATTGGCGCGCCGGTTTGATGGCGCCGTATTAAGGGGCGCCGACATTCCTTCACGTGCCGTTTTAACTTGTTTGCTTGGTGCAGCTTGGCCGATGGGTCCGAGATGATTCCGGAAGCTTCCGTTGACTGCTCCTTTGCCCTGGCCTTTGAAAAACCTTGAAGTGGTGTCGAGGGAGCTCTCGATATGACGAACGGCCTTGATCAGACCTCCGCGTGTGTCTGGCTCGAGCATACGGGTATCCTGCTGGCACGGCCTTCGACACTATGATCTGTGCTTCTGGTCGAGACGGACTCGTGCTCGAGGCTTCCTTGCGGGACGGTGTCGCATCCCGGATGATTCCGCCTTGAATGGTGATCAATTGGCCACTAATGGGCCCATTATGACGAGGGGCCGAACCCGTGTCGGGTGATCGGGGCCCTCTGCTGACAGAACCTTCGGCCCCTTGTTGTGGACGGCCGAGGACGTTTTTCCTCCTTAGAAGAGCCATTGGGTAGACCGTCGTCCTTGGTCGGGCGACGGATGTGGGGTAGCGGCATGGCGAGGTCGATGCCGGATCATTGGGCAGGCTTGATCGTGCTGCCGGTTGGTTGTGGGTTCATTCCGACTCTCCTGAGGTAAAGTCCCCCGGTGCTCATTTCAAGGCGACTTAGGGGCTCCATCAACTTGAGGAGTCTTTGATAAGTTGATCTTCATCGGCTTCTGTGCTTTAGTGGGCCGTATCGCTCGTCTTTGCGGCTTGGTCGCCGAAGGATCATATTTTGAGTGTCAACAAATGCCCCCCAGACGTGGGTGGTGCAAGCGAGGTAGGAGTGCAGCAGTACCTACGGATGAGCTTCGTTCGGTGACGGAAGCTCGAAACGGTACTTAATTCCGGCTTCGGTAGTTAATCCGGCACGGTAAGAAGCTTGAACGGCACTGTTTAAAATGGCGCGCCCTTTATTTAGATGTCCTGGGTGAGCCCTACTGGGGGAGAGAAGCGCGATTTAATTCTCGTCCGTCGAGCCGAGGGAGCCCTATTGGCGGAGAGAGACAGTTTGACCGAGTCAGTCACTCACGGCATGCCTATATATGTCCTGGGTGAGCCCAGAAAGTGGAGTGCCGTGCTCTGAGTGGAGGAGTTATCTCCCGAGGCCGGGATGCTGACGAGAGCACCGCAGTATACACCGGCTCGCTGGAGTGAAGCTGCCGGGAGTGTCGACAGGGAGAAGCCCGTGTATGGTTTATTCCTCACCCCGCTTCATTGGGGATACCGAGACGAACCTTTTCTTTTAGACTGCCTGGCGGTCTGGTTCAAACATCAGATTTCAGTGGGGTGGTTTGGAGAGCTCAAAGCCACCGATGCTCACGCCTTCAGACCGGGGGCAGTTGAATTCACAGACTTTGTGTTACGGCAGTACGCCCCCATCCTGGTGCATGCTGGTGTATACCAGAGTGTATATGCTTCCCGGTACAGGTACCCGATCTCCCAAGGTCTGTGCTGCGGGATGATTGAAGTCTTCTACCCAGAGTACAACACTTTTTATACTGCAGAAGGTGAGACTTCATTGGACCTATGGAGCCTTTCTCAGCTGAGCGGCTTGCCGATAGATGGGGAGCCGTATGAGGAGGTTTGTTTTCCCAACTGGCTGAAAGACCAGACCGACGGCGAAGGCAGATATTTCACGGGCTTCGCCTACCGCTACCTCATGAAGGCATGTCGCACCCTGCTGCGCCTGACACTTGACTCGCGGGAGGCGCGGAAGCCTGGCGAAAAGAGACGTGTGCGGATGGGCACGTGGCTTCAGTATTTCTTCGATGGGGAGCAGCAGTATGAGGACTTCCCCACGGTGGTTCCGATAGTGGTGAAGCGGAAGAAGAGGGCTCGACGTCAAGCGACATACCCTGCCGTTTAAGGGGGAGGGCGACGAGAGGGCCCGAATCCCACAGGAGTTGACGCAGTCACACATTGCGCTGCGTATCTGACATATTGGCTTTGTTCATTCGCCCTCCCTCAAGGGGACGAGACAGTAATCAGACCGGAGGCTATTTACCCTGCCTGTTTAATGGCTTGGGGGATGAAGCTGTCCCTGTGCCCTGTGGCTCTATGCCTCATATACAAGATGTTGGGGGATTTGCACAAGTCGCGCATCCCCAGGAATTCACGGATAGTTGGTCCCATCCACTTCTTTAACGCTTGGGTCTGCACTCTGTTTCCAGAAGCAGCTCCCCGGTCGATGCAGTCAGATCATCCTTTGCCGCGGATGATCGAATTTGCCAGTGCTGAACCGTCCTCACTGGCGGATCAGCTTTTTGCTATTCGGGGGAAGTTGACTACAGTTCCAACCGATTCCCCTGGCGTTCTGCACTTTTGGAGCTTGGCTGCCAGCTCTAGCCCTCTTGTCAACAGGATGCGGCAATGCCGATTATTTGAGACAGAGGAATTTATTCATCAGCTGACTGGGTTCAAGAGCACAAGGCCCATCTTGGAGCCGGAACTGGTCGATTGGGCGCTGTCTATTCGCCCCAGTGTTCTTGTCTTCAGGAAGAGCGGCTTACTGTGGCTGGAGCCGTATTATCCCTTTCGTTTTGGCTGAAATTTTGGGTACGACCAGCAAATTCCTTCTTCTTCAGCCCGGTTCAATCTGCCGAATAGACAACGGGCTGGTCAGACGACTACGGATGAAGCCCGCGCATGGTGGGACTACTTCCATCGTCGGGAGGACGTATCATTCAGGGTGCCAACCCCGGCCCGTCTGCCCCGAGTGACTCCAGACTTCATCAAGTTGTGGAATGCGCGAACGGGCTTCTATCGGAACTTCCGGAAAGACTGTTGGCATAGTGCCGAACGTCGTTTCTTAGATTCGCAGCGGGAGACTGTTTTGGATGTTGATCCATCCTATTTGAAGAAGCTGAAGTCTTGGTCCAACACCGAGGTGATGGCATATCTAGAGGCCAGGAAAGTTGTGAAGGGCAAGTCGTCCCGAGCCGACCTGAAGATGCCAGAGATCCAGAGGGATGATTATATCAAGACTCTCTGGGGGCTGTGCCGGGTTAGCAGTGACCGGGTCGCTCTTCAGATGATCCCCCTTCCGGTGGAAGAACCTCTTCCTACAGTGGCGGGTTGGCGCCCAGAAGCTGACCGCTTTCATCCCTATCGGACATTTATCAGGAGGGAAGATAGACGGGCTGACTTGTACTCCAGCACCCCCTGGATATTCGCCCTACTTCATTCTCATGGGCTTTCAATTTCTGGTCCACTAGAAGCCATCTGGGACCATAAGCTCCTCATATATTTCAAGTATGTCGACGGCTGGGGATTCGACCACTTGAGCTTATATCATCACTTGTCATCCTGTGGCCATGAAGACTTGGCTCAACTGGCGGAGAAAAGTGAAACAATTGGTGATGTGTGCTGGCTCATCCACGAGGCGGCTTCCCGGGACAAGGCCCCAGTATTGCTTTACTGGCCGCTTAGTCCTCGATATACAGGGCTGCCAGGTAATGCTTGTTTTCTTCTTCAGCCCTGAAGCTGCTTCTTCTATAGTCAATGTGCATCTTCTCACTTATGTGCTTTTGCAGCTCACCTTTCTATGGAGGCGACCCGATACTGTAGGGAGTTGATATCTAAGGAGCAGAAGCCTTCATATTTTAATATTCCAGAGCTAGCTCCGACTATGACACCATTACCCCCTGGGGACTCGCGGAAGCGGACCAGGTCCCAAGTGAGGGAGGCTATCGGTAGAGCCAAGAAGGCCAAAAGGGCGGAGTCTCGCGCTACTCGGGCACGTCGGAGGAAGTCTGCTGAAGAGGAGTCCACAGTTCCCCTTCCTCGGGTTCCGTCATTCTCCGAATTTGAGGCCGCCTGGACGTAAGGGCCTGAGGGCGAAGGTGACTTCTTATTCTTGCATGGCTTGTTTGTTTATTTCCGCCCCCCTGGTTGATCATCCTTCCTTTCAGTAGCTGCTGGCACTACCTCCGACGTTGTTGGGTTGGAGGCGGCAACCGGAGCTGCTGCTGGGGAGAGAGAGGAGGAAGCCCCCTCGGCCTCCGCTGAGGGCGACTTGCCTTCACCGACACCCCATCGAGAGATAGAAGGTAATTTGCAGCATGCCCATAGAGCTTAGCGGCATATTGTGGTTTCAGTCGGGCCTTGACTGTTTATTGTCTTTCAATTCCAGTCGGTGTTCGACCCACGCTGCTCCCTGAGGTCAGTGCCACGGCAGGGGTTGCCATCGGAGAGCAAGGACTTCCAAGGGACCAGCCCCCGGATATTCCACCGACGGATGCTCCCGAGGCGGGGACCGCTGAGGAGGTTCTGGATAGAGGGCCTCCTCCTAGCAGCACGGTTCCCGCTCAGGTGCCGGAGGTCCGAGAATAGGCAGAAGAATCATCCTCCTCTGAACAAGTTGATTATGGTGGCGGCTCCGGCGATGACGAGGAGTTCCCGATGGTCGACACCGAGGCTGAGGACGCCGGGGCTTCCTCAGCTTACGAGAGCGACATTCTAACATTTAGCCCTTCAAGACTACTGGGGGCCGAGCGTGGGCCATCATATTCAGCTACGGTGGGAGGACTGGAGTCTTCAGAGGCCACTTTTGGAGGCCTAAATATAGTGCCAGTCGAGGTAGGAAATGTTCCGACTCCTGTCCGCGGCACTTCTTTCTATTTTCAAGCCAGCTGGCTGATGTATATATATGCAATGCAGGCTGAGGTGGTACCGCCAGCTATAATGATCCGCATACCCCTCCCAGACGTGGATATGGGTCAGTCAGCCTCCCCACCTGTTGTGCGGCCCATTGCCCTGCGGCTTCCACGGACCTATGCTGCTGTAGCGGCCTCAAAGGAGCCCGGCGTGACTGCCAAAGTCGGCGCTCCGACCGAGGTGTGGGCGTCGTGCAGACTATGCCGTCGACATCCCTCGGGGTGGCCGATGACATCTGGGCCGAGGTAGATAGCAGGGTAGACTTTCAGCTCCCCGAGACTTCGCCACTGGGCCTACAATTCTCCTGTGACATGGTGTGGCAGTCTCTGGAGAATCTCCAGCGGGCCATGTTAGCTTCTCCGGGCCTGACTTATATGCAGCTGAGAAGCTTGATAGATCATCTCTCCCGATCGCTTTTAGCATTCGGCTGCCCAATGGATGATTGGACCCCGCGGGTTGTAATGTTGTTAAAGCACGCCAACAGGCGGGAGTTCCTCAGTCGAGGGGTTTCTGATCAGCTGACTGCTGTGAAGCTGGAGAGGGCGGATTGCCGCATCACCGTCACTTCATTGAGGGTGACCGTGGGACAGCTGAGAAACATTGCCGACGATATCTCGGAACGTCGGCTGCTCCTCACGGCACAGATAGAAGAGTTGCGCGCGGAACTTGCTAAGGTTGAAGCCGAGTTGCAGGAAGGCGAGCGCCTAGAGGTCCGGACAACGGAAGAAGCTGACCTGGCCGAAGGACAACTTGCCTCTCTAGATGAGAGGTTATTGCAGCTGACAGCCACCGAGGCCCGTTTGCAGGAATTGACCCAATACCCCTCGCTGGGCCTTTTGGAGTTGGCAGATATCTTCCGGCGTCCTTTACCGTAGCTTTGCTGTTCTTTTCTCCTTGCATG
Organism: Amorphophallus konjac; assembly: GCA_022559845.1. Lineage (NCBI taxonomy): Eukaryota > Viridiplantae > Streptophyta > Magnoliopsida > Alismatales > Araceae > Amorphophallus > Amorphophallus konjac. Next base: position 159,079,998 of record CM040122.1, on the reverse strand, counting down.
GAGTTCTACCTCCTTTTTGCCTTCGGAACTCATGTATCCCTGGGGATGCCCCGGGCACAGATGTACTCTGGCGATTCTTATTAATAAAAACATCTTTGTCTGTCGCTTCAATCTCGACTCCTTCTCCTTTTTCCTTCACTTTTATTTTTTTTTTGGCCGATCGTCCGAACCCGGGGATACGCGCTGGTGGCGCAGGAGAGCGCTCACGCCTTCAGGGAAGGGGTGAGGTGTTCGCTCCACCGCGGTGCAGCCGTTCCCGGAGCATGCAGTATAGGCGGATGTGCCTAATGAACATTGCTGATGATGACGGAAGGTGTGTTACAACCATCTACACGTGTCAAAGTGTTGACGCAATGATGCTTTGTTGATCAACGAGGGCGGAATGCCCGGGTTAGAGGGTAGTTGACCGGACTCGCCGATGGTGGCGAGGGTCGAAAGGGTAGATGGCTCTGCCGATGGTGGTAAGAATAGGAAAAGGGCAGCGATCGATCTTGCCGATGGTGGCAAGGGTCAAAAAGGGTAGACGGTCTTGCCGATGATGACAAAAGACCGGAAAGGGTAGCGACCGGTCTTGCCGATGGTGACAAGGGTCGAAAGGGCAGACGGTCTTGCCGATGATGACAAAAGACCGGAAAGGGTAGCGACCGATCTTGTCGATGGTGACAAGGGTCGAAAGGGTAGATGATCTTGCCGATGATGACAAAAGATCGGGTAGAGTAGCGACCGATCTTGCCGATGGTGACAAGGGTCGAAAGGGTAGATGGTCTTGGCGATGATGACAAAAGATCGGAAAGGGTAGCGACCGGTCTTGCCGATGGTGACAAGGGTCGAAAGGGTAGATGGTCTTACCGATGATGACAAAAGACCGGGTAGAGTAGCGACCGATCTTGCCGATGGTGACAAGGGTCGAAAGGGTAGACGGTCTTGCCGATGATGCCAAAAGACCGGAAAGGGTAGCGACCGGTCTTGCCGATGGTGACAAGGGTCGAAAAGGGTAGACGGTCTTGCCGATGATGACAAAAGACCGGAAAGGGTAGCGATCGGTCTTGCCGATGGTGACACGGGTTGAAAGGGGTAGACGGTCTTGCCGATGATGGCAAAAGACCGGAAAGGGTAGCAACCGATCTTGCCGATGGTGACAAGGGTCGAAAGGGTAGATGGTCTTGCCGATGATGACAAAAGACTGGAGAGGGTAGCGACCGGTCTTACCGATGGTGACAAGGGTCGAAAAGGGTAGACGGTCTTGTCGATGATGACAAAAGACCGGAAAGGGTAGCGACCGGTCTTGCCGATGGTGACAAGGGTCAAAAAGGGTAGACGGTCTTGCCGATGATGACAAAAGACCGGAGAGGGTAGCGACCAGTCTTGCCGATGGTGACAAGGGTCGAAAAGGGTAGACGGTCTTGCCGATGATGACAAAAGACCGGAAAGGGTAGCGACCGGTCTTGCCGATGGTGACAAGGGTCGAAAGGGTAGATGGTCTTGCCGATGATGACAAAAGACCGGTTAGAGTAGCAACCGATCTTGTCGATGGTGACAAGGGTCGAAAGGGTAGACGGTCTTGCCGATGGTGACAAAAGATCGGGTAGAGTAGCGACCGGTCTTGCCGATGGTGACAAGGGTCGAAAGGGTAGACGGTCTTGCCGATGGTGACAAAAGACCGGGTAGGGTATATAAGTGGGATATCGGATGAAGGTTCCGCCTCGGCCTTGTAATTGGCCTTCCGGACGGAGGATGGTTCATCACTATTCATCATTCATTTTTATTCACATTACTGACCTAAGTGCCCTTTCGGATTTTCACCGAGGCCAGCCCCCTCTTGCTTTTGCCTGCGCGCCCTTTCAGGTTTTCACGCGACGGGGTACCCGATTTTGCCTGCGACGCCCTTTCAGATTTTCGCCACAGCTGGGTTATAGCCATTTTTGCACTTGTCCTGATATAGGAACCAGTCTGGCGGGGTATCTCTATTTTTTAACCCCATTTTCTTTTCTTTCTTTATTTTTTTTCTTTTTTTGAATTTGGGATGCAGAAGAACTGGACCACGAAAATGTTGCCTGGCCTTGTCGATGATGACGAGGATTGGATCCTACTTCGGTTCGTCGACACCAGCTAGATGTCGAAGCGAAGGATATGGTCTATTAACAAGGATGTAAGATCCGAGTTAGGGGTAAAGATCGACCGATCTCGCCGATGATGACGAGGGTCAAACACATGTTTATTAATCAACATAGGTTATTGCCGAAACAAAGGTGGGTTTATTAGCAAGGACGGAAGGTCCAAGTTTTAGGGGTAGGGATCGACCGATCTCGCCGATGATGACGACGGCAGATCATGGGTTTATTCATCAGCATGGGTCACATGCCGAAGCAAAGATGGGATTATCAACAGGGACGTAAGGTCCAAGTGAAGGGTAGAGATCGCCCGATTTCGCCGATGATGACGAGGGTCGAACATGGGTTTATTCAAGGATTTCGGTGGGACTTTTGAGGGTTGTCCCTTGTGGAGTTTCATCAAGTGGCGAACAGAAGAGGAATTTGGAAATTACAACTTTACTGACTTAAGCGCCCTTTCGGGTTTTTGCCGAAGCCAGCCCCCTCTTGCTTTTGCCCACGCACCCTTTCGGGTTTTCACGTGGCGGGGTACCCGATTTTGCCTGCAGTGCCCCTTCGGGTTTTCGCCACAGCTGGGCTATAGCCATTTTTGCACTTGTCCTAATATAGGAGCAAGTCTGGGGGGTATCTCTATTTTTAACCCAAGTTTTTAATTTTTATTTTTTTTATTTGTATAGGGTGGCAGGTCGAAGTGTAATGTTCGACTCTGGTCGACAGTGGATGGCCCGTAGTGGCAACAATGTGAGAATGCCAGCTAGAACACAAAGCCTTTAGCCGACTCGGGTTTATTCGTTAGCGGGAAGATAATGCTAACGCAAGGAAGGGCTTTCGTGCCAATCCGAACGTAAGGCTCGTAATGGCGGTGTGGCGTATTCTTTTGGAAGCTTGATCAGGGCGGAATGCCACTAGACCAAGGAGAGGGTAGCTTGATCAGGGCGGAATGCCACTGGACCAAAGGGAAGGGTAGCTCGGTCAGGGCGGAATGCCATTGGACCAAGGAGAAGGGTAGCTCGGTTAGGGCGGAGTGTCACTAAACCAAGGAGAAGGGTAGCTCGGTTACGGCAGAGTGCCACTAAACCAAGGAGAAGAGTAGCTTGTTTAGGGCGGAGTGCCACTAAACCACGGAAGGTAGCTTGGTTAGGGTGAAGTGCCACTAAACCAAGGAGAGGGTAGCTCGGTTAGGGCGGAGTGCCACTAAACCAAGGAGAAGAGTAGCTCGGTTAGGGCGGAATGCGACTAGACCAAGGGAAGGTAACTTGATCAGGGTGAGATGCCACTAAACCAAGAAAAGGGTAGCTTGATCAGGGCGGAGTGCCACTAAACCAAAAGGAAGATAGCTCGGTTAGGGCGGAGTGCCACTAAACCAAGGAAAAGGTGGCTCGGTTAGGGAGGAGTGCCACTAAACCAAGGAAAAGGTAGCTCGGTTAGGGCGGAGTGCCACTAAACCAAGGAAAAGGTGGCTCGGTTAGGGCGGAGTGCCACTAAACCAAGGAAAAGGTAGCTCGGTTAGGGCGGAGTGCCACTAAACCAAGGAAAAAGGTAGCTCAGTTAGGGCGGAGTGCGCTAAACCAAGGAGAGGTAGCTCGGTTAGGGCGGAGTGCCATTAAGCCAAGGAAAATGTAGCTTGATCAGGGCGGAGTGCCACTGACCAAGGAGAGGTTAGCTTCGACCGGTCACGCGGGACATGTCGGCTGCGCTGCATGATACAGCTTAATGTGTTTTCCGTTGAGGGGAGAGAACTGAATGACTCCTTTGTGGTTTACAAGGACGTAGGCACCCCCTTCATATACTCGGCGGACGATATACGGCCCGACCCAGTTTTCGACCAGCTTCCCTTTGGGGTTGGAGGCCATCACTTCTTTTCTTTTGACCATTACCAGGTCTCCTTTCTTGAATTCTCGACCCTTGACTAGCTTTTCAAAAGCACGGGCCATGCGAGCTTGGTAGAGTTGGATGTTTTGCTGTGCCCGGAGGCGTTTTCCTTCGAGCTCAACGAGCTCCTCCAATCTTCTTTCTGCATTGACATGTTCACCACTGACTAGTCCGTGCTGGACGGCAACTCGCAATGATGGAACTTCAAGTTCAATGGGCACTACAGCTTCCGACCCATAAACGAGGGAGAAAGGTGAACAGCCGGTTGGGGTCTTGTAGACAGTACGATAGGCCCAAAGTGCTTCGTACATCCTTTCTTCCCAATCCTTTTTATTAGACTTGACAGTCTTTGCCAGCAGTGTGCATAAGGTCTTGTTAAAGGCTTCTGCGAGTCCATTGGCTTGAGGGTTGTAGGGGGACGATGTCCTCCAGCCGATTTTGTATTTGTCGGCCAGCCGATAAACCTTCTGGTTCCTAAAATGACTGCCATTATCAGAGATGATTCGGATGGGGATCCCGAACCGAAATATTACATTCTGCCGGAAGAATCTTGCAACTAGTTCTCCCGTCACATCTCTTAGTGCTACTGCCTCCGCCCATCTGGAGAAGTAGTCTGTAGCTGCTAAGATGTATCTGCACCCTGATGAAGATGCTGGTAGCGGCCCTACTACGTCCGTGCCCCACTGAGCAAACGGCCAGCTTGGTAGGGTGGGATGCAATGGCACTGGAGGTCTCCTTGCCACATTAGCGTGTTCTTGACACTTCTGACAAGCTTTGGCAAACTTGCAGCAATCATCAAATATAGTGGGCCAATAGTAACCCAGTTTCTTTATCTCAATTTTCATCTTCGGGCCAGCCTGGTGTGCTCCAGCTGATCCTGCATGGACCTCCTGCATCACCTGTCCCGCTTCTGCTGAAGACAAGCAACGGAGTAGGACTTTCCTTCGGGCATCTGCCATAATGTGGAACAAGGTCCCGCTTCTCATCTCGTAAGAATCCTTGATCCTCAGGAGCTTCATTCTTTGTTCCTTTTCTTTTGGAAGTTGCTAGTGTTGAAACCGGAGTTGGAGATGCTCTCGCCAATCGGGCTGTTGAACCCCTACGATGACTGCTACTTCCATTTCTTGTTCGTCGGCCAGGACCCCTGTTACGCTGGGGACCTGTCGGTGGTTGATCACTGTTATATTCAGGCTTGTGTCTGGAGGGCCAATGAGCTGGCCAGCTTAGCGAGGGCGTCTGCCTGAGCATTACGGCCTCGATTGATGTGCTTGATGTTGATGAAGTAAAATATTGACATCAAGCGAGTTGCCAACTGGTGATAGGGGAGGAGCTCTTGCTTTCGTACATCGAACTCTCCTTCCAGCTGTTTTATAACTAGCATGGAGTCTCCCGAATGCTTCCAGCATCTGAATTCCCATGGACAGAGCAATTTGCAACCCGATTATCAGGGCTTCATATTTTGTTTCATTGTTGGTGCATTGTTTGTTTATGGAGCAGGATGTATGTACCACTTCTCCTTCTGGGGATTTCAAGACTATGCCTGCTCCTGCTCTGACCCTAGATGATCCGGTGGCAGAGGTGTCAATTCTGGAAGCGCCATCAAAGTATAGCTGCCATAGGGAGGGCTGTACTTGCACGACTTCTAGGGTTTCATCTTCAGGAAGCTCCGGCTCCAACAGGCAATCCCCGGGCACTGGGTGCTCAGCGAAGAAGTCTGCAATAGCTTGGCCCTTGACGGCCTTGCGCGGCACGTAGGAGATATCAAACTCCATAAGGATTACCGCCCATTTGCCCAGGCGGCCTTTGAGTGCCGGTTGAGACATGATGTACTTCAGGGGATCCTCTTTGGACACCAAGCTGATTTCATGCGACAACATATAGTGTCGGAGCTTCTTAACTGCGAAGACCAGCGCCAGACAGATCTTCTCAATATAAGTATATTTCTCTTCAGTTCTGACCAGTCTCCGACTGAGGTAATAGAGGGCTTGCTCTTTCCCTTCTTCATTATTCTGGGCCAGCATTGCCCCCAGAGAATTATGTGTAGCTGCTATATACAGTATCAATGGTCATCCTTTCACCGGTGCGCCCAGCACTGGAGGAGTTTTCAGGTAGTCTTTTAGCTTGTCAAAGGTTGCCTGGCAATCTTCATCCCAATAAAAGGGGACATCTTTCATCATTAGCTTGTGGAAAGGCTGGCATCGCCCTGACAAATTGGAAATGAACCGCCGGATATAAGCTAAGCGGCCCTGTAGTGATCTCAGCTCGGAGATGTTCCTTGGCGGAGGTAACTCCTGAATTGCCTTGATCTTTGCGGGGTCTATCTCGATTCCCCGATATCGGACGATGAAGCCTAAGAATTTTCCGCTCGACACTCCGAACGCACATTTCATAGGGTTCATCTTTAGCTCATGCTGCCTCAGCCTCTAAAAAACAATCCGGAGGTCTTGCAGATGATCTTCTTTTCTTCTGGTTTTAATCACCAGGTCATCTATGTAGCATTCGACCTTGTGGTAGAGCAGCTCGTTAAAGATTTTGGTCATCACGCGCTGATAAGTTGCGCCAGTATTCTTCAGTCCGAACGGCATTCTCTTGTAATGATAAATGCCTTTAGGGGTTCGGAAAGCAGTATGGACTCGGTCATGCTCCGCAATCCAAATCTGATTGTAGCCGGACGATCCATCCATGAATGATAGGGCCTCATGGCCGGTTGTAGCATCAATCATGACCTCGGTTATTGGCACCGGAAAGTCATCCTTGGGACAGGCTTTATTTAGATCCCGGAAGTCGACACATATCCGGATCTGTCCATTCTTCTTTTTCACGGGGACGATATTCGCCAGCCACGTGGTGTACTGGTTTTCTTCAACAAATCCTACGTCAATGAGCTTGTCGACTTCAGCACAAATTTGGGTGATGAGCTCTGGCCTCATGCGCCGCGGTGGTTGCTTCACCGGTTCGGCCTCAGGGCTGATTGTTAGCTCATGTTGTGAGACAGCGGGGCTTAGACCTGGCATCTCTTTGTAAGTCCAGGCGAAGCAATCCCGGTATTCTTGTAGCAGCTGGATGTACAACTCCCGTTCTTATGGGGATAGTTGGGCGCTGAGGAAGGTAGGCCTAGGGTCCTTCTCATTTCCCAGGTTGACTTCCATCAGTTCATCGACTGTGGCTTGGCCTCCGTCTTCTATCTCCGGAGGTGCCGGTTGGAGGTCAACGAAGTCTGGAATGCCATCTTGAGGGTCAAGCACTTCGACTTCCTCGTCAGACACCGCCAGAGCTTCCTGAGGTTTCTTGATTTCTTGTGCCAGCGGCTGAGTGGATTGTTCTATTAGCAAATCCATTGCCGTTGCAGCTCCCAAAGGCGAGAGAACAGCTTCAGTGTTTGTAGATGAGGTTACAGCCACGACGGGCTAGTAGCTGTTTACTGTCGGACTCGGACAGCATACTGGTTCTATAGCAGAAGCTGAGGAAGTTTCGCCTTCTGGGACAGTTGTGTCTTCCGCCGAAGTGGCTTTTTCTTTCCTGGTAGCTGGCTCCCCTTGATTGGAGTTGACCGAGGCTTCCCCGATTGGCGGAAAGGGTGTTGAAGTCGCCATTAGTAGGACCCCTGTGGAGGGAGAAACTCCGGCTTCTTGAATGTCTTCGGCTTCGCTGCTGCTAGCCGTATCAAATTCGGCTTGAAGGGCCGCTTCTTCAGGATGAACCTGCTCCCAGCATCGGCAAGGGGCTGAGGTTTCTACTTCTTGATTTCCGGACCGAGCCAGTTCAAGATATTCAGCTTCCGCCGGATACTCATCAAAGGTTGCTCCCAGAGGGCTATCTTCAGTAGGGTAGAAGGCGGAGATAGTATCCACCTCGTATCGCCCACTGTAATAATATTCCTCTAGGGTGAAGCCCAACCCTGGATGTTGAGAGACACGTCTCATTTCCTTATCCAGATTTTCAGGATACCACATCTTCTGGAAAGCTTCTTTGCGCTTTTGAGACTGATCGGGAGGAATGTGTTGCTTCTGAAACATCTTGGCCATCCGATCAGTTGTAAATGCCAGGCCTTGGACAGGAACCCGCGGGTTGCTTAGATCTTCGGGGAGGCTGCAGTCTGTGTCTTCCCAAGTAGGAGGCTCCTCAGCTGTATAGAACAAGCTGCTGGGCCCATCTTCTTGTGTCACCTCCCAAGATTTGAAAGGTTCGACAGTGGGGTCGTTGAGGCCGAGGACTGGCTTGGTGAGGCCGGCCGGGACTCCGATGCGGTCGTGCTGTCGATTGACCTGCACTTCCTTAGATTTAGGGTATAATGCTGGGGGTGTCACCCTGCCGACGTCTCCAGAAGCTGTGATGTGGGAGACCACCTTCGGCTTGACATATCCATGTGGCGGTGGTGGGTACCAACCGTCACCCGATCTATTCTTTGATGCCTCTATGGGGGCTTTAGCTTCAGAAACCTTCCGGGGAGGTCCCGTATATAGGTTGGCGTCTGCCAAGTGACATTCAAATACCTCAAACGGGTGGAGATCAGCAAATATCCTCTCCTCCTTCCCTTGGAGGCTGTATTTGATGCATTGGTGGAGCGTGGAGGGCACCACCATATTTTCATGCAGCCATGGGCGACCCAGCAGTGCCTTGTAAGAGGTGCGGGAGTCAATGACGTGGAACTGCACCGTTGTAATGAAATCTGCTAGGGTCAGCGTGAATTCTGCCACTCCCATAGATACTTCACATTTTTGGTTGAAGCCAGCGATACGCATATCCCCGACTTTCTCGAGATGCACATTAAAGTGGTGCCTCTCATATATTCTGTAAGGCAGAATATTAACTGCCGCGCCAGGATCGACCAGGATCCGATTCAGTTCTCTCCCATTCAGGTGCCCTTTCATGTATAGCGGCCTGTTGTGGCTGGCAATAGGTAGTAGCATGTCTTCTGGAGAGAAGGTCATACTGGCTTCTGGTATAGCCTCAGCTATGCAGGCTTCAAAATGAGCAGGCGTCTGCAGAGCAGTGATGATCGCCTGTCGAGTTTCTTCACTCAAAGAGAGAATTTCCCAGATCATAAATCGAGCGGGGAGCTTCTTGAGCAACTTCCTTATTCGGCTCCCAGCCCGGACAATGGAGAGCTTCATCTCTTCAGCCCATCTGGGCTTGGGGAGGTTTTGATTTGTGGGTCCAGACGGACCTGCTTCATCTTCTTCGGACTCGACATCCTCTTGGCTGGCGCCGGCTGTCGGGTCTTCTTTATTAGTTGCTGTAGGGCAAGCTCCATCTGCATTTGCATCCTCAGTAGATTGCGCTGGCTGCGGGTGAATGGCCCCGGGTGTAGGGTTAGCCTCTTGACAGGGCTATTTCCCCTTTGACATCTTCATAAATTCAAGGAATGAAGGGACTGCCTTGCCCCCACTCTTGTTGTATAGGCCTGACGGAGGAGGGATTTAGACTCCCTTGACATCCGGGGGAGGTGTCTTGTAGGGTTGCTCCCCTCTAAACATGATGTTGTGGTTAGGTGGTGGCTGGCGCCCCCATTTTTGGCCCGACCGAGTGGCATGTGCAGCAGTTGCGGCCTCGGCTTTGCCTCCCCCAACATGGGGTGTGAAGCAAATTTCTTCTTCTTCCTCTTCTCCGAGTAGGTTGAAGAGTGATGATAGGGTATTGCAGGAGACAACCTGTGCTTTATTGGCCCCAGCGGCCTTTCTTTTCTTCTTCTTTTGCTTTCTCTTCTTTTTGGTTTCTGCGGGTGCCTGCCCCCAGAACAGGCTGCCCTCTTCAGGGGGTGCTGCTTCAGCTTCCTCCACCTGTTTGAGTGAGAGTTGTTCCAGCTCTTGCCATGGGACGTGGTCCCGTACCAGCAGAGGTTTCAATTCGGGCTGTACATATTCATCTAGCCCTTCAATCAGGTGCTGTAGTCGAAGGACCCCAGGATTGGTTTCCTTGATTACTGGTAGCGGTGTCTGTCTCCTCCTGTTAGGTGTATGTATTCTGATGGCTGTAGGTGGAGTGACCCATACGGGTGCTACCACTGGCGGAGCAGGCCGGGGTGTAACGCCACGGATATGTGCCCCCTCTTTCGGGCGAGGTGCCCTCTTCTTCTTGTGCTTTACAGGGATCTGCTGCCACCCCTGCTGTTCTTTCACGGGCTCCAGGAAATGGATTTCGTAGGTGCTCCGTGTGCTTGCTTCAGAGATCTCCTCAGGTAATGCCTGATAGAGGGAGACCATGTTGACTGCTGCTCTCCTGGGAGGAGCTTCATGTGGCTGAGGAGGGTCTACTTTGTACTCTCCCAGCTCTATTTCATTCTTCTATACCATTCCTTCGATGATGTCTTTGAAAACATAACAGTCTTCGATTGGATGTCCCAACATCTGGTGGTAGGGGCAGAATCTTGGACTATCCTTTCTTTTCAGGTCCTCCGGCCTCCTCGGCTCAGGCAGAGTGACCATGCTATATTCTGTTACCCAGTCGAACAGGACTCGGGTCTTGTCCTTTGGAAAGGAATAGGCTTTCTTCATTTTGTCCCTGAGCGAAGGACCTTCTTTGTCATCCAGAGCTTTCACAGGTTACGGGGGAGCCGCCTTCTTGCCTTTCTCCTTCTGTTGTTCGAACGCCTTGATATCAAGCACATTTGCTTCTTTAGGTGTGGGGCGCCATTCCACAGCCTTGCCTTTCTGGGCTGTGCTGGCAGCTGACACCGGGACAGGCTTGGCTAAGAAAGCCTCCACTTCGGCCACCACATTATTCATCCGGTCGAACGACCGTATTTCCATTCCAATCATCTTCTCCAGGACCTCCCTCCTGAGGTTTTGTTTACATATTTGTACCGCGTCCTCCTGATGCGGGGGCCGCTTGCATCTCATTCCGAGGTTCCTCCACCTCTTGATGTAATCAAGGGCTATCTCATTGCCCTTTGTTTTGTTGAGTAGAGTTCGGCCACTGTGACCTCCCTCTCTGTGACATGGAATCTTTCTCTGAACTTTCTCTACATATCCAACCAATCATTGATTGACCCGGCCGAGAGGCTAGAGTACCATTCAAATGCGAGCCCTATCAGCGAGGACCCGAAGAACTTCAGCAAATATGACTCGTCGGTGGCCAGATCACCCATAACGGTCATGTAATATGCAATATGCTCTTTAGGGGACCCTTTCCCGTTGAATTTGTCAAACTTAGGCGGCTTGTTGACCCCCGGGGGAAGTCGTTTAGCCGCATGGTGTTGCGGGTAGGGCACCCGATAGGCATCAAATGTGACGTAGTCGCCTTCACTTTTCTCTGCGAGCTTCAGCTCGATCATCCTTTCCACCATCATCCGGTTCACGACCGTGGGGTCAACCGGTTCTGGATAGAAGTGCGTCGGCTGCAAGTATGGGGTGACCAGGGTGGTCGCCTGTGGAGGATGCAGCAGCGGGGGTGTCGGGTGCACCTGAGGGAGCACCGGAGGTAGCAGCGGCTGAGGCTGTGGTGGCCGCTGTTGTGCTGTCGCCATGCTTGGCTCTGACGGCTGGGATAGTGTATAGAGCGGTGGAGGGTCGTCACGACGAGCCGCTCCCCGAGATGACTCACCCTGGACTTCGGGTGGTTTAGAAACCGATGAATGTTCAGTCTTTTCCATCAGCTGCTTCTTCAGAGAGTCTATCTCCCGTTGATATTTTTGTAGTAGCATCAGAACTGATGGGTCTATAGTGGTGCATATCATATTTTGAGTCCCACCGGGCGTGCCAGACTTGTTCGCGACCTTTTTCTTTCTTTCGCGCGGGTCGATCGACCAGCTGACCAACTGGTAGTCAAATGATCAATTGACAACGCAGGCGTGCCTATCACATGAGTGACAAGTTCATAATGCGCTCATTCTGACCCGTATCGGGCGAAAGTGAGGTTCGATCGAGACCAGCAGTCCGCCATACCATAAAGGATATGACGTTAATTACATCCCCCACGAGGAGGGAACACCTTTGATTAGTTGCCGAGATGATGGGCTATCGAGGCCAGAATAAAGGATGCAGAGCATGCGAGTGATCATGCAAGATGCTATGACTGACTAGACACGATTTATTAGGGTGGACCCTGGTACATGGCGGAGGACTTAAGCCCAAAGACCACCCTCACGCCATCCCTCTCTCTTCGTTTCTAGTGAGAGAAGCTCTGAGTGTTTCCCGCTTCATTTTTCCTTTTGCCTTGCAGAGCTCCCTCCCCGCCGGTCATGGCGGGTGCGGCGGGGGAGGTACAACACCCAAGATTTGGAATCGAACCTTCAGCAGAAGATGCTTCTAATTTTCCTCGAAAGTCTTACGCTCAATCTCTCTTGGAATCTCGTCAAAATCCTCGTCGTCGCATTCCGGTGAAGCTTCCAGCGTTCACAGACCAGGGAGAACCGGCTGTGTTTTTCTCACAGGATGACATTCAGGTATCTTGTGATCATCTCCAGTATGCTATAATTGCTAAATGTTCATATGGCTATCCTTCGATTCCTGAAGTTAAGGCCTGTTTAGTTCAACATCTTCATCTGAATGCCGAGCCGATCATCAGTCGTATGAACCCTAGACATCTATTAATTCGTCTGGGAAACGAGACTGACTACTTGAGGGTTCTTTTACAGAAAAGTTTTTTCATAAAAGGTTTTATGTTCAGATTCTTCAAATGGCAGCATGATTTTGATTTTATGTCTGATCCTCCTATTATTCCTGTCTGGATTGGTTTTCCGGAGCTTCCTGTAAATTTCTACCATGAAGATATGTTTCGTTCTATAGCTGGTAATATTGGCCAGGTGCTTCGAATTCATGAAACCATAGCTGCGATGACGAATACCTCAGAGGCTTTGGTCTGTATAGAACTTAACCTAGACAAACAGAGGAGAGAAAGGATATGGATTGGTATTGGCAATGGAGGATTCTGGCAGCCGATTAGCTACCATAGAGTTCCTCAGTTATGTTCATTTTGCCATAAAATTGGTCATTTGGAAAAGGAATGCAAAAAGAATAAAGGTAAAAAGAAAATTACCGAAATCCATGAAGAACAAAGGAATTTACGGCAAGCTTATAAGCCGAAGAAGGTTATAATTGAAGATATTCCAGCTACAGATGCAAATAGATTCTCAATCCTAAATCAGGTTGCTGAGGATATAGATTCAGAGACTGTGAATATTCAAGTTAAGAAAGTTGATGGACTCCCCTCTGGAATAGAAGGATCACGCAATGTTTTGCCCTCTACTTCTTCTGGTTCCTTGGAAGAAGATGAAATTAATGGTTCTAAGCCTAGGGAATGTTGCAAAGCTCCTATAATTTCAAATCCTGCCTTCCTCCCTTGTATTGAGGAAATTTCAGATTCTGAGGAGCTGCCTTCAATCCATGAGACTTCAGGAAAGATGCAGGGGACTAATCCGAATCATAATCTTGTAAATTCAGCTATGGATCAGATAACTCTTAAGGCTGCCAATGCTGATGTGGTTTCAAAATTATTAGCTGCTGAGAATGTCAAAATGGTATATCAACTCAGCGATTGTTCAAAGAATTTATTCCTGAAAGCTAATTCTGATTCTGTTCTGCCTGGAGTCTTATTTAGTGATGCCCGATTGACAAGGGCCAAAGCCAAGGTATTGGCTGCTCACTCTTTCCCTTCTTTTAGTAATGATTAAATCAGCTTTGGTGTGGAATGTCAGAGGAATTGGCAATAAGGCCACTGTCCGGAGTCTTGCTCAGCTAATTAGAGCTCATGATGTTAACTTGGCTGCAATATCTGAACCTTGCATCAATTTTAAACGTGCCCAGGGAGTAGCCAGAAAAATCAAATTGCAGTCTGTGATTGGCAACAATGATGATTCTTCTAAAATCTGGCTTTTTTACAATCCCAGTTTAAATTTACAAATTGTGCAGCTGCATCTTCAGTATCTGACTGTGGGCATTCAGGAAGAAGGCTCCACTTTTTTGTTGTTTACAGCTATATATGCTTCGTGTAGTAGTGATCTTCGTAGAGAAATGTTTGACTCTTTAATGGCTTTTAGTCAAGGGGTCTCTATCCCATGGATAATAGGAGGTGATTTCAATTGTGTCTTATCTCCTGAAGAGAAAATTGGAGGTAATCTCCCCTCAGTGGTTGCTATGTCTGATTTTCAAGGTTTCCTTTCAGCTGTTGGTCTTGTTGATGCTGGTTATTCAGGCTCTAATTTCACTTGGTCAAATAATCAGTTAGGTTCCACTCACATCAGAGCTCGGCTGGATAGGATTCTCTACAACTCCTCTTGGTTGGAAAAAGGAGTTAGTTTGTCAGTTAAACACTTATCCAGGGGCCCTTCTGATCATGCTCCCCTTTTGATTTCGACAAGCTCTGTCAGTTTAACCCTGGGGAGGTTTATCTATCAACAAATGTGGCACACCCATTCTGAATTTCTTGATTTTGTCAAAGTTCAGTGGAATAAAGTCACTCAGCCTGATGTTCATCCTTTTCATGCCCTTCAAAATAAATTGAAAAATCTAAAGTTTCATCTTAAAAGCTGGAATAAAGATATTTTTGGCAACATACATAAGGTCAAAGATGATATTACTCATTCTGTTGAAAGAGCTCAAGCTTGTTATGATGAAAATCCCACTGCTGAGAACAGAGCCACACTCAATAAAGCAAATGCAGACATGAAGATGATATTGGCTAGGGAGGAGATCTTTTGGTATCAAAAATCCAGAGTTCAGTGGATGCAGTCTGGAGACAGAAATACACAATTTTTTCATCATTATACTAAAATCAAACAACAGAGGAATTTCATTCAAAAACTTAAGGTGAATAATACCTGGGTGGATGACCAAGCCTCCTTACTTGTTGGGGCAGTTGATTACTTCAAGTCTTTGCTTACTTCTGAGGAACACAGCCTAGAAGAAAATTTATTCTATGTTATTCCTTCTCTAATTACTGATGATCAGAATTCCTCATTATGTTTAGTCCCTTCTGCTGATGAGATTAAGACAGTAGTCTTCTCCCTATCAGGTAACAACTCTCCAGGTCCAGATGGATTCACAGGAGGATTTTTCACCTTTTGTTGGGATGTTGTTTGCTTGGATGTGATTAAGGCTGTTCAAAGCTTTTTTAAAGGGTGGGGTCTCCCGCAGGGAGTCACTTCCACTATTATTTGCCTGATCCCAAAAGTCAAGAATCCTTCCTCATTTGCAGATTTCAGGCCAATAAGTTTATGCAACTTTACATATAAAATTGTGTCTAAAATATTGAGTGATTGGCTGAGGCATATACTCCCCATGATAATATCAAGTGAGCAAAGTGGGTTTATCAGTGGGAGACTGATAACAGACGATTTCCTTCTGGCCAGGGAGATTTTTATGGAGTTAGACAGACCGGTTAGAGGGCACAATATGCTCATTAAACTTGACATGGCCAAAGCCTATGGCCGCATTGAATGGGATTTTATTCTTCATACAATGAGAAAATTCGGTTTTTCTAACAGGTTTGTGTCCCTCATTGCACAACTCTTGATGAATTGTTGGTTCTCTATATCTTTTAATGGACAGATTCATGGCTATTTCAAATCATCTAGAGGGGTCCGACAAGGAGATCCTTTAGCCCCTGCCTTGTTCATTTTAGTAGAGGAAGTCTTGAGCAGAGGGCTGAGTTTCTTATTCTCTTCTGGAAAATGCAATTATTATCATTTGCCACGAGGTTCTCCCCTGTTATCTCACATTCTATATGCTGATGACTCAATCATTTTTCTGAATGGTAGCATTCCTTCAGTTAAGCAGCTATTGTCTTTTCTTGGAAGATATGAAATGTCTTCTGGACAGAGAATAAACACTTCTAAAAGCTGTTTTATTGTGGGCAAAAAAATGCCAGTCTCATCTATTAACAAATTAAAGCAACTTTCTGGGTACCAGCACAGGACTAACACCATCACTTACTTGGGTATTCCTTTTTTCAAAGGAAAAACCAAGGTTCCTCATTTCAAATATCTCCTTGATAAAATTAACTTCAGACTAGCAGGATGGCAGAGTAAACTCTTATCTCAGGCTGGCAGAGTTGTCCTTATTGTTAGGTTTCGGTGCAGTATTCAGAGGGGGGGGTGAATGAATATAACCCGTTAAAAACTTCACCAAATTAAAACTAGAATAATAACAAGACAGATTCGACAATCTGAAGCTCAACTGGAATTTCGCTCTCTTGACAGATTAAAATATTTTAAGAAAACTAATCAACACTTCTGCTCAGCCAAAAGCCAAACGCTTAGAGCGCCCCTATGCATTCATCTAGCGGAAGCACAAATGAACAAATCAAACCACAATGCACAAGGGGTTTTTAGGTGGTTCGGTCCTCCAGACCTACATCCACCCCACACTCAAACCGAGTGTGGTTTCCACTAGCTCACGCTAGAAACAGCAGACTCAGTCTGCAACAAACGCTGCCAAACAGCTTGACCAGGGGAACAACCTCCCCTCTTCCTCCCAACCGGAGGGAACCACTAGTGACACTAGTCACTAGCAAACCAGAGACACACGGTCTCTCTTCCTCCAGACCCGGAGGGAAACCCCTGGACTTGAATCCACAAGCCTAGAACTGGAGACAAGTCTCCCTTCCTCCAAACCGGAGGGAACCCACAAGTAGCACCCAGCTACTTGCAACCGGAGATAGCAATCTCCCTTCTCCTGAACAAACAGGAGGAACCCACAAGTGACTCCAGCCACTTGGAAACCAGAGACACACGGTCTCTCTTCCTCCACACACGGAGGGAACCACCGGACTTGCTACTCACAAGCCCAGAGCCGGAGGAACAAGCCTCCCTTCCTCCAACCCGGAGGGGAACCTAGAGACCCAAGTCTCTCTTCCTCTGAACCCCAGAGGGAAGCACAACTGGAGATAAATCTCCCTTCCTCCAACCCGGAGGGAAACAACCGATGACACCCTGTCAAAGGCAACCAGAGACGCAAGTCTCTCTTCCTCCACACGGGAGGGTACCAACCACAAGTAGCACCCAGCTACTTGCAAACCGAAGACACAAAGTCTCCCTTCTCCTGAACCCACAGGAGGAACCCCGACCTCTCTACAGAGGATCGGAAATACAGTAAATGGATAAAAACAAAAACGAAACCAGCAACAGAAGGCTGAAAAGATAAAAACAAATGTGGCTCTCGCAGGAGCTGGCTGGCCTAGATTTGATCCACGGTTCAGCAGGAACAGATCTTCTGTTGAAGCTTCTGTCACTCTAGCTCTCTCTTCTTCTCTATTCTTCTTCCTCTTCTTCCCTTCACACTCTGCTATCTCGATCTCTTACTCACTCTCTCTTTCTTTCTCTTCCTCACTCTCTTTCTCTTCTTCTTTTCTTTTTCTTCTTCTCTGGATCGTGGCTCTCTGTATTGGCTTCTCTTCTTGCCAATTCGATCACGCTTCTTCTGTGGAAGAAGAGTCATATATATAGCAGCAGCAGCATCATCAGCCACGACGTGTGACCTCCACATTTCCAGCCCTAAGAATTCGGACCACGTGGCAGTCTCTCAGCAGGCTTCATTCCAGCCTCGGATCACGTGCTGCCAGTCACTGGGAATGTTTCTTCCTCGGACCTGCAAGGAGATGTAAAGCCATTAAAACTATTAATACGCTGTATGGCCATTAACAATAGAGCTGCATGAGGTGTATAGAAACAACAAGAGGTGCACCGCACTGAAGACGACACGAGATACAGTGGTGATACAACGAGCACTACTAAGAGAACGACACGAGATAGAAAGAAAAACACACGAAGACACGAAGACAAAAACAACACGAAGACATGAACATAAAAACAACATGACATGACACACAGCGAAGAGAACAACACGTGCTGACAACAGACACGAAGACGAGAACAGAAACCAACACGAAGTATGGTTTCAATACAAGAAAGACACGAGGTCTAGGAAGAACAAAAAACGACACGAAGTGAAACAGGAAGCAACACGAAGTGCTGCGATGTCCTGCACGCATGAGAACAAACCCGACACGAAGAGACGAAAACAACACGAGGTGAAGACACAAAGAGACAACGACACGAGGTGTAGATAACACGACACGAAGTCATGAGAGGAGAGACGACACGGAGTGTGGTCAATGCGATAAAGACACGAAGTCTAAAACGAAAGACCAATCACTAAGACAGAATACAAAGAATCAACACGAAGTGAAGTTGACACGAAGTGAGAACACCACGAAGACGATACAGTAATTGACACGGGTTGAAAACAGCACGAAGACAGAGCAGTGATTTGACACGAAGTCAAAATGACAAGAAATAAAACGACACGAAGTCGAAAACAGAAATCAACACGAGGTGTGATTTCAACATAAGAAAGACACGGGCTGATAACGACACGAAGTTGAAATTGACACATACTGAAAACAACACGAAGATGAAGGGAACCGTGCAATGTCTAGACTTGAAGTTCAGTTAAGTGTATAGACTTCACCAATGAATCACTCACTGTACAGACATACTATAGCAGTATGATGTACAGACTTTGATGAACAGTCTAAAGTATGGACTTTCACTGCAAACAACAATGTGTAGACTTCATGTAAAAGCCCAATGTATGGACATTGAAATCGAACACCAATGTGCAGACTTGACAGTGAAGACTAGAGTGCAGACTTCAAGTCTAACTGTGGATGTACAGACTTGAAGAATAAACCAGTGTATAGACTTGAAGATTGAAGGCGATGTATAGACCATGCACATACCAGAAGTCTAACACACACAATATATCAGTCATACACGTGCATTCTTCAGATGATATACAAATCACAATCATGAAGCTATCATCAAAGGACAATGTCAGCAGATAAACTGACTGAGCATATGAAGGCCTGAATGAACATTTCAGCAGGATGACTCACAGTGATTAACATCAAACACCAATCATCAAAACCAGATAAATCATTAAAACCTCAGCAATGAATGCTTTATGCATCAGTTTAACATGAAGCATGACTGATCATCAAATATGACTCTAAATGAGACTAACAGTGTATACACTTAGCCAAAGTATAGACTTTAAATCCAAAGCAAACGGCTGTACAAACTTGGAGATGTGAACCCAATGTACAGACTTGAAATGCATGAGCAAACAGCAAACAATTAGCCACTATGTTGCCCCAATCTAGCCATATTCATGAATTAGTTATTCAAGCAAACAATCAGATATTCAAGCAGTCAATCAGTCATCTAGCACACCTCAGTGTGACTCATGCTGTGTCAGTCATCATCAAAACCACACAGGGGCACAACACAACAATCTCCCCCTTTTTGATGATGGCAACACTATGAGTTACACTGAATCAGATTAGATTCTTCTCCCCCTTTGCCTTCATCAAAGATATGAAATAGGGAAACAATTCAGTATAGACTTGAATGTTATACTTCCCTTTGGAGTGTGACAACTATCTTCCAAATGTATCCTTTCAAGAGCTTCTCCCCCAGTAGATATGTCATATTTTGAATCACACAGGAGCACTGAAGTATGAAGAACTCAATTCAGAAAAGAGTTAGGATCTCAACTAAATGCATGAATGAAGTCTCCCCCATCGTCACTAAAAAGATGTTATGAATGTATTGCAATTAATTATACGAGTGCACAGTCAATGAGAATTCATGTAGGATATGAGACCTATGCATGAATCAAAACTTGAAAGACATGTTATGCAATAAGTTTGACTAGCTCCCCCTTAGACATACAACTCTTATGCATCCACCATACTTATGCAGGTCCAAGACATCAGTGGAAGTCAACAGTTGGAACCAATTGATAGAACTGAGTGCAAATGAAGTAGTCAGTTTAGTCTGACCGACTGGAGTCCAATGTGAGAGAGTAAAAAGGAATTCAGAAAGAATGTGAAAGATTTTCAATGAAATATCAATTTCATAAATCTGATTTAAACAAATGATTACAGACTTTTCCATCATAGAAACCTATGAATGAACCTATGTTGACAAACCAGTTCAGAATTTTATGTATGCGAGGTTTGAACATGAGCTATTTCTACTCATATCTGAAATCAATTTTCTTAATAACAAGTGAACCAAGTTTTCATATTGAGAAACCTTTTTAACCTTCTTCATTCTTCCTCGCTTAATTTCAAGGATTTCCTCAAGAAATGCAATCGATAGTATTGAGGATAAACAAACAAGAAACCATTTATTTCTGTCAAAATTTCTATTGAAAGAACATTCTTTTCCAAACAATCTCAGATGATCTGCTAGATAGGCAACGAATTTTTTTTTTTTTTTTAACAGCAATATTCAAGAGCAATTAAGTTAAGTACATCCTTACAACTGGAGGATACACGTTGTTTAGACGCCAGTATCCCTAAGCGCTTGGAAGGACTAACTGTCATGCTTCTTAAGAACAGAGATAGCATTTATACCTCATGACACACTGAAGCACATTTCTTTGATGAGAGACATGTATTTCTCAGTGTGCCTGCCATTGCTCTGCCAGATTTTTAATCAACATATTTAAACAGAGTTAACTATGGCACTTCATGACATATCTCAATTCATTTCTTTGATGAATGAGATGTGTTTCTCAGTGACCAAGGACATTGCTCTGACAAGATTTGGTATTTGACAATCCATATTCCCTGATGTTTAAAAACAATACATATTTTCATGCAAATCAGTCAAGGAAAATCATGATTTCAGAATTTCAGATTTCAGAAGAGTTTAAAAGACACAACATGAAAGGATTGGTTAAAATTTATTAAGACTAACTCAGATATTTCCAAGAAGAATTCATAAACAAACACAAGAAGTACATGAAACTTCAACCGGCTGAAATCTTCAGACATTCATAGTCCTATATGATAGAAATTTCCTTAAAAACAATGTTTTTCGGATTTATGATCAAGATATGAGCAGAGAAATCTTTCTGGGACTTCAAGGAAGGCAAGAGCAATTTTCAGGTACAGCCACGTCAACAAATGCCAATGAATACCAATTGATAGTATGAGTGACAATGGCTGACAAGAATTGAAGCAAGAGGCTGAAATACAATGCATTTCACAATCACCAAGGAGTTTATCCAGATTGCAGTTCAAACAGGAAGGTGAGTATTAGTCATCAGACATGAGCTTTGATGAGAGGTCTGATGGTCACATGCACTTACATGAATGAATAATGAGAGATGCTCCCCCTCACTGAGTGCATAAACTGTAACCCTCCCTTTTCTTTTGAAAAATTTCATGATTAAATGATGCCACTCTGAGATGCAATTAGATGTATTAACTACCCATGAAAGGCATGAAGACCCTGAAGGGTATTAGACTGGTCAAATGTGCATGATATGCAGTGCAGCTCCCCCTGACGGTGTGCATTCAGAACATTTGAAAATCATTCATGAGTCATGAATTCTAGATGTATGCAGTCACAAAATGAGCATATTCAGAAGCAACAACTATTGCATGGAAATGCAAACATACATGTTTAAACCACTAATTAACAAATCTATCTATATACCTAATGCCATCTAAGCAAACTCATTGAAAAGTCAAGAGACTTACCTGAGAGGTGCATGAGTGGGGTTTACCCTTTTAGGGTGTCTTGGTTTATTTGCCCCTTTTATTTCTCATTCCCAAGACACACCTGCAAAAAGTTTCTCACTTGGCACATTTTGGTTCCCAAGTTTCCTTGGGTCCTGCAGGGTTAGTGGCATTTTGATGGGATGTTTTCCAAAGCTTCTGAGCCATCATAACATCATGCTTTTTCATATAGCAGCTAGGCATGGAATGTCCAGACCGACCACAATAATCACATGAACCACTCGGTCTGAATTTATTACTATGCATGTAAGCAGGTGTACTAAATTCATGAGCATGAATGTTTCTGTTTTTACCACCACTTTGTTTCAGATGGTCAGAAAACCAGCAATCAGTCACCTTGTGACCTTGCTTACCACACTCAAAACATGTGAGGGATTTTCTTGTTTGAGCAGATTTGTTTCTACCAAACACACTTTGTTTAACAAATTTAGAGTTGACCTTCTTTCTCTGAGAATACCAGCAGTCTTTGACTGTATGGCCAACTTTCTCACAGTGATAGCAGAAGATGGAATTTCTTCTACCAACATTAAGCCAGCAGTCAACCGCCCTATGGCCTGACTTGCTGCAGGTGAAACACACCATGTGTTGGCCCCTGGACCCATTTTTGTTCCTTTTAAAGACATGCTGATTTTCATACAAATTGTCATGATTAGAATTTAAAGAATATTTGCCTTTACCTTTGGCAAACCAACATTGTTCACTAACATGACCTGTTTTTCCACAATGATAACAATGACTTTTTCTTTTCTGTTCAACAAGACTGTTTTTGTTATTGTACTTCCTGGCATGCATTCTATCATCTTGTTCCATCAATTTACATTCATGCATCAAGTGACCAAACCTATGACAGTAATGGCATGAAATTTTCTTTTTATTTGCATGAATGTGTTTGTTCAATTTAGGCACAGCATTCTCAGGTTTATCATGAAAGTTCCTTGAATCTTTGTTCTGAACATGAATAGTCTTTTTCTGTTTTTGAACTTGTTTCTCAGACTTAGGGCTGTCAGTGGAATTTTGATTCTTCTTAGCACTAAATTCAAAAATAGGCACATTCGATGTGCTGCCTGACTTAGAGCTACTCACGAATGAAGTTTGAAGCTTACTTTCAAAGCTCTTTTTATCTATTGGTTTGTAGCCCAAACCCTCTCTTCGGAGATTCACTTTAGATCCAAGAATTTTATCAAGATTTTCTTTTCCACTAACAAATTTCTCAAGAGATTTCCTCAATTCTGTAACTTCTGATCCAAGCTTTGATACATGGATTTCATATTCATCAGCTTTCTTTTTATAGCAAATAACATCTTCTTTCAGCATTTGATTAACAGTCCTAAGACTTTCAATTTCCTGTTCAGCTTTCATTAGCTCATCAGAGCTATCCAGGCTAACACTCTTCCCCTTTTCAAGAGTGATAAGTCTCTCAGACATAGCTGTATTTAACTGTTTTAGCTCGCAGATCTCCTGTCTCATTTTACCATTGTGTTCCAGGATTTCATCATCAAATTTCAAAACACTTAAGGTGGTCTGACATTCACTAAACACTTCTTGTTCATCTTCAGATTGAAGTTTTTCAAGCCTTTTCTGAAGTTCTGAATTTTCTATTATGACAGTCTCCAAGGTTTCAGAAATCAATCTATTTTCATTTTCAAGGCTCACTGATTTAGATCCAGATTCCTCAGTTTGGTTTTTGAGTCTAGCATTTTCAGATCTCAGATATTCCAGATCTGAAGTAATAGAATCAAGATCAGTCAGCTGTCTTCTAAATATTTGATTTTCAGTTTTCAGAGTATCACTGTCCTCACCAACACGTTTAGAATTCTCAAACATATCTAGCTGTTTTTTCATAGATCTGTTTTTCTTGCTCAATTTATTGCTAGATCTTAACAACTTGGAATAAGCATCTACCCAATCATCTAAGGTATAGTCCGCAAAGGGATTTACCTGAACTTCGTTCTCTTCTTCATCACTGTGGCTGCTGCTATGGTCGCTCCCATCAGCCATCATGCAGTTTTCCTTCTCTGTTCTGCAAGTTAGTTTCATCTTGTCCAGAATATCCCTAGCAGACCTGCAATCATGAAGGCAAAAGTGTAAAGCCTTGTTGATGGATGCTTTTATCAGTTTTATAGCTTTCTGATTTTCTCTATGCATTGATCTATGACGATCAGTCCATTTGGACTCTTTTCGTGGTAATCTATGAGGACCATGAGTAATTAACTTCTACAAATTGGGATTATCTAGATTGACGTAGTTACGCAAACTACTGAACCATGACTCAAAGTTAGACCCATTGAAAACCAGTGGAAGAGCCATTTGTAGGCAATGATCAATTAGACAAAGATCAAGGAGCAGCAAATCGGAATAAACACCGAGAAGCACGGGGATCACTGCAGATCGTTGGATCTTGAAGCAGTAACTGCTCTGATACCAATTGTTAGGTTTCGGTGCAGTATTCAGAGGGGGGGGGTGAATGAATATAACCCGTTAAAAACTTCACCCAATTAAAACTAGAATAATAACAAGACAGATTCGACAATCTGAAGCTCAACTGGAATTTCGCTCTCTTGACAGATTAAAATATTTTAAGAAAACTAATCAACACTTCTGCTCAGCCAAAAGCCAAACGCTTAGAGCGCCCCTATGCATTCATCTAGCGGAAGCACAAATGAACAAATCAAACCACAATGCACAAGGGGTTTTTAGGTGGTTCGGTCCTCCAGACCTACATCCACCCCACACTCAAACCGAGTGTGGTTTCCACTAGCTCACGCTAGAAACAGCAGACTCAGTCTGCAACAAACGCTGCCAAACAGCTTGACCAGGGGAACAACCTCCCCTCTTCCTCCCAACCGGAGGGAACCACTAGTGACACTAGTCACTAGCAAACCAGAGACACACGGTCTCTCTTCCTCCAGACCCGGAGGGAAACCCCTGGACTTGAATCCACAAGCCTAGAACTGGAGACAAGTCTCCCTTCCTCCAAACCGGAGGGAACCCACAAGTAGCACCCAGCTACTTGCAACCGGAGATAGCAATCTCCCTTCTCCTGAACAAACAGGAGGAACCCACAAGTGACTCCAGCCACTTGGAAACCAGAGACACACGGTCTCTCTTCCTCCACACACGGAGGGAACCACCGGACTTGCTACTCACAAGCCCAGAGCCGGAGGAACAAGCCTCCCTTCCTCCAACCCGGAGGGGAACCTAGAGACCCAAGTCTCTCTTCCTCTGAACCCCAGAGGGAAGCACAACCGGAGATAAATCTCCCTTCCTCCAACCCGGAGGGAAACAACCGATGACACCCTGTCAAAGGCAATCAGAGACGCAAGTCTCTCTTCCTCCACACGGGAGGGTACCAACCACAAGTAGCACCCAGCTACTTGCAAACCGAAGACACAAAGTCTCCCTTCTCCTGAACCCACAGGAGGAACCCCGACCTCTCTACAGAGGATCGGAAATACAGTAAATGGATAAAAACAAAAACGAAACCAGCAACAGAAGGCTGAAAAGATAAAAACAAATGTGGCTCTCGCAGGAGCTGGCTGGCCTGGATTTGATCCACGGTTCAGCAGGAACAGATCTTCTGTTGAAGCTTCTGTCACTCTAGCTCTCTCTTCTTCTCTATTCTTCTTCCTCTTCTTCCCTTCACACTCTGCTATCTCGATCTCTTACTCACTCTCTCTTTCTTTCTCTTCCTCACTCTCTTTCTCTTCTTCTTTTCTTTTTCTTCTTCTCTGGATCGTGGCTCTCTGTATTGGCTTCTCTTCTTGCCAATTCGATCACGCTTCTTCTGTGGAAGAAGAGTCATATATATAGCAGCAGCAGCAGCATCAGCCACGACGTGTGACCTCCACATTTCCAGCCCTAAGAATTCGGACCACGTGGCAGTCTCTCAGCAGGCTTCATTCCAGCCTCGGATCACGTGCTGCCAGTCACTGGGAATGTTTCTTCCTCGGACCTGCAAGGAGATGTAAAGCCATTAAAACTATTAATACGCTGTATGGCCATTAACAATAGAGCTGCATGAGGTGTATAGAAACAACAAGAGGTGCACCGCACTGAAGACGACACGAGATACAGTGGTGATACAACGAGCACTACTAAGAGAACGACACGAGATAGAAAGAAAAACACACGAAGACAAAAACAACACGAAGACATGAACATAAAAACAACATGACATGACACACAGCGAAGAGAACAACATGTGCTGACAACATACACGAAGACGAGAACAGAAACCAACACGAAGTATGGTTTCAATACAAGAAAGACACGAGGTCTAGGAAGAACAAAAAATGACACGAAGTGAAACAGGAAGCAACACGAAGTGCTGCGATGTCCTGCACGCATGAGAACAAACCCGACACGAAGAGACGAAAACAACACGAGGTGAAGACACAAAGAGACAACGACACGAGGTGTAGATAACACGACACGAAGTCATGAGAGGAGAGACGACACGGAGTGTGGTCAATGCGATAAAGACACGAAGTCTAAAATGAAAGACCAATCACTAAGACAGAATACAAAGAATCAACACGAAGTGAAGTTGACACGAAGTGAGAACACCACGAAGACGATACAGTAATTGACACGGGTTGAAAACAGCACGAAGACAGAGCAGTGATTTGACACGAAGTCAAAATGACAAGAAATAAAACGACACGAAGTCGAAAACAGAAATCAACACGAGGTGTGATTTCAACATAAGAAAGACACGGGCTGATAACGACACGAAGTCGAAATTGACACATACTGAAAACAACACGAAGATGAAGGGAACCGTGCAATGTCTAGACTTGAAGTTCAGTTAAGTGTACAGACTTCACCAATGAATCACTCACTGTACAGACATACTATAGCAGTATGATGTACAGACTTTGATGAACAGTCTAAAGTATGGACTTTCACTACAAACAACAATGTATAGACTTCATGTAAAAGCCTAATGTATGGACATTGAAATCGAACACCAATGTGCAGACTTGACAGTGAAGACTAGAGTGCAGACTTCAAGTCTAACTGTGGATGTACAGACTTGAAGAATAAACCAGTGTATAGACTTGAAGATTGAAGGCGATGTATAGACCATGCACATACCAGAAGTCTAACACACACAATATATCAGTCATACACGTGCATTCTTCAGATGATATACAAATCACAATCATGAAGCTATCATCAAAGGACAATGTCAGCAGATAAACTGACTGAGCATATGAAGGCCTGAATGAACATTTCAGCAGGATGACTCACAGTGATTAACATCAAACACCAATCATCAAAACCAGATAAATCATTAAAACCTCAGCAATGAATGCTTTATGCATCAGTTTAACATGAAGCATGACTGATCATCAAATATGACTCTAAATGAGACTAACAGTGTATACACTTAGCCAAAGTATAGACTTTAAATCCAAAGCAAACGGCTGTACAAACTTGGAGATGTGAACCCAATGTACAGACTTGAAATGCATGAGCAAACAGCAAACAATTAGCCACTATGTTGCCCCAATCTAGCCATATTCATGAATTAGTTATTCAAGCAAACAATCAGATATTCAAGCAGTCAATCAGTCATCTAGCACACCTCAGTGTGACTCATGGTGTGTCAGTCATCATCAAAACCACACAGGGGCACAACACAACACTTATTCGTTCTGTGCTGTCATCTTTGGCAATATATTCAGCTAGTGCTGTTTCAATTCCTTGCACCATACAGAGACAGATTGGCAAATTGTGTGCTAACTTTTTGTGGCAAGGGGTCGATACTCAACATAGGAAGCATTGGGTATCATGGGATAGAATTTGTAATCCTATTGCTAGTGGAGGTCTGGGTATTAGAAGTATTGCTGATATTCAGATTTGTTGCCAAGTTAAACTCCTGTGGCTTTCACTGTTCAGTGATTCTCTTTGGGCTCGGTTTGTTAGGTGTAAATATTTGCAAGGTTGTCATATTTCTGATTGCACCTCTCCATATCCAGCTGGGATTAGAACCAGAGATTTTGTAAAAGCTAAAACTATTCTTCTTACTGGTCTTCGGATGATCATTAAAGATGGTTCATCTATTAACTTCTTCAAAGATACTTGGTATAAAGAGAAAGCTTTATCTGCCCAGGCTCCTTTTCAATCTACTTTTGAGGATTACTCTGCAAGGGCTGTATTAACAGATGCTCAACATAATGCTTGGAGTCAGATTACTGATCAACAGACCCAGTGGGACCTTCAGAACATTATTTTACAGAATGGCAGGGATATACCCATCTGGTCTTTATCTAATTCTGGAAAATTCAGTATCAAATCTACTTACTGATTTATAAAGGGGCAAATAATACAGCAGGGCAACTCAGGTTTCAGCAAGCTATTGAACACCAAATTTCCTCCGAGGGCTGCTTTATTCTGCTGGAAGCTCATACAGCAGGCGGTCCCAATTGACAGTAGAGTGCAATCAAGTGGTGTACATATGGCATCTTGCTGCTCCTGTTGTCAATTCTCTAAAAATAAAGAAGATGAAGATCATTTATTCCTGAAAAGTGATCCTGCTGTTTTTCTTTGGAATAAGTTTGGATCCCTCTTAGCTGATTCTAAACCAGATTCATCAAATTTTCGCCTGTGGCTAGAACAATTCATTTCAGAAATTCATATTACTTCTCCTAAAGGCTTTATAGCTCTTCTGGTGGTTATCTTGATATCTTGGGAGACTTGGAAATATCGATACTTGGTCAGGTATGAAGGTGGCTCTTCCAATATTTTAAGGATGGCTGATAACATTCTTTTGGAGATTAAACAAATTGTGCAGCATTCCCATTTCAGACATGGCATTAGTCATGATTACTGGAAATTAATTCATGAATTTGGTATTGATGTTAACATCAAACGGCCGGCATTTGTTATTATTAGATGGAATCCCCCTTCTGTTAACTACTCTCTAAATATTGATGGGGCTTATAAAGGTAATCCAGGGCCGGCTGGAGGTGGTGGCTGCATCCGAAATCCCTATGGTCAAGTTTTGCTGAGTTTCTCTTATTTTTATGGTAATGGCACAAATATGATTGCTGAAGGAAGAGCTCTTTTGAATGGCCTGCGCCTAGCCAATCTGCATTCTATTCCTTTATCAATCATTTATACGGATTCTATGGTTATGTGATGTGACACAAATATGCAGCAAGCAAAAATGAACCCTTGGACTTAATTCGCATTCACAACCACAAGATTGGGAGCAACTTGAGAGTCGCCGTTACACCGCGCGCACACGTTTCCCGGGGTGACTCGGTGATGCCGAGTCGAGGTTGTGGAGAAAGCCCCTGGCTGGCTATAGGACCAGCACCGCTAAGATTGTCCCTCCCGAGGATATGAACCCCACAAATAAGGGCGGCCGGGTGCCTTGGGGGCACTAGGTCACTCGCTCACTATCATCCACGGTGACCACACAAGGGTTGGTGGCTCCGGGGTCGGGCACTCTCTCACTGACCAGCAGATAAGTTTTGCAGATATGAAATGAACAGGAGTAATGAGCAAGGGTAAGAGTTCACCTAGTTGGTTTGAAGAAACCAACCTCGTTCGGAGACGAGGGCGAGTGGGGAAGTGTGGATTTCCCCGCACACTGCGCCGATGAAGCTTGACCTGTTTTAAACGGTTACAATCACTACGCCTCACACAGGAGGGTGGACTTGGGGTGGGGGTCTTGCTGTTACAATCAAACACTACCTCCACACAGGGAGGGGCGTTAAGCCAGCCAGGCGGGGAGGGAAGATTTGCTGAGAACCCGAGAGAAGGAGCCGCCGCCGAGTAGCCTTGCTTGCTGTGAGAGGTGACAGTCAGTTGGTGTAACGGCCGTAGATCCTGATCAGGAATTTTTCCGATGACGAAACCAGGGGGGATCTCTTCGTACAATGAACCTGAACACCCCAGAATTATGTTGATTTCTTTTGATGTCGTCACTGGCTGTGGCGGAGGTTCGAACAGGACGACAGGATCTGGGACTGGCAGATACTAATCTGATGCAGCAGGTTGCAGAGAGTGCTCCGGCCGCTTCTGGACTCCGAATCATGAACCGCCAGAACTTATGGAACCGTGGACGAGCCTTCTTTGCAGCAAAACTGTGGGGAAGCCGTCTGATGTCGGAGAAGACTGGAGGGTTCAGAGGAGTGGAGGCCGGTCGCTGTGGACTGTGGGAGGCAGACTCGCGCAGCCGAGGGGGAAAATTGGTAACTTTGGACTCCAGATGCCGAACGCGGTTCTGCTTCTTGATTCTGATAGAGGACTGGAGGAGGAAGATCTTTGTAGAAGGGCTCTTGGCCTGATTCCTCCATCGTTGATCGTGGTGTAGCTTCTAACCGGATTCAGGCACTCTGCAGAGGGAGCCCAGCGCAGTCGGGGGAGAATGGTTCTCTCGGACAACCCCGAACTCAGAAAGGGACGGGATCACCTTGCCTGCAAAGCTAACTGGACGACCTTTCCAGAATGGTATGATACGCCTTCAGACGACGCCATATGATTCCGTGGCTGCTCCTGCAAATCGACACTTTCTCTGCCACCTGCAGACTTGGGCAGAGTGAAAGAGATGGTGGTGAAACTAGGCTAATGGAAGTGGTAGTTAGCAATAGTAGCAGTGGTGGGATGATGGCTGATGGGGGAGGGATGTTTAGGAGTGGTGGGAGGGGTGGAGCAGGGAATGTGGAAGTCCAAGAGGGTGGAGGGGTGAGAGGGCCGCAGCTAGGAGAGGGGGATGGAGGGGGTCGGCCAAGGCAAGGGGGTGGATAGGTGGGAAGGGGGGGTTGCGCAACTTGTGGTGGGAGTGGGGTTTGATTCCCCTAGGGGAATGAATGGGGGTGTGGGGGAGTGGAATGGTTGCTTGGGGAAGAGGGAGGGGTGCCTTGGAGGTGGGGAAGGTGTATGGGGAATGGGAAGGGTTGCTTGGGGAAGTGGAGGTATTGATGGGAGTTATTGAGTCTTGGGAGGTGAAGGGTTGTGTTTAATGGGGTGGGGCTGATGTGGCAAGTGGGGGAGGTGAAGGGGCAGGTTCGCCCAAGGGAGAGAGAGAGAGGAGGAGAGAGAGAGGGGTTCGCCCCCTTTAGTGTGAGAGAGAGAAGAAAGAGCTAGAGAGAGAGAGCTAGAGAGAGGGGGGCACAATTCTTGTGGCAAGTTTTACTCAAATATTCATTACTGAACTCAAGTGGAGTTGGGGTCCTATTTATAGGAAACCCACTTTTACGTATAAGACCCTGACTTTTAACATACTAACAGATAACCGAGGAAGGGGGGGTGCACCCATGGGCCTAGCCCAAAGAAATAGGCCCAATAGCAAGCACCATAGCCTAATGAGACTCGAACTTAGGGAAATGACCGGATAACCTAGGTACAAGACTCAAATAAAAGGCAAATTACATGATCATGACTCAAGTAAAAAAGGGGAAAACAACAAGATGACCCCATGGTAAGCACTAAGGTCCAATCCAGAAGAAGGGTTGCTCCCTAGCTGCCTCCAGGAGGGAGAGAGGTGCCAAGCCAGAGAGAATCGTGAGTGATGCCCTCATCAATTCTCCCGGGCTGCGAAGAGCTCGACTCTGTCGAGTAAAGACCCTCCCTACTGCGGTACTGCTCTAGAAGATCGGGGTCCAGCTGCTGGAGATCCTCCCGGCTCACCCAGGCATCGTCCGAGGGTGGTCGTCCCTTCCACCTTCAAGGGGTGGAATAGGCTGGATCTCCTCACTGGGTGTCACCGTGGGGCCCTTGTAGGGTACCAGGTCAGCCACATTGAATGTGGGACTTACTCCGTATTCTTCAGGGAGGTCCAACACATAAGCATTGGTGCCAAGTCGTCTCAGCACCTGGAAGGGGCCGGCTCCACGAGACCTCAACTTAGAGGTATTCCCAGGGAATAGCCTCTCAATTCTCACCATCACAAAATCACCAACTTGGAATTCTTGGTGGCGGCGGTGGGAATCAGCTGAGTTCTTGTAAATCTCATTGCTCTTGTGGATGTTTTTGCGAATATCTTCATGCAACTCTCTAAGGTGTTGTGCAAAAGACTCAGCAGTGATGGATACCCTAGCATGAGGGGGCAGGGGAATGAGATCTGTTGGCTTCCTGGGTTTGTAACCATGCACAACTTCGAAAGGACTCATGCCTATGGACCTATTGGTGGAATTATTGTATGCAAACTCGGCTTGAGGTAGAATGAGATCCCAATTTCCAGGGCGGTCCTCAACAAGGCACCGCAGGAGATTCCCTAGGCTCCGATTGACGACCTCGGTCTGGCCATCGGTTTGAGGGTGATAGGCCGTGGAAAATTTAAGCAGGGTCCTCATTAGATGCCAGAGGGTCTTCCAAAAGTAGCTTGTGAATTTGACGTCCCTATCTGAAATGATGGTCTTGGACAAGCCATGGAGGCGGACCACCTCATCAAAGAACAGACGGGCCACATGGGAGGCGTCAGAAGTTTTAGAACAGGGGATGAAGTGGCCCATTTTTGAGAATCTGTCCACTACAACAAAGATGGAGTCATGTTTCCTCTGGGTCCGAGGTAGCCCTAACACGAAATCCATGCTCAGGTCCTGCCATGGCCGATCCGGGACGGGTAGAGGGGTGTATAGGCCTGTGTTCTGTCTGACTTGCTTAGCAGTCGCACATGTGCGACATTGCCCCACGATTTTGGCCACATCCCTTTTGAGACTGGGCTAATAGAACTGTCCTTCAACCAAGCCAATGGTTTTGTGAACCCCAAAGTGCCCAGCCAGGCCTCCTGCATGTAATTCCCAGACTAATAAATCCCGTAGTGAAGTTCTAGGGATGCAAAGTCTATGTCCTTTGAAGATGAATCCGTCCTCTAGGATAAAACCCTGGTGTTCTTGGGGTGAAGGGGTGATTAGGTCGGCATGGACATGTCCAAAGTTGGGACAGTTTGGGTATTCTTCCTTAACCCGATCGAACCCTATTACTTCTACCCGAATGGTAGCTAGCAGGGAGATCCTCCTACTGAGTGCATCAGCAGCACGATTTTCACTTCCGACCTTATGTTTGATCACAAATGTGTAGGCCTGGATGTACTCGACCCATCGGGCATGCCGGGCATTCAGTTTCTGCTAGGAGTTGAGGTATTTTAGGGCCTCATGGTCGGAGAATATGACAAATTCTTTGGGCAAGAGGTAGTGCCTCCAATGCTGGAGGGATTGCACCACAGCATAAAATTCCTTGTCGTAGGTGGAGTATTTCATCCTGGCATCACACAACTTTTCACTAAAGTAGGCTACATGGTGTCCCTCTTGGCTGAGGATCCCGCCCATTCCTACCCCGGAGGCATCACAAGTCACCTCAAAGACTTTGGAGAAGTCAGGGAGGCATAATACTGGGGCTTGGGTCATCCTCTCTTTGAGCTCCTGGAAGGCCCTAGAAGCCGACTTGGTCCATACAAAGGTCCCCTTTTTAAGGCAGTCGGTGATAGGGGCTGTGACTGTGCTGAACCCACGGATGAATCTCTGGTAAAAGGTGGCCAATCCATGGAAACTCCTGACCTCATGGAGGGTGCGGGGCTCCGGCCAGTCAATGATAGCTCGGACCTTCTCGGGGTCCATGGATACTCCCTTAGTGGAAACCACATACCCAAGGAAAGTAATAGACTCAGTCAGAAAGTGGCACTTTCCTGGGTTGGCATAGAGACTCTCTTTCCTAAGGACCGCACAGACTTGCCTAAGGTGGTTGAGGTGGGCCTCCCTAGTCTGGCTGTAGATAAGGATGTCATCGAAATAGACCACTAGGAAGACTCCTATGTAAGGTCTAAGGACCTCTGTCATGAGACGCATGAAGGTACTTGGGGCATTTGAAAGCCCGAAAGGCATCACTAGCCACTCATAGAGCCCATCTTTGGTTTTAAAGGCAGTTTTCCATTCATCCCCTGGCCTTATCCTAACCTGATGGTAGCCACTTTTGAGATCTATTTTGGAAAAAATGGTGGCCCCGGCTAGCATGTCAAGCATATCGTCAAGTCTAGGTATGGGAAACCTATATTTGACTGTGATCTTGTTGATGGCCCTGCTGTCGACACACATTCGCCATGTCTCGTCTTTCTTTGGTGTGAGGAGGGCTGGGACAGCACAAGGACTTTTGCTAAGACGGAGGAAGCCTTTTCTAATGAGTTCCTCCACTTGCCTCTTCAATTCAGCATGCTCAGTGGGGTTGAGGCGATAGTGGGGAAGGTTTGGGAGGGTGGCCCCTGGGACAAGGTCAATAGCATGTTGGACATCCCTCATGGGTGGCAGTTGATCGGGGAGCTCTTCGGGGAACACATCCTTGAATTCTTCTAAGAGAGGGTAGATTTCCACGGGATGAGGGTTGGAGGGGGTGGGTTCCCCGAGGCATATGACTACAGCGTATACGGGTGTTCCGAGAGCTACCTCTTCCTCGAGTTCTTGTCTAGTGATGAGGTGTAGGCCCTTGGTGGGGTTCTCATGGGTGGACGGTTGACTTGTTGGTTGGGTTGGGGGTGATGAGACCCCTGGGCTTTGAGGTGGTGTAGGGAGAATTCCCTTGGAGGGTGGTTCCTTTCGGGGTGGTGAAGGGTTGAGGCGAATGGTCTTCCCCTCGTGTTCAAAGGTGCATGTGTTCGTTTTCCCATAGATGGTAGCATTAACATCATATATCCAAGGTCTCCCTAGTAGGATGCTTCCTACAGCCATAGGTATGATGTCACACCATATTTGTCCTTGGTAGGACGAAAAGGTGACGGGGATAAGACAACATGTGTTGACGGGTAGGGAATGGTTGTTTATCCATGATACCCGATATGGTTTGGGGTGGGGTGTTGGGGTAAGCCCTAGGAGCTTGACGGTGTCCGGGGACACGGCGTTGACACAACTTCCGTTGTCTAGGATGACCTTCCTAACATGGTTCCCGATTTTGATGAAGGTGTGAAAAATGGAAGTCCTCCGCCAGTCGTCCTCTTGAGGTTGGGTAAGGGTGCACCTTATCACCCCTAGGTGGGTGGAGTGGGGGTCATTTTCTACACCTTCCTCAAAGAATTGCTCCTCGTATTCCTCTTCCCACCCTAAAGCAGCCTCGTGTTCCTCAATAGTATTCTCATGGGTTTCCTGGGATGTGGTAGGTCCGCCCTCAATAACAAGGCTCGACAACCCCTTGGAAGGGCATTGGGAGGCTATGTGGCCATAACCATGGCACTGAAAACACTTAACCGTACTACTCCCTGGGGTCTTCCCTTTGGAGGCTTCCTCCCTTCGGGGAGGAGGGTTGGACGGAGTGGCCTTTGTGGGGGTAGGATTGGTTGGCTGGGGGTAGGGCCGAGTGGGGGTTCCCCGACTGGGAGGAGGTGTTCTCAACAGGGGAGGGAGGTTGGGTCGGGGTCCCGGGCCCTTGGGGGGGGCAAACCTTGAGTTCCTAGAAAACCTTTCTACATCCCGGGCTATTTGATAGGCGACCTCAAGGCTATGAGCTTCCCTCATGAAAAGTTCCCGTTTGATGTGGGGAAGGAGACCATTCCTAAACCGAGATAAAGTGACGGCTGGCTCTTCGACGACACCACACCTTAAGAGGTATGAGTCAAATTTTTCTATATACTCTTCCACGGTCTTTCCCTCTTGGGTAAGGCTTTGCCACTCGTCAAGGAGGAGTTGGCTATAGGAATTGGGAAGGTATTTGCTTCTGAGTTGGGTTTTCATGTCAAGCCAAGTGTCAATGGGTTCCTCCCGCCTAATCCTCCTTTGGCTCTCTACCTTTAACCAATATGTCTTGGCTCGTTTGAGAAGGTGCATCTTGGCCAACCTAACCTTTCTCTCCTCGGACATTGGGTACCAATCAAAGTATTGGTCCATGCCATGCTCCCATTCTTCATAGGCACTTGGGTTATGGGACCCATCAAAATTCGGAGCATCTACCTTGATCAATTCTTAAGAGGAAGTCATCCGGATCCTCTCGTGGTCGCCTCTCTTGATACAGAGGTTGTGGGGCTCTCTCTTGCTCACGATACCACTCATTCTCTAGGTCTTCCCTCTGATGTTCAACCCGCGGAGGAGGAGCCCTGTGGACATGATTCCTAGGTGGGGCCCTAGCTTCTTCTAATCTCTCTAATCGGGTGGAAAAACCATTCATTTGCTCCGTGAGGGCTTGAATGGCAGCCTCAAGTCGATCTGTTGGAGCTTGGGAAGCTTCCCTAGGGATGTTTTGGTTGCCTTGGAAATTGGAATCCATGGGTGGATCGGAAGTAGAAGGATCGGTCCGGTATATAGTACCCCTACGGGTGGACATGCACAAAGACAAGGTGACCGACACGGGATGGTAATGCAATTGCCCTAGGACCTAGGCTTGTAGAGACAAGTCTAAAACTTGCTCTGATACCACTTGATGTGACACAAATATGCAGGAAGCAAAAATGAACCCTTGGACTTAATTCGCATTCACAACCACAAGATTGGGAGCAACTTGAGAGTCGCCGTTACACCACACGCACACGTTTCCCGGGGTGACTCGGTGATGCCGAGTCGAGGTTGTGGAGAAAGCCCCTGGCTGGCTAGAGGACCAGCACCGCTAAGATTGTCCCTCCCGAGGATATGAAGCCCACAAACAAGGGCGGCCGGGTGCCTTGGGGGCACTAGGTCACTCGCTCACTATCATCCACGGTGACCACACAAGGGTTGGTGGCTCCGGGGTCGGGCACTCTCTCACCGACCAGCAGATAAGTTTTGCAGATATGAAATGAACAGGAGTAATGAGCAAGGGTAAGAGTTCACCTGGTTGGTTTGAAGAAACCAACCCCGTTCGGAGACGAGGGCGAGCGGGGAAGTGTGGATTTCCCCGCACACTGCGCCGATGAAGCTTGACCTGTTTTAAACGGTTACAATCACTACGCCTCACACAGGAGGGTGGACTTGGGGTGGGGGTCTTGCTGTTACAATCAAACACTACCTCCACATAGGGAGGGGTGTTAAGCCAGCCAGGCGGGGAGGGGAGATTTGCTGAGAACCCGAGAGAAGGAGCCGCCGCCGAGTCGCCTTGCTTGCTGTGAGAGGTGACAGTCAGTTGGTGTAGCGGCCGTAGATCCCGATCAGGTATTTGCCGAAGATGAAACCAGAAGGGATCTCTTCGTACAATGAACCTGAACACCCCAGAATTGTGTTGATTTCTTCTGATGTCGTCGCTGGCCGTGGCGGAGGTTTGAACAGGACGACAGGATCTGGGACTGGCAGATACTAATCTGATGCAGCAGGTTGCAGAGAGTGCTCCGGCCGCTTCTGGACTCCGAATCACGAACCGCCAGAACTTATGGAACTGTGGACGAGCCTTCTTTGTAGCAAAACTGGTGGGGAAGCCGTCTGATGTTTGAGAAGACCGGAGGGTTCAGAGGAGTGGAGGCCGGTCGCTGTGGACTGTGGGAGGCAGACTCGCGCAGCCGAGGGGAATATTGGTAACTTTGGACTCCAGATGCCGAACGCAGTTCTGCTTCTTGATTCTGACAGAGGACTGGAGGAGGAAGATCTTTGTAGAAGGGCTCTTGGCCTGATTCTTCCACCGTTGGTCGTGGTGTAGCTTCTAACCGGATTCAGGCACTCTGCAGAGGGAGCCCAGCGCAGTCGGGGGAGAATGGTTCTCCCGGACAACCCCGAACTCAGAATGGGACGGGATCACCTCGCCTGCAAAGCTAACTGGACGACCTTTCCAGAATGGTATGATACGCCTTCAGACGATGCCGTATGATTCCGTGGCTGCTCCTGCAAATCGACCCTTTCTCTGCCACCTGCAGACTTGGGCAGAGTGAAAGAGATGGTGGTGAAACTAGGCTAATGAAAGTGGTAGTTAGCAATAGTAGCAGTGGTGGGATGATGGCTGATGGGGGAGGGATGTTTAGGAGTGGTGGGAGGGGTGGAGCAGGGAATGAGGAAGTCCAAGAGGGTGGAGGGGTGAGAGGGCCGCAGCTAGGAGAGGGGGATGGAGGGGGTCGGCCAAGGCAAGGGGGTGGATAGGTGGGAAGGGGGGGTTGCGCAACTTGTGGTGGGAGTGGGGTTTGATTCCCCTAGGGGTATGAATGGGGGTGTGGGGGAGTGGAATGGTTGCTTGGGGAAGAGGGAGGGGTGCCTTGGAGGTGGGGAAGTTGTATGGGGAATGGGAAGGGTTGCTAGGGGAAGTGGAGGTATTGATGGGAGTTATTGAGTCTTGGGAGGTGAAGGGTTGTGTTTAATGGGGTGGGGCTGATGTGGCAAGTGGGGGAGGTGAAGGGGCAGGTTCGCCCAAGGGAGAGAGAGAGAGAGGAGGAGAGAGAGAGGGGTTCGCCCCCTTTAGTGTGAGAGAGAGAAGAAAGAGCTAGAGAGAGAGAGAGCTAGAGAGAGGGGGGGCACAATTCTTGTGGCAAGTTTTACTCAAATATTCATTACTGAACTCAAGTGGAGTTGGGGTCCTATTTATAGGAAACCCACTTTTACATATAAGACCCTGACTTTTAACATACTAACAGATAACCGAGGAAGGGGGGGTGCACCCATGGGCCTAGCCCAAAGAAATAGGCCCAATAGCAAGCACCATAGCCTAATGAGACTCGAACTTAAAGAAATGATCGGATAACCTAGGTACAAGACTCAAATAAAAGGCAAATTACATGATCATGACTCAAGTAAAAAAGGGGAAAACAACAAGATGACCCCATGGTAAGCACTAAGGTCCAATCTAGAAGAAGGGCTGCTCCCTAGCTGCCTCCGGGAGGGAGAGAGGTGCCAAGCCAGAGAGAATCGTGAGTGATGCCCTCATCAATTCTCCCGGGCTGCGAAGAGCTCGACTCTGTCGAGTAAAGACCCTCCCTACTGCGGTACTGCTCTAGAAGATCGGGGTCCAGCTGCTGGAGATCCTCCCGGCTGACCCAGGCATCGTCCGAGGGTGGTCGTCCCTTCCACCTTCAAGGGGTGGAATAGGCTGGATCTCCTCACTGGGTGTCACCGTGGGGCCCTTGTAGGGTACCAGGTCAGCCACATTGAATGTGGGACTTACTCCGTATTCTTCAGGGAGGTCCAACACATAAGCATTGGTGCCAAGTCGTCTCAGCACCTGGAAGGGGCCGGCTCCACGAGACCTCAACTTAGAGGTATTCCCAGGGAATAGCCTCTCAGTTCTCACCATCACAAAATCACCAACTTGGAATTCTTGGTGGCGGCGGTGGGAATCAGCTGACTTCTTGTAAATCTCATTGCTCTTGTGGATGTTTTTGCGAATATCTTCATGCAACTCTCTAAGGTGTTGTGCAAAAGACTCAGCAGTGATGGATACCCTAGCATGAGGGGGCAGGGGAATGAGATCTGTTGGCTTCCTGGGTTTGTAACCATGCACAGCTTCGAAAGGACTCATGCCTATGGACCTATTGGTGGAATTATTGTATGCAAACTCGGCTTGAGGTAGAATGAGATCCAATTTCCAGGGCGGTCCTCAACAAGGCACCGCAGGAGATTCCCTAGGCTCCGATTGACGACCTCGGTCAGGCCATCGGTTTGAGGGTGATAGGCCGTGGAAAATTTAAGCAGGGTCCCATTAGATGCCAGAGGGTCTTCCAAAAGTAGCTTGTGAATTTGACGTCCCTATCTGAAATGATGGTCTTGGACAAGCCATGGAGGCGGACCACCTCATCAAAGAACAGACGGGCCACATGGGAGGCGTCAGAGGTTTTAGAACAGGGGATGAAGTGGCCATTTTTGAGAATCTGTCCACTACAACAAAGATGGAGTCATGTTTCCTCTGGGTCCGAGGTAGCCCTAACACGAAATCCATGCTCAGGTCCTGCCATGGCCGATCCGGGACGGGTAGAGGGGTGTATAGGCCTGTGTTCTGTCTGACTTGCTTAGCAGTCGCACATGTGCGACATTGCCCCACGATTTTGGCCACATCCCTTTTGAGACTGGGCCAATAGAACTGTCCTTCAACCAAGGCAATGGTTTTGTGAACCCCAAAGTGCCCAGCCAGGCCTCCTGCATGTAATTCCCAGACTAATAAATCCCGCAGTGAAGTTCTAGGGATGCAAAGTCTATGTCCTTTGAAGATGAATCCGTCCTCTAGGATAAAACCCTGGTGTTCTTGGGGTGAAGGGGTGATTAGGTCGGCATGGACATGTCCAAAGTCGGGACAGTTTGGGTATTCTTCCTTAACCCGATCGAACCCTATTACTTCTACCCGAATGGTAGCTAGCAGGGAGATCCTCCTACTGAGTGCATCAGCAGCACGGTTTTCACTTCCGGCCTTATGTTTGATCACAAATGTGTAGGCCTGGATGTACTCGACCCATCGGGCATGCCGGGCATTCAGTTTCTGCTGGGAGTTGAGGTATTTTAGGGCCTCATGGTCGGAGAATATGACAAATTCTTTGGGCAAGAGGTAGTGCCTCCAATGCGGAGGGATTGCACCACAGCATAAAATTCCTTGTCGTAGGTGGAGTATTTCATCCTGGCATCACACAACTTTTCACTAAAGTAGGCTACAGGGTGTCCCTCTTGGCTGAGGATCCCGCCAATTCCTACCCCGGAGGCATCACAAGTCACCTCAAAGACTTTGGAGAAGTCAGGGAGGCATAATACTGGGGCTTGGGTCATCCTCTCTTTGAGCTCCTGGAAGGCCCTAGAAGCCGACTTGGTCCATACAAAGGTCCCCTTTTTAAGGCAGTCGGTGATAGGGGCTGTGACTGTGCTGAACCCACGGATGAATCTCTGGTAAAAGGTGGCCAATCCATGGAAACTCCTGACCTCATGGAGGGTGCGGGGCTCCGGCCAGTCAATGATAGCTCGGACCTTCTCGGGGTCCATGGATACTCCCTTAGTGGAAACCACATACCCAAGGAAAGTAATGGACTCAGTCAGAAAGTGGCACTTTCCTGGGTTGGCATAGAGACTCTCTTTCCTAAGGACAGCACAGACTTGCCTAAGGTGGTTGAGGTGGGCCTCCCTAGTCTGGCTGTAGATAAGGATGTCATCGAAATAGACCACTAGGAAGACTCCTATGTAAGGTCTAAGGACCTCTGTCATGAGACGCATGAAGGTACTTGGGGCATTTGAAAGCCCGAAAGGCATCACTAGCCACTCATAGAGCCCATCTTTGGTTTTAAAGGCAGTTTTCCATTCATCCCCTGGCCTTATCCTAACCTGATGGTAGCCACTTTTGAGATCTATTTTGGAAAAAATGGTGGCCCCGGCTAGCATGTCAAGCATATCGTCAAGTCTAGGTATGGGAAACCTATATTTGACTGTGATCTTGTTGATGGCCCTGCTGTCGACACACATTCGCCATGTCCCGTCTTTCTTTGGTGTGAGGAGGGCTGGGACAGCACAAGGACTTTTGCTAAGACGGAGGAAGCCTTTTCTAATGAGTTCCTCCACTTGCCTCTCAATTCAGCATGCTCAGTGGGGTTGAGGCGATAGTGGGGAAGGTTTGGGAGGGTGGCCCCTGGGACAAGGTCAATAGCATGTTGGACATCCCTCATGGGTGGCAGTTGATCGGGGAGCTCTTCGGGGAACACATCCTTGAATTCTTCTAAGAGAGGGTGGATTTCCACGGGATGAGGGTTGGAGGGGGTGGGTTCCCCGAGGCATATGACTACAGCGTATACGGGTGTTCCGAGAGCTACCTCTTCCTCGAGTTCTTGTCTAGTGATGAGGTGTAGGCCCTTGGTGGGGTTCTCATGGGTGGACGGTTGACTTGTTGGTTGGGTTGGGGGTGATGAGACCCCTGGGCTTTGAGGTGGTGTAGGGAGAATTCCCTTGGAGGGTGGTTCCTTTCGGGGTGGTGAAGGGTTGAGGCGAATGGTCTTCCCCTCGTGTTCAAAGGTGCATGTGTTCGTTTTCCCATAGATGGTAGCATTAACATCATATATCCAAGGTCTCCCTAGTAGGATGCTTCCTACAGCCATAGGTATGATGTCACACCATATTTGTCCTTGGTAGGATGAAAAGGTGACGGGGATAAGACAACATGTGTTGACGGGTAGGGAATGGTTGTTTATCCATGATACCCGATATGGTTTGGGGTGGGGTGTTGGGGTAAGCCCTAGGAGCTTGACGGTGTCCGGGGACACGGCGTTGACACAACTTCCGTTGTCTAGGATGACCTTCCTAACATGGTTCCCGATTTTGATGAAGGTGTGAAAAATGGAAGTCCTCCGCCAGTCGTCCTCTTGAGGTTGGGTAAGGGTGCACCTTATCACCCCTAGGTGGGTGGAGTGGGGGTCATTTTCTACACCTTCCTCAAAGAATTGCTCCTCGTATTCCTCTTCCCACCCTAAAGCAGCCTCGTGTTCCTCAATAGTATTCTCATGGGTTTCCTGGGATGTGGTAGGTCCGCCCTCAATAACAAGGCTCGACAACCCCTTGGAAGGGCATTGGGAGGCTATGTGGCCATAACCATGGCACTGAAAACACTTAACCGTACTACTCCCTGGGGTCTTCCCTTTGGAGGCTTCCTCCCTTCGGGGAGGAGGGTTGGACGGAGTGGCCTTTGTGGGGGTAGGATTGGTTGGCTGGGGGTAGGGCCGAGTGGGGGTTCCCCCACTGGGAGGAGGTGTTCTCAACAGGGGAGGGAGGTTGGGTCGGGGTCCCGGGCCCTTGGGGGGGCAAACCTTGAGTTCCTAGAAAACCTTTCTACATCCCGGGCTATTTGATAGGCGACCTCAAGGCTATGAGCTTCCCTCATGAAAAGTTCCCGTTTGATGTGGGGAAGGAGACCATTCCTAAACCGGGATAAAGTGACGGCTGGCTCTTCGACGACACCACACCTTAAGAGGTATGAGTCAAATTTTTCTATATACTCTTCCACGGTCTTTCCCTCTTGGGTAAGGCTTTGCCACTCGTCAAGGAGGAGTTGGCTATAGGAATTGGGAAGGTATTTGCTTCTGAGTTGGGTTTTCATGTCAAGCCAAGTGTCAATGGGTTCCTCCCGCCTAATCCTCCTTTGGCTCTCTACCTTTAACCAATATGTCTTGGCTAGTTTGAGAAGGTGCATCTTGGCCAACCTAACCTTTCTCTCCTCGGACATTGGGTACCAATCAAAGTATTGGTCCATGCCATGCTCCCATTCTTCATAGGCACTTGGGTTATGGGACCCATCAAAATTCGGAGCATCTACCTTGATCATTCTTAAGAGGAAGTCATCCGGATCCTCTCGTGGTCGCCTCTCTTGATACCGAGGTTGTGGGGCTCTCTCTTGCTCACGATACCACTCATTCTCTAGGTCTTCCCTCTGATGTTCAACCCGCGGAGGAGGAGCCCTGTGGACATGATTCCTAGGTGGGGCCCTAGCTTCTTCTAATCTCTCTAATCGGGTGGAAAAACCATTCATTTGCTCCGTGAGGGCTTGAATGGCAGCCTCAAGTCGATCCGTAGGAGCTTGGGAAGCTTCCCTAGGGATGTTTTGGTTGCCTTGGAAATTAGAATCCATGGGTGGATCGGAAGTAGAAGGATCGGTCCGGTATATAGTACCCCTACGGGTGGACATGCACAAAGACAAGGTGACCGACACGGGATGGTAATGCAATTGCCCTAGGACCTAGGCTTGTAGAGACAAGTCTAAAACTTGCTCTGATACCACTTGATGTGACACAAATATGCAGCAAGCAAAAATGAACCCTTGGACTTAATTCGCATTCACAACCACAAGATTGGGAGCAACTTGAGAGTCGCCGTTACACCGCGCGCACACGTTTCCCGGGGTGACTCGGTGATGCCGAGTCGAGGTTGTGGAGAAAGCCCCTGGCTGGCTAGAGGACCAGCACCGCTAAGATTGTCCCTCCCGAGGATATGAAGCCCACAAACAAGGGCGGTCGGGTGCCTAGGGGGCACTAGGTCACTCGCTCACTATCATCCACGGTGACCACACAAGGGTTGGTGGCTCCGGGGTCGGGCACTCTCTCACCGACCAGCAGATAAGTTTTGCAGATATGAAATGAACAGGAGTAATGAGCAAGGGTAAGAGTTCACCTGGTTGGTTTGAAGAAACCAACCCCGTTCGGAGACGAGGGCGAGCGGGGAAGTGTGGATTTCCCCGCACACTGCGCCAATGAAGCTTGACCTGTTTTAAACGGTTACAATCACTACGCCTCACACAGGAGGGTGGACTTGGGGTGGGGGTCTTGCTGTTACAATCAAACACTACCTCCACATAGGGAGGGGCGTTAAGCCAGCCAGGCGGGGAGGGGAGATTTGCTGAGAACCCGAGAGAAGGAGCCGCCGCCGAGTAGCCTTGCTTGCTGTGAGAGGTGACAGTCAGTTGGTGTAGCGGCCGTAGATCCCGATCAAGAATTTTTCCGATGATGAAACCAGGGGGGATCTCTTCGTACAATGAACCTGAACACCCCAGAATTGTGTTGATTTCTTCTGATGTCGTCGCTGGCCTTGGCGGAGGTTCGAACAGGACGACAGGATCTGGGACTGGCAGATACTAATCTGATGCAGCAGGTTGCAGAGAGTGCTCCGGCCGCTTCTGGACTCCGAATCATGAACCGCCAGAACTTATGGAACCGTGGACGAGCCTTCTTTGCAGAAAAACTAGTGGGGAAGCCGTCTGATGTTGGAGAAGACCGGAGGGTTCAGAGGAGTGGAGGCCGGTCGCTGTGGACTGTGGGAGGCAGACTCGCGCAGCCGAGGGGGAAAATTGGTAACTTTGGACTCCAGATGCCGAACGCAGTTCTGCTTCTTGATTCTGACAGAGGACTGGAGGAGGAAGATCTTTTTAGAAGGGCTCTTGGCCTGATTCTTCCACCGTTGGTCGTGGTGTAGCTTCTAACCGGATTCAGGCACTCTGCAGAGGGAGCCCAGCGCAGTCGGGGGAGAATGGTTCTCCCGGACAACCCCGAACTCAGAATGGGACGGGATCACCTCACCTGCAAAGCTAACTGGACGACCTTTCCAGAATGGTATGATACGCCTTCAGACGATGCCGTATGATTCCGTGGCTGCTCCTGAAAATAGACCCTTTCTCTGCCACCTGCAGACTTGGGCAGAGTGAAAGAGATGGTGG
Source organism: Amorphophallus konjac (assembly GCA_022559845.1). NCBI lineage: Eukaryota > Viridiplantae > Streptophyta > Magnoliopsida > Alismatales > Araceae > Amorphophallus > Amorphophallus konjac. The sequence continues at coordinate 159,035,503 of CM040122.1, read as the reverse complement.
TGAAACTAGGCTAATGGAAGTGGTAGTTAGCAATAGTAGCAGTGGTGGGATGATGGCTGATGGGGGAGGGATGTTTAGGAGTGGTGGGAGGGGTGGAGCAGGGAATGAGGAAGTCCAAGAGGGTGGAGGGGTGAGAGGGCCGCAGCTAGGAGAGGGGGATGGAGGGGGTCGGCCAAGGCAAGGGGGTGGATAGGTGGGAAGGGGGGGTTGCGCAACTTGTGGTGGGAGTGGGGTTTGATTCCCCTAGGGGTATGAATGGGGGTGTGGGGGAGTGGAATGGTTGCTTGGGGAAGAGGGAGGGGTGCCTTGGAGGTGGGGAAGGTGTATGGGGAATGGGAAGGGTTGCTTGGGGAAGTGGAGGTATTGATGGGAGTTATTGAGTCTTCGGAGGTGAAGAGTTGTGTTTAATGGGGTGGGGCTGATGTGGCAAGTGGGGGAGGTGAAGGGGCAGGTTCGCCCAAGGGAGAGAGAGAGAGGAGGAGAGAGAGAGGGGTTCGCCCCCTTTAGTGTGAGAGAGAGAAGAAAGAGCTAGAGAGAGAGAGAGCTAGAGAGAGGGGGGGGGCACAATTCTTGTGGCAAGTTTTACTCAAATATTCATTACTGAACTCAAGTGGAGTTGGGGTCCTATTTATAGGAAACCCACTTTTATATATAAGACCCTGACTTTTAACATACTAACAGATAACCGAGGAAGGGGGGTGCACCCATGGGCCTAGCCCAAAGAAATAGGCCCAATAGCAAGCACCATAGCCTAATGAGACTCGAACTTAGGGAAATGACCGGATAAACTAGGTACAAGACTCAAATAAAAGGCAAATTACATGATCATGACTCAAGTAAAAAAGGGGAAAACAACAAGATGACCCCATGGTAAGCACTAAGGTCCAATCCAGAAGAAGGGCTGCTCTCTAGCTGCCTCCGGGAGGGAGAGAGGTGCCAAGCCAGAGAGAATCGTGAGTGATGCCCTCATCATTATGGTTGATCTGCTATCCAATAAGAAAGATCCCCCTTGGTCCCTCCTTCCATGGTGGGCAGAAATTCAAGAAGTCTTCCATTTGTGTGGCTGCCCCATTATTCACACCTACAGAGAAATCAATCAGGTTGCTGATGCCCTTGCTAATTATGCTATATTCATCGGCCACAACAAGGAGTTTCATTCTTTTAAAGATCTGCCTATCTTAGCCAAAGCTTATGCTTTAGCAGACGCCTCTTCTGTTCCTAATTTTCGTAGGTTCTTTGTATAGACCTTTTTCAGTTTCATTGTACTAGAGACTTGGTCTCTCCGGTCTCTATTGAGTTGTACAGTTTCTACACAAAAAGAAAAGTAATAAAATCTGAATTTAGTGGTTTGCTTGGTAGAGTGAGAACATTCCCTTCCTCTGGAATGGGGGTGCACTCTTCCTTCGGCCGCTAGATGACTTTGTGTTGCATAAAAAAAATTGCTAAGAATTTAGTTTAATTCATAGAAATAAATCCTAACATGATGAAAATATCTCTAACATGTTAAAATAGCTCCAGCACATGATTCTACTGGTAAGGTGATAAAAATATATTTTTCTTGCTGGAATTAATTTTTAACACACTAAAAATACATTATTAGGCGTTAAAACTAACACGTAATATGCTATAGTGAGTTTTCTATGTAATTTTTGGATAAGTTAATAGGAGTAAGTTATCATACTGATTATTTATTTTTCTTGATAACAATAAGATTTTTATCATGCTGAAAAGTAAATTTTTCAATATTCTATCATCCATTTAATAGGAGAAATACGCTGATAAATAGTTTAATATACTAAAAATCATTTATATCATGCTGTCATCATCCTAATATGTTAGAAGAATTTTCGTCATGCTGTGAAGAATTTTATCATGCTGTAAGAAATAATTTAACATGCTAACATAATTTTATATGCATTTATTTCTATTATATAGATAACAATAGATTTCTATGAGTTAAAAATATCATTAATTCACAGAAATTAACTTTCAACATGCTGATAATATCAGAATATATTTTTCATGAATTTTTAGATATTAGGAATATTTTAGCATGCTGGATATATATTTTATATGCATTTATTCTCTATTATATAGATAAAAATAGATTTCTATGAGTTAAAAATATCATTAATTCACAGAAATTAACTTTCAACATGCTGATAATATCAGAATATATTTTTCATGAATTTTCAAATATTAGGAATATTTTAACATGCTGGATATATATATTTTATATGCTTTTATTCTCTATTATATGAAATAATATGATAAGAGGAAGATGCACAAGATATCAATGGAAATTCTTAATGAAATTTAGCAAACAAGATATCAATGGAAAGATAAGAGGAAGATGCACAAGATGGTATGCTCAATTTTAAGTTTAGCCTGTGATTATCCACGTGAAATCAAGCTTAATCCTAAAAGGTGCACTTAAAACCCTAACATAGACATATGCTTACTAAATCGAGAAATTAACCTAGTATGATTGATAAAAATTAGGGCTTTCAACGTTAAAAGGAAGCTAACATGATGAGGATTCCATTCATATATAATAATTAAAGTTAGGTCTGTTAGAACCTACCTTAAATGAAGATCAAACACAGCTACAAAAATACCCAACGATCCTTGATAGTCCTCAAAGATCCCTTGATAACTTCCTGAATCCCCAATAGAAATTGGGACTTTTACTGCCAAATGAAAGAGCTTGTCGAGCTGATCAAGAAAGACTATCTATTTACGAATTTTGGTTAAGATTACCAACCTGATTTGGAAGAACAAAACCACGACCTAGAATGAAGAACGAACCGGACAGTACCTTAGAAAAACCTCGATATCTCCTTGGATACCTAATAACAAATAGGGCTTTTATAACCGCTGGAAAGATCTCGTCGAGAGGAATAATTTGATATATTCATAAGCTGATTTTGGTTAAGGAAACCTTCCTCAATCGAAGGATCAAAGAGGAGAGGAAGGAGGACGACGACAGCCGACCCACCTCCACTAAACGACCAAGAACTTCCTAGATCTGAATCTAATGCAAACACCATAGCCACCAAATGAACGTAGACTCGTAGAGCTTCATTTTGATAGCTCATAGAGCTTCTGGAGACTTCGGAGTTGGGAAAAATCGACCACGCAAGGTGGTGTTTGAAAATGACGTCGCCAAGGTTGACTTCCACCAAACTCGGCCGCCACCATGTGCTAGGGCTAGGGTTTAGTTCGATTGATAGAGGGCTATTAATCCTCTATATATTACCTTTCATTTGCCTCTGGAATCACCTCATTTGGTTGAGAAACAAGCTCTAATTTGATGTTTTAAGATGGGGTGAATAGTGAACGCGAATTTCGGGTTAGGTGGGTTGAAAGTCGGACTTAACCCACTGATTAGGTATAGATAATGATTTTATTAGGCTTAGTCATAGAAGATAAAAGTGTTAGTCGATGCATCTATTATTTAATTACTATTTTTATGAATTTTTATATGGTAGACAAAATTTTCACTTCTACTATTCCGTAAATAGTTAAATATTAAGTTCGAAAGACTTAATCCACTAATTCGGCCTAATAAATGATTTGTTTTAGGGTTGGCCACAGAAGGAAATATTGTTAAACACAATTGATTCTACAAGAATATGATTTTTATTGATTTTTATAAAATAGTTGAAAAGTGACTTATTCTATTTATTAAAGAATTAATCTAATTAATTTTGAATAATTCTCATTAATTCAAATAAATTCCAAATAATTTCAAATAACTTTATAAATAAATTTCTAAAGAATTTGGGGTATTACAGTTATTATTATTATTATTGTTATTGTTGTCATCGCTGTTGTTTATCGCCGTTGTTTCGTGGTGGGGATCCGCGGGACCGCTACTGAGCCAATGAGACGAGACTCACCCCTTCTTTTTCAGGTGTTGCAGTTCCTCCTCAAGGTTTGGAGGTGTAGCGCTGAGGTTCGTAGTTGCCAACTTGCCAGAGCCGCAGGCATACCCAGCGATAGTGTAGACCCGTAGACTGTACTTAGTGGACTAGACTCTCTAGTTAGTTTAATAATTTAAAATATAACTTATTTCTTATTATTTAAATAATTAATTTTGTATTTATTTCTTGCATTATTTTAAATTTCAATGTACCTCCACATACCAATCATCCCTTTCGAACCTTTTAGCTGATGGGTGGCGGGCCAGGATTCGAATGATATCAGGTAATTCCCGATATCCGGATCTTGGGTCGTTACAAGCGGGGTGCATTTAACGGAAAGAGAAAAACTTTTGGAATTTCCCCAAAACTCTAGAAAAATTGAAACTGTAAATACGTCTTATCCTCTTGCATTTGGGGCTAAACTTCCACGGAAAAATCCCGAAAAGCCATAATTTGAATAGAATCTAAATCTTGACATTTAAAAAGAAATTTATCTACAAAAGGTATCCGAAACTCAAAAAATAAGATCTGAAACTCAGGGCATTACAGTTCTTCCCCCTTATACAAATTTCATCCTCGAAATTAAGTGATAACATGGCCGGCAAGGGAAGGAACTTACTCAAATATCTAGGGGAACTGCTGTCGCATCTCATCTTCTCATTCCCAAGATGCCTCACCTCCTTAGTGATGTTGCCAAACCACCTTAACCAGGAGAATAACCTTATTCTGTAGCCGCTGCTCACGCTGATCCTCAATGCGGATGGGATACTCCTGAAGAGATAAGTCTGGCATCACCTCAGGCCACACGGAGTCCTCCAGAATATGAGAACCATCCGACATGTACCTCCGAAGCATAGAAACATGGAACACATCATGCACAATCACCAACTCCGGGGGTAGTTGCAATCTGTACGCCACCTTACCGATGTGCTCCATAATCGGAAAAGGGCTGATATAGCGGGGACTCAACTTCCCACTCCGGTCGAAGCGCATCACCCCCTTCATAGGGGAGACTCTCAAGAACACATGGTCTCCCATTGCAAAGCTAGGAGGTTACCTCCTCTGATCTGTATAACTCTTCTGCTGACTCTACGCTGCCAGCAACTTCTGTCAAACCTGTTGGCCCCAAGTAAACCAATGCGTAGACAAGAAGGGGGGTTGAATTGTCCCACAAGTGAAATTTAGATTTTAATAGAAATTGTTGCACTAAAATTAAGCTGACAGATAGATCTAACTCAACTCAAGCTAAATCAGAGATTGAACTGATTCACTCTGTCTCCCAGTCTCATTCGACTAAGCATGAAAAGATAAGCAGTCAAACCACAAACAACAAACACACAATGTGAGAGAACTTTTAGGTGGTTTGGCAGGACCTTCACGTCCTCCTACATCCACCCCTCACCAAAATGGTGAGGATTCACTCGCTTCAATAAGAGCGCACATGGAGTGTTACCTCCAACACACACACGGAGACTTCGTCTCCAGAATGATCTGACAACCAGATCTACAAAACGCACACACACTCTGCCTGATGTGTAGCAAGCTTCACACGACCATGCGCAGACGGTCACACACACAAAATTTCTATAAATTCAGAAACAAAAGATGTTCAACAGAAGTAATTCAAAAGATTTGAAGATTAATATGATTTCCCTGATCCACAGTGGAAATTCTCCAGAAGAGGCGGATTTGTATGCAGCTTCACGAAAGTGTTCTTCCTCTTCTCTTCTTCTTCGTCGAGCTCACAGATCTCTCTCTTTCTATCTTTTTCTCTCTTTAGCACACAGAATTTTCTCTATTCAACACTCACGGATCTCTCTCGTTGCAGTTTTTCCTGCCTATCTATTTTGAAGAACAAGACCACTGGTATTTATATATCCGAGATTTTGAATTTTCGAAGTGGGTTTTTCTTCTAGCTGTGATTTCATTCGTCCAGGTGTTTTTGGAGGAAAAATACTGACATTATTAGTCGTACGGAACCTTGCCAGGTGTCTAGGATTCTGTGCCAATGATTGGCGATCGAAGGCACGTGACTTCTTTCAGTCACTCGTAAGTTGACCCATTTTTCAGCTTTACCGAGTTATTTTTCACCCTTAAGTTCCATTTGTCTCCCTTGTATACCCATTTGTCACCCTTATACTTCTGAAGCCGTCGCCACTTATGCCTTTTTCACCGTTGTGGATTTCTTGGTCGATGGTGTCGACTCCAAGGTCACCTGAATCGACTCTACCTCTAAGCTTTTCAAAGCATTCCAAAGCTTTCACCCTGACGGTGTATTATTCAACCTTAGGAAGTTATTTTATACCCTTAACGGCTATTTGTCAGCATTAGGGACCTATTTTTCACCCTTGTTCACTAGAGTCGTCGCCTTAGAGCTCTTTGTCTCTGCTTCAACAACTGTCGCCCTGCGACCCATTTATCACCACTAACTGCTCAAATGTCGCTATTATCTTCTATTTTTCACCATTACTGACCTATTTTTCAGCCTTGTTACTCATGCATTTCACTATAAATTTTTGTTCATCGTTGAAACCCATTTGTCAGTGATAGCTTCTATTTGATTTCTTGACTTCTTCAGCTGACCAAGACTTCTTGCAAACGCTTGTGTTGACTTATTTGACTACTTTGACTTCTTCAGCTGATAGGGTCTTCTGGTGATCTTTTGCGTTGACTTCAGGTCTAACTATTGACTGTGGGGCATGGAATGTAGTTCTCCTTATATCTCGTGAGCTCTTGCGTTGACTTCAGGTCTGATGGGTCCCCTTGATAGGGTTTGACATTTGACTAAGGTCAGCTGACTGGATTTTGAAGTTGAGCTAGAATAAAGTCGACTTGGCCTTCATCCAAGTCAACTTGACTTCATCTTTTCTTCAGCCTTCAACCCTCTCTCTTACTCTTCAGTCTTATGACTTATTTGACACTCGTAAATAGCTATTTGTCACCCTTAGCTTCTTCAGCTGGCGGGTGAGCTCGAGTCGACTTGTTGGCTTCTGAAGTCGACTTGAAATGACTTTTACTCCTGAATTTGACCATGTATGAGCAAAGTAAACACACCCTTGGTTAGAAAATATTCTTCCATGATTATCACAATATACACACACAATTTGTCATCATTAAAACCTAATCATCAAAATCAACATGGAGATCCAACATAACCGATTACACCAGCTTGATACACTACTGCACCAACTCAGGCCCTGTCAAGACTTGCTTATCGACCTCAAACCAACCAAGTGGAGTCCGGCAAGGTTGCCCATACAATGCCTCATAAGGAGCCATGTCGATGCTGGAATGATAGTTGTTGTTATAGGCGAACTCCACTAATATGATGAATCCAACTGCCTTGCCACTCTAGGCAAAATGATCTCAACATATCCTCTAAAGTCTAGATAGTCCAGTCTAACTGACCGTCCGACTAAGGGTGGTAAGCTGAGCTAAATGCTAACTCCATACCCAGAGCTCTCTGAAAGCTCTCCTAGAAACTAGAAGTGAAGCGAGGATCATGATCCAAAACAATGGAAATGGGGATCCCATGTAAGAGAACAATCTGCTCCACATATAAACGGGCCAATCTGTGCACACTCCAACTGACTTTGATCGACAACAACCGAGCTATCTTCGTCAGTCTATCCACTAGCAACCAAATACTATCATGCCCACTTGGAGTCCTCAACAACCCAACCATAAAATCTGTAGTCACGTGGTCCCATTTCCACGCAGGAACCTCCAAAGGCTGAAGTGTACCACTTGGTCATTGATGTTCGGCCATTACCTATTGGCAAGTCAAACACCTGGCCATAAACTCGGCGACATCCCTCTTCATGCTATGCCACCAAAACTACCTCTTCAAATTCTGATACATCTTTGTCGCTCCTGGATGTACGGTTGTTTGCGACCGCGGGGAGTCACTTGTCGTTTTGTCCTCGCGGCGGGGGTGTAGACTCGCCATTTACGGAAGGTCGAGATAGGTTGACTGGGCACGCGGGGATTCCGGGGGTATTGATAAGAAGGCAGAGAGAATGATATGAACGCATTGGAAGGGATGGCGTATGGTTCATCATTCTGAGAGACTGGGACAGGGATGGCTGGGTGGAATGCGGGTGTGCCAGTCAATTTCTCGACAATCACCTATGGAACCAAGGATTGATCGGGGAAGCATCGTCAGGACGCGGCACGTGGCTCGAGGGATCGGGCGACACGTGGATAGAAGGGGTTCCACGAGTACGAGTGCACAGGCGATTATGGGGATTCATGTACTGGACGTCTTTCCCTACCGGTCGCAAGCAATCGATGTTTATTTTACATCGGATTGAATCCGAACACCTTTGTTTCTACTGTCGAAGAGAGAGTCAGGGACCATGGGAGCCGCGACGTCGGGAGGGCTTAGTCCGTGCAACAGCGACAGGGCAACAGCAACACAACAGGGGTAACTGGGGGCAGTGAGACTGGTTCCAGCAAGGAGGGGAATCCGCTCCCCGACTGGATTACATGACTTATATGCCATGAAAGGCACTTATATGGGGGCATGAGAGCCCGATTACAATTGCTTACAAGCCACGGGATAATTCCGACATTCATGACGGTCCTCGAGTCATTGCATTATTGTGTGGGTAGTTCCGTATGTGTACATAGTGTCCATCAGAGGACCTATGACTCAGCAGGAAGGCACCTGGGGGGCGTCACAATGTATTCCTAACATGAGAGAGTGTCGAGGTATGGGAAGTGGGGGTGCCATAGGCACCATTGCGCGGGGGAAGTTGAGTGGTCGGGTGCCGCGGGCCCCGATGTGACTGGAGTAGCTGGCAGTCGGGTGCCGGGGGCACCGTTGTGACTGGTGTTGTTGGCCGTCGGGTGCCGGGGGCACCGTTGTGACTGAAGTAGCTGGGTAGTCGGGTGCCGGGGGCACCGTTGTGACTGGGGTAGCTGGCAGTCGGGTGCCGGGGGGGGGCACCGTTGTGACTTGAATGGTCGGGTGCCGCGGGCCCTGATGTGACTGGAGTAGCTGGCAGTCGGGTGCTGGGGGCACCATTGTGACTGGAGTTGTTGGAACTCGGGTGCCGGGGGCATCGTTGTGACTGAAGTAGCTGGGTAGTCGGGTGCTTGGGGGCACCGTTGTGACTGGGGTAGCTGGTAGTCGGGTGCCGGGGGCACCGTTGTGACTAGGGTAGCTGGCAGTCAGGTGCCGAGGGCACCGTTGTAACTGGAGTTATCGAGCGGTCGGGTACCACGGGCCCCGATGTGACTGGAGTAGCTAGCAGTTGGGTGCCCGGGGCGCCGTTGTGATTGGAGTTGTTGACAGTTGGGTGTCAGAGGCACCGTTGTGACTGGAGGAGGTGGGCGTCGGGAGACCTCGATGGTCATGCTCGGGGCCCGGTGTGACTGGCAGTCAGGTGCCGAAGGCACCGTTGTGACTGAAGGAGGCGGGCGCCGTGAAGAGGCTGATGCCCGAGTATAGGTACATGTGTTCAACTGGTTTCATGCTATATGAGATCCACGTGGGCTTTACAAATGGGCCGGAGTGGCCAGAGTACAATGGGCTCAAGCCACAGGACAATTCCGACGCATGGGTCGGTCCCCGGGTCAATGCTGGATAAGGTGGATATCCGCGTGTTTCATAGAGGGTCCCTCTCGTGGGACGGGTCATGTTCGCTTCGCCAAACGAGGGGCTATGACTGCATAGCCAGAGAAAGCATCGGGCTGGTATCTGGGTGAGGGTCGATCACGGCTTGAGTCGAGCGATCGGATGTGGCCTCGTGACTGTGGGGAAGTGTGATGTCATAGTGCGTACGTAGTTGCGATCGACGAGCACGCGAGGGGAAGTCCCGGCATGAGGGGGCGTTCACCCTTGTCATAACGTCACACACGCGGCGGGGGTAGACTTGTGTGTCATGGAGGAACACCGTGTGAGGGAAGTACACGCGACATACCCTTGGCGTCCTTAGCCAATGACCACACACAATTCTCCTTGCTCGTTGCCTGGAGCCGCTTGAAGCTTGGAGATCACCGAAAGCCTTGATGCATGTCTCTTCTGTTGTGCCTCTTAGGCACAAGCATGTGCAGTGTGTTTTGATGATAGCATGCTGGTTTGTGATTTGTTTTGATGATTGCAATATAGTCAGTGCATTATGATATTGTGTTTTGAATATGGCTGCTGATATGATTGCATAGGACTGCGTCTGATATACAGCATTGAATTCATGAGTTTGTATGAATATTGCATGATGCGTTGACGCATGGGATCATTGCGTCAACTCACTGGTCTGTCTCAGAGCTGGTCTATAAAAGCTTCCACCTGGTGCGTCGACGCAGTGGACTCAATGCGTTGATGCATTGGAATTGTTTTAAAAGAGCTCTTGCTTTGCTTCATGCATTAGACTAAACACTGTCCATCTGAGTGTCTCATGCAGAGTCAATTCATATAGTCTATACACTCTGGTCCGTGTTGTTCGTAAAGTGTATACATTGGCTGTCGGTTGCAAAGTCTACACATCAGACTGCATTGCATTTATTCATGGCTAAGAGTCTATACACTGGACTGTGTCATTGTGCATCATGCAAGTCTATACATTGGACTCTCATTCAAGCCTATACATTGCATTGGCTAAAGTCCGTCTCATTTAGAGTCTAAGGCAATGTCCATACACTGGGCTTGAAGTGTACACAATGAGCATCTCATGTAAGTCCATACATTCATAGTGCATTGCATTGGCTAAGTATATACAACGTCAGTTCATGCATTGTCTTAGGCTAAGTCTGTACAGCGTCAATGCATTAAGTCTGTACACTCGACTCGCCTTTGAATTGGTCAAGTGTGTACACTCCTTCACTGTAGCTTTCACGTCTCAAAGTCTACACATCAGACTACATTATGCATGATTGAGTTGAAGTCTATACAGAGTCTGCATCGTCTTGGTCATTGTCTTACTATTGAAGTCTGTACATCGTTTCACTGTAAAAGTCTATACAGACTTCAGCGTCTCATGCAGCGTCTCTGTTGAAGTCAAAGTATGTACAGCCCTTTCGCTTGGCAAGTCGATACATCCACAATGGAATTTCTTGAAGTCTGTACACTGTGCATCACTTGAATTCAAGTCTGTACATCGTGCTTCTATTGGTTGAAGTGTGTACAGCTTTTGCTTCGCCAAAGTCTGTACATTGGTCTGCATTGCATTGCATGAAGTCTATACATTCATCTGCATTGCATTGCATGAAGTCTATACACTGGTTGCTGCATTCTCATGAAGTCCATACATCGTCTGTCTTCATTGAAGTCTCACGAAGTCTGTACATTGCATGAAGTATATACATTACACGAGCTGAATGCTTACAAAGTCTATACACTCTCTCAGTGCTCACACTTGCTCATCTGCTGCTGATAAAGTCTATACACTATCTTCAGATGATGATAACAATGAAGAACAGGGTCGACGCTGGGAGTTCAATGCGTCCACGCTTCAGCTGAAGAGGATTTCAGATCTTCACCTGGCTGTGTCAACTCCATGCTACAGCAGCGTCGACGCAGTAGTTAATAAGGCAGAGTCCATAGCTCACTAGAATACTGCAGTGCGTCAACGCCATTGCAAGATAGCGTCGACGCAGCACGGTTATCTGCCGAAGACCTTGATCACTGGATTGCCGATGCGTCAACGTAGCATGCTGAGAGCATCGACGCAACAGCTAAAGAGACGCCTGTATACAAATGTACATGTTCGTGCGTCAACACCACCAACTGACAGCGTCGACGCAGTAGTTCAAGAAAGGGGCAACTTATCTCTGGCTGTCTTCAATGTGTCAACGCAGCAGGCTGATGGAGTCGACGCAGCAGTTAAAAAAAGTTGAAGATCTCTGATGGCTGCGTCAACTCCTTGGAGCAAGTGAGTTGACGCCATCTAACTCCAGTTGCTGAGGGTACTGGTGCTGGGCACGTGATCCAAGGATAAAGAGAATGCCCAGATGAGGACACGTGTACTGACAGCCTGCTGGATGCTGCCACGTGATCCGAATTCTTAGGGCAGGAACTGTGGAAGCCACACGCGCGCTGCTGCTGTTGCTGCTAGTATATAATGGAGCCTTCGTCTTCAGATGGAGGCTGATCGTGATCGAAGCCAGGGAGCAGAAGCTGAGAGAAGAATTAGAAGGAGAGAGAGCTTCCACGATCCAGCAGAAGAAGAAGAAAAGAAAGAGAGAAGAAGCAGAAGAGAAAAAGTGAGAGATAGAGAGCTCGAGCAGAGTGTGAAGAGAAAGAAAAGAGGAGAGAAGCAGACGTGAAGGAGTTGAGAAGAGAGAGAGTGAAGAAAGAGAGTGAGATCGAGGGAGATCTGTTCTTGATGGACCGTGGATCAAATCCAGGCCATCCAGCTCTTTAAGAGCCACATTGTGCTTTTCGTTTACAGCTTTCCGATGCTGTTATCTTGTCTTTTGTTTTCTATTTTACATTTTCTTTCAAGCTGTTAGCCAGCGGTTTGCAGAGGAGGACTCCTCTGGACAGCAAGCTGTGTTGCTCAGCGGGCAGTGGAGGTTTCCACTGGATGGGTAAGCTGTAATCCCCAGTGGTTGCAGTGGTGGATTCCACTGGACGGCAAGCTGTGAAGCCCAGCGGTTGTAAGGCAAGCTGTGATGCCCAGCTGTTCAAGCTGTGAGTCAGTAGTAAGCCACACTCGGGTTGAGTGTGGGGTGGATGTAGGTCTGGAGGACCGAACCACCTAAAAGCCTTTGTCTACTGTGTGATTGTTTTGTGGTTTGCCTAGCTTCTATATTTCTATCTTCGCACAGTAGATGTATGCTGAGGACGGTTCTTTATCTGTTCTGGGTGGCATTCGCATTGTGCCCACTATCTATTCAGTAGAAGTTTTCATTCCGCATTTGATTATGCTGCAGTAATTTTTTAACGGGTGATTGATCTATTCACCCCCCTCTAGATCACCCTTTAGCGTCCCAACAATTGGTATCAGAGACTTACTCTTTGTGCAGGACTAACATCCTAAAGAGGATCGGCCATGGATGCTAGAGGGCTAACAGCAGAGGGTCAGTCCACTACGAAGCCACCATTCTTCGATGGTTCCAACTTCCCATATTGGAAGAACCGGATGCAGGTCTTCCTCAGAGCCAAAGATTACGAGGTATGGAAAGTTATGAGCAAAGGTTCTTATGAGCTACATGAGAATGAGGAATTATGGACAAGAGAAGAAGTCCGGAAATCTACTCTGAATTGGAGCGCTATCAACGCCATTCAGTGTGCACTCCATCCCGCTGAATTTGATAGAGTGTCATCCTGCAAGATAGCGAAGGAGATGTGGGATACCCTCGAAGTTATCTATGAGGGAACATCTGAAGTGAGAGAGACGAGGGCAAATATGCTAGTGTCAAAGTATGAAGCATTTCGGATGAAGCCTGGTGAGACAGTGACCGAAATGTATGCTCGTCTGACCATCATCACAAATGGTCTAAGAAATATGGGAAAGAGTTATACTGATCATGAAGTTGTAAGGAAGATCCTTCGATCGTTGACTCCTATATGGCATACCAAAGCAACTGTGGTTGAGGAGTCAAAAGATCTACAAAAGATGAAACCCAATGAGCTGATAGGTTCCTTGATGACGTACGAGATGAATTTACTACAAGCTGAAGAGCTTGAAAACAGGAAGCCTATTGCTCTGAAGGCCAAGCATGGCTGCTCAAAACAGTCCAGCAGCATTGGATCATCTAGTGATCGGAATTCATCTGGATCAGATCTTGAAAAGGATGAAATAGCTATGATCACAAAAGTGTTCAGTAGATTTCTTAGAAGAGAAGGGAAGAATCTCTATAGAAAATACCACAGCATGAAGCAAAACAGGTATAAATTTAACCCTGCTGAAAAATCTGATGTTAATGCTTGTTATCATTGCAGGAAGACATGTCATATGAAAGCTGATTGTCCAGAGTTACAGAAAATGAAAGGAAGACCATGGAAGAAGGCGCCAAAGGGAAAGGCCATGGTCAGTACATGGAGTGATGAGGAAGAAGGCACACTGAGCACTTCCTCAGATAGTGGAAAATCAGAAAAGGACATCTGCTTGATGGCTAGAATGGAGATGAAGAAGAAGAGTCTGATCAGGTATCATCCCTCTTCGAACATTACACTATTTCTGATTGGGCAGATGCTTATGGAGACCTGTTAGATAAAGCTAATGATATTAAGAAGGAAAATAGACTCTTAAAGAAGAAAATGAACTCTCTGGTTAATGATAAATCTCTCTCTGATATAGTTGCATGCTTACAATCAGAGAATGACAAATTGAAAAATGCATGTTCTGATTTTGATGAATTAAAGCATGTTGTGATTGATTGTAGGAAAGAAAATAATTTACTGAAAAATGTTGTCGATGAGTTGAAATTGAAAATTCAGAAGTCTGAAAATGAAATAAAGACTTCAAATGAAAAATATGAAGCTGTTTTGTCAGTGAATGCTGAATTAAAGAAAACTATTGAAAATCTAGAAAATGAAAATTCTGACAAAATGAAAATCATTGAAAGCATGACCCAAGGAATTGAAAATCTAAATGCCTTGCTAGGGTCAAAAGTTAATTTCAGAAAGGAGGGTCTTGGTTTTAATCCCTCAGCTAAAGAGAGCTTTGAATTGAAAACCATTTCATGTGTGGGAGAAAAGAATAGAGGACCACTCATAAAAATGGTCAATGAAAAATTTGCCTTTAATAATGTTAAATCAAAAGGGTCCAATGCTAAGGACAAGGGAAAGCAGAAAGTTGTAGAGCCTAGAGCTGCATGCTCTTCTTCCAAGGATAAGTCCAAGGCTAGGAGTCAGCCAGCTAACACATCAAAACCCCAGCCCAAGGCTGCTAAGTCTCCATCACCATCAACTGCTCAGAAAAAGACCCAATATAAGTCAGTTCAGAAACCTAGAGGGTCAAAGGTGGCAGGGAGACCAAGTGCAGCTAGGAACCCATTTGCTCATCCCTATTTCCCTAGAGCCCAAGTCTATCATAACTTTCATCCTCAACCACTTAATAGGTTTGAGTGGAACCCTGTACACATGAGGTTCGGGTATCAGAATTTCCCCACTTGGTATCAGCCATATAGACCTCAGCCAGCTAGGAGATGGGATAGTCAGTTTAGGACATGGAGTCCTAGTCACCAAAGGTTTTTTGGTCAGCCTAGGACCAATTTGGGCCATAACCTTCAGTACATTCATTGGCCAAGGCACTGGCTGAAAAATAAAAATGTTTTTAATAAAATGAATGTCAGGACTACACAACAACCATCAAAGCACCAGAAAAAGAAAACTAAACCTGTTGGTGCTGAGAAAAAGAAAAATAACAAAAAGAACTCTCAAGCTGTAGAATCCACTAAACCTTCCATCTTTACACAAATGTGGATCCCTAAACAGCTGTTGTCTTGTTTTCACTCTCAAGTATCTGGTTCTGTCTTGGAGCCCAAAATATCTTGGGTTCCAAAACCTGCTCCCTAAGTGTGTTTGCAGGTATGTCTGGTAGCCGGGAACAAACTGATGAAACAGAAAAAGCTACTTCAGGCATATGACAAGAAGCAGGGCCAAAATCCTAAGAGCTGAAGGAAATTGGAGGCCTTGTCAAAAATCTGATGCAACACCAAGGGTAAAAATAAATCAATCTGGTAAAGCAGGTAAGTGATTTACTTTCAGAACTGAATTGTGAATTTCATGTTGATCTGCTTGTCTGAATTTTGATGATCTCTTCACTGAATTCAATTCTGAATATTTGATGCTCTTCTCATGCTGTTGTTTGCACTAAATGAATGAGATGCTAGATGCACTGCATTTTGCACTAGGCTAAACGGTTCTTTAATGTATAGAGTCGATGCATGTGTCTGGTGTCAATGCATTGCATGCTTGATTACATACTTGGACTGAGCTTGAACGGGTCAGTTAGTGCATACAGTCAATGCATGTGTCTAGTACTTGCATACATCATTTGCATGACTATCATTTGCCCATTGTCGTAGACTGCATGTTTTTCAATGCATAATAGGGCTGCTTTGCACTGCATTATCATTTGCCCTGGTATATCAAATGGTATGTTACTAAAAGGCAAGGAAATCTGCCCGGATGTTTCTACCATGTGTGAGATGGTCTTTGAGACCAGGTTCTCCGCCGAGTACCATGGGTCCTGCCTTCATGTAGAACAGTGCACTGCATCATATGATGAAAAATCTGAAAATTTGAAATGAAAATGATGCTTTTGATAAATTCTCTCTCTGATTGAATATTCTAAAATCATGAGCAGTTCATTAATTGTATTTCATGCACTTTGTCAGGGGGAGCTGAGAGTTCTATTCAATTCATTGAATCCTATTCACCTCTCAGTGTTCTCATTCAAATGATTCATATTCTTTGACATCAGTTGCTCATTGAACCATATTGCCAATTGCTATCTTTTCCCCATCATTTTCACTAAACAACAGCTTTGCATCTGGTTTAGTACATTGAATGGTGATTATTGCAATTGTTCACTTATAAGAATCACACTTACAAATTGAAAGGAACAAAATGTTTAACCTTTATAAATTGGAAAGTTAAGTGTCTGCACTTCAGAATTTGAGATAAAAGAAAACTTTTATAGCTCTTAATCTTTGTCTCATAGCTAAAATAGAAAAAGTTTTTGTAATGCCTAATGTGTTGATCTGGAAATTTCTAGAAAAGGTGAATAAGAGCGTGTACTGTTTTTCAAACAATCACTCTAAAAGAGATAAAGGCAGCAGTAAATAAGATCACAAATGCTATGAGCTGAACATAGTGACAGAGCAATGGCTGATTGCACTGAGAAACTGTGAACTCCCCCAAAGAAGCAAAGAGAATTCACATGTCATGAGGTGCTTCAGAATATCTCTGTTCATAGGGTCAAATCTATAGGGGGAGTCCTCACCAAGTAACTGAGGGTACTGGCCTCTAATCAAGGTGTACCCTTAATGTCAAAAGTGAAGACTATCCTTTGTGGGTTCTGATCTGAAATAGGTCTAGTAGTTTATGCCTAGTAACTGGGGGTATCTGCCTCTGATCAAGGTGTACACCTAATGTCAACAGCATAAATGCCACTGATCTATTTACTTAGTTCAGGTTCTGAAAAATTCAAAAGTGAAAATCAAACTGCTGTAACTTTTCGAAAAATCAAAAGTCAATGAGTGAAAATTATTTTTATCAATACATGTTCAAGTTGCCTCTCTTGAATTTCCTTGTTTAATCACAAAAGGGTATTATTTCTGACTTATCTATTAATACCATGTGCCCTAGATTCATTGCTATAAATGGAATCTATAAACTCTTGTTCAGGGGTCAAATGTTTTACTCTAGATTTATCACTGTTAAACCTGAATTTTTGTCAAAATTGTATGTTGCTGATTCTTATACTCTAACGGTTGTTTATAATCATGCTTCCCTTCTGAACCTATGATTCAACTGTTGTCAAGTGACCCTCCTACCTTCTCTTCCTTGTTTATCGGTTCATATTCCTTCTCAAAGGGGGGAGCTATTTTTCAGGGGGAGAAATAATTCAGGGGTGTCTTACATTCAGGGGGAGAATGTTCTGAAGGATTTGCATGTATAACGCACTTTGCACTCTTATTTTTACTGTTTTTCTCTTTTTGATCATGTCAAAGGGGGAGAAAATCTTGTGTGTGACTCACTGTCACATTGTGTTGCCATCATCAAAAAGGGGGAGAATGTTGTGCCTCTTAGGCACAAGCATGTGCATTGTGTTTTGATGATAGCATGCTGATTTGTGATTTGTTTTGATGATTGCAACACAGTCAGTGCATTATGATATTGTGTTTTGAATATGGCTGCTGATATGATTGCATAGGACTGCGTCTGATATACAGCATTGAATTCATGAGTTTGCATGAATGTTGCATGATGCGTTGACGCATGGGATCATTGCGTCAACTCACTGGTCTTTCCCAGAGCTGGTCTATAAAAGCTTCCACCTGGTGCGTCGACGCAGTGGACTCAATGCGTTAACGCATTGGAATTGTTTTGAAAGATCTCTTGCTTTGCTTCATGCATTAGCCTAAACACTGTCCATCTGAGTGTCTCATGCAGAGTCAATTCATATAGTCTATACACTCTGGTCCGTGTTGTTCGTAAAGTGTATACATTGGCTGTCGGTTGCAAAGTCTACACATCAGACTGCATTTCATTTATTCATGGCTAAGAGTCTATACACTGGACTGTGTCATTGTGCATCATGCAAGTCTATACATTGGACTCTCATTCAAGCCTATACATTGCATTGGCTAAAGTCCGTCTCATTTAGAGTCTAAGGCAATGTCCATACACTGGGCTTGAAGTGTACACAATGAGCATCTCATGTAAGTCCATACATTCATAGTGCATTGCATTGGCTAAGTATATACAACGTCAGTTCATGCATTGTCTTAGGCTAAGTCTGTACAGCGTCAATGCATTAAGTATGTACACTCGACTCGCCTTTGAATTGGTCAAGTGTGTACACTCCTTCACTGTAGCTTTCACGTCTCAAAGTCTACACATCAGACTACATTATGCATGATTGAGTTGAAGTCTATACAGAGTCTGCATCGTCTTGGTCATTGTCTTACTATTGAAGTCTGTACATCGTTTCATTGTAAAAGTCTATACAGACTTCAGCGTCTCATGCAGCGTCTCTGTTGAAGTCAAAGTATGTACAACCCTTTCGCTTGGCAAGTCGATACATCCACAATGGAATTTCTTGAAGTCTGTACACTGTGCATCACTTGAATTCAAGTCTGTACATCGTGCTTCTATTGGTTGAAGTGTGTACAGCTTTTGCTTCGCCAAAGTCTGTACATTGGTCTGCATTGCATTGCATGAAGTCTATACATTCATCTGCATTGCATTGCATGAAGTCTATACACTGGTTGCTGCATTCTCATGAAGTCCATACATCGTCTGTCTTCATTGAAGTCTCACGAAGTCTGTACATTGCATGAAGTATATACATTACACGAGCTGAATGCTTACAAAGTCTATACACTCTCTCAGTGCTCACACTTGCTCATCTGCTGCTGATAAAGTCTATACACTGTCTTCAGATGATGACAACAATGAAGAATAGGGTCGACGCTGGGAGTTCAATGCGTCCACGCTTCAGCTGAAGAGGATTTCAGAGCTTCACCTGGCTGCGTCAACTCCATGCTACAGCAGCGTCGACGCAGTAGTTAATAAGGTAGAGTCCATAGCTCACTGGAATACTTCTGTGCGTCAACGCCATTGCAAGATAGCGTCGATGCAGCATGGTTATCTGCCGAAGACCTTGATCACTGGATTGCCGATGCGTCAACGCAGCATGCTGAGAGCGTCAACGCAACAGCTAAAGAGACGCCTGTATACAAATGTACATGTTCGTGCGTCAACGTCACCAACTGACAGCGTCGACGCAGCAGTTCAAGAAAGGGGCAACTTATTTCTGGCTGTCTTCAATGCGTCAACGCAGCAGGCTGATGGAGTCGACGCAGCAGTTAAAAAAAGTTGAAGATCTCTGATGGCTGCGTCAACTCCTTGGAGCAAGTGAGTTGACGCCATCTAACTCCAGTTGCTGAGCGTACTGGTGCTGGGCACGTGATCCAAGGATAAAGAGAATGCCCAGATGAGGACACGTGTACTGACAGCCTGCTGGATGCTGCCACGTGGTCTGAATTCTTAGGGCGGGAACTGTGGAAGCCACACGCGCGCTGCTGCTGCTGCTGCTGTTGGTATATAATGGAGCCTTCATCTTCAGATGGAGGCTGATCGTGATCGAAGCCAGGGAGCAGAAGCTGAGAGAAGAATTAGAAGGAGAGAGAGCTTCCATGATCCAGCAGAAGAAGAAGAAAAGAAAGAGAGAAGAAGCAGAAGAGAAAAAGTGAGAGATAGAGAGCTCGAGCAGAGTGTGAAGAGAAAGAAAAGAGGAGAGAAGCAGACGTGAAGGAGTTGAGAAGAGAGAGAGTGAAGAAAGAGAGTGAGATCGAGGGAGATCTGTTCTTGATGGACCGTGGATCAAATCCAGGCCATCCAGCTCTTTAAGAGCCACATTGTGCTTTTCGTTTACAACTTTCCGATGCTGTTATCTTGTCTTTTGTTTTCTATTTTACATTTTCTTTCAAGCTGTTAGCCAGCGGTTTGCAGAGGAGGACTCCTCTGGACAGCAAGCTGTGTTGCTCAGCGGGCAGTGGAGGTTTCCACTGGACGGGTAAGCTGTAATCCCCAGCGGTTGCAGTGGTGGATTCCACTTGACGGCAAGCTGTGAAGCCCAGCGGTTGTAAGGCAAGCTGTGATGCCCAGCTGTTCAAGCTATGAGTCAGCAGTAAGCCACACTCGGGTTGAGTGTGGGGTGGATGTAGGTCTGGAGGACCGAACCACCTAAAAGCCTTTGTCTACTGTGTGATTGTTTTGTGGTTTGCCTAGCTTCTATATTTCTATCTTCGCACAGTAGATGTATGCTTAGGACGGTTCTTCATCTGTTCTGGGTGGCATTCGCATTGTGCCCACTATCTGTTCAGTAGAAGTTTTCATTCCGCATTTGATTCTGCTGCAGTAATTTTTTAACGGGTGATTGATCTATTCACCCCCCTCTAGATCACCCTTTAGCATCCCAACATCTTCTCTCTTCCTTTGAGCCCCTAGGGGGATTTTATAGGGGAAGATGAAGGGTCATGGGGGGTTTATGCGGACCAGCTAAGGGGGGTGAGCTGGTCTGCATAAACCCCAATGAATAGTGGTGCTTGGGGTTACACGGGTTGAGAGAGGGGGAAGGGGTTTACGCGGACCAACCCAGGGCTGGGCTGGTATGCGTAAACCCCCCCCTGAGGGGGTTTAGGCGAACCAGCCTGGGGGCCCAGGCTGGTCCACCTAATCCCCACCCCAGGGGGGGTTTAGGCGGGTTGGTTCTGGTTTTTTCTTTTTTAAAAAACTTAAATTTTTTAATTGAATGGGGGTTTACGCGGACCAGCCATGTGGGGTGAGCTGGTCCGCGTAAACCCCGCCCCCCCATGGGGGTTTAGGCGGGTTTGACCTGGGGGTTTTAGCCGGGTTTGACAGATGGTTTACCGCGGGTTTGAATGGGGTTTGACTGAGGGTTAGACTGGGATTTAACTAAGGGTTAGATTATGATCTGTGTGTGAGGGTGCACGATGGTGGTGCATGACGCGATGGGTTGCTGGGAGTCTCGAGTTGAGCTCCGACTTGCTGTAGGGTGGCTGGATCATACGCGCCCACCAGGTGCTGGGGGAAGTTCCCGACACGCGTGTGCGGGCCGTGTAAGGGTGTTGTGAGCTCCTGAAGCTTGCGGTTGGCCTTGATGGGTCTTCCTTTGACTTTAGAGGGCTGGAGGGAGGTGACTCGAGGGTAGACCCCGGCCTTATTGCTGGGCACCATGTGGCGTGGCTTGTAGTCAGGGTGCTCCCGAGTCAGCTCGGGTAGCTATGTTGAACGCGGGCAAACCCGCAAACTGAGTGATCGGGGGTGGACCCGATCGATCGTTGATGTTGCCGTGGGTCACGGCTAGCTGATTAGGACCCTCAGTTGGGCCCGGTGACTGGTGCGTCGACATAATGATGCAGTTGGTCTGTTGATCGGGGTGACCCTCGCTCCCTGGCGAAGAGCCGTATGAAGCGGCAGGCCGTTCTGAGTCCCAAGTTAACTCAGTTGTTGAAGCGTCGGCGGTGTGACACCGTATGCAGAGTGTCCGAGGGTGATCCCCGAATCTTTACAGAGTGCCGTAAAGTACGGTAGGTTGTCCTGAATCCTGAAACTGACCCGGTTGTCTGGAAACTAGCTGGCACAGTGTCGTTTGCTCGGGGCCGATCCCCGGTTGTTATGTTGCGCCACTTGACCCGGCCAAGTGTCTCGATTTCTGAGCTCAACTTGACTGGTAGAGCAACTTTGGCGATGTGCCGTTTTACTCTATTTAGGGAGTATTTCCCGATGCTTAATCCTCAATAAATTCGAGAAAATAAGCCGGTGCCAACAACAGTGTACCGAGTGCCATGAGCCTCCTGCAAGACAGCTCTCCTCACCTACTCCTCGATAGGAACATATAGTTTGCCTCTAGATCTCATAATCTCATCCTCACCAAACTCCACCTCGGCCATAGATAGAATACAAGGTAGCTTGGGGTCCACATGCTAAGCCTCCGTCACCTGGTGACGAATAGCTGGTGTGACGGCCAAACTTGCAAGAATGGCCGACCCCTGGTCCCGTGGGACCTTGAGCCTAAAGGTTATAGCTGGCACCTGCTCCCATAGCCTCCTTTTTCTTAACATCATCTAGCTGACCACCACTTTGCTGCTCAAAGCATCTGCCACTACGTTCATTCTACCTAGCTGATAAGACAAACTGACATTGTAGCCTTTCATGTACTCCATCCACCTTCTCTACCTGAGGTTAAGATCCCTTTGAGTGAACACATATCTCAAACTCTAATGGTCAGTGAAAATATTGAATTTCTCCCTTTACAGATAGTGCCTCCAGATCATCAAAGAAAAAATGACTACTGCCAGCTTGAGATCATGAGTAGGGTAGTTCTCTTCATGCGGATTCAACTGGTAGGTTGGATACGCCACAACTCTACCATTCTGCATCAGCACTGCACCCAATTGTACCCTGTAAGCATATGTACACACCACAAAACCTCATGATCTAGAAGGTAACATGAGCACTGGAGCGCTAGTGAGCAATCTCTTCAGGTCCATAAAGCTTTGGTCACACTCATCAGTCCAGATGAAAGGCACATCCTTTCGCGTCAATCTGGTCATCGAGGCTGCAATGCGAGCAAAATGTTGAATGAACCTCGTGTAATAGCCTGCCAAACCCAAGAAGCCACTGCACCACTTGTAACACCCCAACATTTTCTAAGATTCTTTGGGGATTAAATAAAATTAGTAAACATTTGAAAGGCTTAATGGGCTATTTAATGAATTATGGGTTAAGTAAATAAATTTAATGGTCCTAAAATAACCAAATAAATAAGCCCACTTAAATTGGGCCCAAAGACCAATTTCTAAGACCTTTTGGCCCAAGCCCACTTCTAGAAACGTAATAGGATTATTTTCCTAATTTAAGTAGATAATTAGGGATAATTATAGAGAAGAATTTGAATATAATTCAAATTATTGGCACCCTAGATAGTAGCAGTCTATCGCCAGACCGCTACTTGATGAAGGCGGTCTAGGGGCGACCACTTTCTCCTTCCGGAAACAAGGTCTGTAGAAGCGTGGAAAAATGGGATTTATCCCATTCCAATCCCCATGGATAGATGCTATCCAATGAGGAAATATGTCTAGGTTTCTCGGGGATTGATTTTAACCCCAATTGGGACTCCTTAATCGATCTAATCCCTCAATCCCTATGCTAACTCTATAAATAGAGTCTAGATCAACCTGCACGAACCTTACTTTTGGCTCGCGTGGTTCGAAGGTAAGACATCGTCATCTAAGATTAAGTCTTTAGAAGATTTTATTCTCTTTAGTATTGACTAACTCCTCTCCAAATTTCATGTTAGGAGACCAAACATCCAGAGAGTTAGAGGGATCACAAGTTGCTATTTCTCTGCCGAGTGCACAGGATCCGTCCAATAAAGACTCGAGGTTTAGGGACCCTAGCAGAGGTATTTTTAGATTCATCCTTTAGAATTATTTGTTGCCCTTTATATCTTCTAATCACCCTCCAAATCTTGCGAATTTAGGTCAAGAGGTTAAGAAGATAGAAGGTCGGAAAGTTGCTGGTTCCACGCAGGATGCACAGGAACGAGGACTTTCATCCAGCAACAAATTTGAACTCTAGGAGCATTCCCAGAGGTAGGTTATCTCATGAAAGGCTCAAACAGCAACTTAGGAGTAAAATCCCTCTCCATCCTTGAAGTTTCATGCACCGTATAAAGAGAATTTCATGTTTTATCATGACTGCGTATTTAGATTCTTACTGCATGCATAACCCTTCACCTCTTAACTAAAGATAAGAATTTTTGCATGATTCATGTCTTTCCATGCATCCTCTTTGTTCTAAACATGTTCTTCTATGTTGTCCTTTTATTCTTAATAGCCTTCATGCCGTTATTGACCTAAAATAGGCTCTGCATATGGGGTTTTAGTTCTGTCTGTTGCAGGCAGAAAATGGTCCATCAGTGACTGCTACTATCAAGAAGCGGTTCCAGGAAGACCGCTACATCAAGAAGCTATTCTTACTAGACCGCTTTATGCTTTCTATTTTTCTGCTTTCTGTTAACCCCAAATAGATTGCAGATCAGCCCTTATAAATATATGATAAGCCTAAGTAATTAGGTCATATTCCTAGTTATCTCCTTATATTCATGATATTGGTTATATTGTGCATAAATCATGGTAGATTTCATGACCTTCATGTTTTAGAAACTATCTTAAATCTTATGTTAATTTCATGCCAAATCACTATAGTTTGTACTTAAAGCAATTTCCATGATTTGATTGCATTTGAACTATGTTTTGGCACATTCCTTTCTGACCTTATTTCTATTTTATACGTAACATATAGCGCATATCCTGGTACGTTGCTATTAATTACACCTGCACATGATAGGAACACCTCTTGGACCTGTGATCCTCTCCGTTGGATATTCCTTCCACCGGAATAGGTGATCATGTTTCAAGGCCTCCGTAAGTCTCCGCGAGCCTGGGATTCCCACTAGGACACCGAGCTAGTTGTACCCTAAAGCCCAAATGATCTAGAAAGCACTTGAATTTCTACGTTTTACTGCAAACCTTGATAGATAGTGGCCCTAAGGCGACCGCTAATTCCAAGTAGCGGTCATGGGGAGACCGTCTTCTGCCAGATTGGTCATGGCGTCGACTTGTTTCTTCTTTCTGCGTCGACCCCACTTGATTGCGGTCTTGACCCGACCGCTACCTTCACGAAACGGTCCAGACATGACCACTTTCTTCCAGATTGTGTCTAACCCGTGGTTTGACCAAAAGGGTTAAGTCTACTCTGTTCCTAGATAATCTAATGATTACCTGAAACCCAAAACCTTATTCAATAAGTTATTAATGAACTATGAAAATTTATGAATGTACCGTTATGCTACTGGATTTCTCTCGTAGCATGACCTTGTTCTTAATTTGTTCTTGAACTCATGTGGTTCATATTTGGTGCATTCTTACCTTGATCTTTGTTGTCATAAAGCTATTGTTTGAACTTTACATTATCGGCCAAACTTTATATTTCTCATGGAAGTAGCTTGATTTATAACGTGAAGATGCAAGAGCGGGCATGGACAGTGTCCAAGGGCTCGACGCTAGCCCTCTCGGCGGATGGCCAAAAACATACTATAAGCCATGGGATATGATGAACACTAGCGTCTCATTACGCCGGGAGTACTTTTTTTATAAACAGGTGAAAACCACGAGGCTCATCATAAAATTATACATTCTTGTTACATGACTTTCTAGTGTATAGCCTTTATGGTTATGAAAAGTACATTCTCATTACATGCTAGTACATTCTTGTTGCATGAAAGGCCTTACTTACATCTACATTCAATCTTACTTGATCATATTCACATATCTTGCTCATGTCTTATTTATAGTGTTACTTTGGTTTTATTCATATGATTTATCGCATTTTCCTTTATCCTACCTTCTAGAGCAAAAACATTAATTACTTAAACTATGCCTTTACATTGATACAAAGATACCTATTGGGCAAGTGTGCTCATTCCCTACTTTTTCAATCTTTTTCAGGAAACACTAGCGGGTCGGATTAGAACTATTCAAGTGACAGGTCCGAGAAAGATTGGTGGTTCGAGAGAAGCCATAGATGGTCTAGTCAAGAGTCTTGTTACATTCACTGTAATAGGCGGTGAAGTTGATCATGTTATATAATTTTCCTTTTCTTGAGTCTAGAATTAAAGGAGTTAAGTGTCTTGTAAACTTTGATTATTATGATTCAATAAAGTGAAGATTTTTGAGTATATGACCTTGTGCATTCCTTTTTTATGTGGATGTATTATTACGCTCTGATTTTATTGCTAGCTTGAGGCGTATTGCCGGCTATTCATGTTCCTGACTTAATTCTACTGCATATCTCAGGGCGTGACAGTTAAGTTGGTATCAGAGCCTAGGCATAAGTAAGTCCTAGGAAAATGTCATGTAGTCATAGGCTAAGTCCAAGGTTTAAGGACCCACACCCATGAACTAGGAAGAAATTTTCGAACCCATGTGAGAATTGGGTAGAGCCCGAGATTAGATAGTTATTTAGAAATTTATCGTTAGGTAAATCTTCTTAAATCCCATAGGAAAATAACAAATTGTTTATTTTCTTAGGCACCTTATTCTCACCATGGCCGAAAATTGTGCTAACTGGGAAGCTATGCAACAAACTGTTACAGGTCTTACCCAGGCCCTCCAAACGGTAGCTCAAGCTGGCGCGAGGGCATGCGCTGGAGACTTACATGGCAACTTCCGGACTATGAATCCCACGGTTCTCGGGTTCCTCTAACCCCGATGAAGCTGAAAATTGGATTGATCAGATGGACCAGATCTTTAATGGTATGCAATGCATTGATCAAGAGAAGGTCTTACTCGCCACCTTTCAACTCAATAAGGATGTGCGTACTTGGTGGAAGGCCACCTCTGCTCATTTACAAAATACTCAACTCAATTGGGAGGAGTTTCTTGAACTCTTTCGGGAGAAATATTTCTCCGAGCATGTTAGTGAAAGGAAGGCGGCGGAATTCATGTCCCTTCGATAGGGGATGATGACCGTAGCGGAGTATGAACTCCAATTCTCGAGGCTAGCGCCATATGCTCCACACCTTGTGGCTACGAAGATCTTGAAAGCCAATCGATTTATGGATGGGTTACGTCCCGTCTTTGTCAAACAACTTGGCCCTTTAAACATTCGGACCTATACGAAGATGGTTCACCGAGCCCACCTATGTGAACGGACCTTGGATAAGGTTGAGAAATTTCGGGGAAAAGATGAAAAGCTAAGCCGAAACCATGATAGGCGAGAGGAAAGAGAAGAAATGTTTAGCATCACTGATGATTATGAACCCCATAATAATAAGAAGAGGTCTCACAATGGCAATGGTAATGGTAAAGGGAATGGCAATGGTAATGGCAAGAATAAAAGAGTCAAGGAGGAAGAGGAAAAGCAAGTCATGGTGGCTTGCTCATTTTGCAAGAAATTTGGTCACTCGACCGAAGAATATTGGAAGCGTCTCGGCGCTTGTTTACGATATGGAAGTCGAGAGCATTGAGTCCCCGCATGTCCCCTTATAAAGGAATAATCTTCAAGGGATAATAATGGACAAAGGCGACAAGGCCGACTAAATGCCGTCTTGGATGGTGAAGGGAAAATGATTGAAGGTACCATCTTGACCTATTCATATTCATCATAGCCTTAATTGTTAGTAACACTAATTAACTACATGTAAAACACACTCTCCAAAAAAAAACTCATGCAATGAATTTCGTGACCAAATTATCTTTAAGTGGGGGAGGGTGCAACACCCCAACATTTTCTAAGATTTTTCGGGGATAAAATAAAATTATTAAGCATTTAAAAGGCTTAATGGGCTATTTAATGAATTATGGGTTAAGTAAATAAATTTAAAGGCCCTAAAATAACCAAATAAATAAGTCCACTTAAATTGGGCCCAAAGACCAATTTCTAAGACCTTTTGGCCCAAGCCCACTTCTAGAAACATAATAGGATTATTTTCCTAATTTTAGTAGATAATTAGTGATAATTATAGAGAAGAATTTGAATACAATTCAAATTACTGGGGCCCTAGATAGTAGCGGTCTATCGCAAGACCGCTACTTGATGAAGGCGGTCTAGGGGCGACCGCTTTCTCCTTCCGGAAACAAGGTCTGTAGAAGCGTGGAAAAATGGGATTTTTTCCATTCCAATCCCCATGGATAGATGCTATCCAATAAGAAAATATGTCTAAAACTCTTGGGGATTGATTTTAACCCTAATTGGGACTCCTTAATCGATCTAATCCCTCAAATCCTAGGCTAACTCTATAAATAGAGTCCAGATCGACCTGCGCGAACCTTACTTTTGGCTCGCGTGGTTCGAAGGTAAGACGTCCTCATCTAAGGTTAAGTCTTTAGAAGATTTTATTCTATTTAGTATTGACTAACTCCTTTCCAAATTTCATGTTAGGAGACCAAGCATCCAGAGAGTTAGAGGGATCGGAAGTTGTTGTTTCTCTACCGAGCGCACAGGAACAAGCATGTCCGTCCAGTGAAGACTCGAGGTTTAGGGACCCTAGCAGAGGTATTTTCAGGTTCATCCTTTAGAATTATTTGTTGCCCTTTATGTCTTCTAATCACTCTCCAAATCTCATGAATTTAGGTCAAGAGGTTAAGGAGATAGAAGGTCAGAAAGTTGCTGGTTCCACGTAGGATGCGCAGGAACGAGGACCTTCTTCCAGCAACAAATTAGAACTCTAGGAGCATTCCCAGAGATAGGTTATCTCATGAAAGGCTCAAACAGCAAGTTAGGGGTAAAAACCCTCTCTTTCCTTGAAGTTTCATGCACCGTATGAAGAGAATTTCATGTTTCATCATGACTGCACATTTAGATTCATACTACATGCATAACCCTTCACCTCTTAACTAAAGATAAGAATTTTTGCATGATTCATGTCTTTCCATACATCCTCTTCGTTCTAAACATGTTCTCCTATATTGTCTTTCTATTCTTAATAGCCTTCATGTCGTTATTGACCTAAAGTAGGCTCTGCATATCGTGTTTTAGTTCTATCTGTTGCAGGCAGAAAATGGTCCATCAACGACCGTTACTATCAAGAAGCGGTTCCAGGAAGACCGCTACTTCAAGAAGCGGTTCTTACTAGACCACTTTATTCTTTCTATTTTTCTGCTTTCTGTTAACCCCAAACATATTGTAGATCAGCCCTTATAAATATATGATAAGCCTAAGTAATTAGGTCTTATTCCTAGTTATCTCCTTATATTCATGATATTGGTTATATTGTGCATCAATCATGGTAGATTTCATGACCTTCATATTTTAGAAACTATTTTGAATCTTATGTTAATTTCATGCCAAAACACTATAGTTTGTACTTAAAGTAATTTCCATGATTTGATTGCATTTGAACTATGCTTTGGCACGTTCCTTTCTGACCTTATTTCTATTTTATAAGTCACATATAGCGCGTATTCCGGTACGTTACTATTAGTTACACTTGCACATGATAGGAACACCTCTTGGACTTGTGATTGTCTCCGTTGGATATTCCTTCCACCGAAATAGGTGATCATATTTCAAGGCCTCCGTAAGTCTCCGCGAGCCTGGGATTCCCACTAGGACGCCGAGCTGGTTGTACCCTAAAGCCCAAATGGTCTAGAAAGCACTTGAATTTCTACGTTTTTCTGTAAACCTGGATAGATAGCGGTCCTCAGGCAATTGCTAATTCCAAGTAGCGGTCATGGGGAGACCGTCTTCTACCAGATTGGTCATGGCGTCAACCTGTTCCTTCTTTCTGCGTCGACCCCACTTGATTGCGGTCTTGACCCAACCGTTACCTTCAAGAAACGATCCAGACATGACCGCTTTCTTCCAGATTGTGTCTAACCCATGGTTTGACCAAAAGGGTTAAGTCTACTCTATTCCTAGATAATCTAATGATTACTTGGAACCCAAAATCTTATTCAATAAGTTATTAATGAACTATGAAAATTAATGAATGTACCGTTATGCTGCCGGATTTCTCCCATAACATGACCTTGTTTTTAATTCGTTCTTGAACAAATGTGATTCATATTTAGTGCATTCTTACCTTGATCTTTGTTGTCATAAAGCTATTATTTGAACTTTACATTATCGGTCAAACTTTATATTTCTCGTGGAAGTAGCTTGATTTATAATGTGAAGATACAAGAGCGGACACGGACAGTGTCCAAGGGCTCGACGCTAGCCCCCTTGGCAGATGGCCGGAAACATACTATAAACCATGGGGTATGATGAACACTGGCGTCGCATTGTGCCGGGAGTACTTTTTTTATAAACGGGTGAAAACCATGAGGCTCATCATGAAATTATATATTCTTGTTATATGACTTTCTAGTGCATAGGCTTTATGGTTATGAAAAGTACATTCTCATTACATGCTAGTACATTCTCGTTATATGAAAGGCCTTACTTACATCTACATTCAATCTTACCTGATCATATTCACATATCTTGCTCGTGTCTTGTTTATAGTGTTACTTTGATTTTATTCGTATGATTTATCGCATTTTCCTTTATCCTACCTTCTAGAGCAAAAATATTAATTACTTAAACTATGTCTTCATGTTGATATAAAGATACCTACTGGGCAAGTGTGCTCATTCCCTACTTTTTCAATCTTTTTCAGGAAACACTAGCGGGTCGGATTAGAACTATTCAAGTGACGGGTTCGAGAGTGATTGATGGTTCGAGAGAAGCCATAGCTGGTCTAGTCAAGAGTCTTGTTACCTTCACTGTAATAGGCGGTGAAGTTGATCATGTTATATAATTTTCCTTTTCTTGAGTCTAGAATTGAAGGAGTTAAGTGTCTTGCAAAGTTTGATTATTATGATTCAATAAAGTGAAGATTTTTAAGTATACGACCTTGTGCATTCCTCTTTTATGTGGATGTATTATTGCACTCTGATTATATTGCTAGCTTGAGGTGTATTACCGACTGTTCACGTTCCTGACTTAATTCCGCTGCATATCTCGGGGCGTGACACCACTGCTTCAACCTTGGCCGGATCTATAAAAATACCATCACCAGATATCACGTGCCAAAGAAAATTGACCTCCTATAGCCAAAACTCACATTTGCTGAGCTTGGCGTACTGTTGGTGGTCCCGCAATATCTGCAACATGATTCTCAGATGATAGACATGCTCCTCCTCAGATTGTGAATAAACAAGAATGTCATCCATAAATACTACCACAAACTGATCTAGGTATGGACGAAATACCTTATGCATCAAATCCATAAACGTCGCGGGAGCATTGGTGAGCCCAAACGGCATCACCAAGAATTCATAGTGTCCATATCTAGTGTTAAACACAATCTTCTCTACATTTGTGTCCCTGATCCACAGCTGATAATAACCATACCTCAGGTTGATCCACGAGAACACCTGAGTTCATTGAAGCTAGTCGAACAAGTCACCAATCCAGGACAGTGGATACTTGTTCTTGATAGTCACTTGTTTCAACTACGGGTAATCAATGCACAACCTCAAACTGCCATCCTTCTTCTTCACGAATAGCACAAGCACACTCCATGGAGAAAAGCTGGGGTGAATAAATCCCTTGGCAAGTAACTCCTTGTTGTACCTAGATAATTTCTCAGCAAAATACCAAGGACTAAGGGTTCAGGAATTTCCCCGAACACCTTTGAAGCATGGGCTACCCAGCCCCTCCTCTGGCTCCCATGGCCTAGCCAAGGGTCCCTAGCAGCTAGCCATGACCCACGGCAATATCGACAATCAGTTGGGGCCACCCCCGATCACTCAGTTTGCGGGTTTTCCCGTGTTCTACACAGCTACTCGGGCCAACCTGGGGACGCCCTGACGACAGGCCACGACACGTGGCACCTAGCAACGAGGCCGGGATCTACCCCCAAGATGCCTCCATCCAGCCTTCTGAAGGCAAAGGAAGACTTATCTTGGTCAACCACAGGCTTTAGAATGCCATAGCACCCGTATGCAGCCCATACACGCGTGTCGAGAAGTTTTCCGAACACCTCGCGGGCGTGCATATCCCAACCGTTCTACAACAAGACGAGGGCCAACCCACAGTTCCAACACTCCAGCCATGTTTTATGACAACTCTCCAACAAGTCGGGGCCACCCCCGACCCTCAGACACGTGGCGACGAGCCGTCTATCTTCAGCTCCCGGGCCAACCCAGGGCTGCCCACCAACCCGCCTTACACCACGGCATATGTCACGAAGGCAGGGCCTACATGCCCAAAATGCCTTCTTTCGACTCCTGAAAGCTCCTACCCTCAGCCCGAGGCCAAATCTAAGGCCCACCAGTCAGCTATTCGAGCCGTTTGACAATCCGAGGTGTGTCGGGAATTTCCCCGAACACCTTGCGAGCGACAGCGACAACACGATGATGACAAGCCCCCATGGGCCAATCCCATCCTTCAAAGGATAACCTCAGACGATAAAAGAATACCCCCGAGGCCACCCCAAGGGGCCACGGCTCACCTGGGGGGGAGCTCACCTCGGGCGCGGTCGCGCCCCGGGGAGGGCGAACCCCCTTGGGGGACGCGCCCTCCTCCCAGCCCAATGGCCCCACGGCCATCTCCCAGTCCCAGTCACTCCCGTTTTTGTGCAAGATCGATCGGCGTACCCATGCGTGCAAGTATTTTAACAACGAAGAACTCAACGACGGAGCCTCGGGAGCGCAAAGTCACACACGTCAACTATCGGGGTCCACACGCGCAAGCAACTGGTCAACCAGTCCAACTCCCGTATCCTTCTCGTCTTCTGACGGTCACACTCGGTCAAAGTGGGGCCAAAAGAAGTAAAAAGGGGTATTTTATAGGGTGGGGACCGCCCCCCCTCTCTCTCCAGACTTGCTTCGCCTAAACCCCTTGGGGGGTTAGGCGGACCAAACCTGACCCCCAGATTGGTCTGCCTAAACCCCTGGTATAATAATAATAAAAAAATTACATAAAAACCCAGCCCCCAAGCCTAGTCCGGGCTAACCCCAGGGGTTTAGGCGGACCAAACCTGGCCCCCTGCAGGTTGGTCCGCCTAAACCCCATCCAGACCAAAAATTTTTTGTTTTAAATAAAAAAACCAGCCTTTTGCCCCGCGTAAACCCCTCCGAGGAGGGGTTTAGGCGGACCAAACCCAACCCCTGGGTTGGTCTACCAAAACTCTCCCTCCCCCACTCAGTAAACAAAAAAATAAATAAATAAAATATATATTTGCAAGGGTTTACGTGGACCAAGTTTGGCCCTCAACTTGGTCCGCCTAAACCCTCCCTGACCCTTCATATTCCCCTATAAAAGCCCCCTTGGGGGCTCAAGGGGCACAAGATGCATATGAAGGTAACAACCTACGATCTAACTACTGCGCCCTCGGACTTCCACAGGCATCCATCAAAGATCGAGGACGCAAGGAGCTAAGTGTGCATGCGTGGTTGGCTTATCGATCGGCTCACACACACCGAGGGTATGTCGCTCGCACTTCCCTCATATGGCGTTTAGCCATCGCACACAAGCCCACCTCCGTCGCACGTAAGGTACTATGGCAACGGCAAATACACCCGCATCCTGGGTCTGCCCGCACATGACAACCTACGAAGGCCACACCTGCGCCATGAGGCCGCACCTATCTCTATCACAGAACCGCATGCCAATCGCTTGCCCCGAGTTGGCCGTCGACTGCTTTGACTGATGACTTGAGTTATCCTTACCCTGGCCTAGAAGTAGCATTCCCGGGACTGGCATAGACTCCCCAGCGTGAAGATACTCACCTTTCAGGACCCGTACCCGACTACTCATCCCGAGCCGCATCCGGCCCTCCTCCAGGCGACGACCAATATCTCTCCCTGCCATCCAGTCTAGCCCTCCTTCAGTGAATCGGGAACGTCCCTAGCCGTGTGGAGAGTCGCTGTAAAAACACGCAGATATCTGCCTTGTCTAGCATTGACCTAGGGGCCAACCCACGTGTCGGAATTGTCCCGTGACTTGCGTCAGTTGTACTTTGGCCGTCTCAGCCCATTTGTAAAGCCCACGTGGCTATCATAATAAGACATGTTGAATACACATACCCGTACCCGGGTCTCAGCCTCACTTCCACACCACCTAGCGTGTGTCCGGTGCCTCCTCCCCCAGTCAATTAACCCTCCCAGTCATGTGTAATGATCCCCCTATAGCTGTAGAGTACCCCCGGTCCTCTATCCATGGCTTCAGATATATCCAGGCTTCTCTTCAGCACGGAACAAAGGTGTTTGGATTCAATCCGATGTAAATAAACACTGACTTCTTGCGGTCGGTGGGGAAAGCCGTCCAGTACATGATTCCCCACAATCACCTATGCACTCGAGCCCATGGAACCTCCTCTCTCCACGTGCCACCCGATTGCCCGAGCCCACGTGCCGAGTCCTGGCGATGCTTCCCCAGTCAACCTTCGGTTCCATGGGTGATTGTCAAGAAATCTTGATGCGGGATGGACAGCGAACCTGGGACTCTAGCTCACGGACGTCCCTAGCGAGGGAAACACGAGATCTTACTCGGTTGAGGAACCGACGATGAGTCGGGTAGTCGGCTCTCTTTCGTGACCAGATCAGATCACGGGACGGGTTTCGATCTCTCTCTCGCAGCGGTGATTAAATTGAATCGAACTAGTAACCTATCACTCGCAGCGGCATATACAAATAAATACGAAATAAGCAAATGCGATAGAGAGGGTGACGAGTTTACCTCCACGCTCCGGGCGTGGGAAAGACAACCCCGGCCAAAATCGTACTCCTGGTTAACAATTATCGATAATTACAGAATTAAACCCACTCCACGCAGGGAGGTAATAGGTAACATGTGGGATCCGGGAGGATCAAAATTGGGTTGATGGGCAGCACTTTGATCAGCTCCGTCGGTGCCGACACGATGCAACTTGGTGCTGTCTGGACGGCGCGGGCTGACGGTTATGGGGTCCACGACCTGCTCGGCCGACCGACCGTGGCGGGGTTGGTCCCGCTGCGAAGGGAACCCCTGGAGGGACGATCCTTGTGAGGCGGCTGCACTGGTTCACCTTGTGGATGGCGAGGCGGCTCCGATCGTCAAGTGTTGAAGCTTGCTGCCCCGTGCCTGATCTGCTGTTTCAGGCGTGCGTGACCTGGCGACAAAAATTGCTGCGACTAGCTCCAATCTCGGAACGTCGCGAAACTAGCGCCATTGCGAAGCTGACTCGGAGAGCTTCAACCCTCTGGTGTCACAGGAATTTTTCTGGGGCCGTATTTTTCATGGGGGATTTTTCAACAGGAAAGGTTCCTGTCTCAAATCTGGCCGGGCAGACTGAGATCTGCCTGAGAAAGGGCATTGACCGCGACTCAAGCTTCGGACCTGGGTGATGAGATTTTTTTGGAAGTTATAGGGGAAAGTAAGGATAACGAAGATAATTTTTTTGTAATTTTTGGTGGAGGTTTGATATGGGAAATGGATTTTCTAACAGAGATGGGTCGGATCTGGACTGTAGGGGGCAGCACAGATTTGGGAAATAGCAGAGTTTTTTGGATGGGAAATAAAATTCTTAAAATCACAAAAAATATTGGAGACGATGGGTTTGGTGGACAAAACTCCCCGTTAAAATTTCAGATCATTCTGAAATGGGAAAGGGGGTGAAAGTGGCGAAGAGGTAACTTGCTGGTTGGTGGATCTGCATAGGAGGCAGATTACTAGGGGTGGGAAGAACAGATATGGAAAAATGGTAAACGAGGAGAAAATAACTTGAATTTTTTTGTAGAGGCTGGGGTGGACGTGGGAAACTCACCCTCCAAATTTCATCACGATCTGAGCTCCTGATTGAGAGCCAAAAATCACGAACTACGCTTCTATCCATAGTGGATAGAACTTTCGACAAAGTGGCGGCGGCGGTGCGGTGGCGGCTCGATGGCGGCGACGGCGGCGGAGATGAGCTTCTCACTCAAAGGGGAACTGATAGAGAGGAATCACACCTCAGGAATTGGAGCTCTCACAGCTGCAAGGGGAGAAAGGAGAGAGGAAGGGGGCGGCCCTTGGCTCTTAGAACAAAAACTCTGATTTTTCTTCATTAATTATAGTGAAAATGGAAAAATACAAGCTTTTATATGAAATGGACACCTTAGGCAAATGACCACCCTTACCCTCAGATCTAGGGTGGGGGAGGGGTACCTTGGGAATACAAAAACCCATTTTTCCCCATGTGGTCAAAGATTAATAAACAACTTAGCCTAATAATGCCAAAACAAGGGGCGCCCTCCTTCATGGGTCAATCTTGGCAACTTTGGGCCAAGGACCAACCAATTGGCCCATGAACCATGACTAGCCTATGGGGCCTTCCAAACTAGGAAGCCCATGGGAGAGAAAAAGTCCAATTGGACCTGAAGTGGCCTTAAGGTCCAATATGAAGGCCTTAAGGTCCAATATGACCATAACCTCTTAATGGACTCTAATAAGTGTAACCCCTTAATGGACTCTACGTGAATGTGGCCCAATGGCTTATTAAAGGCTTACAAAGGAGCCCAAGTAAAGAACTTGACCCAAACGAACACACATTACAATCCATATTACACAAATACATCCCACACATATAATGAAATAGCCCTGATGCCCCATCAATTCTCCCCGGGTGGGAGAAACTCGACCCCGTCGAGTAAGGGGTGCGGCTACGCGTGTGGCTCCTGCGGATCCCTCGTCGAATAGGTAGCGCGGAGTACGCTCCACTCTAGGTAACCGTCACCTGCTCATCCCATATAGATTCAATATGCACACGTTGTTGTGGGAATGAGACTAGAGGTGGACACTCCAGGGTTAGGTCACTCTCAAAGGAAGGAGACGGCTCAATGACTCACTAGGAATCACCGCTGAATCCCTATATATGACTAGATCCGACACATAGATAGAGCTGAACCTAAATTCTGGCAAGTCTACAACATACGCATTGGATCTGACTTGCCTCGCACTCGAAGGGACTGTCATCGTGAGCTGACACTCGACTGATTGACTCGACACATGCAGACTCTCACGGACTGTTCGAAACAAAACTCACACACGACCCTAGGCCATACATGACCCTAGGCAAACTTGGACACTCATAGTACTACTATGACTGACGACAAAGAGACACATACACAAGAGACTTACGAAGGAAGACTCGGTAAGGATGACTGACACCGTCTGCATATACCAAGTGTAAGGATAAGACTGACCCACAACTTGATGCCGTGAGTTTCATCCCTCGTCAACCGTCGCCGGTTTGAGAAGACTCGCCCTCGGGTATGAAAGTGCGGGAGGATCAGGAGGCGAGTGACGGGAATGTAATCTGGATGTCTAGTGTGAAGCACGACAAAAGGGAAGTCAGGATATTGTCTCTCGTACGCATGGCAGAAATCCAACCATACCGTGTCAACATAGGGCGTCGATAGTGGTATGGTAGTCACTAGTGGTTGCGCTACTTTAGGGGAGACGGGTAGAAGTGGGATGGTGGGGTCCACCGAGGATAAAGTGGGCGAGACAAACAGGTCTGGGATGACCGGTGGGATTGGGGTGACTAATAGTCCCTGGCCCTCTATTGGATCACTCTCTAACCCCAAAACATCAGAGAGATACTCCTCGACCAACTCTTGGTCAGCCTCTTAACTCACTAGAATAAGCCCGAGTGGGGCAGCCTCCGAATGGGTGTCCTCTATGATGGTGAGAGGACCGGGGGACTCCGGAGATGGCGTCGGGTTGGGACTACCAACAACAACCTCCTTAGGTTTGAGCATGACTTCGTCCTGCCTCAGAGGTGAGCTAGGGGGACTCAGTGGCACAATACGTGAACACATCCTATCCAACCTATCCAACTTTGCCATAAGAGTTCGAAACATGTCGACCACGGATGGCTCATCGGGACTATGGGCTTGGGGTTCTGCCATGGGACTGGCAGGTAGTTGGACATGCGAATGACAAGGGGTTGGAATGCACCGACCAAGGTAAAGTAATGAACCTAGACTTAACCAATAGACGGTACTTGGCAGAGTTACGGGATCCGAAGATCCTCTCTCGCAAATGTGTGACCGTTCTCGATAGGCGTAACCTAACATTCGGGCAACACCTTTTGATATACCGAATAAAGGAATGCAACCTTAGACCGACTACCCTAGACTCAACCTTTTGCTCTGATACCAATTTGATGCGGGACGGACAGCGAACCTGAGACTTCAGCTCGCAGACATCCCTAGCGAGGGAAACGTGAGATCTTGCTCGGTTGAGGAACCGGCGATGAGTCGGGTAGTCGGCTCTCTTTCGTGACCAGATTGGATTACGGACAAGTTTCGATCTCTCTCTCTCGCAGCAGTGATTAAATTGAGTCGAGCTAGTAACCTATCACTCGCAGCGGCATATACAAATAAATATGAAATAAGTAAATGCGATAGAGAGGGTGGCGAGTTTACCTCCATGCTCCAGGCGTGGGGAAGATAACCCCGGCCAAAATCGTACTCCCGGTTAACAATTATCAATAATTACATAATTAAACCCACTCCATGCAAGAAGGTAATAGGTAACATGTGGGACCCGGGAGGATCGAAATTGGGTTGACGGGCAACACTTTGATCCGCTCCGTCGGTGCCAACACGATGCAACTTGGTGCTGTCGGGACGGCGCGGGCTGACGGTTGTGGGGTCCATGACCTGCTTGGCCGGCCGACCGTGGCGGGGTTGGTCCTGCTGCGAAGGGAACCCCTGGAGACGATCCTTGTGAGGCGGCTACACTGGTTCGCCTTGTGGAAGGTGAGGCGGTTTCGATCGTAAAGTGTTGAATCTTGCTGCCCCGGGCTTGATCTGCTGTTTCAGGCGTGCGCGACCCGGCGACAAAAATTGCTGCGACCAGCTTCAATCTCAGAACGTCACGAAACCAGCGCCGTTGCGAAGCTGACTCGGAGAGGTTCAACCCTCTGGTGTCACAGTAATTTTGCTGGGGCCGTATTTTTCATGGGGGATTTTTCAACAGGAAAGGTTTCTGTCTCAGATCTGGCTGGGCAGACTGAGATCTGCCTGAGAAAGGGCGTTGACCGCTTCTCAAACTTCGGACCTGGGTGATGAGATTTTTATGGAAGCTAGAGGGGAAAGTAAGGAAGACGGAGATAATTTTTTTGTAAATTTTGGTGGAGGTTTGATATGGGAAATTGATTTTCTAACGGAGATGGGTCGGATCTGGACTGTAGGGGGCAGCACAGATTTGGGAAATAGCAGAGTTTTTTTGGATAGGAAATAAAATTTTGAAAATCACAAAAAAAATTGGAGACGATGGCTTTGGTGGACAGAACTCCCAGTTAAAGTTTCAGATCATTCTAAAATGGGAAATGGGGTGAAAGTGGCGAAGAGGTAACTTACTGGTTGGTGGATCTGCACAGGAGACATATTACTAGGGGTGGGAAGAATAGATAGGGAAAAATGATAAACGAGGGGAAAATAACTTGAATTTTTTGTGGAGGCTGGGGTGAACGTGGGAAACTCACCCTCAAAATTTCATCACGATCTGAGCTCCTGATTGAGAGCTAAAAATCGCGAACTAGGCTTCTGTCTAGAGTGGATAGAACTTCCGACGAAGTGGCGGCTCGATGGCGACGGCGGCGGCGGAGATGAGCTTCTCACTCAAAGGGGAACTGATAGAGAAGAATCACACCTCAGGAATTGGAGCTCTCACACCTGCAAGGGGAGAAAGGAGAGAGGAAGGGGGTGGCC
This sequence comes from Amorphophallus konjac, assembly GCA_022559845.1. NCBI lineage: Eukaryota > Viridiplantae > Streptophyta > Magnoliopsida > Alismatales > Araceae > Amorphophallus > Amorphophallus konjac. The sequence continues at coordinate 158,996,135 of CM040122.1, read as the reverse complement.
CTTGGCTCTTGGTGCAAAAACTCTGATTTTTCTTCATTAATTGTAGTGAAAATGGAAAAATACAAGCTTTTATATGAAATGGACACCCTAGGTAAATGACCACCCTTACCCTCAGATCTAGGGTGGGGGAGGGGTACCTTGGGAATGTAAAAACCTATTTTTCCCCATGTGGTCAATGATTAATAAACAACTTAGCCTAATAATGCCAAAACAAGGGGCACCCTCCTTCATGGGTCAATCTTGGCAACTTTGGGCCAAGGACCAACCAATTGGCCCATGAACCATGACTAGCCTATGGGGCCTTCCAAACTAGGAAGCCCATGGGAGGGAAAAAGTCCAATTGGACCTGAAGTGGCCTTAAGGTCCAATATGAAGGCCTTAAGGTCCAATATGACCATAACCCCTTAATGGACTCTAATAAGTGTAACCCCTTAATGGACTCTACGTGAATGTGGCCCAATGGCTTATTAAAGCCTTACTGTTGAGTAGTGGACAACAGATCTAGAGGGGAGGGGTGAATAGATCTGCCCCTCTTTTCACCATGTAACTCTCTATATAGCTAGATAAAATAAATTACAGTGGAGTGTAACTAGCTTATCGAAGAACACTATGATTCACTTAGCAAGATGATTACGCAATATAGAGATTGAACCTAGGCATGCATCTAACACAAAGCAATCGCACAAGCAAACCACAACACACGAGATTTTAAGGTGTTTCGGACTGAATCCCCAGTCCTACGTCCACCCCTCACCAAATCCGGTGAGGCTCCACTAGTGCCACGCACTGAACCGTAAATCGGAAAGAACTCCGATTGCCTTCCTACTAACCGCAGGTAGGGACATCAACACCGCAGATCGGACAACTTTCGATTGCCTTCTTACTAACCACCGGTAGGGACGATCTTCAGTTTCAATTGTTTGTATGAAATGAAAAAGAACAAATATGAAAACGCTCAAACATCAAACAAGATATAGGATATGCTCAAAAAGAAAACTCTTGTCTGAGATTGCTGGAGCTTGAGTCGGATGTTTCAATGGTATCTTCTTCCTTGTGAAAAGATCTTGCTTGGATCACCTTGAGTTGATGAGAAAGATGGAGGATGCAGATTTGATCTCCCTTGAGAATGGGCTTCTTTGGATAACCTTGAGATGATGAAGAGGATGATGGTTACAGCTTTATCTTCACTTGGCTTGGGGTTGATCTCCTCTTGATGTAGCTTGAATCACTTGAGGATTTGATGAAGAACTTCTTCCCAGAGTACTATTCATGGCTACAGTACTCGAACTCATTTCCCTTGAACACACCCTTGTAGCCTCCCTTGATCTCCCTTATAAGCCTTCTTAGTTCCTTAGGGTTTATGGCTCCAAATGATATGTTTTATAGCCCTTGAATGGTCCAGAGACAATCCCCAGACCAGATCCACAAATCATGGTGAAATTGGGGTCATTGGGATTAAACAAATGGGTGGAAAGACCTCTCCTCGAGCTTGAAACAAAAGTCAACAAAAGGGGGCCTCGGGAGTGGCGGTCGACCGGAAGGCATGGGGCGGTCGACCGGAATTTTACAGCCGGTTGATTTTTCGTCTCTGGCAAAACCGATCGACTGGACGCCTAGGGGCGGTCGACCGAAACCTGTAAAAATGCCATCTTTTCGGTTCTGGCAATTCTGGTCGATCGGCCCTATGGTGTTGGTCGACTGGAATGATCCATACCTGCAAAAATGAAGTGTTAGAACACAGAAACATATCCATGAGTCATGATATTCACGTCCTCATCTATTCCATGCATTTTGGGTTTGGATTCAATTTGGTCTATACATTAGACCATTTGAGCAATTCTGATTTCATGAATTCAAAATTTTCTTCTGGGGGCTCCGGCCCCAGAAACCCCCGCAAGGGGCGCTGTCCCCTTGACCCCCGCGACCTGACCGCGCAGGTCGATCCCCGTGCGAGGGCCAATCATTGAGCTTTCACTTTTGCCATCTCCACTCCATTCCTTGGCATATCTGTCATGAAAGTACATCAAGTAGTTTAGTCATATAAGAGTGGTAAATCATCAATGACTTATATTGTTTAGCCATTATCAAAACCAAGAATATCAAATAACTCAAATGACCACAAGATGATGTCGAATGACCCAAGTGACCACAAGATGACTGAAATGACCACAGGGGCACAACACTTACAAAGGAGCCGAAGTAAAGAACTTGACCCAAACAAACATACATTACAATCCATATTACATAAATACATCCTACACATATAATGTAATAGCCCTGATGCCCCATCACGACTGGCACGCCCGTACATCGGTCTAGTTACTTTAACCCCAGAGACCTCTCGTGCCATTCGGCCCCCTCTCGACCTTCCATAAAAGGCGAGTGCCCGGTACCATCGTAAGAGGCATACCGCTATGAAGAAGGATACCCGAGATACATCAAACTCCCGTATTTTCCTTTTTTACTTTATCCCTTCCCTCATCCCGATCACCGATCCCCGACGTGATGCAAACAAGGATGGCACGCCCGGTGGGACGTCTCCCACCTTTCTTCTTTTTACTGAAGAGAAGGATGTGCCATCCCTGAAGTCGTGGTGCCCTTTTTCTTGTCCTTGCAGGAGAGGTAGAGGGGGGACATACGCGCGCATTTTCTGATAGCTCGTAGTTCGCGTTCCGACAGCCAAACCGCGCCTGACAACCATCTCCGACTGTCACCTCTCCAGCAGCCAGCGTTCCAGCAACTATGGCGGCCGTGACCTATGGCCCCATTGTCATTGCCACCCATGCACGGGTGGGCTACTTGGCGATGCCGATTGCTTTCGGCAGCTTCGCCCCCGTCGTCGGATCACCTTATTTCATGGGTGTGGTCCCCGTGGCTGCTCTGCAGTTGCTCCCAGTGTATGCGCCCGTTCGCGCGGCTGACTCGCCTCTCCTGTTTCCAACATCGACGGCCCATCCGAGCATCAAGCACGCGGCTTCCACTGCTGGCCCCTGTCGGGGTCCCAGATCATCTACTACCTGGGTAAGCATTAGCCCCTGGGTCTAGCATCGGTAGACCTCCAATGCGGGCCTTGCACCCTGGGTCTCGACCACCACTCCAATATTTTGCTCGGGTCTACAACCCCGAGCTCCAGTAAAGTCAGCACCCGACGTTGACTCCTTGCCCTGGGTCCCCGTCTTCCTAGTATTACACTCGGGCTCTCAGCTCCGAGTCCTAGCCGAGCCTACTCCTAGCATGGGTTTTACACCCCAGGGGCGAGGCTCCCCATCACTCTACTCTGGTCCTCCGACCCGAACCCGGGAAGAGCCGTCACTCAATACGGGTTCCCAACCCTGAGTTCGAGGATCCTCAGCATCCAGTCCAGGCACAACGGTTTTCGATGTGGACTTTCCCCATCGGGCCCCTAGCCTCCCAGCTCTACCATGGGATCTTTCCCCCTACCATCCAGCAACGCCGACTCCCAACACAAGTCTCCCTCTTTGGGATGCGGCAGTCTCAGTGCCCGCCATGGGCCCTCTGTATTACTGTCCACCTACGTCAGCACTCGACGCAGGTTTACAACCTTGGGTTACTGGCACTCTAGTATCTTTCGCAACATTGGTTCTCGATGCAAGAGCGCCATTTTGAGCATCAACGACACTCCTGTTTGCTCGTGCAAGAGCTTACACCCGAGTCACTCAGCCATTGGCTTCCGATACGGGCCTCGTGCCCTAGAGGCCGATCCCAACACTTTTGGATGATGGCTTCGCACTGCCAGCAACAGGAGATCGGGTTTTCTCGGTCTACCACCTCGGAGCATGATCTTCCTCGGCTCCCTAGAAGAAGCATCGCCACGGTCATAAAGGCCGGCGACTCACCGCTGCAACCAGTAATTCCAGCAAGACCATCCTTGTCGGTGATCTTCAGATTCATCTCAATGGAAACGAACCAATCATACCTCGGGAGCAGACCATCCTTATGGTCCCCACCACCAACCGCTTTAGCCTCCTACTGCGGACGCGAGAGGATAAAGTAGAGCTCAGAGAAGCGGGCGCCTCGGCAGCAGTTTAGGGGCACCCGCACCAGCCTGATACCCAGGCTCCCAAGTCTCGTCGAAGGAACAACGACAAGGGGGGTCAACAACTTAGCCTGAGAAGAATCTAGGTTACCTCAGAAGAGGCTCAAGCTGATCGGAGGGCGCACACAAAGAACCCCTTCCGAGCGCTCAGGCGTGGCATTGGGGGAGATGTAGCCGAGTCTACATCGGCACAGCCCGACTACCCCGAGCCACTCAATGTCTCCCGCCTGAATATGCTGAAATAAAGATGGGCTTGTTCCGTACCCCGCCAGCACTCAGTCCCGAGTTCTCCTCGGGTCGACACCGTGGTGGAGGCTCCACCACCACAGACCTCAGTCCTTGACAGGATGGGGACACCAGTCCGCTCTTAGAAGCACTCCCAAAAAAAGCAGACGGTTTGGCTCATTAATGACATAGTTCGGATGTTCGCGTGTTATACCACCGGACTCCAACCCGATGCTCAGTCTGATGACCTGAACCAACCTCTTATCCAGCTTAGTAGGCCTCGCCATCAAACTCAACCTACGGCATAATCAGGCCACATCGGCACTTCTGCTGGACCTCAGGCATCGGAACATGCAGAAGAAATTCCAACTGAGGACCGTGGCGTGTCTATCAATGCAGACCCAGCCAACAATGATCCTCCAACAAACGAAGTTCGAGAGGTGACCCTCGAGACTCTCGTGAAGGAGAACCAACATTTGAAGGCCCTCCTGCAAGACCTCCTTAGGAATGAGACCTTCACCCTCAGCAACCTGCTAGGCCTCCAGCCGAAGCACCGGCACAGCCAGTGGGGCATAATGGTGCCAACACTTCGGCGACAGCTACCTGAACCCCGAAAGTATCCGGGTTCAGCACGCCCCCAGTCGAAGCTCATCCGCGAGCATCAGATACACCAGTACCTGAGAATCTCATGGCGTAACGCTAGATGATCGAGTGGATTGTCGAGATAAAGCCCGCCCAGTATGGGGAAGGGGTCGCCACTATAGACCTCTATAGTGTCCCCTACCCCCTCCATCACCAGTTGAAAAAGCTCCCTCTGGAGTACGCCAAGCCCCCGAAGCTACAGAAGTTCGACGGGCAAGGGTCTCTACATACGCACTTGGCCTACTACATTACTACCATGGGCGAGCTAGCATTAGATGAGTCATATCTCCTCCGCTACTTTGCCACCTCACTCACGGGAACGACCTTTCAATGGTATTCCCGCCTGAAGCCCAACTTAGTGATCGACTGGGTAGATCTCCAGAAGAAGTTCCTAGACCGTTTCCAGACAACCGTGCATAAGATCTCCCTGGCCAAGCTCTGCTTTCTTCGATAGAAGAAGGGTGAGAGCACCCTCGACTTCATCAAGAAATGGCGAGACCTCAGCATGAGGTGCATCAACCCACCAGTCCAAGAGGACGCCATCACCATATGCCACAGGGGATTGGCGACCGAGGTCAGCGAAAAGCTTCTCGGCACCAATATCAAAGGCTTTGACCAGCTCAACTTGGCTGTCACCAAAATAGAGATGTTCTTCACCGATAACCCAAGCCACACTTCAGCTAAGGGTAAGCAGACGCGAGAATGCCAGCTCGGTAAGGAGGTGAACATCATTGAGTTCACCCCCGCCGCCAAAGCCAGTAAGGAGGCCGAGCTAAGCAGTTCTGACAAGAAGCCAGTGGACAAGGTGGCTGCTCCTTTCTTTTCAGAGTGTATGAAGAAACCCTTTTCCTTTAAAAAGGAACACACGAAGATGCTCTTCGACCTCTACATGGCCCAGAAGATTATCGAGCTGCTAGAAGCTCGTAAGCCGGACGAGGCCCAAAAAATGGATGACCCTAGCTATTGCCAATATCATCGCATGCTAGGCCATCCGCATGAAGATTGCTACGTCTTCAAGACTCAGGCACAAAAGCTGATCCGAGACGGCCTCATCAAAATGAAGAGTGGCCTCGTCGATCTCCCATAGCCACATGCGTGGTCCAGGCCAGCCAAGGCGGCGCGTGTGATTCACTACGTAGCTAATGTGATTCACCTAATGGCTGCATTCTCTCTCTCTGACAACTAAATAGAGGAGCCCAATACCAGCCAAGGTGAGCGTTCACTGTGGTATCCAGGGTGGAGACCCTGGAATGGCCGCATACCCCTCTCCTTCCCAAGAGAGAGAACCCAGCGACTCTTCGTTGTCCTTGTCGAGAGGGGGCAAATCATGCCCCGCGATCCACCGTAAGACTACTACGAGGAAGTTCACCACCCAATGGGACTTCAATCATTCCCAGTACTGCCCTTTTCATGCTAGAATTTGCCACCCAATTGAATCCTGCGAGGAAGTTCAGCACCTAATCCAGGAACAGATCCAGTGGGAGCAAATCGATGTTGAGGGGAACTCTATGGCGGTTCTGAGACTTCGAAAAGCCATTGAAGAGACCATGAGCATCGCCAGAAATGCACCTGAGCAACCAGACCCTCCTCAAGTAAATGGGCATGGGTTGCCTTATCAACATATTCCAGAATGGCTTGAGTTTCGAACTGATAATCGAGAAGCTCTCAAGGGATTGCGAAGGCGCATGGAGCAGGACGCCAGTCAAGAGACTGGGCCGAGTGACGTCTCGGTTAATTTCATCCATCCTCCTGCCACCCCAGCTCCTCCCAATGCCCAGACATTGACAACCAGCCAGCCAGTCCCTGCCGCTCCGGCCTTGCAATGGTGGCCCTGGCAAGAGCTGGAATCTCTTCCATTCTCCAAGGAGGACACCGCCAAGCTACTCTGACTCCTTCTCGGTTGAGAGGATGTCCTAGTAGGCACGGTGACGATGGGCGTCCCAACTTTCTCCTGCTCTCCTCCTACCCTACCTCCATCTCTGGCATCGGGAGATAGGAAGGGGAAGCAAAAGCAGGGTGAGGTTCTAGAGCAATCGTGTCATGTTTCTTCGGCCGGCGAGCCATTGGGTCCTCTTCGCATGCCCTAGAACCCAGCCCAGACTATGAAGGGGACATCTTTGGCACCTTCAGTGATTCTGGCTAGCAAGTTGAGCCCTCCATTCCGAGGCATGCTCAACACACGAAGTCAGGGCAATTGCCTGGAGCGGCAGTGCCTCGCTACGTCTCCAGTTGTCACCAGACCCTGTTCCTAGTCGGATCACAAAGGCACGACTAAGGAGCAAGACACCAAGCACGCCTCCCAGTCTGTCTCTCAACAAAAGACTTCGCCACCGCGTGTAAGGCATCAAACCGCGCATACGTCTTCAGACGCCATCACCACTATGTCGGCCTACCACAGGCCTTCTTCGCCACAGCGGGTATGGCATCGGATCGTGTACACATCATCGGATGCTAGTCCCAGTATCCCAGCATACCAGGAGCTACCACCTGAGGTAATCGAGCAGGCGATCAATGCCACCTTCCAAATACAACGAGCGGAAGGTGCCTGGATCAAAATTCGGGCAAAGAAAAGCCGTCGACCTCACCCTACCAAAACACTATCTCGGAGATACCCTCACGGGGATTTATCAACTCCGGCTCTAGCACCTCTCCCTCCTACTCCCCTAGAGGCGGCCATTGCCAAGAAACAGAGAAAAATAGGAGGAAGAACCTCAAAAGATGGCTCAAGAAACAAGCTGAGCAAGCAGCCGCTTTACAGGCTTCAACCGAGCCAACGCCTCTTCAGAGGCTCCAACGGCTCATTAACGACCTGGAGGAATACCTCCCTCCTCATCCTACCGGAGCTCTCCCGCTCGATAGCTACATCCCGTGGGAAGAAATGCAGAAGCGAGCCTGCCTCCGAAGCTGGGTCCAAGAGATGATCCAGAAGATCAAGAACGGCGAAAGGCTTCTCATCCCAAAAGAACTCTCCTTGTTCTATAAAGATAGGGAGATCACAACAAAGTAGTTGGAAGAAATACTTCTGGGTTGCACCTGCAACATGGTGGCCATTCTACCCCTAGACAACATCAATTCCTCCCGGCGAGGCGAGCCAGTAGCCTCTCAAACCAAACAAAGAACCATCGCCCCGCTTGGGCTACAGCCAGCTCCGGAACACATCGGCCGCGACCGAGGTCGTGGCCGGGGACGCGGTAAAGGCCGTGAGAGGATTCCCGAGCTACCTCTTCACCCGTCTGATATGGATCTAGAGGGGGGGTGAATAGATCTACCCCAAAATTTAAACCAAGATTAAGCAGATAAATGTGAAATTAAAAATTTGCTTAATCAGAACAGCCAATATAGACACAGAATCACTAGAGCCACTGAATTAACAAAAGACTTAGTCAAGTGATATGATCAGAGAGAATGAGTAAATTCTAGTAGACTGGTGAAACACAACAGTAGCAGAACGGAATTCCAGAGAGATGAAATGTGAATAGGTACTTGGCGGAGTTTGAACACAATGAGTGTCCTCACGCAAGATAAACCGCTTTTCAGATAAGCCTGACTTATCTTTCGAGCAGTACCTTTTGATATACCTTTTTCACTCTCTTGAATACGCAATATATCAATCAAACAAAACACGATAACTACCAGATGAATAAATGCAACGATCACACACCATCAAGCATAGACACGTAATTTTTAGGTGGTTTGATCTCCTGCAGAGATCTATGTCCACCCCACACTTAAACCAAGTGTGGATTCACTGCTGATTCACAGCTTCCAATCGCTGATCCACAGCTTCGGGGAAAACTTCTTAACACACGCTGAGCCTTACAGCTTAAGCTATCAGAGGAATCCTCCTCTACCGCTGGGGATTACAGCTTACCCACCGCTGACTCACAGGTTACTATAACAAGAGTTTGAAGTTGAAAAACAAAAGCAACAGAAAGACAGAAGATAGTAAAACTATCTATAGCTCTTACAAAGAGCAGATTGGCTCTGGTATTGTACCAAGAAGCCAGAAACAATGGCTTACAGAAATTCAGACTCACACTCTTCAAACGACTCTAAGCTCTTCTCTCAAATCTCTCTCAAAGCTATCTCAAAACTCTCTCTCTCTCGATCTTGCTGGAATGTCCTCTTGACTTGGTTGCTGCTATTCTCTCTGTATATGCTTCTGTGTATGCTCATGTCCACATGGCAGCATCTTGACTAGGTTACTTTCCACGTGTCAAACACAGAGCTTCACCTTTTGCTTTGGATCACGTGCCTTTTATCCTGGTACTTTAGTTGCTTGTGACTTAGAGTTCGCAGGTAGTTGGGACACGCGTCAGGTGTTTGATCATAAGCCTCACCTGTCATTTTAACGAACACAGTGTCACTCACGTGTTATGGACTTAGACAATTCACAAGTCTATGTATGTGCACAGATGCAAGAGGGACTAGCATAGACTATGTCATATAACTAGCGCAGACCTGAAATACACATGCACCGACCCTAAGTGTGCGTGAGGCTCTACGTGTTATGATATAGAACAGAAAGTGCACTGACCATCTATACATCGTAAAGCAAGCAATGCATTGACTTTGGTTGGGCAGGATACAAGTGTGCACTGACCTAATTACGCATGTATGAAAACATGCACGGACCTTAATATGCATGACGCAGACAATGCACTGACTCTTTGCATGCGAATGGCACAAAGATGCACCGACCTATTATGTGTAAAGAAAAATGTGCACAGACCTTAAATGCTCACATCAAAACTTGCACCGACCTTATGTGGTCACAGCGGAACCTGCACCGACTTATATGCTCACAGTACACCCTGCACCGACTCTATATGCTCACAACAAAACTTGCACCGACCCTATATGCTCACAGCAAACTTGCACTGACTTAATGCTCACAACAACATCTGCACCGACTCTATATGCTCACATCAAACTTGCACCGACTTATATGCTCACAACAACATCTGCATCGACCCTATATGCTCACATCAAACTTGCACCGACCTTATGTGCTCACAACAACCTTTGCACCGACCCTATATGCTTAATGCGGACGCTGCACCGACTATGTATGGACATGGTAACTTGCATCGACCTCACTAAGTAAAGACGACGACTAGCACCGACCTGAGGTGTGTGAGCGGCACTGCTTGCACCGACCTATTATGCTTTTCTCACTAACATGCACCGACTAAATGCAAGCATAACATAGATATGCATCGACCTTAGATTCAGAATAACAAAGTGTGCAGAAATATTTTATGAAATGTCTGACATATAACCGATTCATCAAAATACACAATATTACCATGATCAATATAAAGTCATCAAAAGTCAACTCTATAGTCAACAAAGTCAACTCTATTGTTGCCAATCATTCAAAACACAATCAATGCATAGCAGTCTTCACACTGCTGATCAACTCCAGAGGAGACCCAACATTCTCCCCCTTTTTGATGATGGCAACATCCAAAATTAAGATGTATTTTGACGAGACAAGATTAATCCAATATCAGACGAATTCAACATAAAGCACAGTCAGACAATGCACCAGTCAGACACACAGATGCAGACCTATCATATAGTGAAAATCAAATGCAGCATGCAGCCAAATATAATCCAATTGATACCAATTGATCAGCTCTCCCCCTTAATCTGACATAACTGTCTGTCTCTCCTCCTGAAGAAATTCTCCCCCAAAAGTCTCCTGACACTTGATACTCTTCCCAAACACATCTACCCCCGAAAAATGTTCTCCCCCTTTAACAAGATTATCCTGCAATACAATTCCCCTATAATCAAAATACCACGAAGTGCTTTTTCTCTCCCCCTTCGCCATCAGCAAACAAGGAGTAAGGAATACTGTGAAAGAGAAGAAGGGAATAGAGTGATAAAAAGTATATTATAGGGAAAGTCTTCAGACAGAGAATCACAATAATGCATTCGTGATAGATGACTGGTTTAATAGTGATAAAAAGTAGAGTAGATTCACTGAATGTCATATATAAGGTTACAGTTCCAGTTTATAGCAATAAACCTAAGTCACATAGCCATGATAGACTTGGTCAATACTATATCCTACTGATTTCAGAACCAATGAATATCTATGGGAGTAACTAGGAGATGTATTGAGGTTAAATAATTTGACACTTAGTGAAATTAGAAGTGCAAGGGTTACAACAACTTTTTCAATTTTTGATTTTAAATCTGAGCTTATTGAACAGACAAGTAACGTCTATACCTTTGACATTAAGGGTACATGTGGGTTTGATGCCAGTACCCCCAGTTACTAAGCATAGACTACCATATCTGTCTCTGATCGAAAGCAGCAGTCATGATTACACCATTTTGCATAAGGGTACATGCTTATTAGATGTCAGTACCCCCAGCTACAAAGTGAAACAAATTCTACAGATTTGATCATGTGAACAGAGTTAACATGAAGCACTTCATGACATGAGTTTGTATCTATTTCATTGATGAAGTACTCAGTTTCTCAGTGCAGTTCAGTCATTGCTCTGCCAATTGAGTTATTCAATTCTTTTACTAATGATTTTCTTTTTGCTGCCCTTTTTAATTTTTCAAAGTGATTTGTTTAAAAATAATACACTATCTGAGTTTCTCAACCTAGATTTCACTAAGTCTTTCATTTTCAGATACTGTAAAGATCTTATCTTTCACAACATGGGAAGAAGGTTGAGAGCTATAAACAGTTTTCCACCACCCTATTTTCTGAATACAGTCTTTAAACTCTACAGTTTATGAAGATTAAACCAACAGTTCATTCATGAAGCAAACATGATTCTAGTAGAAGACATATGATGGTTACTTCTTAAGATAATGAACTGATTGCAATACTGTCATCTATTCAGAAAAAGGGAATTGAAATTGAAGCACATAATCAGCTCTTGGGAATATCAAGGAATGGAAAATTCACCGAATGATGGGAATGGATACCACGTGATACAATTGATGTAATTGAGTCCAAAAGAGACTAAGTGATGAGGGTTTCTATATCTGGAGAGAATTTAAATGATAGGGGTTTGAAGTTTCAAACACACTAATCTGAACACTGACAGAATATCTTGAACAGATCACATCCAGACAGACTGTACCGTACTTCCCTTTGACACACAATGCAGCATGGACAAGCAATCTTGATCTAAGCAAAAACTCCCCCTATCTATATGCATAATTATTCAAGCATTCAAATACAACTATCCACAAGGCACTAGACCCAACATTTAAGAAATGCAGTGCAATGCATGGATTCTCTTGATTCATGGTACCTGGCGGAGGATAGTCCTCTATACATGGTATGGGTGATGGGGGCATCCCATGCCCCTCCACATTTTTCGAGGCTCGGATTGTTTGTCGGCATGCGCCATTGTGTTCGTCATGTGTTTCTGAGTCTAGTCATGTAATTTTTATATTTTATTTGACTCATAAACCATGTAATTTTCCTTTTATTTGAGTCCAGTACCTAGGTATAAGGGTTATTTACCTAAGTTAAGTGTCATTAGATTGTCTAGGATGGATAATGGGCCAAATTCAATGGGCTAGGCCCATGGGCACCGCCACTTAGATAGAGCTGGTCAATTGTTAGTTTGTCAGGGTCAGTTTCGTCATATGAAAAGTCCAATCCCTATAAATACCCCCCTTCACCCCCTTATTTGTAATCTTTTGATCAATCAAAAAATTGAGTGCATTTTAGTGTAATTAGAGTGGATTCTCCATCTCCATCTCTCTCTCTCTCTTCCCCTCCCTCTCTTATCTCTCTCTCTCTCTAAAGGGGGCCGCCCCCCATTCTCTCTCCTCCCCTCCCAACCACTTCCTCTCTCCCCTCCCCCTCCATTAAAGTCACTACAACTTCCCACAACCCCTCTCTTTACTCCACCCTATCCCCAAGAGATCCTCCACCTATCCTCACTCCACCCTCCAACCACCAACTACCCTCTCCCCTTCCCCAAGCACCTCTCCACCTCCCCAAGGCAGAAGGGGCTTCACCCAAGGCCAAATTTGAATCTCCCTCCTGCTGGCTTCTCTCTCTCACCTCCCCAACCACCCCTCCCAGATCTGAAGGTCTGCCCCTTACCCCCTCCCACAACCCAGGCCGCCCCCATCCTTCACCTCCCAACTCTCTCCCTAGGGCGCACCCTGCCCCTCCACCACTCTCTCCAGCAACACCAGACCACTCCACCCCTGTCCCCTCATCCCCAAGAGAACCCAGCCTCGCTTCCCCCACCTCCCACAGCCGCTAGCCTTCATCCCATTGCCAAACCCTCACCCATCTCCACCCTTCATACCCCCTCCACAATCAGCCCCAGCACCAAGTCACAGGCAGCGATGTACCAAAAGCTTGCAGTAGCGGCCACGGCGTCATTGTGAGGCTTCAGGAGGCGTAAAATATACCGTTGGAATCGTCGTCCAGTCAGCTTCGCAGCTGAGGTGGTTTCGTCTTCACCCGACACCGGATCTGTCCTGAGGAGCGATTCTTGGCGACCTGCGCAGCTCCTCTCAAGCAGACAACAAGAGAAGGATTTCAGAGGATCCCACGGTCTGATTCCTGTGATTCTTGGAGCGCCACTCGGCTGAGGGATTCCCCTACAAGTCCTCTGTCATCCCCAAGAAGTAGAGTAAATTTAGGACCTCGGCATCAAAAGTTCCAAATTTTCTTTCCAAGGTGCGCCAGGTCAGTTTCTCTGAGCCTAAACCGCCCCCCCATACTGTTCAGGCCACCACGATCAGATCTGACATCTTTCAATGGCTCTGTTGGTCCCGGCAGAAAGAAGACTTGTACACGGAGACAATGGTTCTGGTCCCGCATCATTCGGACACCTGGAGCGTTCATGGCACCTTCATCTTCCAACAGTAGCAACCTGAGAGTAGTCAGCGCCAGAGCAGTTCGGCCCTAGTCCAGCCCTTGTCCCGGCCACCGACAACGTCAAGAAATTCCTTAATAATTCTGACATCCTCCTGGGCCAACCCAGGAGGTTTTGGCGCTTGTTTCATCACAAACAGAGTTTGGGTGAGTCCGTAGCGGCGTCAACAGCGATAGTCTATCTACTATTCCATAGAGTGGACAGAATCGACGGCCTCCTCGCATTTTTGTTTCTAGCATAGATTTTCGCACCCCGCCTGGCCGGCTTACAGCCCTTCCCTGTGGGAGGTAGTGTTTGACTGTAACCACTTATTTCCCCCACCCTTTGTCCAACCCCCTTGCTAGGGGAGTAGTGATTGTAAGTTAATTTTCAGGCGGAAGCTTCATCGGCGTGGCATGCGAGTAAGCCCACGCTTCCTCGCTCGCCCTCGTCTCTGACCAGGATCGGCATCTTCACGCCGATCAGGTGAGCTTCAGAAAACTACTCATTGCTAGCATTTAATTGCTTAGTTTAGTATTGCTTTTGGTTGCTCCGTCGGCGGTGAGAGAGTGCCCGGTCCCAAAATTGTTATCAAATTAAGCGACCACCGCGGAGCGAGTTGTGAGAGAGACCCTACAACCCATGCCCTTGGCGTGCTGGCCACCCGTGAAATTGGGCATCCAGGACCCTTAGGGGTTCAGCCTCAAGCTAGCCAAATCCTCTGGAGCATCAAGGTCCAACCTCGGACCCTCATCCCAATCGTCGGTCCACCTACGGACTCGGGTGCGCGCTACGCGGGTGAGTCCGCTTGAGTGAAATCACCGACTCGTTCTTTGCTTGCGAACTTAGGTTCAAGGAGCATTGGCCTTGTGGCTATCATCCCAAGGTGGTGTCACATCAAGTGGTATCAGAGCAAGTTCTCAACTTGTCTCTACAAGTTGGTCCTAGGGCACGCATATGCATTTAGATTCTCCCGGTGCATCGCTCTTGTCCACTAGCATGGCCGCCTCATACCGACCATACCCATCGGCCCTCTCCATGAGTCCAAACCCCCAAGGGAAACCCACCACCAACAAACATGGCCTCCACGGCCATGTCGACTACCTAATGGGAGCCATGACTTATGCCAATAAGCGGCTTGATAGCCTATCGGGTCGACTCAACCAATTAGAGAAAAATGGGTTCGCCCCAAGGGCGACCGGTAGGAGAGCACCTTCCCACCCACCCACCCTTGATGGGTCTAGCAAACTGAGTGACTATTTAGATTGGGAGGTCTCAATGGACCATTACTTCACTCGGTATCCCATGTCCGAGGATGAGAAAGTCCAGTTTGCCAAATCACAACTTACCAAACGGGCTCAAACCTATTGGCGGCAAATTATCGGGCAAAGATAATTAGAAGGGAAGATCCCATCACCACTTGGGGAAAAATGAAGGAACAACTTATGGCTTGATATGTGTCCCCTTCCTACTCGCATCATTAAAGCCCAAGGAACTGATGGGGACATCAGAGCAAGACCACTAACTTTTTATTTTGTATTTATGTCATTTTAGTTTGCATTTATATCCTTGGGAAAGTAGGTTTGCAATTGCAAGGCTTTATAAGCCAATTTGTCATTCCTTAAGATATTTGGGTTTTTGTGTAAAAGTCCATGTAGGCCCTGCAGGACTCTCCACCCCTTCCTCATTGGTCCAAGTGGCATCTCGGGGTCCATGTGGGACTGGTCAAAGGTCCTAGGTGACTTCTAGATGGATTGACCATTCAAGGGGGACAAGTGGTAAAAAATGTCCAAGATGCCTCCCTTATAGTCAAGGGGGCGCCCCCTTAAATTCATATTAAATGTGGTTCCAAACCACATGGGAGAAATACTTCTGATCTCCCCCATTTACCCCTCCCCTAACTTAGATCTGAGGTTAATTAGGGTCATTTCACATTTCATACAAATACCATGTAATTCCCATTTTAGTAGAATTAATGATGAAAAATTTGTGAAATTGTCAATAGCAAAGAAGGGTGCGCCCTTATCTCTCTCTCTCCCCCTTGCAGATGGATTTCTGCCATTCTTCTGAGGTGTGATGCCTCCCTTCCAACCCCCTTCCTAGGAGTGAAGCTCAGCGCCACCGCCGCCGCCACCATTGAGCCGCCATCACGCCGCCACCGCCATCGTCGGAGTTCTGTCCAAATCAGGACAGAGCCCCCTTGTCTGAATTTTAGCTCCCAATCCATGGATCTGCTAGAGCCCAAATTTTGAGGGTAGGTTCCCCACGCAAATACCCTCTCCCAAAAAACGTTTCCCATTTTCTAGCCCTCGTTTTCTATTTTTCCCATTTCATGTTTTCCAGTCCTCCAGATCTGTCTGTGTTCTATCCTGTGTCACCGCAACCTAGTTCATCCTCTGTTAGACCCCCTTCCCCTTTTCTGATTGAGTCCAAATTTGGACTGGATGTTCTACCCATCTAAACACGTCTCCACAAATTTTCCTTTGATTTTAGAAGTTCTTTTTCCCCACCAAAAAATTAAAATTCAGTCATAAATTTGTTCTGTCCTATGCAGTCCAGATCCGACCCACCCCTGTTCTAAAATCCTTTTCCCCAGTCAAACCTCCACCATAAAATCCACAAAAAATATCCTCATCTTCCTTGCTTTATTTGCTACAACTTTCATCAAGAGTCAACTAGTAGATCCGAAGTTTTTTCTTCGGTCAACTCTTGTTCCCAGGAAAACTAAGATCTGTCCTGTCAGATCTGTTTCTGTGAGCCAGCAGCTTGCAAATTCGACCAAGGCCAGTTCCAGGACAGAAAAAATTCTTTCTCTGGCCATAGATCGAAGTACTTCAAGTCAGATTTCCAACGGTGCAACTTTCGCGTCGATCCGACATCGGGATTGATCGCAACAGCTGTTCTCGCCGGGTCGCGTGCTGTAAAAATAGAACTTCATATCCGTGGACAGCAACTCCAACAAGTGAAGATCGGAGCCGACTCACCTTCCACAAGGCTAACCAGCGTGCCGCCGCCCCAGGAAGTGTCCTTCCAACAGCCACCATCACAGCGGTGCCATTCCGGGCCCACTCGGCCTCGCCGAACAGCACGTGGGCCCCACGTGCGTGAGTACGCGTGCCAGTGAAGCTACACAAAATGATGCCTGTCAACCCAAACCCGCTACTCCCGGGTCCCACTGTGTAGCCCTTTACCTCCCTACGTGGAGTGGGTAGAAATAATCACTTCTGTAATTCTTAATAATTGTTGTTCCGGGAGTACAAGTTCGGCCGGGATCGTCTTCCCCACGCCCGACGCATGGAGGTATCGTGTTCGCTCCTTCACTGGGCATTTGCTTTACGCGTATTGATTTGTATATGCTGCTACTAGAGAGCATGATAGGATAAATTAGCTCGTTATCATATTGTTATTCACCGCTGCGAGAGAGAGAGAGTGAGTGACCCATCCCGTGACTCGATCCGAGTACACGCGAAGAGCTGAATACTCGAGACTCATTGCCAGTTTCTCAACCGCGCACGATCCCACGTTTCCCTCGCTAGGGACGAGTTACGAGCTAGAGTCCCAGGTTCGCTGGTCCGTCCCGCATCAATTTTGTATCAGAGAGAGTTGAGTCTAAGGTAGTCATTAGTCATTGCTTAAAAAGACAAAAAGAGTCTAAGTCTAAGTAGGTCTAAGTGTCTCATCGCGTACCTTTATTCGGTATATAGAAAGGCGTTGTCCGAACGGTAGGTTACGCCTATCGGGAAGGCCGCACACTTGCGAGAGAGGATCTTTAGATCCCGCAACTCCGCCATGTACTGGATCTTGGTTGTGTCTAGTTTCATAGTTGAGTCGGTATTTCAACTTTGCATCGCATTTAGTGTAGTGCCTCAAAATTTATAAGTAATTTCTGGATTATTTATAGAATTTTCTAGAATTTATAAAGGGCAAAATAGATTAACAAATGAATTGATGTTGGGATTATAAGGCCCAATTATGTTAAATAAATAATCTAGCTTTAATAGTTAAAACCCAATAGGTTTATGGACCAAGCCCATTAAGTTTGACCCATATTCTAGAAGGTTACTTAGCCTATTCACGAATTATAAGGATAAATACCCCTTATATAGATAATTATGTGGATAATTAACAAAAAGAGTTTGAATAAAATTAAATTCTGTGCACAGTAGATGTAGCGGTCTATCGTGCGACCGCCACAGTCATGTAACGTGCCCAGCTTGGACCGTTACACTCTGTCAGTTCCGTGAATGGGAGAAAAAACAAAAAGATTGGATCTTTGGGATCCTATCTACCAGAGACCTAATTAGGAGAATGTGTAAGTTACTAAGGACTCTTAGGGATCTGGTTCTGGCCAACTAAGGACTCTAAAATCGATCTAATCATCAAAACCCTAGCCAAAACCCTATAAATAGAACCCAGTTCTGAACTAAGCGACCCTTACTTTTGGCTCGTGAAGAAATAAGGTAAGGAGATAGAATCTCAGGTAAGTCCTTTGGAACTTTTTGTTTCTAATGCTAAGGTCTGACAACTCTCAAAATTTCATGTTAGTAGGTCGAGTATCCAAGGAGTTAGGATCTTCTAAAGTTGTTGGTTTCATCACGCCAACCTAGGAAACTGTGCGACAGGGTGCTGAAGATCAGGAAATTAGAGAAGCTAAACGAGGTCATTAGAGTTAGATGCTTTAGAACTTTTTGTTTCTCTTAGTGTCATCTTCCTAACCTCAAAATTTCACGTCCTTAGGTCAAGAAACTGAGGAGTTAGAGTGACGTGAAGTTGCTAAAAATCACAAGAAGAGAAGACTAGGGCGACCCTTGAAGACTCAAATTAGAAGTTTAAAGCCCAGAAAAGAGGTAGGTCATCTCATGAATGGCAAGAATATCATGTTAGGGATAAAAGCCCTCTAGTTTTGATTGATTCCATGCTTCATAGACTTTAAATTTCATGTTTTAGTAAGTCTATACATACATGCATGTCTTTAGCCTTAAATGAGGATAAAAGATATTCTCTTGTTCATTCACTACAACCTATGCATCTAGATGGCCTTTACTTTGTCTTGTCATGACTAGAATAGTTGGCTATTTTGATTCTTCTAACATGAGATATTTTAAACCTTAGATCATTCTTTTTACTGTCAGTAGAGCTCTGACGGATTAGAGTCAGATCGTCACCTGACTATAACGGTCTTACAATAAGTCGTCACACCCTTGTCGTATTGCAATTTCTCTGTTGTCTCTGACGCACCATAACTGGAGCGTTACAACATTGTAACGGCCCCACGATAAACCGTCACAGAAAGGTAACGCCCCCATGTTAGACCGTCAGACCACTATGTTTTGTCAACCCGAGACAGAATGGAAACCAGTCAGATTTAATTATAAGTAAGCCTAGTTAGCTAAGTTTTAACCTATTTTCATGACCTTGAGATTATAAATTGACTTATGATAGAAATTGCATGTTTAAAAGCATCTCTAGTTATTTCAAGTATATGTTAATTTCATTAGCTAAACTCTATAGTTTTGTATTTACACTATGATTTTAAATGATGTAATGACAAAATTTTTATCATGGTTTTATATCGCTACACAGTCTTTTTTCTATCTATAGAGTCATTTTCTTTAAGTACATGGCATATATTCCGGTATATGACCATTAGTTCACACTTTGCACTATAGAACATATTCTTGGACTTGAGGACCTCTCTATTGGATATTCCTTCCAATGGACTAGGAAATTTTGTTTCAAGGCCTCCGTAATTCTCTGCGAGCCTGGGATTCCCACTAGGACGCCGAGTTGGTTGTACCATGAAAGCCCAATTGTTAGAAAGCACTATCGATGTTTTTAGGTTCTGGATATGTAACGTATCTATATTTGACCGTCAGGAACATCTAATGGTCCAATATATGACCGTCACATCGTACTGAGTCCAATTTCTTTGTTTCTGGATTCAACCTTTCTAACGGCTCAACACTCGACCGTTATGTCCATGTAACGGCCCAGTATTAGACCATCACAGTTCTAAATTCTTTAACCTGAGGTTTGACCTAAGGGTTGATATTCTAAAGTTCCTAGATGGATTATTGATGATCTAGGACTTGGCATATTGTCTAAAGATACTTAATTTAAATTATGAATGATAATAAATGTACCGTTATGCTACTGAGTTATTTCCATGAGCATGACGTCGTCTTAAATCATCCTTGATCTCTCATGACCTAAGTTGAAGCGTTCATTGTTGATTATTATTATCATGAACTTATTTACATTCTTGGCCATAATTTTATTGCTTGAAACGTGGAAATAGCTTGATTTATACTTAAGATGTGATCGAGCACTGATTGTGTTCAAGGGCTCTATGCTAGTCCCCTCGGCTGATTGTTGGAAACATACTATTATAAACCATTGGGTATGATGATACTGGCCTCGCATTGCGCTGGGAGTACTTTCTCTATAAATAAGTGAAATTCACGATACACGTACACGTTACATGACTTTCTTGCTTGTTAGATGATATACCACATAAATTCATCAAATACTTGCTCATAAGTAAAAGGTGTTTGGGTGATGAGTACCTGACTTACTAGTACATTCTTGTTCATGAAATGCCATTCTTGTTACATTCTTGCTAGTTCACACTTGTTCATTCTATCTTACATGATCATCTTGTTACTTTGGTTACTTGTGATTTATCGCATTCACATGATTTTACCTTATTCCTCTAGAGCAAAAATGTTAATTACTTTAATAGTGCCTTCATGTTGATGCGAAGATACCTACTGGGCAAGTGTGCTCATTACCTATTTCCAATCTTTTCAGGAGATGGAAGTGAGTCAGGATCAGATTCAGAATGTGCAAATAGTGGGTCCGAGAGTGAATGAAGAATGAGTGAAGACTTAGGAAGTCTACATTGTTGAGATTGAGTATATGTAATTTTCTTATTTCTTGAGTCTAGTATGATGAAGATTAGTGATTGTATTTAATATTTGGTTATTAATGAAATAAAGTTGGAGTTTGATTAAATTATTGTGCGATTGCATTCTTATGTGTGATTGTCTTGCGCTCTGATCGTTCTTGCTTGCAAGAGACTTACCATGTCGGCTGTTCACGTTCCTCGAGCTAGTCTTCCGTTGTAATAAAGGCTCGGGGCGTGACATTTAGAGTCGTGTCTAGGTGCTTGCCTTAGTTTGCAAAAAAATTTGCTTATAAAAACAAAAAAACCAAAAAAATGCCATTGTATGTCCATTCCTAGGGACCCGTTCCCATCTTTTTGGCAACTATGGCCAACCCATGCCGACCCAACCAAGGCAATCAGTCCATGTCCGAGTACATTAGGGACTTTGAAGTGTACCGGTCAAGATATGGATTTGGAGAGGAGACCACCACGACTGCCTATCAGTTCCGGAGAGGTTTGCGGCTTCACTTCCAATATGAATGCCTTATCCGCGACGCGTTCTCTCTGGCGCAGTCTTATCAGGTCGCTCTCGAGGTTGAGCCATTTGAGTTGCGGTTTGATGCTGCCATATGGTAAGCGGATACTGCCCTACGACGCGGATCTATCTCCCAGCCGAGTCCCGAGCCGGTCGGACATCCTACCCCTTGGCCTCCCTCATCCCAGTCGGGAAACCTCTCCCCTAGAGCTCCATTGCCATCTACGTCCGATCCTTATTCGGAACCACCTTATTTGGAGCCACCTCAGTCCGAGCTACCCGTACCACTAACGGGAAAGCTATACATAGGCGAGCCGCTTCTTAGCTGGCTTAGGACAGGCTTGGTCCCTACCCTACCTCGCTACCCCTCCGTGGACCCAGACCTCCCAATAGTCCCCATTAACTCCTTTCACACCACTTTCAGGTCCTTTTGCTACATAGAGAGTGTAAGGGATCTACTAGGGAGTTTAGAAAGTCAATGGGAGCTGACATATACATTTGTCTTAGGGTCTGACCAACCCTATACGCATAGCTTCATGCTCCCGACTTTGGGGTCTATTACCTCGGTGTACACCTTGGGTCATATCACCACCGAGGTCCTGTTGTTCCTCCCCGTTCCCGATGAGCCGGATTGCATTCATTTTATCCCAAGGGAGGAACCGTACTTTCTATATGAGGCCACCGTCCCATCTCCCTTCATGGATGAAGGTGACCATCTACACCTTCACGAATTCCACACATGGGACAGTGTCATGTGGGAACCCATCTCATGGGGTCAGATCTTCTTTGACCCTTTTGACCCCTTCACTAGTGAAGCTCCTGAGCTATCATATTCACTCCACTTCTTCCAAGGAGTTCACTATCACACCTCTCCCACTCGAGCCAAGCAACCTCTACATAGCAATGGGTCCGAACCATCATATAAGGGTAATGAAGACTTTGGTTCCCCCGGCCCACCTAAACCACCCGAACCTCCCGAACTTCCCACATCCAAGCCCAATGTCCATGATTGGTGCATCGTAGGATGTCTAGGAGTCCACCATGACGTCAACCTCCGGTTACGTCAAATGCATGCAAGGCACACATTTGGATGTCCTGGTCCACCTTTGCATATGTACGGGTCGGACTAACAGTAGGTCTGTCTAGGGTCTTGTGTGTCTGTCCATGCATGTGTCCAGCATATTAGGAGTGCATAGTGAGTCTGCATGCATCGAGTCGAGTCGGTCTTTGTACGCTCGTGTTGTCAACCCCTTTCGAGTGCGATGCTTGTCGGCATTTGGGATCGGCTCAACCATTCTCTATCTCGGATCTAGTCACATATAGGGACCCAATGGTGATTCCTAGTGAGTCTTCGAGTCGCCTTCCCTCCTTTGAGAGTGACCCCACCCCAGAGTGTCCACCTCTAGCCTCATTCCCCGGCAGCGTGCGCATATCGAATCTATACGGGATGAACAAGTGTCGAATACTTGGAGTGGAGCGTACTCTACGTTTCCTGGTACGATGTCAGATCCACCGACGTCATGAGCAGCCACACCCCTTACTCGACGGGGTCGAGTTCCTCCCACCCGGAGAGAATTGATGGGGACATCAGAGCAAGACAACTAACTTTTTATTTTGTATTTGTGTCCTTTTAGTTTGCATTTATATCCTTGGAAAAGTAGGTTTGCAATTGTAAGGCTTTATAAGCCAATTTGTCATTCCTTAAAGATCTTTGGGTTTATGTGTAAAAGTCCATGTAGGCCCTGTAGGACCCTCCACCCTTTCCTCATTGGTCCAAGTGGCATCTTGGGGTCCATGTGGGGCTGGTCAAAGGTCCTAGGTGGCTTCTAGATGGATTGACCATTCAAGGGGGACAAGTGGTAAAAAATGTCCAAGATGCCTCCCTTATAGTCAAGGGGGCGCCCCCCTTAAATTCATATTAAATGTGGTTCCAAACCACATGGGAGAAATACTTCTGATCTCCCCCATTTACCCCTCCCCTAACTTAGATCTGAGGTTAATTAGGGTCATTTTACATTTCATACAAATACCATGTAATTCCCATTTTAGTAGAATTAATGATGAAAAATTTGTGAAATTGCCAATAGCAAAGAAGGGTGCGCCCTTGTCTCTCTACTCTCTCCCCCTTGCAGATGGATTTCTGCCATTCTTCTGAGGTGTGATGCCTCCCTTCCATCCGGCATTCCTGGGTGTGAAGCTCAGCGCCGCCGCCACCATCGAGCCGCCATCGCGCCGCCACCGCCATCGCCGTAGTTCTGTCCAAATCAGGACAGAGCCCCCTTGTCCGAATTTTAGCTCCCAATCCACGGATCTGCTGGAGCCCAAATTTTGAGGGTAGGTTCCCCACGCAAATACCCTCTCCCAAAAAAAGTTTCTGATTTTCTAGCCTTCGTTTTCTATTTTTCCCATTTCGTGTTTTCCAGTCTTCCAGATCTGTCTGTGTTCTATCCTGTGTCACAGTAACCTAGTTCATCCTCTGTTCGACCCCCTTCCCGTTTTCTGATTGAGTCCAAATTTGGACTGGATGTTCAGCCCATCCAAACACGTCTCCACAAATTTTCCTTTGATTTTAGAAGTTCTTTTTCCCCACCAAAAAATTAAAACTCAGTCATAAATCTGTTCTATCCTGTGCAGTCCAGATCCGACCCACCCCTGTTCTAAAATCCTTTTCCCCAGTCAAACCTCCACCATAAAATCCACAAAAAATATCCTCATCTTCCTTGCTTTATTTGCTACAACTTTCATCAAGGAGTCAACTTTTTGATCCAAAGTTTTTCCTTCGGTCAACTCTTGTTCTCAGGAAAACTCAGATCTGTCCTGTCAGATCTGGTTCTGTGAGCCAGCAGCTTGCAAATTCGACCAAAGCCAGTTCCAGGACAGAAAAAATTCTTTCTCTAGCCATAGATCGAAGTACTTCAAGTAAGCTTTCCAACGTTGTAACTTTTGCATTGATCCGACGTCGGGATTGATCGCAGCAGCTGTTCTCGCCGGGTCGCGCGCTGCAAAAATGGAACTTCAGATCCGTGGACAGCAACTCCAACAAGTGAAGATCAGAGCCAACTCGCCTTCCACAAGGTGAACCAGTGTGCCGCCGCCCCAGGGAGCGTCCCTCCAGGAACCACCATCACAGCGGTGCCATTCGGGGCCCACTCGGCCCCGTCGACCAGCACGTGGGCCCCACATGCGTGAGTATGCGTGCCTGTGAAGCTACACAAAATGCTACCCGTCAACCCGAACCCGCTACTCCCGGGTCCCACTGTGTAGCCCTTTACCTCCCTACATGGAGTGGGCAGAAATAATCACTTCTGTAATTCTTAATAATTGTTGTTCCGGGAGTACATGATCGGCCGGGATCGTCTTCCCCACGCCCGGCGCGTAGAGGTATCGTGTTCGCTCCATCACTCGGCATTTACTTTACGCGTATTGATTTGTATATGCCGCTGCTAGGGAGCATGATAGGATAAATTAGCTCATTATCATATTGTTATTCACCGCTGCGAGAGAGAGAGAGAGTGAGTGACCCGTCCTGTGACTCGATCCGAGTACACGCAAAGAGCCGAATACCCGAGACTCATTGTCGGTTTCTCAACTGCGCACGGTCCCACGTTTCCCTTTCTAGGGACGAGTTGCGAGCTAGAGTCCCAGATTCGCTATTCCGTCTCGCATCAAGAACACTTCAACTCCTCCATCCCCACCCGAACAACCCAAAATTCCAGCTCCCCAATTCCCCCCACCCCAACCAAAACCCCATTCCACAACCCACACCACTCTAGCCCCATTGGCCCCCTCTGCCACCCCTCGCCTCAACCCTTCTCAAATGGGAAAGAGCCCTATGGAGATAGAAGTGAGTGAAATAACCTCGGGTAAGTGCGAGCTGGAATGTTATAGGTGCCACCAATTGGGGCACATCGCCGGACAATGCCCCACGAGGAAGCATCTTCCCATACCCCTAGTGGTTGAAACCTCTCCCACCCCGGCCACCATTACCCCTCCATCGTCCCCCAACAGGGACACCCCTCCCAAGGACAATCTTCCCAAACCCCCTCAACCCACCCATCTTCCTCTCTCTATCCCAACCCAACCCCAACCTAGACCTCCACTACTTCCGTTACCAATCCCAACCCAAACCCATGCTTGTTCACCACCTCGGGTGCACCACACACCGGCTATCACCATCACCCCACCTCCAAATGACTGTCCCAGCCCCTTGGTAGAGGAGACCATGGCCCACACACCCACTCAAGAAGAGGTGGGTACCAATCCGAACCCACCTCCCGCCATAAAGGAAATCCAAGAGCTTCCCATTTCATTCACCTCTCCAAGTCCGGTCCTTCAAGAACTAACCACCACCACTCATGGCACCCTCACCGTGAATGAGTCCATACTCCAATGGCTCAAGCGAGGCCCCACCATCCCTAGTTCACCCCCACACCTCTCACCCATGGGACATTAATCCGAAATTGTGCCCCTCCCCTCCTTTCACACCACTATCCAATCCTACTATGAGGTAGAGGGTTGGGATGATCTCCTCAAAGATCTAGAGTGGTAATTAGACTTGACTTGCTTGTTGACCCTAGGGGCAGACCGACCCAAGAGCCTTGACCTCATCCACCCATGCATCAGGTATATCACCTCAGTTTGCACTACTGGTTGCTACACTAGCGACCTCCCTTTCCTTCTCCCCATGGTGGAAGAACCCATCTCGGTCCACTCCCCTACCATTGAGATCCCAAGGACATTGGCTAACCCACCCACTCACTACATCGGCCCAATCATCCCAATAGATGAGGATAACCCACCTTGTGAAGACCTTGAGGACATAGAGCACTTCTCCCTAGGAAGCCCAATCCACGACCCCTTTGATCCCTTCAATGGGAGCCTAGTTACCCATGTGACCCACCCACCTTACCAACTACCCACCTTTCCCTACCCCAACCAACCATGTTGGACCAAGTCCACCTCTTTAAAGACTCGGGCCACACAAAGGGAGCCATCGCCATAGGCAACATATGCCTAGGAAGCAAGAAAGAGCCCCTCTCCATAATGCCCACCTTCCTAGATCCCTTCGATCCTTTCACATGGAAGTTCAAAGGCCATCCCACACCCATACACATGGAAGTCATCTTTGGGATAGGAGTGCATAAGTCTTGGCACAACACACCACTTGGCATGATTAGAAAGTCGGGTCCATTCATACACATCACCCACATGTCAAGTAGGAAGCATGAGTGGTCCCTATTTGGGTGTAACGGTCCTCCCTGATTCAGCATTGGTCTTATGTATGCTAGGAGCCTTCATGGATGTCCGGGTCATCCGGCATTCATCACACTCACGCATAAGCGAGACACCTATGGATGTCCCAGTCCTCCCAAATCATTCAAAGTCTTCATAACATCAATGCACGATAGGTCTATATGTGGTTGTCCTGGACCACCTTTGCATACCACATATTTCCCACCCACACTGCATCATAATGCATGGCATATGCATCCAAGCAAGCATCAAGCAACAAGCAGTGAGATTTACAAGAAGCAGGCAAAAACTCGTAAGTGCCACTTGGAATTCCAAGTAGGCAACCTAGTGATGGTGACTTTGGAGTGACTCTACTCTAGGGTCACCTCTACATCGAGGGCACGAGGACTTGGACCTTCTCAAGTTTCGAGTGGCTTTGACAACCCGACTTAAGAGTTGGACTTACCGATGGATTTTGGGATTCACCCCACTCTCCACGTGGCGGACGCGGCACCCTCTAAGGGCACCACGGTGGATCCCATTGAGAGCTTCGAGCCTACCCCTACCTTTGTGAGTGACACCTCGGAGAGTCTCCATAAATCAACATGTGTGTCCGACATGTGCACATGGAGGCAATACTGGACAAGCAAGATGTCATCACCAGCAAGAGGGTGTGTCCGAGCCACCTTGAGAAGTTGAAGCGCTGTCCCCCGGCTATGGATGCGGGGTCGAGTCAAGAGATAGTGGTTCGCCTGGAGCTGCTTGGGTGTACCACTTCCCCGGTTGATACGGGACGGACACGTGACCTGGGACTCTAGCTCGCGGGTGTCCCTAGCGAGGGATGCGTGGGACCGTGCGCGATTGAGAAACCGGCAATGAGTCGAGTAGTCGGCTCTTCCGTGCTCAGATCGAGTCACGGGACGGGTCTCGCTCTCTCTCTCGCAGCGGTGATAATATATAATATCGAGCTAATAATCCTATCACATGCTCTCTAGCAGCAGCATACGGAAATATACGAAATAAAGGAAATGCCGAGAGAGGAGTGGACACGATACCTCCACGCTCCGGGCGTGGGGAAGGCAATCCCGACCAAGTACGGTAACTCTCGGTAACAAAATATTACAATAATTACAGCAATGAATTATCTCCCACTCCACGCAGGGAGATAAAGGGCTACAATGTGGGCCTGGGAGGACCAATCTTGGGTTGACGGGTAGTATTTGATCACCCCGCCGGCGCGGTTCGGATGGCGCAAGCTGCTAGTTGTGGGGCACACGTGCTGGTCGGCGGGTCCGAGTGGGCCCAGAGTGGTACCGCTGTGACGGTGGCTCCTAGAGAGATGCTCCTTGGGATGGCCGCATGCTGGTTCGCCTTGTGGAAGTCGAGTCGGCTCCAGTCTTCACTTGTTGGAGTTGCTGCCCACTGATCTGAAGTTCTATTTTTGCACCGCGCGACCTGGCGAGATCAGCTGCTGCGATCACTCCCGACGTCGGATCAACGCGAAAGTGGTACCGTTGGAAAGCTAACTTGAAGTACTTCGAACTATGTCTAGAGAAAGATTTTTGACTATCCCGGATCTGGTCTTGGGCGAATTTACAAGTTGCTGGCTGACAGACTCAGAAAACTCAGGACATAGGTGAGTTTTCCTGAGAACAGACATTGACAGTGGTTCAAACTTCGGATCTGGAAGTTGACCTCTTCATGAAAGTTGTAGAGGGATGAGCAAGGAAGACGATGATATTTTTTGTGAAATTTCTAGAGGAGGTTTGGTTGGGGAAACGGATTTTATGACATTGGTGGGTCAGATCTAGACTGCACATGACAGAACTGAAACTTGACTGAGTTTTAATTTTTTGGAAGAGAAAAAGAGCTTCTAAATTCGAGCAAAAATTATGAGAGATGGGTTTTGGTGGGCAGAATACCCAGTCCAAATTTAGACTCAATCCAAAATGGGTAAGGGGGTCGAACAAAGGAAACACTGGGTTGTTGTGACATAAAATAGAATACTGGCAGATCTGGAGGACAGGGAAACACGAAATGGGAAAAATATAAAACGAAGGCTAGAAAATGGGAAACCTTTTATGGGACGTGGGATGGACCTCAGGAACTCACCCTCAAAATTTGGAATCCACCAGATCAAGAGGTTGAGAGCTAAAAATCTGGGAAGAGCTTGCTATCCTGAGTTGGACAGAACTCCGGCGATGGCAGTGGCGGTGCGATGGCGGCACGAACGGAAGGCGGCGGCAGAGCTTCACACCAACAGATGATAGAGCACTTGGAATCCACGAAGTATAGCAGGGAATCCACCCTAGAAACACAGCAAATCCATGCTGCAATGAGAGGGGAGAGAGAGGGGCGCCCTTGGCTTGGACAACATTCCACAATTTCTTCTCATTAATTCTACTAAAATGGGAATTACATGGTATTTGTATGAAATGTAAAATGACACTAACTATCCCTAGATCTAGAATTGGGAGGGGTAAAAGAGGGAGTTCATAATTAATTCTCTCATGTGGTTTGGAATCACATTAAAAAATCAATAAGAGGGGGGGGGCCTTGACTAATGGGATGGCATCTTGGACAATTTCAACCCATTGTCCCCTTTGAATGTCAAACAATCTAGAAGCCCACCTTGGACCTTTGACTGGCCCCACATGGGCCCTAAGGGTTAGGTGGACTAATAGGGAAGGGAATGGGGGTCCCTTGATGGTCCTACTAGACTTTTGCACAAAAACCCAAAGAATCCTAAGGAATGACAAATTGGCTTATAAAGCCTTACAATTGCATACATGTTTTCTCAAGGATATAAATGCAAATAAAAGGACTCAAATGTAAAATAAAAAGTTTAGTGGTCTTGCTCTGATGTCCCCATCAATTCTCCCCGGGTGGGAAGAGCTCGACCCCGTCGAGTAAGGGTGCGGCTAGCTCCGGCGGATCCGTCACCGTACCAAGTAGCGCGGGTACACTCCACTCTAAGTAATCGACACCTGCTCATCCCGTATAAATTCGATATGCTCATGCTGCTGGGGAATGAGGCTAGAGGTGGACTCTCCGGGGTGGGGTCACTCTCAAAGGGGAGGAGGCGGCTCGAAGACTCACTAGGAATCACCGCTAGGTCCTTGTAGGTGACTAGATCCGAGATAGAGAATGGTTGAGCCGATCCCACAAGCCGGCAAGTCTACAACGTACGCATTGAATCCGACTTACCTCACACTCAAAAGGGATTGACAACGCGAGCGTACAAAGAGCGACTTGACTCAACGTATGCAAGCTTCAACTAGACATATGCAAACTTCAACAGACTAGACGACAACAAAAGGAAAGAAAACAGACTCACACACGACCCTAGACTCATACCTAATGCAGATACTGACTACTAAGCATCTTGGGTACATGGTGGATCTCCTTGGACATCGCACTTAACCTAAAAGAACTCGTCAGCTAGATCCTGATCGGCCTCATAGCTGACAGGCACTAATTCCGATGGCGGATCTTCTCCAACCCTTGGGTCCCCAATGACTAGTGATGTACGGGTGGGGCATTGACTAGCAATGTGGCAAAACCCATGGCAACGATAACACTGTTGGCGTGACCCACTAGTCTCTCCGATGAGTGGTCCCTTACCCTTGTCTTCTCGACGGACTGGGGATGTAGGTAACATAGGGGAAGGTGTGGGTGCCGGGCAACAGGCAATGGGTGCCGAGGGGCGGGCAATGGGTGCCGGAGGTTGGGGCGGAGGTGGATCGCTTGGCGGAGGAGGACGGGGCCTTGGAGCGAATTGCTCCTGACGGGCGGGCTCCAGAGGACGAGCCATGGGGGCCCTCGAATGTGGGCCTAAGGAGCTACGGGGCTCGACACTACGGAGGGGAAAGGGGCCCGACCGGTGGATAGACTCAAACTCTCCCTCGAACTGCTCCATCTCGAGAGCAACCTGGTATGCATCCTCCAACTTATCCACCTTGCGGCGAAAAAGCTCATACTATAGGTGTGGTCGTAAACCACGCTGAAATTGGGAAATGGTCAGGGAGCTCTCCTCCGTGGCATCACATCACAGAAAGTATTCATCAAACTCGGCGATGTAATCGGAGATGGACCGGTCTACTTGGGTGAGACTCTGCCATCTGTCTATGAGATGCTGGCGGTAAGTGACAGGGAGGTACTTCTTCCTAAGTTTGGACCTCATCTCTTCCCACGTCTCTACCTGGGGTTCCTGATGGTGAAACAGTAGGTTCTACATGTTCCTCTAAAAAGTTTATGCCTGCCCGAGTAGTTTCATTTTGGCGAACTTGACCTTCCGGTTGTCTGACATCTCGAACCACTCGAAATATCAATCCATGCCGGCCTCCCAATCAAGATAGACTTTTGGGTCTAAGGACCCGTCAAAAGTGGGAGGGTCTACATGAATGGTCCTAAGGGTCCGCTCGTCTTCATCCAACTCATAGTTCCGTCGTTGAACACGACGGTCACGACCATATCCCCCATTTTCATTCTCGGACTCATAGTCATGCACCTCGAGGATTTGACACCTTCTAACATCTATCCCTTGAACCCTTGGAGCAGCAGGTTGCTGAACCAGCTCCTGTTGACCATGTGTGGGTGGGAGGGGTGCCACGACTGGGGCTATCGGGGGTGCCTCAGCTGGGGCTTTCTCTAAAGTGGCAACTCTCCCTACTAGGCCCTGGACGGACTGGTCCGACCCTTCGGCCCTATCCTCTAAGGCCTTCATCCTTTCTTCCAGACGTGTGCCTAGGCTATCCACCCGTGTACTCAACCCTTCCATTCAATCCACTTGAGTGCTTAACTCGTCCATTCGGTCACTCAACCCATCCATTTTTCCCATAATAGCTTGGAACATGTTGGCCACCGATGATGCATCGAGACTAGGGACTCGAGGGTCTGCCATAGGTGGTGGTGGTGGTGAGTATGGGGTACCCCTACGCGTGGGCATGCAATGCACCGACCAAAGTGAAGTGATGAACCATGACTTAGCCAACATCCGGTACGTGGCGGAGGTTTGACCCAAGGGTCTCCTCGACCGAGTGTGCGGCCTGCCCGATAGGCGTAACCTAACGTTCGGGCGACACCTTTTGATATACCGGGTTATTGGGATGAAAATGTGACCCAAAAAACACACCTTTTGTTTTCTTTGTTTTAAAACAATGATGATCCTAGACTCGACTTAGACCATGCTATGATGACTACCCTAGACTCAACGGGCTCTGATACCAAACTGATGCGGGATGGACACGGGACCTGGGACTCTAGCTCGTGGGTGTCCCTAGCGAGAGATGCGTGGGACTGTGCGCGGTTGAGAAACCAGCAATGAGTCAGGTTGTCAGCTCTTCTATGCTCGGATCGAGTCACAGGACGAGTCTCGCTCTCCCTCTCACAGCGGTGATAATATATAATATCAAGCTAATAATCCTATCACATGCTCTCTACCAGCGGCATACAGAAATATACGAAATAAAACAAATGCCGAGAGAGGAGTGGACATGATACCTCCACGCTCCGGGCGTGGGGAAGGTGATCCCGGCCATGTACGGTAACTCCCGGTAACAAAATATTACAATAATTACAGCAATGAATTATCGCCCACTCCACGCAAGGAGGTAAAGGGCTACAATGTGGGCTCGGGAGGAGCGATCTTGGGTTGACGGGCAGCACTTGATCACCCCATCGGCGCGGTTCAGACTGTGCAAGCTGCTAGTTGTGGGCCCCACGTGCGTGAGTACGCGTGTCGACGAAGCTACACAAAACGCTGCCCGTCAACCCGAACCCGTTACTCCCGGGTCCCACTGTGTAGCCCTTTACCTCCCGACATGGAGTGGGTAGAAATATTCACTTATGTAATTCTTAATAATTATTGTTCCGGGAGTACAAGTTCGGCTGGGATCGTCTTCCCCACGCCCGGCGCGTGGAGGTATCGTGTTCGCTCCTTCACTCGGCATTTGCTTTACGCGTATTGATTTGTATATGCCGCTACTAGAGAGCATGATAGGTTAATTAGCTCGCTATTTATTGTTATTCACCGCTGCGAGCGAGAGAGCGAGACCCGTCCCGTGACTCGTTCTGAGTACAGAAGAGCCGACTACCTGACCCATTGCCGGTTTCTCAACTGTGCACGGTCCCACGCATCCTTCGCTGGGGACGCCCGCGAGCTAGAGTCCTAGGGCGCTGTCCGTCCCGCATCACCGGTGGACCCATACTCGACGGGGTCGAGTTCTCCCCACTCTGGGGGTATGATGGGGGCATAGCTTGCCCCTCCACATTTTTCGAGGCTCGGATTGTTCGTCGGCATGCGCCATTGTGTTCGTCATGTGTTTCTGAGTCTAGTCATGTAATTTTTGTATTTTATTTGAGTCATAAACCATGTAATTTTCCTTTTATTTGAGTCCAGTACCTAGGTATAAGGGTTATTTACCTAAGTTAGGTGTCATTAGATTGTCTTGGCTGGATAATGGGCCCAATTCAATGGGCTAGGCCCATGGGCGCCCCCACCTAGATAGAGCTAGTTAATTGTTAGTTTGTCAGGGTCAGTTTCGTCATATGAAAAGTCCAGTCCCTATAAATACCCCCCTTCACCCCCCTCATTTGTAATCTTTTGATCAATCAAAAAATTGAGTGCATTTTAGTGTAATTGGAGTGGATTGTCCATCTCTCTCTCGCTCTAAGGGGTGGATTCCCCTCCCTCTCTTCCCTCTCTTATATATATCTCTCTCTAAAGGGGGCCGCCCCCCATTCTCTCTCCTCCCCTCCCAACCACTTCCTCTCTCCCCTCCCCCTCCATTAAAGTCACTCCAACTTCCCACAACCCCTCTCTTTACTCTACCCCATCCCCAAGAGATCATCCACCTATCCTCACTCCACCTCCAACCACCAACTACCGTCTCCCCTTCCCCAAGCACCTCTCCACCTCCCCAAGGTAGAAGGGGCTTCACCCAAGGCCAAATTTGAATCTCCCTCCCTGCTGGCTTCTCTCTCTCACCTCCCCAACCACCCCTCCCAGATCTGAAGGTCTGCCCCTTACCCCCTCCCACAACCCAGGCCGCCCCCACCCTTCACCTCCCCACTCTCTCCCTAGGGCGCACCCTGCCCCTCCACCACTCTCTCCAGCAACACCAGACCACTCCGCCCCCTCCATCCTTGTCCTCTCAGCCCCAGAAGAACCCAGCCTAGCTTCCCCCACCTCCCACAGCCACTAGCCTTCATCCCATTGCCAAACCCTCACCCATCTCCACCCTTCATACCCAATCCACAATCAGCCCCAGCACCAAGTCACAGGCAGCAGTGTACCAGAAGCTTGCAGCAGCGGCCATGGCGTCATCGTGAGGCTTCAAGAGGCGTAAAATATACTGTTGGAATCGTCGTCTAGTCAGCTTCGTAGCCGAGGTGGTTTCGCCTTCACCCGACACCGGAGCTGTCCAGAGGAGCGATTCTCGGCGACCTGCGTAGCTCCTCTTAGGCAGACAACAAGAGAAGGATTTTAGAGAATCCCATAGTCTGATTCCTATGATTCTTGGAGCGCCACTTGGCTGAGGGCTTCTCCTAAAAGTCCTCTATCATCCCCAAGAAGCAGAGCAAATTTAGGACATCGGCATCAAAAGTTCCAAATTTTCTTTCCAAGGTGCGCCATGTCAGTTTCTCTGAGCCTGAACCAACCCCCCGTACTGTTCGGGCCACCACGATCAGCTCCGACATCTTCTGATGGCGCCGTTGGTCCCGGCGGAAAGAAGACTCATCCATGGAGACATCGGTTCTGGTCCCGCATCATTTGGACACCAGGAGTGTTCGTGGCACCTTGATCTTCCTGCAGTAGCAACCTAAGAGCAGTCAGCGCCAGAGCAGTTCGGCCCTGGTCCTGCCCTTGTCTCGGCCACCGACAACATCAGGAAATTCCATAATAATTCTGACGTCCTCTTGGGCCAACCCAAGAGGTTTTGGCGCTTGTTTCGTCACAAACGGAGTTTGGGTGAGTCCGTAGCGGCATCAACAATGATAGTCTATCTACTGTTCTAGAGAGTGGACATAATCGATGGCCTCCTCGCATTTTTGTTTCTAGCATAAATTTCCCCACCCCGCCTGGCCGGCTTATAGCCCCTCCCTGTGGGAGGTAGTGTTTGACTGTAACCACTTATTTTCCCTACCCTTTGTCCAACCCCCTTTCTAGGGGAGCAGTGATTGTAAGTTAATTTTCAGGCGGAAGCTTCATCGGCGCGGCGTGCGGGTAAGCCCACGCTTCCTCGCTCGCCCTCGTCTCCGACCGGGATCGGCATCTTCACGCCGATCAGGTGAGCTTCAGAACACTACTCATTGCCGGCATTTAATTGCTTAGTTTAGTATTGCTTTTGGTTGCTCCGTCGACGGTGAGAGAGTGCCCGGTCCCAAAATTGTCATCAAGTTAAGCGACCACCGCAGAGCGAGTTGTGAGAGAGACCCTACAACCCACGCCCTTGGCGTGCTGGCCGCCCGTGAAATTGGGCATCCCGGACCCTTAGGGGTTCAGCCTCAAGCTAGCCAAATCCCCGGGAGCATCAAGGTCCAACCTCAGACCCTCATCCCCATCGCCGGTCCACCTACGGACCCGGGTGTGCGCTTCGCGGGTGAGTCCGCTTGAGTGAAATCACCGACTCATTCTTTGCTTGCAAACTTAGGTCCAAGGAGCATTGACCCTGTGGCTATCACCCCAAGGTGGTGTCACATCAATGGGCTTTTAGACAGACAGAATCTGTTTTTCCACCACATATCATTTTATATACCTCTGAAATCAAGATGACTCAACTCTGACACAGATATAGATATTAGCAAGCAGACTTGAAACAACTCAAGACCAATCAGAACATTTATTCAGGAATGAAATCAAGATTATTCATCATGCTGAAATTTACATAAACCTAATTCTCTTCTTAAGAATTTAAATCTTTCATTTCCCAAAGGTTTAGTAAATATGTCAGCAATCTATTTTTTAGTTTCAATGAAATTCAGTTCAATTTCATTCTTGCTTACTTCATCTCTAAGAAAATGGTGTTTAACTTCTATATGCTTAGTCCTAGAGTGATGAACAGAATTTTTAGTCAAACATATAGCACTAGTATTATCACATAAAATTAGAATGCATCCCAATTTAATCTGATAATCAGTGAGTTGGTGCTTGATCCAGAGTACCTGGGCTGCACAATTCCCTGCTGTAACATATTCTGCCTTAGCAGTGGATAGAGCAACAATGTGTTGCTTCTTGGATTCCCAAGACACTAGACAACCACCTAAGAACTGGTAGTACCCACTAGTGCTTTTCCTATCAATCCGACACCCAGCATAGTCTGCATCAGTGTATGCTATTAGGTCTAGCTCACACCTAGCAGGATACCAAAGACCTAATTCTGGGGTGCCTGACAAATATCTAAAAATCCTCTTAACAGCA
This sequence comes from Amorphophallus konjac, assembly GCA_022559845.1. Lineage (NCBI taxonomy): Eukaryota > Viridiplantae > Streptophyta > Magnoliopsida > Alismatales > Araceae > Amorphophallus > Amorphophallus konjac. The sequence goes on along the minus strand of CM040122.1, from coordinate 158,960,276 downwards.
CTAAGATGTGACTCTTTAGGACTATCCTGAAATCTAGCACATAAACACACAGTAAATTGTATATCAGGCCTAGATGTAGTAAGATAAACAAGGGATCCGATCATACCTCTGTACAGTTTGGTGTCAACCAATTTACCTTTTGAGTCATCATCAAGGCTAGTTGATGTACCCATTGGTGCTGTTATCTCCTTGAGATTTTCCAATTTGAACTTCTTCAGTAGATCCCTTATATACTTGGACTGAGTGATGAAAGTTCCTTCTTTAGTCTGTGTTTTTTTTTAAAGTAAGATGCCAGAAAGGAGTTGGCAGGAGAGTGCTCATCCCCTCAGAGAGGGAATGAGTTGATCGCTCCACCGCCAAACCCCTAACGGCTAGATTTTATTAACCATAAGGAAAGTTACAGAATCCAGCGAGGTATACCCCTGTTAAACATAGACAGTAAACAAACTGAAGCCTAATGCAAACGAAGAGAATAGAGACCAAGGCGGTCAGTGACAAGAGCCCCAAAGCATCTCGATGGGAGGCTAGCAGTAGAAGATACACAGATATTCTCTTGTGTGTTACACGCATGGGATGCAAGGGCATCGGCTAGCTAGTTAGCCTCACGATACACATGAGAGATGTCGACTCTAGATGTTTGAACAAACTCACAGATCTCACGCCACCACCGTAAGCATCTCCAAGATGGAGATTTCTCGGTCAAGATGGAGTGAGCCAGAACTGCAGAGTCCGTTCGAAGACCAACAATAGAAATCCCATATTCAGCAATCATCTGGACCCCATCACAGAGTGCTCAGGTTTCAGTAACCAGGCTATTGCCAAAGCTGTAAAAGTGAGAAAAAGCTAGTAAAAGATTGCCTTTACTATCTTTGAAACATCCACCGCCTCCACAAAAACCTGGATTTCCTTTACTCGCTCCATCAACATTGAGTACCATTCCCTGAACTGGAGGAATCCATCTAACCAGCTTAGCTTTCTTAGTGGAGCTTCTGAAACTGAAGCCAAGGCTGGTCATGTCTCGGAGCTGCTTTGTGGTTGGGCCGTGGTAGAATAATTTTTTCTGGAGAGCAGCATTGACAGTCGATTGAATGCTGTGGATGATATCAGAGGTAGGGATCTGCCGGCCTTCAAAGCGCTTCTTACATCTAGCCTTCCAGAGTTCCCAAACGATGAGCACAGATGAGTACATCGCTAGGAAGCCCGTAGGTGTATGAAGCTTACAATTAGAACACATGTCCCACAGACGGGTGGTGACTTGCCTCTGGAGACCAATACCAGGGTCCAGCATGGGTGAAATCCAATTCCAAAGTGCCACTGCCAGATCACTATCAATGAAAAGATGATTCAAGTCTTCAATATGAGGATGCCTGCATCAATTGCACCGAGAAGCCAAAGCAATACCGCACTCGGCAATGCGGGAGTCGACAGGAACTGCCTGGTGGAGGACCCTCCAAGAAAATACTGATGCCCTTCTCAGAAAACATCCATGCCAGAGAAGAAGTAACAGAGGCCGTCTAATACTCTTCGGGCGAACCAAGTTGTAGGCACTCTTAGAAGAGAAATCACCATAAGAAGTTAGGGACCAGACACGTAAATCTTCATGGTTGGAGAGACTAATACCATCCAGGTAGAGATTGTCCGTCAACATAGATCGTAAAGATGACCCGTCAAAACCTCACGAACAGACTGTTGCTCTTGTAGTTGCAGCTTTCTGTGCCACCGTTGTTCTCTGTTGGGGTTCTGCGGGATCCCTACTTGGCCAGTGACAGGAGGCTCACCCCTGCTTTTTAGGTGTGGCGATTTGTCCTCGAGGTTAGAGGTTACGGTTCTAAGGTTCTTAGTTGCCAGCTCGCCGGGCCGAGTGTCCACTCGGCATGTGGTACGTTTTACTGCTTTAGACTGTACTTTCTGTTGGACTGGACTCTGCTATAGTTGTTTATTTATTCTATTAATTGTTGAATTGTCCTGCTTTATTTCCTATTTCTTGGTGCCTCCACACTCCTTTTAGCCCTTCCGAGCCCTCCAGGCTCGTGGGCGGCGGTTCGAGTCTCGGGTTATTGGGCCTTCCCAGTAATCGGATTCTCGGGTCGCTACAGCTGGTATCAGAGCAGAGGTTGTAGACGTACACAGGAATTCAAAATATTGCAGTGATCAGAGTCCATAATGTTCAGTATAGTCAGCAGCTGGCTTAGGGTTTTATGTTCGCTTTTCGCCTAGTTTCTCGCTCGAGAGCTTGAGTGCGCTGTGCGGCGCTGTGAAGGTGGTTGCTATCCGTGGCTTTCGTGCTAGCATGGGGTCTAAGGATCGAGGTCGAGAGCTTTCTCCCTCATCGGTGGTGGCCCCGATTGTGCTGCGTTGGGCAGAGGTTGCCGGCAGGTGTGTCGTTGCGGTGCTGCGATCGAGGGGTCTGCAGCGTGGTCAGGTGGCTGGAGAGGATTGTTCATGGATAAGTGGCCGTGAGCGTGCTCTGAGGGAGCTACTGTGGGTTATGCCACTCCAGCTTAATGTTTGTCCAACCCTTGAGGTGGTTAGATCATGGTTTAAGGTGGCAGAGCGGGTGTTTTGATCGAGAAGTGTGCTCGGGTGAGCGGAAGATCTTCTCGGTGAGGTACTGTCTCATCGAGCCTAGTGTTCTTGTCGTGCTCTGTGGCGTCAGAAATGATGTGTCGGTCCCGATTGTTCTGAGATTTTGAGGCAGGATTTGGCAGAGATGTCCTGGTAAGTCTTTGCTCCTGCGTTTCTGTCAGTGGATGGGTTGTGTTCATCCTGGGGTTTGCTTGAGATGTGAAGGCTCCACGGCGAGTTCGAGACTCGAGTATGAGCATCGGTGGTTGTCGATATGGCTCGTGTTGCGGATCTTGGCGTGGTGTGTTACAGTTCAAGGAATTGCAGCGGTGGTGCATCGAGAGATGCTGTGATTGTGGTCCGACGTGACACTCGCTGAGTGTGTGTCGGAGGCGTTGACCTGACGTGGTGATGGTTTTCTCAGTGCTGGAAGGTGCTGTTCCCAGCATGCGCGAGGTTTGAGGTCCGGTCGAGCGTGAAGTTCTTCCATTGGTCGGAAGTGCGTTTGGTTTCTCCTTTGGTTGGAAAGATTGTGTTGGGCTAAGGTTCATCGTCTTGCATTGTGTGTTCGATTGGTTGGCCTTGTGTGCCATTAAGTCCGTGGAAGACGTGCTCCTTGTCGTGGCAAGGTGGTTGCCTATGAGATGTCGTGCCCATTCCCTTGTCGTGCGAGGGTGTGTTGGCACTTTTCTGAAGGACGAGTGCTGTTTGGGTGGTGTTCCTGAGAATTTGTGGCTATGCGCGTGAATCAGAGTGCGCAGCGGAAGCGTGGTGGGCTTGTGACCCACTGGTTCAGGATCGTAGCGTTGGTTGCTACGGGCGGATTCCTGAGTTTGCGTTGAGCATTGGTGGATTGGTTCCTCTATGTGAAACGTGTTGTTGCCATGCCGTTGCCAGAGATATTATGATTCTTGGCACTGGCAAGATGGAGTGTTGGGGGATGTGCTGGCTAGTGCGCCGCGTGAGTACCATGTTCCTGTGATGGAAGCCATGTCAGGCGTCGACGTTGGACCCAGATAGGGTTGTTGAGGATGTCACCTGATGATGGTCGAGGACGTGTTGGTCAGAGTCAGTGGCTTGGTGCCCCACTTGTGTTCCCAGTCGTGTCCTCGGATGAGATCATTTTTGGAGAAGTGATCTCTGGTAGGCTGTGGGTTCCTGTTGGTGGCTGCGAGTGACTGGTAAGTCTAGTCTCATAGCCGACCACGGTGAGATGTATGTTGCTTGGGGACCCATGAGCATTGTTCAGGTGGTATCCCGTGGCTCTGTGGTAAGGGCGGAATCGGGATTGGCAAGTATCCACTCGGATTAGTGGAGTAATTTGATGAGACCAGACGAAAGAGTGACGTCGGTGGGCGGAGGCCTTTTGTGAGATTGGTGTCGGATAGTGGTCCTTGACGAGATGTTGGTGTCGTAATGGTTATCCCTGGTTTGGCGACCAGCATGAGATGGTTCTCTTGTGAGCCTGAGTCGAGTGAGGTGATGACTGAGGACACCAGGATCTTGTCATCTAGTTTCGTCGTGCTCCCCGAGAGGGTCGAGTTGGCGCGATGTTCGAGCTCGGATGTGGAGTCCGAGAGGAGTGTAGCTCGAGATGTGGCATCGGTCTATGTGTGAGTCAGCGATGACCTGCTGTGGGGCTGGATCGTGCCCGTTGGGCAGGTGGAGGTTTCCCGTTGACGTGTATCTGGCGACCAGTGGATGGTCTTGTCACAGACAGAAGATGCTGGTTGTCGGGGCTCGAGTGTGGCGAGAGCCGTGTGCCAGCGAGACCTTTGGTGGTCGTTTCTGTGATGTGCCTTTCTGGACAGGATTTGGGCTTTGTCGAAGTTTGTCTTCTGACAAGAGTTGGCTCAGTGATATGTCTGGCTTTCGGCTTGTCAGGTGTGAGGTGATTTTTGGTGCTGAGCTGATGTCCTAGTTGCGGTCTGTCGAGATGGCTGCGTGAGCCGATGGAGGCTCTGTGTTGGTTGTTCCCTTGCGAGGGGTGTGCAACCTGTCAGCTGGTTGTGAAGCTGACGTGTAAATTATCTGCTGACCATTGGATGGATCGGTAGCTATTTCTCGTGTCGACGGTGTGTTTCCTCGGTGGGCGAGATGGTGGCAGCGGTGCCATGTCGGTTTTCGTGGTGTCTGAGGTGATGCCGGACTGTGTCCTCTCGTATATGCATGCTCTGATGGCCGGTGTGCACAGAGCGTGGAGCGAGGTGTTGTTTATGATTGTAAGTCTGGCTGTGTCCCTCAGGATCGGTGCTTTCGTGAGAATCGAGGTTTTCTATGCTGGGGCCCTGACAGCGTTGTCAGTTGGTTCAGTGTTCTTCCCCTGTGACTTCGTGCTAGGTCCTAAATTTCGAGGATGAAATTTTTTAAGGGGGGAGGGCAGTAATGCCACGGATTTTTTTTCGGATTATTTTAGTGGGTCTCAGAGTGTATTTTGTGCTTTACACGTGTTTTTCCCTGATGTGCCTTCGGAACTCTGTGCAGGGCGAACCGTGATGTTCTCTGACTCTGAGACTGTACCACTGCGTTGTGCTCCTCCCGAGGATCGCGGAGGTAATTTTTCATAATTTTCTGAATTTCTAGAATTTTTTGGGTTTTTCTATATATATTAACCCTTTTCTCTCTCCCCCTCTCATTCTCTCTTTCTCACTCTCTCTCATCTTTTTCTCTCCCCCTCTCCCCGGGCGGCCGACGGTGGTGGAGGAGGGCAAGGCGGCAATGGCGGGAGGCGAGGAACGGGGAACAGGTCGAGGATCGAGGGCCGGTGGTGCGTGGAAGCTCGGCCGCGGGTGCGTGAAGCGGCGAGGGTTTCACAGCGCTTTCTTCGTGGATCGGCGTCCACGACGCATCATTTCTTCGGTGGAGGTAGGGAGATGGACCCGCAGCTCGTGCTCTTCCTGTCCCGCGAGTTTCATAGGCCGTGGTGAGCCGAGCGGGCTAATCGGGGTGATTTGGGTAAAAAACTCCATGTTTTGGGGTTGTGAGCCGATCTACCGTTTCATTGCATTTTTGGCCGATCCGAGGCCGTAGATGCATGCTAGGGGTTATTTGGGGGCTTCCCCCTTGTTTTCCCCCTCTCTCGTGGAGGTATGGGGGTGTGGTGAAGTTTTTGGGTCGTTTCCCGCCGTAGCGTTCTCGGGACGGTGTGACGGTCGTTCCAGTGACCGTCACAGCGTGTAACGCGCCTGGGCAGGTGCGTTACGCTCCCTTTGTCTTAAGTGTTGGCGTTCGTGGGCCTGACGGTCCCACGATAGACTGCCACAGGGCTGTGACGCCCTGCTGCTAGACCGTCACAGTGTTGCGATCGTGGTTTATGACCGTTGGGGTCACGAGTCTCTGACGCGCCTAGGTAGGACCGTCAGAGCACTGTGACGCCCCTGAATGAGAGCGTTAGAGCTGACGTAGCCCATTCTTCTGACGCGCCAGTGTTGGTCTGTCAGAGACTGTGACGCACCGAGTGGAGTGCGTCACAGTCAGTTTCTTCTTGCCTTCTGACGCACTATGTTGGGTGCGTCAGGGCATGTGACGCACCAGGGTTGGCGCGTCACAGCCGGTGTTGCTCCTCTCACGTAACTCTTCTGTGTTGGACCGTTAGAGTGCTGTGACGGTCGAGGCTTGGACCGTTACAGCTTGTGACGGCCCAAGGGTAGACCGCTAGGCACTGTGTTGCACCGAAGTGATTCTTCGTGCTTACTACGACTGTTTCGCGTTGTGTAGGTTCCTGGTCGACCCGGTTGGGACCCAGTGATCGACTTGCGGTCTCGTGAGTATCCCAGACACCCCGAGAGTTCTGTGTTCATGTTTTGAGGGTGTCGGGAGGGCCGTGTTACCTTGATTAGCGTGCCCATAGGTGTGGTGGGTCCTGGTGACCCCGCGTATTCTGGGCTTTCGTGTTAACGCTCGATCGAGTCACCGTGTATCGGTGTGTGTGCGGCGGGGTCTCCCCCGCATGTCGCGAGTTTCTTTGGAAGGTGATTCTCTTGTGGGCCATGTGTTTGACCTTGGACTGCGAGTCCAGTTATCTGGCCTAGGGCTGGAGGTTTCTCACTTTCCCTGGGATGGGGAATCGAGTGGCGGCTTGTGTGCTGCGCTGGGGATCGTGCTTCTGCGCTTTCTACATGACCGAGTGTGTGCGGTCCCGTTTCTTCAACGGTGGTTTCCGTGAGTCAGTCCTTACTTTCAGTGACCTATCTACTAGTCGTAGCTTCCTGCGCACGTGGGTGCGGACCCACCTGGGAGTGGTGGAGAGCGAGACCCAGTGAGAGGCAGTTTTTAGGCTGGTTATCATAGGGCCCCTTGCCTTTGCCACCAGAGTCCGGTGGGGGGGGGGGGACCAGCTAGAGGACAAGACCTAGAGCAGATGGTCTGTGTGTGCACACATAGTTAGGGGCTTAGGACACGCGCTGACGAGCGTGACCCAGCTAGTCCTTGTTGTGGTACTTGTTGTGTGTCTGAGTCTCACGCCCGGGGCGTCGTAGCTAGACACTTGTGACGCGGTGTAAGATGTCAGGGGACGCATCCGGTCATTCTTCTAGTGGGTAGTGCTCCCGTTTGCTGGCAGGTGTGGACTCGAGTTTTGTTGGGCCGAGGTTCAGTAGTACAATACTGCTAGAGTAGACAGCTTGTCCGCTTATTTACTTTAGCTTGTTGGTTCTACCGTACTCCCGTTAGGTAGGGCTTCTCTTTCTGCTTGACCGGTACAGTAGGATTAGTTGTAGTGCCAAGTTTCGACCGGCCACCGGGTTACTGTTGCTGCTGTTACTGTTGCTCTTGTAGTTGTAGCTTTCCGTGCCGCCGTTGTTCTCAGTTGGGGTTCTGCGGGATCCCTACTGGGCCAGTGACAAGAGGCTCACCCCTACTTTTTAGGTGTGGCGATTCATCCTCGAGGTTCGAGGTTGCGGTTCTGAGGTTCTTAGTTGCTAGCTCACTGGGCCGAGTGTCCACTCGGCATGTGGTACATTTTACTACTTTAGACTGTACTTTCTGTTGGACTGGACTCTGCTGTAGTTGTTTATTTATTCTGTTAATTGTTGAATTGTCCTGCTTTATTTCCTATTTCTTTGTGCCTCCACACTCCTTTTAGCCCTTTCGAGCCTCCCGGCTCATGGGCGGCGGTTCGAGTCTCGGGTTATCGGGCCTTCCCGGTAATCAGATTCTCGGGTCGCTACAATTTACCTTGTAATATCTAGTTGGAACCTTTGCCCAATATCTACTCATCGGTCCTCTTTATTGACTCTACCCTCCATGTCTGTTTGCTTAGAAACCGGTGGCTTATGAATAAGATTGACATTATTAGCCACAATTCCCTCCCTGATACTCTCATGTGCATGAAGAATACTAATCAACCGTTCCTCCTGATGGGGAGTCAAATCAAAGGTGAAAAGAACTGGCATATCCTCCTGAGGTCCTAGAATCTCATAATGAAGATGCTTAACTTTCCTGGGAATCAAATTAGAAGGAAGCATGAGCCCAGAATCTAATTCATCGAATGATTCAGACTTTATTGAACGGGGCTAAGGAGTCAGATCAAATGTAAAATTCTCTAATAAGACCCCTTCATCAAATTCATCAATCGAATGAAGATAATCAAACAACTTATCCAATAATGGGGTAGGTAGATCAAAGGTAAATATTTCCAACCAGGCCCCTTCACCAAACTCATCAATCGTATTTAGATTATTCATCATATTATCCAACAATGGGGTGGGTAAATTAAAGGTAAATGTTTCCAACCAGACCCCTTCACCATGCTCTTCAAAAGGAGGATGATATTTAGAATTCATTTCTATTAAATCATCAAGATTATTAATCACAAAGTAATCCTCCTCTTGATTTAAGGATGCCCCATCGAGAGTAAGATCATGGAAGTTACCCACCTCTTCATCTACCCAAGACAACTGGTTCATAATATCACTCAAATCCTTCTCCACCGTCACCTCTTCTTCTTCTTCTTCTTGAAACCTGATCTCTTCAAATTCAGGAAGGGAAATTGATGAAATTTGATCATTTTGATGCACATCGCCTTCCTCTTCTTCTCTCCCCAACTTAAGATCAACAACTTCTTTATTACTCTCCTCACAAATGGAATTGGGCTTGGACTCCTCAAGACTAATGCCAACACCGCTATCACCTCCCTCTAATTCATTCTTCTGATATGACTCCTCCATAATTCCCTTATTATTTAAATCGAGAATGATTTGAGTGTTATGATCTTGGGGAATCATAGATTGATCATAGTCAACATCAAGAATTTGATTAGTAGAATTGGAACCCAAGTAGTCGAGCAATTGATCTTCCTCTATCCTCTTGATCTCCTCAGTCATCCTATCAATTCACACTTGGACTTGGAGAGATTGATCTAGTTGGACTTGGATGGCTTGATTTTAAGCCATGATGAATTGATAAAATTGATCAAAGCTCTCCTCCTTTTTTAGAGTTGGGCATGGAGGAGATAGAGTTGTACGTTGAGAAGCAGAGTTCCAAGGATAAGAAGTTGAATAATGATCAGATTGATAGTGAGAAAATCGGGAGGATGTGAGTTGTCCTCTATAGTGGGCTTGATCATGAAAGTCATTTGAAGATGGAGCCCAATATTGAAAGAATTTATCCGAATGATTTTGGGCCGGGTCTTGATACGAATCCCAAGAATTATTATATTGTCCTCCTCAATAAGAATCATAAGAAGGTATGGAGGGTCTTTGAGCAATTTGGGCTTGTTCTTGGGGGCGAAATGAATTATAGGACCCATGAAGGAATTGAGTGGATTGGATCCGATCTTGGTTAAAGGAATGAAGTTGGGCCCCCATGAGTGATGGGCCTTCATTGTGGGCCGACCAAGAGTATGGGCTTTTGTAATGGGTCGGGTCATTGTGGGTGAATGATAAAGGTTGAGTTGGACCATTGGCAACATAATGAGCCGATCTGGCCCACATGTCATTATGATCATGATAATAAGGTGGAATGAAGGAGTTTGAATTCATAGCCCAAAGGATAGATCAAGAAAAATGGGCCAACAAGTCCACCTCATTGAATTTATGAGACCACTCAAAGATTGGAGTTTTCTCACCTATTTTTTTATTTTTTTGTTATTTTTTTAAACGACGCAATCAATTAACAACCATATGAATAATGCATGCAACATGATGGTTTTTTTTTCAAACTTCTAAGGGCAAGCTAACTTTATGGTGCTTCGTGGTATAACCAGCCCGGCGTCCGTGAGGGAATCCACGAGTGCGGGAACTTATGGAGGTCTTGGAAAAGGAGATTCCGGTCCAAAGAGACTGAGTGCTCAATGGAGGATCCTTCCAATTCCAAGAGGGGTGTGCCTAAATTACCCTTAAGAAGGGGAAAGAGAGAAGAAGATAATGATGATTTTTTTAATGATGCAAGTAAATGAACAAAGAATCAACTAAATATAACTATGCATGTGAGAGATGCAACTATCATGAAAGTATGATGACATAACAAGGAAATTTTTTCTTTCTGTTTTCTGATTTTTTAAGAATTTTTTCTATTTTTTTAAAAAGAGAGATGGATAAAAGATAAATAACAACTAAAAATACTAACCAACATGTAACCTATTGAAGAATAAAGCCTAAACTCATGCTTTACGTGTTTTCTGGTTTTTTGATTTTTTTTTTATTTTTTTAAAATTTTCAAAATAGAACATGTACCTACGTTTACTGACCTTTGGCGACGCTTAAATTTTCAGATTTTCAGATTTCCAGAATTCTGCTCCTATTGTGACAGATACAGACTTTCAGCAACGCTTTCGAGCTTTCTGCAATAGTTGATTTTTTGTGAATTTCAGGTCCAAATTTCTATTTTTCTTTAATTTTTTGATTTTTTTTTCTTTTTCCTGTAAAATAAAAATAGAAAAATTAGTATACAAATATACACATCAAACACAAGAATTTTCAACTATCAAAAATCATTTCCTTCTCCGGCAACGGCGCCAAAAATTGATGCGCACTACACTCGTTGTAAGAAGCCGTGCCACAATTTCAAAAATTATTGCACTCACTCACTAAAAAGATATTAAATCTAAGTAGAGTGATAAGAACGAGTCGATCCCACGGAGAAGAAAAGTTCTTATTTAAACAAGTTGGAAAATCCTTATGTTTGAAAATCAAATTTGAGTGAGTTTATGCTAAAGGAAAATAAAATTACATGGAAATAAACTATTTTAAGAATATGAGATGGTTAAAGAAGAGAAATTGAGAGGAGATAGAGAGAGAGAATTAGAAAGACACAATTACAAAGAATGATTTTTTATTACTTAAGATGTAAAATTATAACTCTATGAAAGTGGAAATTACAACTTGCAATGAAAATAAAAGAACAAGGGAAGAAATAGAGCCAAGATAATGGAGAATAACGTCGCCCACACCGTGCCGAGTCTTTGATTGGATCGCCTCGCCTTGGAGAGGTACACCGCCTTTAGAGCACCGACGAAGAATCTCCGTCAAAGGGATGTTTAGATGAAAATAGAGGAAGGGAAGATAGAAGAACAGTGAAAAATAAAATAAAAATAGAGCTAAAGGAGAAATGCAATCGCTTTTAAACGGAGAGGAAATAGGAGATACGGAAGAAGAAAAAGTTGAAGATCAGAAAAAGAGGAAGAAGTTTCATGAAGAGTGTAAAGGGAGAAGAAGATCAGAAGAGGGTGAAATTGGGGGAAGAACAGAGAGATGGATAGTAAAAAACGTAAAAGATAGAAGCTTCAAAATTTTGAAATAACTTTAAAACGAGAGAGAATTAGAGGAAGAGAAAGAAGAAGAAATTAAAGAACACTTAAAAATGAAGAGAGGAGCAGAAGAGAGAGAAAATAGGGAGAGAACGGAGAGATGCGCAGAGCTTTGAAAAATGTAAAAGGTAGAGCTTTAAAAAACTTGAAATAGCTTGAAAATGAGAGAGAACTAGCTAAAGGTGAAAAAGAAGAAAATCTAGAGGATTTAAAAATGAAGAAGTTTGCTGAAGACAGTAAATCAAAAAGAAGAACACAAATTAATAAAAATGGCTAAGATCTTCGGTTCGGTGGCTCTAGGGCGGGTTTTATAGTGTGCATGGAATCTTAGGGAAACTTCCACGATTGAAGCCCTTAAAATTAGCTTGAATCTGAGTTTACAGCTTCAAGATCTTGCTCGAATTAGGTCTCTTGCTATGGATAGAGTCCTCCTTGCATCAATTATGAAAAGATTGCTTCGTTCAGATCCATCCGGTTCCGTTTCTGCTTCCAACTGAAATAGCGACTGGTGCAGGGTCTTTCATTTCATAAAATAGCACCTTTCTTCTGGTCACAATTTCTAATGGGTGCCCATCCTTCAGCCGTGGAATCTTTCTTTCCTTATTTTATCATTTTCTTTCTATTCGTGCAAAGGATCTTGCGACTTCTCGAACAGCCTCCCATTCATTTTTCCATATTTTCTTAATTTTCTTTCTATTTTCATACAGGGAATGGGCGGCTTCTCAAAGTGTCGCAGTTTCTTGAATGTGCGCCCTCTCAAAAGGGCGTTTATTAATTGGCGCCTAGAGCTTGGTCGCTCATTCCTACAATAATAAAAATCCACTATAAATGCCAAAAATATATTATGTAATTTATCCCTTATGCAAGTTCATGTCTCACATAGTCATTATGGGTTCTAAACTATGATAATTTCATGCAAACTCAAATTAATTGTGAGAATGATGTTAGTTATCCAAAGTGCATAACTTTATTCTTTTAATGCCCAAAGATGATGTATGTGATCCAAATTATGATATGAAATATGGTGCTCATCAGGCACCAACACTCGCATCCACCAACGGCTCCGGCGGTATGGCAGAAGTGGGCCACTCAACTTCCAAACTCAGGGAGGAGTCCCCTATCCCCACTAGCACGCCAGTGGAGGCTTCCCAGAAACAACAAAAGGGAAAGTGAGAAATACACATGAAACTTTCCATGAAAAATAAGGTGGAAAACCTGAGAAAAAGAAGTTCTCATTCCTTACCCAGAGCAAACTCCTCCGTGCCTACGACTTCACTCGCCGGGGTCGGAGAAGGCAGAGACTCCTCGACAACTCGGGAGCCTTCCCACACCGTCCTGTTTCCTCCAGAAGCCGCAGGGAGGTCGGGGACCTTCTCCCGACCATCGACACTAGGAGCTGGCACACGCTCCTCCCCTGACTCCAGCCCTTCACAAAAGATATAAATGTTAGTGTACTGTAGGCCGGTGCTAAAAAGGGGAAACAAAGGCCCTCTCATACCCCCTGAACTAGCCTCTATCTCAGCCCCCTCGGTAGAGGAGGCCCCAGAAGTGGAAGAGCCCGAACTCTCCTCTGTCTTAATAACTAAGCTACTGCTACCAGTTGAGCCTGAAGAAGTCTCCGTAGAACTGCCAGAGGTGGTCGAAATAGAAGCCCCTACGGATCAACAGAACAAAAGGGTCAGCACACAGCCTGGCCCCTCATAAAGATTGCTATCCAGCCAGGGGTTTCGGGCAGGAAACTTACCAGCTGAGGCACTCCCCTCGGAGATCCCCTCTATATCGACGATCTCCTCGTCGTTCCCAGCCAAGGCCGCCGCTGCAGGCTCTCCCTTCGCGGCTCCTGCCGTGTCACGGGGAAGCTCACCCTCCTCCAAGGGGGAGGAAGAACCTATGACCAACGCCAAAAGAAGCTTAGCATTAACGGGCGAAATAAAAAGCCCACCAAAAATGACTAAGTTCCCAGTCACGTACCTGAGGGTCCCATGGTAGAAGACCCCACCAGCCCCACCGTGCAAGCTAAAACAACAGATGGCAAAGGAGGGAGTGGCATCCCCGTCAATAGCTGTGGTAGCGATCCAGACGTCGTCCCCAGCAGCAGACGCAACCAGGCCACCCATCACTACTGGCTCGCCCTCAAAAGAGGGGAGAGCCACCTACGTGCCAGTGCTAATCAGCTCCTAGATCATCTCTAGGGTAGCAGCCGGTTCCTCACCTGGCAAACAAAACCGGAGAAACAGTCAACAACTCCATCATGTCAAACAACCAACAAATAGAGGGCAATGCTCCCCTTTACAACAACGCGACACTTACCCGAGCCGTCTCGGGTCACTGCCGGCTCATGCTCCTCGACCGAGAGGGGCACTACACCCTGCTCCTCAGAAGGGGCCGTCGCCCCCGACGTCCCTGCCGTTTGTACATAAGACAAGTGGCTATGTCAGCCTCCAAAAGCAAGCACAAGCCACAACCAAAACATACCCAGTCCCAGAAGTCCCTACCTAGCCGGGCGTTCTCAGTGGCCTCCTATGACTCAAAGTTAGGGAATGCCTTGACATTGGGGGCAACCTCATCCATCATGCGAAGGAACACCTCTACGTCAATCTCACACTCGACCCCATCATCGGGTAAAGGATCGACCTCCGGGGGCGGCGAGAAAGCCGCCTCTGCCCTAATTTCCAGCGGAGCTAAAAAAAAACCCAGTCAAGCTATGCCAGGTCAGTCAATCATAATGGTTAAACCAGCAAGAGACAAAAGGCAAACATGGCACTTACTCAGAGCCGGTTCCACCTCTATATGCTCGCCAACCCCGAGTCCCTTAAGGGTTTCACCAACCTCCACCGCTCTAGTATCTACTCGAGGTCACTTCCGCCTAGGCCGAAGTCCTCCATCTCCACTCCCAGAAGACGTCTCCGTAGAGGGATGATCCCCCTCCGCCGCAGAGCCTGCTAAAGAAACACAGCAACACATAACATCTCAGTCATATACATTGAAAGATAACAAGAATAAGACAGCATGCTAAAGAAAGTATCTCACCTGAGGCCACAAAAGGAGTCAACGGCAAAGGAACCAGTTGCTCCGGCTTCAACCCCAGCACCTGGGCAGCCTTCGCAACTGCCACTCTGACGTCTCTCAGTGTGTAGGCACACTCGATGTGAGAGACAAACTCCACCGGTCCAGCTGACCCTATCCCATGGGCGATGTGGCGTCTCCAGTCATCGACCGCGGTATCAGCAAAGCTCCCCTCTGGGAGCACCCAGTCTAGGGAAACCTTCTTTCCAAAGCCGCAATCAACTTGGAATTGGGTCCACCAAGTCTTCGGTGCCCTCGACCGAGACGCCCTAGCTCCAGCTCCCGCAGGTACAGCCTGTCCCAGCCTCAGGGGCTTGAGGGCCTCGCTGCAACCTCGACCCGCTGACAAAGAACCCCGGCTACTCCGGGGCCACTGCTGTGCCAGCCGCTCCACCTCCCGACGGATCCGGGAAAAGCGAGTCCTCAGATACTCATCATCCAGTGAAATAGGGGGCAGATCTTCCCGCAAAAGTCGACTCTCCTCGGCTTTCCGGATCACCGAAGCCTTCTGGAGGTATAGGTTGATGTGCCCAAACCACCACTTAGCATAGTGGACATCAAATCTCCCGCGGTGGTCTGACCCAGGCGTCAGTAATTATTCTAGCTCCCTGCGGTAGTAAAATTCTGAATAGGCAGCTACTAACAGATGGTTGTCCCAGCCTTTATACAACCTGCTCGCCAAGGGGAACTCCTGTTTCGGTGGGATCCCCTGGTCATACCCGAAGTTTCGGGTGAACCAGTGAGCGTAGTACGGCTCCAGAAAACTCGTAGCAGACCGGTGTAGCGCCAACACCACCGGTCGGGTGCTGATCACCCACTCTGTGTATAGTGCTGCATCCGGCTCTCACTGGTAAGGAAGGGCGCAGGCCGCCCTGTTGAGTCCCAAATGTGGCAATCAAGAGGGGAGGGGTGAATTGATTGGCTAATAAAATTTTGCTACCCTTAAGAAAACGATGCTGATTAAACAAACAACCACTAATTCTCGCACGAACAAGATCACACTTGTGAATGCATGCGGAATGTGTTTGAAAAGCTGGTGTAGTGATCTCTCAACTCACCGTGAAGCCCACTCGACAGGAATCAGAAAATCCATAACACATGAGACACACGAATTTTTAGGTGGTTCGGTTACACAGCCGTGTCCCCTATGTCCACCCCTCACACTTGAGGATTAAAGCTTCACTATCGAGTGAATCACACACACACGCTGTTTAGAATAGCACACACACACACACACACACACACACACACACACACACACACACACACACACACACACACACACACACACACACACACACACACACACACACACACACACACGGCTTCCGATCTGGTAGCCAAAAGCGCACAAGCGCACATACACACACGCACGTTCGTGTTTCCGAACACGAACACCACACACACGAATCTGAAGTTTATGATTACACAAATATTCAAGATCAAGCTAAATGATTCAGAATGAGAAGTTTCGAAGATGATTTATCCTGATCGGAGCTCCTCCTATCACTTCAGCGAATTTCGTCGAACACTTGGTGCAGCCCATTGAACGTTCTTGACGATTATGCTCGGAAGAGGTACGATCTTGATCTCCACGCAGCCAACTAGCAGGATGTCAATTTGGAGGCTTGAATCCCTCTTCTTTTCTTCCCTATCACGCACACTACAAGGTAGAAGAAGGGCTGTGGCTGCTGGTTGCGACCTGCACTCACAAAGTTAGAGCAAAAACCCAATTTCAGGAAGATACGAATTCTACTTAGGGTTTTCATCTCAATGAGATAATATATAGCCCCAAGGGTGGTCAAGGGGCGTCTAGGAGACAAGATCCGCACATCAAGGAGTGGTTTGGGGACAGCCACACAAGTGTAGTTTGACAGCCAGCTCGCATGGACAAGAGTCCACATTCACGGCGCCGCCCAGACCAGAAAGGGTCGACCCTTGGGGTCGACCCTCGTGAGGGGCCAGAAGGGCCTGGCAGCATGGGTCGACCCTTAGGGTCGACCCTTTCAGGAACCGTTGCTGTCTCCACAAAATGGGCTTCTGGAGTTTACAGGGGTCGACCCTTTAAGGAGCCAAAACAAGTATAGCAGAAAGGGTCGACCCTTAGGGTCGACCCATGACAAAATCGGTTCTGGAAAATAATTCCACAAGTAGGGGTCGACCCTTGGGGTCGACCCATTCAAATGGGATTCTGCCTGGCAGCAATGGGTCGACCCTTGGGGTCGACCCTTTTTCCTGAACTTCCAAATATGAAGATAAGACAAGGCTAAGTGCAGGGGGTTCAAGTTGGGGTTTTTAAAACAAGAATGCTCCACATCTAGACATAAGTTCTAACAGTGTAATGGAGGAGATTAGGATCGATCTCACCAATCATCCTTCAGTCATTTAAGAGCTTTGGCCTGTCAAGAACAAAGTTTGAATTAGTTCCACATGTTGCACATTGAAACCAAAATACTTACAATGAGTTGTTGTGCTTGAGCCTTCTCAAGTATCATGTCTTCAATTGATGTGTGCATTTCCAGAACGTAGTTATGCTCATTTTCAGATCATACAAAACATTTGATCATCATCAAAAACCATAAGTCATATACATGAGGAAGGGGTTCAACAATCTCCCCCTTTTTGATGATGACAAAATAATAGAAACCACATTATAAAGCATCCACTATTCCATATACATGAATCAATCCAACAGTTTAAGGACATGGTCAACCAGAAATCCAAATATAAGATTGATCATCATTGCACACTGTTTTGCTGGCAACAAGTGGAAGGAAGGCAAGTCTGAAATGCATTTAACAATATGCCATAGCTAAAATGCAATGTCTGATGAACTGAAATGCAACAAAGTGAACTGAAATGCAAAAACTGAAATGAGATGCAACACAAAATGCAAAAACTGAAATGAGATGCAACACACGCATGCATACACACAATACATATAATAGCCGAGATAGTCTTTCTCCCCCTTTGGCAACATCAAAAAGGAGGGGGTGAAACAAGGTTAAGAATTATGCCATAAGGAAGAGAAAGAGGCTAATCGACATCCTCGTCATCAACCGGAGTAGAAGAGCCCGGTGGACGCCTAATATACTCCGAAAGATCGGCTAACAGTTGGGCTTGGTTGGCCAAGGCATCAGTGACAGAGCGAGAGTGCTCCTGATGGGAAAGTTTCAGATCGTGTAGATCACGGTGCAACGCTGTCATAGTCTCCCCATACTCGTCCAACCGATCATCAATGGTGTCCAATTGGTCCATGAGAAGCTGAACCGCCTCAGAAGGCATGTCGGCAGCAAACTGTGGTGGCGGCAGATCGGCCTGTGCATCATCTTCATCGTCTTCAGCTGAACTAGCATCATGGGCAGCACTCTTTAAGGTGTGAATTAGAATACCATCATGTAGCTCATATCCCATATTGTGGCAGATGGAATGGATAGTAAAGATATCTGCTTCCCTGATGTCTTGAAATGGTTCTTTTGACAGATTTATATCCAAACAAGCAAATATAGTAGATAATGCGGCAGCATAAGGAAGAGTACGGTGCTTGTGCTTCATGCTTGTGCACATATGTGCTAAGAAAATAGCTGGAAAGTTAACCGGAATTCCACCCATAAGGCAATAAAATAGGAACATGTGATTCTCGGTTACTTTGTCATGACCGCCTCCTCTAGGCAACAAAATCGTAGTAATCATGGGGTGCAAAATATGTTGTACGGGAGGAAAGTGGTTGGCATTTAAGCCAGCAAGTAATCGACATCCATGATCTTCACCGGTCATCATTTGATACACTACATCATCCGGAACAACTAAATCTCCAAATGTGAAACCTTCAGTCGGAAGATGGAAAACCATTCCCAAAAATTTAGTGGTGAGAATTATTTGCTGTCCATTAACCGTAGTGGTCGGATGCTCCCCGGATAAAATAAGATTGCCATAAAACTGATTTACCAACCGTGGATATGTGCGGCGATATTCAGACATAAAAGAATCCAGGTTGGGCTGACTGCATAATATATCAACGAGACTCGGAAGATGGCTATTCAAGTTGATAAATGATACCACACGAGGGCGTAACACCTTCCTATCCAGAACTTTGCTTGAGGGCGCCGAATCGCGCTCATTTGCAGCCGTTCGTCCACGACGTGCCGGGGCCGCACTTGACTCTCCTCGGCTGCGAGGGATGCGCTTCTTGGGGGCCATCTAAACACAAACTAAAAGAATCCATAGATGGGGAAGGATCTCGATGGTTTGACTAAGGGAGCATGCTAAGATGTGAAGCTAGGATCCTCCACAAGCATCAAGAACATACCTCAAGAATGGAGATAGCAAGGGATCGACGCCTTGAGCTCCAAGAAGGCAGGCACGCGCGGATGCCACCGGGAGAGCCGCGCTAGGGCTCGAAGGGTGGAGAGCCAAGAGAGGTTGTTAGGGCTTGGAAGGAGTGGTGGAAAGGCTAGAGGGGGGAAAATTGTTTTTATAGCCTTAGGACGGTCCACCTTAAGGGTGGAACCAAGTAGAAGGCGGCTAGGGCACCAAAAGGGGCCACCCGCCGGTTTGGGTCGACCCCTGGTTCGGGTCCCCCGTGCGCCCGAACTGGGTCTGCGAGGGTCGACCCTGTGGGTCGACCCTTCTTCTGGGTCTGCGAGGGTCAACCCTTGGGGTCGACCCGTTCCCTGTTTTATAGCCAAAAAGAGAGAACAAGAGTGCTGAGTGTCAATAAGTGTCTGGCTTGAGTCCCCAAGTGAAAAGCACATGAATTCAAGGAATTGTGAGTAAAATGATGGGATTTAAATCATTGGGGAAGTGCAGTCGAAATATGGAGATATGCTAGACGCGTAGAGTCCTTGTGATCCGGATTTTTGACTTTGAGCAGATTAGCTCTTCTCTTGGCAATGTGTATAAGTCAAAGGTGATTTCGGCCATAGAAATTTCAAGTAACAGTGTGTAATTACAGTATACATAGAAGGCATGCAGGAACACACAAGGAAAAGTTTTTGTTTCTTTTATTTCACATAGTATGATGCAAGTGCATGACAAGGAATTAATTAAATGCTCAGTATTTGATGCAATGACATGTAATGCAGTGACCTAATTATGCATTGATGCACATCACAGTTATTCAGACTTTTCTATCCTACAAACCCCTAGTTCTCTTCTCAAAGATGTGAACCTATCTTCACTAAGAGGTTTGGTGAAAATGTCGGCAATTTGTCGATCTGTTTCAATGAAACTGATTTCTACATGACCTTTACTCACATGATCTCTAATGAAATGATGTCGAATTTCAATATGCTTGGTTCTAGAGTGATGAACAGGGTTTTTGGAAAAGTTTATGGCAGAGGTGTTGTCACAAAGAATTGAGGTGTTTTTAAAAGATATGTCATAATCAATCAATTGTTGTTCGATCCATAACACCTGGGCTACACAACTACCGACAGCCACATATTCGGCTTCGGCAGTAGACAAAGCCACTGAATTTTGTTTCTTGGAGGCCCATGAGACCACGCAGCCCCCAAGAAACTGGCAATACCCACTAGTACTTTTTTGATCCACTTTGCAACCCGCATAATCGGCGTCAGAGTAGGCAATTAAATCAAGACTCGAATTACGCGGAAACCATAGTCCGAAATTAACTGAACCAGCAACATATCTAAAAATTCGTTTAACAGCCGACATGTGTGATTCTTTTGGGTTTGACTGAAATCTAGCACACATGCAAACAGCAAACTGTATGTCGGGTCTACTGGCAGTTAAATACAACAAAGAACCTATCATGCTTCTGAAAAGTTTTTGGTCCACGTTTTTACCTGTTTCATCTTGGTCAATTTTTATTGAAGTAGACATTGGAGTTGGTTGTGGTTTTGTTGATGTCAAATTGAACTTTTTCAGAAACTCCATTGCATACTTCTTTTGATGTATGAACATCCCATCAACCGTCTGGTTCACCTGCAATCCCAAGAAGAAAGTCAGCTCTCCATAAGACTCATTTCAAACTCACTTTACATTAAATTGGTGAAGTCTTTGCTAAGAGCATCTTTAGTGGAGCCAAAAATAATGTCATCAACGTAAACTTGAACAATTAAGATTTCCTTACCATTCAATTTTGTAAAGAGGGTTTGATCAACATTATCTCGTTTGAATTCATATTGAATGAGGAATTCACTTAACCTTTCATACCATGCACGGGGTGCTTGTTTCAGACCGTAAAGTGCCTTGTCCAGCTTGTACACATGGTCTATATGCTTTGTGTCTTCAAACCCCGGTGGTTGCTCCACATACACGTCCTCCTGGATATAGCCATTCAAAAATGCACTCTTGACATCCATTTGAAATAATTTGATATTATGACAACATGCAAATGCTAAGAGAACCCTCACTGCCTCAAGTCTTGCTACTGGAGCAAAAGACTCATCGAAGTCAACTCCTAATTCTTGGCTATAGCCCTTGGCTACAAGCCTAGCCTTGTTCCTAATTACCACTCCTTGATCGTTAGTTTTATTTCGAAACACCCATTTGGTTCCGATCACGGAGTGATTTTTAGGACATGGTACGAGTAACCACACTTTGTTCCTTTGGAACTGGTGTAGTTCTTCTTGCATGGCCATGATCCATGACTCATCTTTCAAGGCCTCTTCAATGGAGTGAGGTTCAAATTGAGAGAGTAAGGCTAATAAATCATGAGTTTCAACTTCCCTGAAGGAGGCTCGTATCCTTATCCCTTCTTGTACATTGCCCAATACATTCTCCGGCGGATGGTCCTTTGCAAATGTCCATTGTATTGGTAGCTCCTGTTCAAGTTGAGTTTCCTGATTTTCATCCTCTTCTTTTGGTTCTTCCTCTTCTTATTTTTCTGAATTTTCTTCCTTCTTCTCGATATTGTCATCTTTCAACTCATCATCCTGCAAAATAGATTTTTCATCAGTTCTAGATGGAGATGATTCATTAATAATAACATGTGGGCTTTCTTCAACTACGAGAGTTCTCAAGTTGTACACTCGATATGCTCTCGAATTGAAAGAGTACCCAAGCAATATGTCTTTGTCACTTTTGGGATCAAATTTAGCCAAGTCCTTCTTACCATTGTTATGAATGTAGCATATTGAGCCAAACGGTCTCAAGTATGAAATGTTTGGCTTCTTACCTCGGTATAGCTCATACGGAGTTTTCTTCAACAATGGTCTTACCATGGCTCGATTTATGATATAGCAGGCCGTGTTTACTGCTTCAGCCCAAAAGTACCTCGGTATTTTATTCTCATTCAGCATGGTTCTTGCCATCTCAACTAGCATTCTGTTCTTCCTTTCCACAACTCCATTTTGTTCTGGAGTTCTAGGTGCGGAGAAGTCATGCATATATCCTTGAGCCCTGCAAAAATTGCTGAACTCATGGTTATCAAGTTCTCGGCCGTGATCACTCCACACAGCTTTGATGCAATACCCTTTTTCATTTTGAACAAATCTGCAAAATACTTCAAATTCTGTCAGAGCATCATTTTTATGAGAAAGGAAATAAACCCAACAGAATCTTGAATAATCATCCACAATCACAAATCCATATAGTTTACCACCCAAGCTGTGAGTTCTACTTGGTCCGAAGAGATCAATGTGGATGAGTTCAAGAGGCCTTGATGTGGTCACATCTTGTTTGGACTTGAATGATGTCCTTGTTTGTTTGCCCATGCTGCAAGCTCCACAAACTCCATCATCGACAGCCTTCAACTTGGGCAGTCCAATTACCAAATCATTTCTTGATAATTTCAGCAATACATTGAAACTAGCATGCCCAAGCCGGCGATGCCAGAGCCAAGCATCATCATTGTTCCTTGCAATTAAACATAAATTCTCATGAGAGGAATCATTCAAGTCTATCATATAAATATTGTTATACCTGAAACCAATGAACTTTATCTCATGAGTATTCCTATTCAAAACAGTGCAGTGGTTAGAATCAAAAATCACATTGCATCCCTTATCACAAAGTTGGCTTATGCTTAAGAGATTATGTTGCAAACCCTTCACAAGCAATACATTTTCAATGGTATGATTTTGATTCTTACCTATCTTACCTTCTCCGATGATTTTACCTTTGTCCTTACCACCGAATGCTACCGTCCCACCATCCTTTTCATGCAAGTCCACAAACCATTCCTTGTTTCCCGTCATATGCCGAGAGCAGCCACTGTCCAAATACCATTTGTTCTTTTGAGCTCTCGAGTAGACCTGCAATTCAACCAAAGTGCTTATGGAGATTTTGGTACCCAAGCAAGCTTGGGTCCATGATGGTTAGAGGCATGATGCATATATGATCTATTTCTGAATCCAGCAGAATTTTCTTCATCATGTTTCAGAGTTCTACAATCATACATATCATGACCCATTTTTTCACAATAGAAACAAGTGATGGCTCTATCTCTTTTTCTCCTTCTACCAACATTTGAAAAGGAGTTATGCATGTGTTTATTTGGTTTGGAGGAAGCTAAACTTATGGGAGCCAAATGGGTTGTTTGAGCTTTTGATTTTTCAAGGATGGCAAGAGCTTCCTTTAGCTCTTTTATTTGAGCCATTTGAGATTGGCTTTCTTTTTCAGCCTTTACTTTGGCTTCATTGCAAGTAACGCTTTCAAGCTTTTCTTGTTTCATTTCATTTTCCAATTCTTCATGTATTTTCAGCAAAGTGGATTATTCTTCTCTCATGCATGAAATCTCTTCTTCAAACAATTCAATTTTGGATGCAAGAATTTCATTTTCATGCTTCATGTTTTCATTTTCTGATTTTAAAGCATGGCACTCTTCACAAGGTTTTTTAGTATGCACAAAATGATCAATTTTCTTTTTCAAATTTCTATTTTCAGATTTGAATCTTTTACATTTTTCATATAAAGATTCATATGCAATTTGTCATTGTTCACAAGTAAGAGTTTCGGTTTCAAAATCTACCTTATCTCCTTCATCGTCATTAGCCATGAGACATAGATTCTGGACTAGCTCATCTAGTCCATCTTCATTTCCGGATTCCTCCTGATCTTCATCACTCCATGTGGCCATCATGGCCTTGGGTTTCCTGAACTTACCTTTCTTCACCTTCTTGATCAGGTCGGGGCACTCACCCCGCATATGCCCGGGTTTCTTACATTCGTAGCAGATTACTTCTTCTTTCTTGCTACTTTCTCCTCTGTTTGGACCTTGCCTTCTCGGTCCTTTTCTGAACTAACCACCAAAATTTCGGGTTCGTTTCACAAACCGTCTTGCTCTTTGTGTGATCATGGCAACTAATTCTTCATCTTCAGTGTTGCCTATTGAGTCATTTTCACTGCCCTCTGAATCGTGTGGATTCACCTTTAGAGCCATTGTGGTAACAACTTTCTTTTTCTTGTGATCCTACTTGCTCCTTTTGATGTTTATCTCGTAAGTCATCAGCGAGCCAATTAACTCGTCCAGAGTTAAAGTACTTAGATCCTTGGAGTCTTCAATTATAGTGGCCTTTGTATGCCACTGTGGAGTAAGGGATCTTAGGACTTTTCTGACGAGTTCCTTGTTGGAATACTCCTTGCCAAGTCCCTTTAGTCCATTGGTAATTTCTATTAGCCTTGCAAACATATCAGAAATTGATTCTTCTGGCTTCATTGCGAACAGCTCATAGTCCCGAACTAAGAGGTTGGCCTTTGTTTCCTTTGTTGAATTCCTATGGTTTTGATGATGATTTTGATGATGTCTCACACTATAAATCAATCCTCTATGTTTAGATTAATGTTGTTTCATCATGTGAGTAAGTACAGTTTATTTGGTTGTTAGATAAGCATGCTATTATGATTTTATCTACACTTTGCTTAGCTGGTTTTGACAGCAGTGGGTAGACCCAACCTTGCTGATGCGTCGACTCATCTGTTCTTTGGGATAACTCCTTCAAGTCTGTTCATCGGGCACTTTCTAACTGAAGTCTACACACTGGCATTAGAATTCCAAGTCTATACACTGCCCGACCAACTAAATCTGCACTTTGCAAAAATCAGTTCAGCTCAACCCTATACATCCTTCCAATCCTCAACTCTATACATTGGAGTGTCAAGCTTAATGTCTATACATCGTCTCGTGTTTGCAAAGTCTGAACAGCGTCCGTTGTCAAGACTCCTTGAAGTCTGTACATCAGACTGCTTCTTTTGAAGTCTACACCTTGGCTCGTTCTCTTCTGCAAAGTATGTTCATTAGACTGTGGTGAAGTCTATACATTCGGCTCCTTGGGCAAAGTCTATACATCGCATAGTCTGCACATTGCCTTCAGCCCAAGTGCTCAAAGCCAAGTCTATACAACGCCAACCCAACACATTGAACAGTTCTCCAAGTCTATACACTAGACTTCATTTCTCTAAGTCTATACATTGTCGTTTGCACTGCAAAGTCCATACACTGGAAGCTCTTCGTTTGATATCAACAAGTCTGTACATTGGGTTCAACTCTCCAAGTCTGTACAGCCTGTTTGTCTTCTTGTGTGAAGTCTATACAACGCATGCTCACATAACTAACTCTATACACTCGATCGTTAGATCTTCAACTATATACATTGGTTGAGTCTATACACTGAGATCTCATGAAGAGTTGCAAGTCTATACACTCGTTGTTAGAGACCTAGACTGCTAAGTCTATACACTCCCTCACTATGTACACAGTTGCTATATTGATCTCTGAAGTCTATACAATGCTTCACGTTAACACTAAGTCTATACACTTCATTATTGTTGCTGAAGGGAACAGGGTTGACGCCTGAAGCTTAAAGCGTCCACGCATCAGTAGACGAAGCTTTCACGATGTCTTCTATTGCGTTAACGCCACAAGCAAGCAGCGTCGACGCAGCAGTTAGAAGTAGCAGAGACTCTTACAAGCGATGAAGCCTTCACGAAATCTTCCACTGCGTCAACACCATCAACAAGCAGCGTCGACGCAGCGGCTTAAGAGATGCCAGTATAGAAATGTACACGTTCGTGCGTCAACGCCACCAACTGGCAGCGTCGACGCAGCAGTCCAAGAAAGGGACGACTTATCTCTGGCTGCCTTCAAAACGTCAACGCAATATGGTGATAACGTCAACGCAGCTCGCCTATCTGTTGAAGACTTGATCACTGGACTGCCAATACCGTTACGTCAACGCAGCAGGCTGATGGAGTCGATGCAGCGGTTAAGAAGTTTGAAGATTTCTGATGACTGCGTCAACTCTTTGGAGCAAGTGAGTTGACGCCATCCACCTCCAGTTGCTGAGCGTACTGGTGCTGGGCACGTGATCCGAGGATAAGGAAAATGCCCAGATGAGGACACGTGGTCTGACAGCCTGCTGGATGCTGCCACGTAGTCCGAACTCTTCAGGCGGGAACTGTGGAAGCCACACGCGCCCTGCTGCTGCTCCAGGTATAAAATGGAGCCTTCGTCTTAAGATGAAGGTTGATCGAAGAAGAAGCCTGGAGAGCATATACGTCCTTCGATCCAGAAAAGGAAAGAAAAGTGCAGAGAGAAAGAAAGAGAAAGGAAAAGAGCAGAGAGTTCAATATCTGAGAGGAGTTTGGTCGAGAGAGAGAGAGAGTGTGTGCTGATTGATGAATTGCTTCATTTGAAGCTACATTTGTATTGGGTTTCAGAACCGATTCCTTCTCATTGTTTTTCATTTTCCACTTTGCTTTCGTTTATTTTTCGTCCTTCTATTCTGATCTGAATTGTTGTCCCTCCGATGTGTGGAGGAAGGGAGTATTACTCTAGTTTCCCTCTGTGTTGCAGAGGAAGAGAGATCGGTAATCTCTGGTGGTGTTAGTGACTGGCTGTCATTAACAGTTTCCCTCCGGTGTGTGGAGGAAGGGAGAGGATTCTCCGGTTGTGTTCTAGCTGGGAGCTAGAACAGGTTTCAGGTTCTGTGGGTGGCAGAACTTGATTGAGGGATTTGTTTCCCTTGGTGTTCAAGCTGTGTGGCAGCACGTTGTTCGCAGACTGAGTCTGCATTGATCTAGCATCATCTAGTGGAATCCTCACTCTAGTTAGAGTGAGGGGTGGATGTAGATTGCGGACTGCAATCGAACCACCTAAAAAACCGAGTGCCTCCTCTGTGGTTTGCTATTGTTCTCTACGCTCTTCATCTGCTCGGCTCTTTGCTTCCATGTGATTCGCTCTTCATTCTCATTTACATCCCTCTGTGTACGGTTTAAGGAGGTGCGTTAGTAGTAGAAAATATATTCCGCTTAAGTTTCTAAAAATTGGGAGTGATCTATTCATCCCCCCCTTCTATATCACTCTTGCTGCGCTAACACTTGGTATCAGAGCAGGTTTACGCCATGTGGATGAACGGTCAAGGAAATGGTGGTGGTCCTAGAACCTTCATGGCCGAAGGTCAATCCATTAGTCGCCCTCCTTATTTCGATGGTAGTAACTATCTGTTTTGGAAGAACAGGATGGAAGTGTTCATCAGAGCTCAGAGTCATAAATTGTGGAGAGTAATCACGGTGGGGCCATATGAGCTGCCACCAAACGAGGATGCTTGACAGATGATCATGTGAAGCTCTCGTCACTCAACTGGACGGCGCTGAACATAATCCAGTGTGCTGTTCATCCAGAGGAATATGCTCGTATATCTGCATACAGAACTGCCAAGCGAATGTGGGATGAGCTGCAATTGATCTATGAAGGTACAGCTCAAGTGAAAGCCTCGAAGGTAAACCTCTACACTTCTAAGTATGAAATGTTTAAGATGAATGCAGATGAGAATATAACCGAAATGTATGCCAGGTTATCCTTGATCACTAACACTCTTAAAGGGCTAGGGAAGGATCTCGCTGAGGCAGATATAGTCAGGAAAATCCTTAGATCTTTATCCCCGGCATGGCACACTAAGGCCACTGTGATTGAGGAGTCAAAAGATTTGACTGTCTTAACTGTGAATGAACTCATAGGATCCCTGATGACCTATGAGATGAATTTCCAAGGAGGTGGAGAAGGAAGTGAGAGGAAGGGTAAAAATGTAGCTCTAAGAGCTTCCCGCAACAAGGGTAGTAACAGTGGGAGCAGCAGCAGTAGCCCCGAGTCTGAGTTCGAGCTTGAAGGTTTATCAAATATCGACCAGGAGGAGCAGGCAATGCTCACTAGACAGTTCAAAAAAATTTTGAAGAAAAATGGAAAGACCTTTAGGAAGAAGAAGCCACAACCCTTTAACAAGAATGCTGAATTTACCAGTTACAGGGATAGAAATCCTAAGAAACTGACTTGTTTTAATTGTAACAAACAGGGACACATGAGAGGCGAATGCCCAGATCTCCAGAAGAAGGGTCCTTATCTTCAGAAGAAAAACATAAAGGTGCAGAAGAAGAAGAAGCCACAGGCGATGGTCTGCACATGGAGCGAGGAAGAAGAAGATCCCGAAGATGCTTCCTCAGAAGAATATGAAGATGGAATTTGTCTTATGGCAAACAGTGAAGAGGAGGTAATAAACGTTTTTGAAAATTTCTCAATTGATGACTGGGAGGATGCTTATGGTGATTTGTTAGATAAATTTAATTCTCTTAGCAAAGAGCACAGAGTTCTGAAAAGAAAATTTAACACAAATATTGAAGAACAAACTCTGGTATGTGAGGAAAATGAAAAGCTAAAAGAACAACTAGAAGAAATGACCTCACTAAGGAAAGAGAATGATAAGCTTAAGGGAGAAATTCAAGAAAGTCAAAAACAGCTCAATGAATTCAAAACTAAAATTGAAGAAAGCATGAATGAAATTAGAGTGAATTCAGAGAAATATGAAGCTGTGAAGAAAGTAAATACTGAACTCCTAAAGAATTCTGAGTCTCTTCAAAAGGAGCTGGAAGATAAACAGAAAGTCTTAGAAAAGTTTGTCCAAGGAAAGACTAGCCTAGATGCTATACTAGGGACTAGGGTCAATTTCAATAAGGAAGGTCTAGGCTATGACCCAACCAACAAGAGACCCTTGCAATTCAAGACCATCACCTTCTGTCCAGAGAAGGGAAAAGAAAAGCTGGACACACCATCCAGCTCAAACAGCTCTAAGGGAATTCAAAGTCCTAAAGAAAACACAAAAATCAGTACTGGACAACCATTTAAGATGGGAATGAATTTTATGAAGAATAACACTAAGCCCACTTACCAGAACACAAATGGTAGATGGACCAAGAAAGTAAATCAGAATAAGAGCTGGAATTACAACAATCAGATGGGTCCAAACAGGACCTACTGGAGAAATAACTTTCATGGTCAAAGATATGCTAATCAACAAGCCTACAGGAAATTTCCTAGGAATAGGAAGACTAATGAATGGAATAGAACTCACTTCTCCAGTTCAGCTGGATTCAACTTTAATAAACCAGAAAGGAAGGTGCCAGAGAAAACCATGCTGAAACAAATCTGGATACCTAAACACTTGATCAGAGATTTGAACAATGTCCTTGGACCCAACTCATCCTGGGTTCCAAATCAATCTGCTTGATATATTTGTGTAGGTCGGCCTGGCAGCTGAAGACAACAAGTGGTACCTCGACAGTGGCTGCTCCAGGCATATGACAGGAGACCGATCCAAGTTCAGCAAGATAGAGATGAAGCAGGGAGGTATGGTCAAGTTTGGAGGAAAGAACAAAGGTAAAATAATTGGAGTTGGCACAGTAGGTAAGTCTTCCACAAATTCCATTGAAAAAGTATTACTTGTGGAAGGGCTTCAACACAACCTGATTAGCATTAGCCAATTATGTGACAGGGGTCACAGGGTTGTATTTGATGATAGTTCATGTAAAATCCTTGAAACAAATTCTGACATGGTTAAATTTGTAGCCAACAGGATTAATAATGTCTACATTGTAGACTTAGATGAGAATTCTGAATCTACTATTTGCTTATCTGCCAATTCTGAAAATGATGCCTTTGAATGGCATAGACGTCTAGGTCATGCTAGCTTTTCAACTTTAAATAAATTGGTCAAGCATGATTTAGTTAGAGGCATGCCTAGAATTAAATTCAACTCAATATCAAAAGCATGTGATGCTTGTGCTCTAGACAAACAGACCAGAAATTCCTTTAAATTGAGATCTGAGCCATTGTCTTCTAGACCAATGGAACTTCTTCATATGGACCTCTTCGGTCCAACTAGAACTCAGAGTCTTAATGGAAACAGGTTTGGCTATGTCATCATAGATGACTTCTCCAGATATTCATGGATATTTTTCTTAGCAAATAAGAGTGATGCATTTCAAAAGTTTAATCTGTTTTTCAATAAGGTCAAACAAGAAGGGAAGTACAAGGTTAGTTCTATTCAATCTGACCATGGAGGTGAGTTTGAAAACTCCATGTTTACTGAACTTTGTGACAAAGAAGGACTAACTCACAGGTTTTCTTCTCCCAGGACACCTGAACAAAATGGGATTGTGGAGAGAAGAAATAGAACAGTGGTGGAAATGGCCCGAACCATGTTGATTGAAAGTAAATTACCTAGAAGGTTTTGGGCAGAAGCGGCCAATACAGCAACCTACATAATCAACAGGGCCATGGTAAGACCCATACACAAGAAAACACCCTATGAGCTTCTAAAAGGTAAGAAACCAAACTTGTTTCATTTCAGAATTTTTGGAGCAAAATGTTTTATTCATAACAATGATAAGAAAGATTTAGACAAGTTTGAAGCCAAGAGTTCACCTGGAATATTCTTGGGTTACTCTGAAGTGTCAAGGGCATATAGGGTATTTAACATATCAGATCAGAAAGTGGAAGAATCTCCACACATCCTTTTAGTGAAAAGAAAGATGTCTCTAATGTTGAAAATCTTGACAGGGATTCCAATCATGGTGGAGACTTTCTAGAAGACCAACTGGAAGAAGAGAAGACTCAGCCAAATGGAGAAACAAATTCCCCCAATCAGGAAGGGCCAAGAGAAACAGGTGAGTCTTCAACAAATATCAGACTTCTTAAAGACCATCCTTTAGATAAAGTCATAGGCAATCCTGAAGATCCTCTTCGGACTAGGTCTCATTTTAGAAATGTGAATAATGATGACTTAATTGCTTTAGTCTCACAAATTGAACCCAAAACAGTAGAAGAGGCCTTAGCTGATCAAGCTTGGGTCAATGCTATGAGTGAGGAATTAGGTCAGTTTGAAAGGAATAATGTCTGGGAGCTTGTCCCAAGACCAGATGGTATTAATGTCATAGGAACCAAGTGGGTGTTCAAAAATAAGATGAATGAAGATGGAATTATCTCGAGGAATAAAGCCAGACTAGTAGCCAAAGGCTACTGTCAGGAATTCGGTGTAGACTTTGATGAATCCTATGCACCTGTTGCTAGGATGGAAGCTATAAGACTGTTGCTTGCCTTTGCATGCTCAAAGAACATAAAACTCCAACAAATGGATGTTAAAAGTGCCTTTTTAAATGGAGTCATTAAAGAAGAAGTTTTTGTTGAACAACCTCCTGGATTTCAATATTCTCCTCAACCTAACCAAGTTTTCAGGTTAAACAAAGCCTTGTATGGTCTAAAGCAGGCTCCAAGAGCTTGGTATGAAAGATTATCTGAATTTCTGATCAGCAAGGGCTACAAAAGAGGTAAAGTTGATCAGACTTTATTTACCAAGGGCATGAATAAAGATCTCATCATAGTTCAGGTATATGTAGATGACATTGTATTTGGATCAACTAAGCATGAACTATGTGATGAATTTTCTACCATGATGTCTGCTGAATTTGAAATGAGCTTGGTTGGTGAACTAAAATATTTTCTTGGATTGCAGGTACAGCAGCTAGAAGATGGGTGCTTCATCAACCAAACCAAATACACAATGGAACTGTTCAAAAGGTTTGGCATGGAAAACTTAAAGCACATTACTACACCCATGGGCACCAATACTTCATTGGATGCAGATGAGACAGGTAAAGAAGTAAATGCCAAACTTTATAGAGGTATGATTGGATCACTACTTTACTTGACAGCCTCTAGACCTGATATACAATTCAGTGTAGGAATGTGTGCAAGGTATCAGTCTAGACCTACTGAACTACACTTAGCTGCAGTTAAAAGAATCTTCAGATATTTGTCAGCTAGTCACTCTCTTGGTTTATGGTTTCCTGCATCTCACACACTTAACCTAGTAGCATACACAGATGCTGACTATGCAGGCTGTAAACTAGACAGGAAAAGCACAAGTGGCCATTGTGAATTCTTGGGTGGGTGTTTAGTGTCTTGGGGCTCCAAGAAACAACATTCTGTGGCCCTCTCCACTGCAGAAGCTGAATATGTGGCTGCAGGGAGTTGTGGAACACAAGTCATATGGATTAAACACCAGCTTCAGGACTACCAAGTAGACCTGGGGTGCACACCTATTTACTGTGATAATACTAGTGCCATCAATCTTGCTAAAAATCCTGTTTTGCATTCACGAACCAAACACATAGAGATAAGACATCATTTTATAAGAGATGAGGTGTCTAAGAATAATTTTGAACTGATTCATGTAGGCACAGATAATCAGATTGCTGACATATTCACAAAACCTCTGGATAATGAAAAATTTTCCACATTGAGAAGAGAATTAGGCTTATACAAATTGTCTTAATTATGAAGCCTGTTCTTGTTGTGAGGGGGAGTTGTGTCTATCTGATGTTTAGCCTTCTTGCATGCTGGTTTAAGGGGGAGTTCAGAATGCTTACTGGTTAGCTGTCAGGAATGCTCTAAATAAAGGGGAAGCCTTGAGATTTTGTTGGAATATTTCATTGAGGAATGCTATGTCTTAGGGGGAGCTGAGTTGTGATGTGAGAAGAGAAGTTCTTTGACAGATTCAAAAGGGCTGTCCAGATGTGTACCTTTGCTGGTCTTGCATGACTGATTTAGTGTGGTTCTCTCAGAAAGTAGAGTGTCACTTATCTCTTAAGTCTATAAGTCAGTGACTCTAATCTCCAAATTAGAATCTTTCCTTTGGTACTCCTTCAGAGATCTGGACTAATTGCATAAAGTATATCTTCCTACATTGTCATTGATTATGGTTCAGGCCAAAAACTTGTATGTCTTGATATCTGACCCAATCAACTTGAAATCTAGACTTCAAGACTCAATTCAAGAAAAGTTCTTTTTGGTATTGTCTTCAATCATTCTATCTTTTTAACTCAAGGGCTTAACTGAACAAACATGTTCTGTTTTGATCACTGAGAAACTGGGAGCTTCATCAATGAAATGAATATTTCTCCCAAGTCATGAGGTGTCAAATGCTTAAAATAAATGAAAAGTCATGACAGAGCAATGGTGGCTTGCTGGTGAGTAACTGGGGACTCTGGCCTCTAATCAAGGTGTTTCCTCATGTCAAAAGCCACAGTTACTAACTCTGTTCCTTAATAAAAAAAGGAAGGAAGTAATGAGGTACTCACTCTGAGTAACTGGGGAGTCAGGCCTCTAATCAAGGTGTCTCCCTAATGTCAAAGGAAGTGAACTACCAACTTACTCATTGATCTTCTTGAAAATCATCTCCAACAAAAATTCCTTGTTGTTATGCAACTAATGGATTGCTTGTCTTCAATACCTTGAGAACACCTCTCTGATTTAGTCTCTTGCTGTCTTGCGGAATAGTTGAATGATCAGCTATATCTGGCCATACTTGTGAACTCCTGCTCTAAATCATCCACTATGTATGCTGATAAACTTGTCCATCATTCCACTTCTTTACTGTGTACTAAAGTCTCAAGAATCCTCTCTTGAGATTAGAAACTCACTTATTCTCTTAAGACCTACTCGTGACTTTCTGCACTAAGAAGTTACTGCCCTTAGTCCTCATGTTTCCAGCACTGTCATACATTCTGCAGTTCTTTTTGCTGATGTCAAAGGGGGAGAGGAGCTTGCAATATGAGTGAGTATTGGACAAGGAGCTTGCAATATGAGTGAGTATTGGACTTGTCTGGAGTTGGTTATAAGTTGTGGGGGAGATGAGGATGAGAGTGTGTTGCAGGGAATGTTTAATTCATCTATATAAGCATGCCTTGAATGTATTTTACTTGTTGCAGCTGGTATTAACTTCTTGTTGAAACTTGATATTGCTTGATTCATAGTGTTGTCATCATCAAAAAGGGGGAGA
Organism: Amorphophallus konjac; assembly: GCA_022559845.1. Lineage (NCBI taxonomy): Eukaryota > Viridiplantae > Streptophyta > Magnoliopsida > Alismatales > Araceae > Amorphophallus > Amorphophallus konjac. The sequence goes on along the minus strand of CM040122.1, from coordinate 158,926,826 downwards.
TTGTTGAATCCCTATGGTTTTGATGATGGTTTTGATGATGTCTCACACTATAAATCAATCCTCTATGTTTAGATTAATGTTGTTTCATCATGTGAGTAAGTACAGTTTATTTGGTTGTCAGATAAGCATGCTATTATGATTTTATCTACACTTTGCTTAGCTGGTTTTGACAGCAGTGGGTCGACCCAACCTTGCTGATGCGTCGACTCATCTGTTCTTTGGGATAACTCCTTCAAGTCTGTTCATCGGGCACTTTCTAACTGAAGTCTACACACTGGCATTAGAATTCCAAGTCTGTACACTGCCCGACCAACTAAATCTGCACTTTGCAAAAATCAGTTCAGCTCAACCCTATACATCCTTCCAATCCTCAACTCTATACATTGGAGTGTCAAGCTTAATGTCTATACATCGTCTCGTGTTTGCAAAGTCTGAACAGCGTCCGTTGTCAAGACTCCTTGAAGTCTGTACATCGGACTGCTTCTTTTGAAGTCTACACCTTGGCTCGTTCTCTTCTGCAAAGTATGTTCATTAGACTGTGGCGAAGTCTATACATTCGGCTCCTTGGGCAAAGTCTATACATCGCATAGTCTGCACATTGCCTTCAGCCCAAGTGCTCAAAGCCAAGTCTATACAACGCCAACCCAACACATTGAACAGCTCTCCAAGTCTATACACTAGACTTCATTTCTCTAAGTCTATACATTGTCGTTTGCACTGCAAAGTCCATACACTGGAAGCTCTTCATTTGATATCAACAAGTCTGTACATTGGGTTCAACTCTCCAAGTCTGTACAGCCTATTTGTCTTCTTGTGTGAAGTCTATACAACGCATGCTCACATAACTAACTCTATACACTCGATCGTTAGATCTTCAACTATATACATTGGTTGAGTCTATACACTGAGATCTCATGAAGAGTTGCAAGTCTATACACTCGTTGTTAGAGACCTAGACTGCTAAGTCTATACACTCCCTCACTATGTACACAGTTGCTATATTGATCTCTGAAGTCTATACAATGCTTCACGTTAACACTAAGTCTATACACTTCATTATTGTTGCTGAAGGGAACAGGGTTGACGCCTAAAGCTTAAAGCGTCCACGCATCAGTAGACGAAGCTTTCACGATGTCTTCTATTGTGTTAACGCCACAAGCAAGCAGCGTCGACGCAGCAGTTAGAAGTAGCAGAGACTCTTACAAGCGATGAAGCCTTCACGAAATCTTCCACTGCGTCAACGCCATCAACAAGCAGCGTCGACGCAGCGGCTTAAGAGATGCCAGTATAGAAATGTACACGTTCGTGCGTCAACGCCACCAACTGGCAGCGTCGACGCAGCAGTCCAAGAAAGGGACGACTTATCTCTGGCTGCCTTCAAAACGTCAACGCAATATGCTGATAACGTCAACGCAGCTCGCCTATCTGTTGAAGACTTGATCACTGGACTGCCAATACCGTTGCGTCAACGCAGCAAGGCTGATGGAGTCGACGCAGCGGTTAAGAAGTTTGAAGATTTCTGATGACTGCGTCAACTCTTTGGAGCAAGTGAGTTGACGCCATCCACCTCCAGTTGCTGAGCGTACTGGTGCTGGGCACGTGATCCGAGGATAAGGAAAATGCCCAGATGAGGACACGTGGTCTGACAGCCTGCTGGATGCTGCCACGTAGTCCGAACTCTTAGGGCGGGAACTGTGGAAGCCACACGCGCCCTGCTGCTGCTCCAGGTATAAAATGGAGCCTTCGTCTTAAGATGAAGGTTGATCGAAGAAGAAGCCTGGAGAGCATATACGTCCTTCGATCCAGAAAAGGAAAGAAAAGTGCAGAGAGAAAGAAAGAGAAAGGAAAAGAGCAGAGAGTTCAATATCTGAGAGGAGTTTGGTCGAGAGAGAGAGAGAGAGTGTGTGCTGATTGATGAATTGCTTCATTTGAAGCTACATTTGTATTGGGTTTCAGAACCGATTCCTTCTCATTGTTTTTCATTTTCCACTTTGCTTTCGTTTATTTTTCGTCCTTCTATTCTGATCTGAATTGTTGTCCCTCCGGTGTGTGGAGGAAGGGAGTATTACTCCAGTTTCCCTCTGTGTTGCAGAGGAAGAGAGATCGGTGATCTCTGGTGGTGTTAGTGACTGGCTGTCATTAACAGTTTCCCTCCGGTGTGTGGAGGAAGGGAGAGGATTCTCCGTTGTGTTCTAGCTGGGAGCTAGAACAGGTTTCAGGTTCTGTGGGTGGCAGAACTTGATTGAGGGATTTGTTTCCCTTGGTGTTCAAGCTGTGTGGCAGCACGTTGTTCGCAGACTGAGTCTGCATTGATCTAGCATCGTCTAGTGGAATCCTCACTCTAGTTGGAGTGAGGGGTGGATGTAGATTGCGGACTGCAATCGAACCACCTAAAAAACCGAGTGCCTCCTCTATGGTTTGCTATTGTTCTCTACGCTCTTCATCTGCTCGGCTCTTTGCTTCCATGTGATTTGCTCTTCATTCTCATTTACATCCCTCTGTGTACGGTTTAAGGAGGTGCGTTAGCAGTAAAAAATATATTCCGCTTAAGTTTCTACAAATTGGGAGTGATCTATTCATCCCCCCCCCCTTCTATATCACTCTTGCTGCGCTAACATCCTTGACTTCCGATGTTCCTTCATATATAAGCCGCAGCTTATCCCACATCTTCTACGCAGAGGAACACGTAGATATTCGTGAGTATTCGTTAGGATGAACCGCACATTGAATTATATTCATAGCCTTAAAATTCGTTGAACACTTCACTATATCTTCTTCATCCCATTCATCTTCTTTTTCAGATAAAACATATGGACCCTTACTTATGACACGCCAGACATCGTAGTCCTGGGCACGTAGGAAAACATACATTCTATTTTTCCAGTAGGGGTAGTTTGATCCAACAAAGAACGGAGGTCTTTGAATAGAATGCCCTTCGGGCATCATCCCTTTGTTTGCCATAAGAACGGGATCAAACTCTGCGACCGTGTGGTCGAGACTAAACAGAGACCAGTGCTCTGATACCAATTATTGAGTCCCAAATGTGGCAATCAAGAGGGGAGGGGTGAATTGATTGGCTAATAAAATTTTTCTACCCTTAAGAAAATGATGCTGATTAAACAAACAACCACTAATTCTCGCACGAACAAGATCACACTTGTGAATGCGTGCGGAATGTGTTTGAAAAGCTAGTGTAGTGATCTCTCAACTCACCGTGAAGCCCACTCGACAGGAATCGGAAAATTCATAACACATGATACACACGAATTTTTAGGTGGTTCGGTTACACAGCCGTGTCCCCTACGTCCACCCCTCACACTTGAGGATTAAAGCTTCACTATCGAGTGAATCACACACACACGCTGTTTAGAACAGCAAACACACACACACACACACACACACACACACACACACACACACACACACACACACACACACACACACACACACACACACACACACACACACACACACACACACACACGGCTTCCGATCTGGTAGCCAAAAGCGCACAAGCGCACATACACACACGCACGTTCGTGTTTCCGAACACGAATCTGAAGTTTATGATTACACAAATATTCAAGATCAAGCTAAATGATTCAGAATGAGAAGTTTCGAAGATGATTTATCCTGATCGGAGCTCCTCCTATCACTTCAGCGAATTTCATCGAACACTTGGTGCAGCCCATTGAACGTTCTTGACAATTATGCTCGGAAGAGGTACGATCTTGATCTCCACACAGCCAACCAGCAGGATGTTGATTTGGAGGCTTGAATCCCTCTTCTTTTCTTCCCTATCACACACACTACAAGGTAGAAGAAGGGCTGTGGCTGCTGGTTGCGACCTGCACTCACAAAGTTAGAGCAAAAACCCAATTTCAGGAAGATACGAATTCTACTTAGGGTTTTCATCTCAATGAGATAATATATAGCCCCAAGGGCAGTCAAGGGGCGTCTAGGAGACAAGATCCGCACATCAAGGAGTGGTTTAGGGACAGCCACACAAGTGTAGTTTGACGGCCAGCTCGCATGGACAAGAGTCCACATTCACGGCGCCGCCCAGACCAGAAAGGGTCGACCCTTGGGGTCGACCCTCGTGAGGGGTCAGAAGGGCCTGGCAGCATGGGTCGACCCTTAGGGTCGACCCTTTCAGGAACCGTTGCTGTTTCCACAAAATGGGCTTCTGGAGTTTACAGGGGTCGACCCTTTCAGGAGCCAAAACAAGTATAGCAGAAAGGGTCGACCCTTGGGGTCGACCCATGACAAAACCGGTTCTGGAAAATAATTCCACAAGCAGGGATCGACCCTTGGGGTCGACCCATTCAAATGGGATTCTGCCTGGCAGCAATGGGTCGACCCATGGGTCGACCCTTTTTCCTGAACTTCCAAATATGAAGATAAGACAAGGCTAAGTGCAGGGGGTTCAAGTTGGGGTTTTTAAAACAAGAATGCTCCACATCTAGACATAAGTTCTAACAGTGTAATGGAGGAGATTAGGATCGATCTCACCAATCGTCCTTCAGTCGTTTAAGAGCTTTGGCCTGTCAAGAACAAGATTTGAATTAGTTCCGCATGTTGCACATTGAAACTAAAATACTTACAATGAGTTGTTGTGCTTGAGCCTTCTCAAGTATCATGTCTTCAATTGATGTGTGCATTTCCAGAACGTAGTTATGCTCATTTTTAGATCATACAAAACATTTGATCATCATCAAAAACCGTAAGTCATATACATGAGGAAGGGGTTCAACACGCCCCACCACTCGAAGGTACCAGAATCAAACGGGAATCCCTCGTAGCACTGTCGAAAGGAAGTCCATCCTCGCCTCAACCGGGCAGGTAAGACAGGGCCCTCCTATCCCCCTCTAGTTGCGCAACTACATCCCCATTCAGTTGGCCAGTAAAACTGAACAGTAAAGGCGCTGTCGGGTTCACCACCATCCCTCGCGTCACCAGTCCAGGAAATAGAAAACCGACTCACACACTGAGGTAGTGGGTTGGCAGAAGCTAGCTCTCCTCACGTGGTGCAGGATGCATCGCCAATACACCCAGCCCCTGGTAGATGTTGGCCAGTGCCGCAAGAGCTAACGCTAGCCTCCACCCCTCTGCTAGCAGGCACGCAAGCCACAATAGCTCAACCCTCAGCAAACTATCCTCCCCGTGCGGGACCACGAACGTCGCCAGCCAGTAAGCTAAGTACGCCGCCAAGTGCATCACGTCCGGCAACCCATGGGGGTTCCACCCCTCTCGTGGTGCATATATGTACCTAGAGTAGGCCCTGGACCTCAACTCCACCTCTGTATACTCCTCCCAAGGAGTCTGGTCTCTCACAAACTCTTGGTAAAAGCAGAAGGGCCTGTTGTAGAAGTGACGTACCCACACCATCAGCGGCACCCGGGCAGTCTGCGCGGCTCTCTCTCTCTCTCAGCCAAAGCCAAGTTTCTCCATGTCTTCAACAGATACCGATAGCTGTGAGGAACTTGATATCGTCCCTATCCGTCGGTGTGGCTGCGGTGGAGATCATCTAGCACTACCTCCTCATACCCTTCGCCGCTGATCAACAAACCAGAGATCCGGAAGAGCGACCACAGATCCAGTGAAGTCTCTCCATCTACTGTCGCCACCATGTTCCACCGACAGTTGAAGCGGTCCATCAGTGCATGTATCAACCCCGTGTAGCAGGGGTACCCGTACAGTGCCGTTGTCACCACATATCTGATATCAGCCCGATCCAGGAGCACCCTGTAATAGTGCACGATCTCCATCAGCCACTCAGTCGCCCCCTGATGGTACCTGTGCGAGGGGATCACCACCCAACCGTCGTACCAGCTCACAACTGTCTACCGCAGAATCCCATCCTGGAGATTGTGGTCGTTGTAGCCTTCTCCAGCATACTGTAGCCCTGACGGCTCCAACACTAACCCTAGAGTCCCCTCTGTCTCCACTCGGTGGTAGCCGTGCAAGTCCCAGAAAGGGGGACCCAGTGCTCTGGCACGGACCTCGAAATTATCCGCCCTACTGAAAAAGCCCAGGCACTCAACACTCGGAAACTGATGTTGCCTCCAATAATCAACGGAAAAGCTCGGGAAGCCGTAGAGGGCAACCCCGTGTAGGCTGTCCCTACCCACTAGAATGGCCCGCTCCAGCCGGCGACGCTCTCCAGCAACACGCGAATCCTCGTCCTTCATGCCAGGTGGGACAAAGCACCTGGTAAACTCCAACAAGTGGCGATCCAATGGGAACTCTACCGGGTAGCCTCCAGCATGATCATAGGTGTAGATGCCACCTGCCTTAGAAATACGGGCCAGCTCCACGATCCCTGCTCCACCCGTCCCCTCGCCAACGGGGCCCCCAGCTACCAGCAAATGCCCCAGGTCAAGCTGGTCCACACTGGCCACAGTGATAACAGGCAGGCCCAGAGCAGGCAAGGGCCGCCCGATCATCCTCACTCGGTGGTCCTCCTCACGGGTCACGCGTCTCGAAACTCGCTCATCCCTGCCGAATCTCGCCATAGCTGAAAAATAAATTACACAAAAATGGTAAGCATACTAGGAATCAATATGTGCAAGACAGCAAAAGAAATGTTAAAATACAACTACAACAACCCAAAATGAGGAGGTCACGGGCCGTACGCCCTCGTCTCCGCCTCTGACGCACACCCCGTGGGGGACATTTATTGTGCCCAGACAATTTCCCAGCAAAATACCAAGGAATAAGGGTTCGACAATTTCCCCGAACACCTTTGAAGCGTGGGCTACCCAGCCCCTCCTATGGCTCCCATGGTCTAGCCAAGGGTCCCAAGCAGCTAGCCATGACCCACGGCAATAGGTTGGGGCCACCCCCGATCACTCAGTTTGTGGGTTTTCCCGCGTTCTACATAGCTACCCGGGCCAACCCGAGGGTGCCCTGACGACAGGCCACGACACGTGGCACCCAGCAACGAGGCCGAGATCTACCCCCAAGACGCCTCCATCCAGCCTTCTGAAGCCAAAGGAAGACTTATCTTGGTCTACCACAGGCTTTAGAATCCCATAGCACCCGTATGTGGCCCATACACGCGTGTCGAGAATTTTCCAGAACACCTCGTGGGCGTACATATCCCAGCCATTCTACAACAAGCCGAGGGCCAACCCGCGGCTCCAGCACTCCAGCCATGTTCTATGACAACTGTTGGGTTCACTGTGCTCCCTCTTTATCTTTGATAATAACAAAATATTGTGTGCGTTGCGTGTGTGTAGAGTGTCATTCGTGGTTGAAATGAGCTCATATGTTGATATCCCACTTTGCAGGGTTGAAATGCTTGGTTGATATCATCTACAGTTGCAATACTATTTTTTGGTGTCGACCTAACCATCGCTTGGTGTAGATCTCATCAAACTTCCACCAAGCCAAGTCAAACATGGTTTTTCATGGTTACACTTCTCTTAGTTCTGCGAATCATAAATGAGCTCTCATGCTTATAGTCTATGGATAAATGGCATTATCATAATGCTTGGATGAATGGACTGTTTAGCTGGTCATTTAATGATGCGTCATGGGTTTCTTCATGTAGAAATTTGATTAAGTTTGTATGTGAATCTTACACAATTCTCTTTGTGTTTTTGGGTTTGAACCTGATTTAAATGATAGTTCTAAGCCATGGTAATACATGTCTTTATGTGTTTTTGTATGGGGTTTAAGGACCCTTTACTGGTTGGTTCTGAATTGGTCTGAATTTGCATTGCATATCTCTTGATGAATATGAGTCAAGATGTTTGGTCTCATGGATGGTTTTCAAGGATTGAGTATAAATTCTTCAAAGTTGAATTTTACTGTCTATGGACTATTTGAGTTTCGATTGGCTTGGATTGCATTTGTAATATCTGTGTGATTAGATAGAGTTCAGTTTTCATTGGACTGAACTTGGGTTTTATGCATTGAATTGTGTGAATTCTCTGTACATATTGTTGAAAACTAAGTCACTAATATGCAGTTTTGAAGAGGCAGTCTTGTGTGTTTTATGTGCCTCGACCTTGGTTGTTAATGTGCATTGCTCTTGTCTACACTTGCTCAGACGTGTACTTGATATGCTCAGACTTGGCCTTATATGCTTAGACCTTAACCTTCTTATGCTTAGACCCTGGCTACACATGCAGAGACCTTAGCATTCATAATGTGCACCGACCTATGTAAGCTTGTTCGAAATGTGCATCGACCTGAATTCATAATGTTCACCAACCTATGTAAGCTTGTTTAAAATGTGCATCGACCTGAATTCATAATGTGCACCGACCTATGTAAGCTTGTTCAAAAATGGCATCGACCTGAATTCAAAATGTGCATTGACCTATGTTGAACATGCACTGACCTTGGTCTCTTATATGCTCAGACCTTAGCATTCATATGCTCTGACCTATGTTGAACATGCTTTGACCTTGATCCTTTATATGCATAGACTTGGATCCCTCATGTGCATCGACCTGTTTCAAATGTGCATCGACCTGTGTAAGGTTGCTTGTTGATTATATGCATCGACCTGCTTCGAATGTGCACCGACCTATGTTAGCTTGCATTGGACTGTATGAGTTTAGTTTGCCTTGGACTGCCTTTGTATTTCATGTGTGACTAGATATTAAGGTGGTCAAGGTTTGCTTGAACTATAATTGAAACTGGATTTTCCTTGCTTTGAACTGAATTGACTGAACTTGGAAGTTTTGAACTGAACATGCATTCATGAATGGCTTGGTTGAATATAATTTGGAAATGGCCAATAGTATTTGATTTGTGAGGTTGTGTAGAAAATTGGTAAGAAGCTTGTAGTGCCCCAGAATTTATGTAATAATTTCTGGACTATTTATAGAATTTTTTTGGAATTTATAAGGACCAATTGTGTCAAATAATTAACCTAGCCTATTTAAATAAGATCCAAAAGGTCTAAGGACCAAGCCCATTAAGTTTGGCCCATATTCAAGAAGGTTATTTAGCCTATTCATGTATTTTAAGGATAAATATTATTTTATAGATAATTATATTGGATAAACGAATAAAAGAGTTTTATTAATTTAAAATTCTGCCCACGTTGTATGTAACGGTCTATCGTACGACCGCCACATGCATGTAACGCACCTAGACTGATGCGTTACACCCTAGCAGTTCCGTGAATGAAAGAACGAGCAAAAAGATTAGAACTTTGGGATCCTATCTGCAAGAGATCGACTTGGGAGAGTTTATAACATTACTAAGGACTCTTAGAGATTAGGTTCTGGCAATTAAGGACTCTAGAATCGATCTAATCTTCAAAATCCTATAAATAGGACCTAGTTCTGAACTGAGCGACCCTTACTTTGTAAAAAGGTCAAAAAAATAAAAGGGAAAGGAGAAGAATCCAGCCGACGCTCAGATCGGCGTTATAAGAAAGAAAAGTTCAGCATCACGGAGCCCTACAAGAGCTGTGATAGTAAGAAGAGATCCAGGAATGGGAATGGTGGAAGTTCCCATAAGCAAAAGAAAATCAAGGAGGAGAAGGAGCAGGTCGCCATGGCTTGCACATTTTGTAAAAAATTCGGCCATTCGGCTTAGGAGTGTTGGAAGCACCTCGGCGCTTGTTTACGTTGTGGAAGCAGGGAGCATCGCATGTCAGATTGCCCCCTTATGAAAGACCAATCGTCTGGTGGAGGACGTAGGAGGCAGGCTCGCCTCAATGCCGTTCTAGAAGAAAAGGAAGCGCCCAGGGATGGTGGACTTATGGAAGGAACTCTTCAAATTTGTTCTTGTCCTACATTTGTGCTATTTGACATTGGTGCCTCTCATTCTTTTATCTCCACTACTTTTGAAAAAACATTATCAATTGCATCAGTCCCCCTACCTTCAGATCTCGCTATTACCACACCCTTAGTTTCTGGAACAAAACTTACCAACTATTATCCTGATAGTGAGGTGATGATAGAAGGTCACAATCTCCCCGTAAACTTAGTATGCCTTGACATGAAAGGTTATGATGCCATTTTAGGGGTAGATTGGCTTGTAGATCATGATGCTTATATCAATTGCTGAAATAGGATTATATCCTTTCGAAAGCACGGTCTTCCAAGATTCTCTTTTCTTGGCATCAAGTACAAGAAGCATCCTACCATCATATCTTCTCTTCACGCTTGCAAACTTATCTCGTAAGGATGTGAAGCTTTTCTTACTTCTGTCATTGTTACCGAATCCAAGGAGATTATCTTAGCAGACGTTCCTATTGTAAATGAGTTCCCCGATGTGTTCCCATCCGAATTACCCAGTTTACCACCCGAGAGGGAAGTAAACTTCACTATTGAACTCATTCTAGGAGCAGCACCTGTTTCTATAGCCCCTTACAGGATGTCCCCCATAGAACTCAAGGAATTAAAAAGGTAGTTGTAGAAATTACTAGACAAAGGCTTCATCAGACCTAGCACATCCCCTTGGGGTGCGCCGGTTCTATTTGTCAAGAAAAAGGATGGTTCTCTCAGGCTATGCATCGATTACTGGCGACTGAATCAACTCACAATTAAAAATAAGTATCCGTTGCCACGTATTGATGAGCTCTTTGATCAGCTTTCAGGAGCAGAATATTTCTCTAAGATTGACCTCAGATCAGGTTATTATCAGCTTAGAATTAAAGAAGAAGACATTTATAAATCAACTTTTCGAAGTCGTTATGGCCACTATAAATTCATGGTAATGCCATTCGGATTAACTAATGCCCCGGTAGCATTCATGCAACTTATAAACAGTGTCTTCTAGCCATATCTAGACCAGTTTATCGTCGTCTTCATTGATGACATCTTGATATATTCCAAGACAAAGGAGGAACATGAAGAACATTTGAAAATAGCTTTGCAAACACTTAAAGAACATAAACTCTATGCCAAGCTAAATAAATGCGAATTCTAGCTCAAAGAAGTTTCATTCCTAGGTCACATTATTTCAAAACAAGGTATTGCGGTGGATCCTTCTAAAGTAGAAGCTGTCAATAATTGGAGCCGGCCAACGACCGTATCAGAAGTACAGAGCTTTCTAGGTCTAGCTAGTTATTATAGAAGATTCATTAAGGACTTCTCAAATATTACAGTTCCTTTAACTAGACTCATGAGAAAAAAAAATCATTTTGTCTAGTCAGAGGAATGTGAGAAGAGTTTCCAAACTCTTAAAAATCATCTTACCATAGCTCCTATTCTATCACTACCGATGAAAGGTGGTGAATTCGAAGTATACACGGATGCATCAGGTATTGGCTTAGGGTGTGTCCTCATGGAAAATGGAAAAGTAATCTGTTATTCTTCAAGACAATTGAAACGTCACGAGGAAAATTATCTTGTGCATAATTTGGAATTAGCAGCTATCATTTTTACCTTGAAAATTTGGCATCATTATCTCTATGGAGAAAAGTTTACGGTCTACTCGGATCACAAGAGCTTGAAATATTTATTTTCTCAAAAAGAGCTAAATATGAGACAGAGAAGATGGTTGGAATATCTCAAGGATTTTGATTTTACTATTCAATATCATCCTGGCAAGGCTAATGCTGTTGCAGATGCACTCAGCAGAAAACCAATGGGTATTCTATCAAGTCTTATGATTAGTATGACTAATCTTATTCCTCAATTAGCTTAGTTGAACTTAGATATTGACAGGAAGGAAGAAGATTGCTTCATGGCTAATATCCGAGCTCAACCTACCTTAATAGAGGATCTAGTCAAGTTGCAAAATGATGATCTCGTGTTACTAGAAATTAAAGCTAATATTGAACAACGGCCAGATTTCTCTATTACGGAGGATGGAAGATTGCTATTCAAGGGCCGAGTGTATGTACCGGATCATGAGGATACGAAAAAATTGATTCTAGAAGAAGCACATAAGTCCAGGTACACCATTCACCCTGGTAGTACAAAAATGTATCAAGATCTCAAAAGAAATTTCTGGTGGCCCAACATGAAGAGGGAAATAGCGGATTTCGTGTCTCGCTGTCTCACTTGTCAACAAGTAAAGGCAGAGCATTTTAGACCCGCAAGTAAACTGCATCCCTTAAATATTCCTGAATGGAAGTGGGAGAGTATAGAGATGGATTTCATTATGGGGTTACCTAAGACAAGAGGTGGACATGATGGTATATGGGTAATCATAGATCGATTAACTAAATCTACACATTTCATACCAATCAAAAGTCGATGGTCTGTGGATATCCTGGCAGCATTATACATAAGGGAAATTGTTAAATTACATGGTGTCCCAGTCACTATTATATCTGATAGAGATCCTCGATTCACATCACAGTTTTAGAAGGGTCTACAACAGTCACTAGGGACTAGATTGAATTTCAGCGTAGCCTTTCATCCACAAACTGATGGTCAGACAGAAAGAACGAATCAGGTTGTAGAAGACATGCTCAGGGATTGTGTTATTGATTTTGGAGGTAGTTGGCATGATCACTTGCCTCTGGTAGAATTTGCATATAACAACACTTACCAGGCCAGCATACAAATGGCACCTTTTGAAGCTCTATATGAAAAAAGTTGTCGATCACCAATATTGATGTGACACAACCCCTTGGACCTGAATCGCAAGCAATTGGACTGAACGGCGGACTCTCACAAGCGGGTTCACCCGTGTCGCGCGCACCCGGGTCCGTAGTTGGACCGGCGATGATGGTGAGGGTCCGAGGTTGGACCTTGGAGTTCCAGGGGTATGGCCAGCTTGGGGAGGGTCCCAATGGACCAGGGATGCCCAATTCACGGATGGCCGGCACATCGAAGGCATGGGATGTAGGGTATCTCTCGGCTCAAATCCAGGGTGGACATACAATTTGATGAAATTTGAGGTCGGGCACTCGCCTCACCGCCGACAGGCAACGTCGATGCAATAATATTCAAGCAAATAGTTGAAACCAGCAAAGGATGAGGGCTCAAAGCTCACCTGATCTGTCACGCCCCGAGCGCAGAAGATACTCGGATATGCGCGACGAGTTTATATCAATCATGTCAATCAGAGTAGTAGTGTATTCGACACCAAAACAGAGATGCGCAAAATAGAAAGATAACCCAATCCTTTATTTCATGATGGATAGACTATTACAAATCCAATACTCTATTCAATTAAAAAGGAAAAGTACATAGTTGACTCAAGAAAATAAGAAAAAGACTAGATGACACTTGGAAAAGCTCTAGCTCTTTCACTCTTGACCATTCCCATCCGATTGACTTCCCTCGTCGTCGGAATTACCTGAAAAGTAAGGGACAAACACGGAGTGAGCGAACGCTCAGTAGGAAATTATATCTCAAGCGCTAGCAAGGGGTTTAAGTAATTACATTTTTTCATGAATGTACTATAGCTATGCATGCTCGCATAAAACGACAAGATAGAGAGAGAATTATCAATAAGACAGCAAGATGAACTAGTCATGAGCTTTCAAGAAAAGATAACAAGATATTCAAGCAAGTACTTTTTAGCAAGTCATGTCAAGAACTTTGGCTATTATGTATCAAGCAAGCAAGTAGTTACCCTTTCTCGGGTCACGCAATTCATGTCAAGTCAAGTACGAGTCAAATACAAGATTTGTGTGGAATGTCCAATCAAGCTAGTCATACACTCGGTATAATGCCAGATACCTTATCATTCAACTCCCATGGGCACAAGTACTTTCGAGTGCTCCTCCCAAGACCAGATCGGGCCCTATATGCGCAGGCATTTATCATGTATATTTGACATCCACTCTTGTATATATATATAGCCAATAGGGAATTTCAACAATTTAAGCTTGTAGACACGTAGGATAACTTTGAGAGAATGGGGTCCAAAAATACGACATTGGACATAGATAGGCGATAACAACGGTACAATCACGATGAACGATGAAACTAGGTGGAATTAGGTTCCCTTAACTCGGGTACCATGACAAACAAGTATGGACATTCTTTATATAGAATTGAGGTCCACATGAACAGTACATCAAAGGTAAGATATCCCCATTCTTATTATAGAATTGAGGTCCACAAGAACATCAACAAATGGCATGATATCATCATCCCATTAAGAATTCTCATGATATACTCTTTGCATATCATAAGGGCCGGTATACCATGTTCCTTTTAGAGTGACATGGCATTCAATAGTGTAATGGGTTTTTAGGGTACAACCAGCTCAGTCGACCTTGAGGGAATCCAAGGTACGAGGAGTCTTACGAAGGTCTCTATGACTAACTCGCTAGTTCAAAGGAACGGAATGTCCAATGGAGAGCTTGTATGTCAATGAGAGTTTAAGGGTGATCGATAAAACATCATGAAACATGGGACTATACTCACGGAGTGGAGATATAGTGCCGATATATATATATATATATAGATATATTGAAACCATCGGTTATCAGAAACAGGGTAAAAAATATTTTTACAGGAAAATAACGACTTAAGTAAAGTCACTACTCAAGTAATTAACGCCTTCAGTAAGGGCGCTTATATATTTTACATTTTTGTATTTTCATATTTTTTCGAAAAACGCGCCCTGGTAAGGGGCATTTAATTAAAATTTGACGACGTATACAATGGTCGTTCATTCTTTACCTCTATTTTTGCAGAATATATATTTTCAGTAATTTATCAGAAACACGCCCTGGACAGGGGCGTTACTTTTCAATTCACGCCCTGGACAGGGGCGTTACTTTTCAATTCACGCCCTGAACAGGGGCGTTAGTCAAGTGAGAGACGACCTATACAGGGTCGTGTATTTCAAGAATTTACAATTTTTTTCAAGTATTGAAATTTCCAGAAAACGAGATATGGTCATGACAGGATAATATCAGGATGCACTAATTTAGAAACATGTTTAAGTGAATATTGGACTAATTAACGTGGGTAATTATTAGATAATTAAATTGACGTCTGTGTACAGGGCGTCAAATCTTTTGAATTGACGACCTTGTCATGGTCGTTTATTTAAATAGCGCCCTAGTCTGGGTCGCGTATAAAATTAGCGCCCTTGGAAAGGGCGTTTCTTTCCAACAATAGAACTTTTAAAACTCGTGAAAACTATATGCATGAACTAATATATATGGTTTAATATAGTTATTATGGTGATTTGGGCTACAGTGCTTGAGAAAACCTACCTTGATGATGATAAACTGACGGATGAACAGGTGTAGGTTCTGAACGATACTCTGTTTTATAAACAGAGTCTTTTTGAAGCTTTCGATCCTAATAGCAGCAGCAAGGGTAATTAAGAGGATGTAGATAAAGAACCCACGTTCTTTAGTAGGTTAAGATGACTTTCCTACAGAGAACATATATATACGATCATTAGTATTATCTTCATAATACTTGACTGAAGGTGGAAGAAAGAAGAACTTACCCTTTTGTTCTTCACACGTGAATCTTCTTAACCTGTAAGAAGAGAAGAATATGAAGAATCGTTAGTTCTTCATGCGTTGATCGAACACAATATAAGGAAGAAGAAGAACCTGCTGTTCTTCGCATACCTTTGAAAACTCCGAACGCCAAATAGCGTTCTCGGTTTAAGCAGTAGGTTATTTATAGGATTTCTAGAATCCTAATAGAGTTAGTGTTTGATTGGAAGTAATACTTCCATATTAGAGTTATTACTACATTCGAACTCTTTCTCGTAGTTATCATCTTACCCTGGATAGACTCTTGGGTCGAACGAAACTCAAACTGAATTAGCGACCTAGGTCAGGGCGTCGAATTTAAATTGACGCCTTGTCAAGCGTCGTTACTTGTTAAAACGCGTCCATGCAAGGGACGTTACGCTATCTTGCCCTTTTTATTTATTTTGGTCGTTTGAAATTTGACGCCTTGACGTGTAGGCGTCCTTTCTCAAAACACGCCTTAGGTAAGGGCGTTTTATTTTAAAGTAGCGCCTATATTTGAGGCGTTATTTTCATCAGGGTTTTAATTATTTTTATTCCAAGCTCTTTCGTTTATTTACTAAATCTTTTAATCTATTCTGATTTATTTATTCCTTTTAAATTTATCAGGGTTGCTACATGATCGGTGTGAAGACACCGATCCCGATCGGAGACGAGGGCGAGCGGGGAAGCGTGGGCTACCCGCACGCCGCGCTGATGACGCTTTGGCCGAAGACCTGCTAGTATAAAACTACTCCTCGCACAGGAGGGTGATCGTGGGGTGGGGAAAATAGAGGTTACATTCAAACACTACCTCCACGTAGGGAGGGGCGCTAAGCCGGCCAGGCGGGGAAGTGAAAATAGCTAAGGAGATAGCCGATTGATCCCACCGTCGGTTCTGCCCGCCTGTCTGCCCGTCTGACAGGTGCTCGCTGTTGACGCTGCCGAAGACGTTCCCGAACTCAGAAGTTGACGAAACTAGTGCCAAATTGTCACTGACTGGTTCGGGATAACTCCTGAATTTTCTCGGGACGTCGGGGTGTCACTGTCGGCTGAGGTGGAGGCTGGACCGGTGCTGCTTGGTTCTGGTTCGGATTGACTCCAGAACTCTGCAGCAGGATGAAGAAGCCACCACGAACACTCCTGAGCTCCGAAGGTGACATATCTTATATTGACACGACCGTGGGAGGATCCTTTTCGAGCAGCAACCAAGCAACCCACCAGAGAAGGTCGGAGCAGGGAGATAGGGCCCATAGAGTGAAGGTGGGTCAGTTCAGGCCCTGACTGGACTATCCTGCGCACCTCGGGAAGAAAAATTGGAACTCTATGGTCCAAGATCCAAATGGCTCCCTTCTTGTTGGTGCTGACAGAGGTCTTGGAGGAGAAGGCCTCATCCAAAAATCACATCCAAAGTTGTCCTGTAGAAGCCGTGGTTGTGTCTGCACTTGGGCTCAGGTTCTCTGCCAGAGCAGCTTTGCGCAGTTGGGGGAGAATGGCTCCTCTGGGCAGCAGCGATATCGGATGCCAACGAAACCACCTCTCCTGTGAAGCTGCCTAGACGAGCTTTTCAGAAATGTATAGCACGCCACCTTAAGATGTGTGATGACTCCAGGGCAGGCTCTGCAATTCGCTGGTACTTTTGCTTCTGCTACTGGACTGGGTAGCAATGGTAGATAGGGAAGGATAAAGGGGGAGAGGAGTGGGAGGACGGGTGGGAAGGGGCTGTGGGCTTTCCCTGGTTGAAAGGGAGGTGGGGAGGGTCACCACAGGTTAGAGAAGGGGGGGGAGAAGGTTGGAGGGGGCGGAGTTAGCAGAGGAGGGAGATGGGGTTGAAATCTGCTAGGGCTGGGAGAGAGGAAGGGGCACAAGTGACCCTTGAGGGAGTAAGGATGTGTTTGAATTGAGTCTTAATGGTGGGTGATCAATGGTGGTCTTGGGAAGGGGAAGGGGTGTGTTGGGAGATGGATAGGTGTGTTGGGGAAGGGAAGGGGTGGCTTGGGGAAAGGAATGGTTGCTTGGGGAAGAGGAAGGGTTGCTTTGGAGAATGGAGAGGTGCCCAGGAGAGAGGAACTCCACCTAGGGGTTGGAGGGGAATTAAATGGGAGGTATGGGGAAGGGGGAGGGGTTTAAGGAGGAGTGAATGGGGGAGAGAGAGAGGAAATTTGAAATTTGGGGGAGGGGAGGAGAGAGAATGGGGGTCGCCCCCTTTAGAGAGAGAGAGAGAGAGAGAAAGAAAACTAGAGAGAGAGAGGGATTCTCACAATTGTAGTAGATTTCAAAATTCTTTCATTGATTCATTAGCTTCAAATGGTGGGATTGGGGTCCTATTTATAGGAATCCCACAATTTAACATAAGTCTCTGACTTTGGACTAATAACAAGAAACCAAGGGAAGGGGGGCGCCCATGGGCCTAGCCCATTGAATTGGATCCACTAGCCTACTTAATTAACCCTATGACTCAAAACTTAGGTAAATGACCCTTATACCTAGGTACTAGACTCAAATAAAAGAAAATTACATGATAAGAAAATGAAAAATACATCATATGACTCGGAATAAAGTGGCAAACAAGATGTAGCACTGCTGGCGATCATCAGGAGCCCCAAAAAATGTGGAGTGGTCGGAGATGTCCCCATCAAATATGATGGAGTGAAATAGGGGAAAGATAATTCCTAGGCTCCGATATTATCAGAGATTCTACAGAGAAGATCAAGCTTATTCAAGAGAGAATAAAGATGGCACAAGATAGGTAAAAGTCTTATGTTGATAATCGTAGACGTGACTTGGAATTTCAAGTAGGAGACCATATGTATCTCAAGGTTTCTCCAGGTCGTGGTATTCGGAGATTTGGCATTAAGGGAAAACTAACTCCAAGGTTCATTGGTCCGTTTGAAATTCTCGAAAGAGTCGGTGAAGTGGCTTATAGACTGGCTTTACCTCCACAATTATCAAAAGTTCATGACGTATTTCACGTCTCTATGCTAAAGAAATATGTATATGATCCTGACCATATTATCACTTATGATAATCTGGAGATTCAGAAGGATATGACGTACGAGCAAACGCCAATAAATATTCTGGAACGAGAAGTGCGTCAACTAAGAAATAAAGTTATTCCTATGGTAAAGATTCAATGGAAGAAAACATGGCCATATGAAGCAACATGGGAAACCGAAGCAGCCATGCGAAAAGATTCCCAGAATTATTCAACTGTAAGTACACTCTCCATAATCCATGTATTGAATTTGGGGACCAAATTCTTCTAAGTGGGGGAGGGTGTAGTGCCCCAGAATTTATGTAATAATTTCTGGATTATTTATATATTTTTTGGAATTTATAAGGCCCAATTGTGTCAAATAATTAACCTAGCCTATTTAAATAAGATCCAAAAGGTCTAAGAACCAAGCCCATTAAGTTTGGCCCATATTCTAGAAGGTTATTTAGCATATTCACGTATTTTAAGGATAAATATTATTTTATAGATAATTATATTGGATAAACGAATAAAAGAGTTTTATTAATTTGAAATTCTACCCACGTTGTATGTAACGGTCTATCGTACGACCGCCACATGCATGTAACGCACCTAGACTGATCTGTTACACCCTAGCAGTTCCGTGAATGAAAGAACGAGTAAAAAGATTAGAACTTTGGGATCCTATCTGTAAGAGATCTACTTGAGAGAGTTTATAACATTACTAAGGAATCTTAGGATTAGGTTCTGGCAATTAAGGACTCTATAATCGATCTAATCTTCAAAACCCTATAAATATGACCTAGTTCTGAACTGAGCGACCCTTACTTTTGGCTCGTAAAGAATCCAAGTAAGGAGATAGAATTTCGGGTAAGTTTTTTAGAAGATTTTGTTTAGTATACTTTAGACTAATAGTTCTCCAAATTTCATGTTAGGTGATCAAGCAACCAAGGAGATTGAAGCTTCCAAAGTTGCTGGTTCGACCATAGTAACTCAGATTCAGAGCAAAGGACCCCTGAAGATCAAGAGATTAGGACGTCTAAACGAGGTAATTAGAATTCAATCCTTTAGAACTTTTTGATCACCGTAGTTTCATATTCTTACCCTCAAAATTTCACATCTTTAGGACAAGAGGTTGGAGAGATAGAGCAGTAGGAAGTTACTGGAAAATCACTGGGAAAAGAGAGCTAGGGCTCGATTTCAGATTCAAATTAGAAGCTTAAAGCCTAGTTAAGAGGTAGGTTATCTCATGATTGGCAAAAACATCTTGTTAGGGATAATAGCCATCTTATTGTGCTTGATTTCATGCATCATGAATCATGAATTCTATGTTTTAGTGGGTTCATGCATACATACATATCCTTAGCCCTAATCAAAGATCAAAGATATTATCTTGTCTATTCACTAAAACCCATGCATGTAGTTGGCCCATACTTCGTTTATCATGCCTAGAATAATTGTAGTATTTTGATTTCCAGGCATGTTATGTTTTGATAAACTTTTTCTTTATTTTACTGCCAGCAGACGATCTGACGCATCAAGGTAAGACCGTCACAATGATATAACGGCCTTACGATAAGCCATCACACTTTCTTTGGTGTTTAAAGTTAACTGTTGTCTCTGACGCACCATCTATGGAGCGTTACATTACTTTAACGGCCTCATGATAAACCATCACAGTCACTGTGATGCACCAATTCTAGACCGTCAGGGTAACTGTAGACAGAATGGGAAACTAGTTAATTTAACTTATAAATAAGCCCAGTTATCTCAGTTTTGACATGTTATCATGACTTTAAGTTTATTTACTGATTGATAATATAAATTGCATGATTAAGGTATCTTAAGTTATTTTAAGTTATGTTAATTTCATGTGCCAAAATTTTATAGTTTTGTATCTAAATCATGATTTTCCAAAGATGTATTGACGGAATTTTATCATGATTTCCTATTGTTACATATCCTCTCTATCAATAGAGTCATTTCTCTAAGTACATGGCATATATTCAGGTATATGTCCATTAGTTCACTTTGCACTATAGGAACATTATTCTTGGACATGAGGACCTCTCTATTGGATATTCCTTCCAATGGAGTAGGAAATCTTGTTGCAAGGCCTCCGTAATTCTCCGCGAGCCTGGGATTCCCACTAGGACGCCGAGTTGGTTGTACCATTAAAACCCAATTGATTAGATTACACTATCGATGTTTCTGGTTATCAGTAGTGTAACGGATCTATATTGGACCGTCAGGCACATGTAACGGCCCAATATACGACCGTCACATTCAACTGAGTCCGATTTCTTGGTTCTAGATTCAGACTAATGTAACGGCCAAATACTGGAGCGTCACATCATGTAACGGCCCAATACACGACCGTCACACTGCTTGAGTATTTTAACCCGAGGTTTGACCAAGGGTTGATATTCCAAGGTTTCTAGATGGACTCTTGATGATCTAGAACTTATCATATTGATCAAGAAACCTAATATAATGAATGGAAGATAAAGAATGTACCGTTATGCTGCCGATTTATTTCCATAAACATAACATAGTATAAGTCATTCTTGATTTCTCATGATTCTTATTAAAGCATTCATTCATTGAATTATTGTTATCAAGAGCTGGTTGGAATTGTACATTCTTGGCCATACTTTATTGTTACATGCGTGGAAAAAGCTTGATTTATACTTGAAGATGCGATCGAGCACTGATTGTGTTCAAGGACTCTATGCTAGTCCCCTCGACTGATTATCAGAAATATACTATTATAAACCATGGGGTATGATGCTACTGGCATCGCATTACGCTGGGAGTACTTTCTTTATAAATAAGTAAAAATCCACAACACGATACAGCATGATTGATACGTATACATGACTTTCTTGATATTCCACAGAAATTCACGAAGTACTTGCTCATAAGCAAAAGATACTGGAGTGATGATTATGTGGCTTGCTAGTACATTCTCGTTACATTCTTGTTCATGAAAGACCATATCGTGTTCTTATAACATTCTTGCTAGTTCATACTTGCTCTCATTCTATCTTACATACTTTGGTTTAATCGCATGATTGATCGCATTCGCATGATTTTACCTTATTCCTCTAGAGCAAAAACGTTAATTACTTTAATGATGCCTTCATGTTGATGCGAAGATATCTACTGGGTAAGTGTGCTCATTACCTATTTCCATTTTTTTTCAGGAAATGGAAGTGAGTCGGGTTCGGATTCGAATGTTCAAGTAGCGGATCCGAGAGTGAATAAAGAATGAGCGAAGACTTAGGAAGTTTACATTGTTTAGATCGAGTCTATGTAATTTCTTATTTTATGAATCTAGCATGATAGAAGTTGAATTAGTGGTTGTATTCGAATATTGAATTTAGTTATTAATGAAAGTTGAAGTTGAGTAAATATTATGCGATTGCATTCTTATGTGTGATTACCATGCGCTCTGATCGTTCTTGCTTGCAAGAGGCTTACCATGCTGGCTGTTCGCGTTCCTCGAGCGAGTCTTCCGCTGTAATAAAGGCTCGGGGCGTGACTGTAATATTCATGTGTGAATTGATTCTATATCAAAGTGGTCAAATCATGATTTGAGTTGGAAATGTCTCTTACTTACATATATGAAGCAAGTTTTACTTTGCGAAGCTCTTGCACTAAATTGGCTGGATGTATGAGAATCAAATTCATGTATGTGGTTCCATTTCAATATAAATACATGCAGGTTAAACAAGCTATGACAATATGATCAAGCATTAAGTTGCATTGCTTTAAGACTGACATGAGTGATTTGTCTATAACAGTGCAGGTTCATGTTGCTTTCAGACCTTTGAATCTATCGTAATATTCTTCTAATCTTGAGTTAGGAAAAATGGTTTTTCAAGTGTCCTTCATGCATGATTTACATGATAGTCTTTTAGTAGCTTTTTGCTCATTTAGCTTCCTTTAATTCTTGTTGTAACCAAGTTTAATTGGTGTTTTAAGACCCTCAATAGCATGTCATTTTGATTGGCATATCAAGTTTTCAAATGGGGTTGAAGGGTTCTCAGATTTCATTGAACTACCTTGGGCAGTTTTCTGTTCTTTGTCTGCAAGTGTCGACTCTAAGAGTCGACACTTGTTGGGCAGCTTGTTGCCTTGTTGCAGCAAGCAGCAAGTGTCGACTCTGTGAGTCGACACTTACAGGTAAGTTCCTTGGTTTTAACGCAAACAAAAACGTTGGCAAAGAGTCGACACTTTTTGATGTGTGTTTTTTTCTTGTTCGCTGGCAGAACAGCTTGACAAAAGTGTCGACTCTAAGAGTTGACACTTTCTCTGGTGCATCCGAATCGGGTTTGCGTATTGGGTATCAAAACCAACTTTTCAAGATCCATTTGCCTTGCTCTTTTACACCGTTACCCTTAGGGTTCCTATACATGTTTAAGGGTTGTTTTGAGAGAGTTTTGCTAGGGCTATTGTGGCCTTTTGTACATCTATATGCTGCTATATATGTCGTTGTGATCTTTACAAGGAACGTAATCGAGGGGCTAATATTTTCTATTCTCCTACAGAGGAAGGAAGAATGAGGGCGGCCACAAGGTGGAGAGGAGAGGGCTTTGAGAGGTTAACCATTTTCTGATGCTTGCAGGTGCGATTGAAGCTCGAATCTAAAGGATATATCCTGTACGAGCTGCTGAAGTTGTAGACAAGCCCGGATCTTCTAGAAGGAGGACCGGTTGCTCCATCCTGTTGTAGTTTCAACTCCCTCCGACCTGAACGTCAAGGAAAATCTTCAAACGGCCATTAGAAAAATGAAGGGGAAACATTCTACATCCT
This sequence comes from Amorphophallus konjac, assembly GCA_022559845.1. NCBI lineage: Eukaryota > Viridiplantae > Streptophyta > Magnoliopsida > Alismatales > Araceae > Amorphophallus > Amorphophallus konjac. Next base: position 158,903,676 of record CM040122.1, on the reverse strand, counting down.
TTATCCATCTCTTGATGATAGTTTTCTTCATCTACATACTTCTGTGAGCATATATTGTATATCTTCTTTTTTTTCTGAACATCGGAATATCTGTGTGTGGTGTATGGAGCTACGTCTCCGTGTGAGGTATTAGTGCGGGGTGAGTTCCCTGAGTTTGTGTGTCTGTGCTGCGGTGGCAGCGGTCTGGGGCAAGGCCCCATGTGTGTGGATTACTGCAGAGGCAGCGTGTGTAGTGTTGGGGTTCGTCCCCGTGGTTGCTACATCTGTAGCGTGTTAGTGAAGCCTCACCGGGTTTCGGTGAGGGGTGGACGTAGGGAGCCCGTCATGGTCTCGAACCACCTAAAAATCTTTGTGTTCCTTGTGGCATACCTATGTGATTGTCCATTTCTCTTATCTCCGTTCACAGGTGATTATATAGATTTTTATTCACTGCACCACTACACTCTGCTACATCTGCTATCCGTGTTTGGCGTTGGTTCAATCATTAAGTGTATAGATTACTCGAGTGAGATCGAAAAGATTGAGAGAACATTTATATCTCATCTCAGTTTAGATTAACTAACGTAGTTAATTTTGTTTTCGCTGTAATAGGTTAGTTTGTTTTTTAAAATCCGCCATCTCGACTGGGGATAATTCAACCTCCCCTTCTTGTCCGCCATCTATTCTAGGCCAACAATTGGTATCAGAGCCCAGTCTCTGATTTTCTTTCACGGACCTCACAGTCTAGGAGAAAAGACTGCTCATGATGGCTAGTGTGAATTCGGTTCCTGTCTTTGATGGTTTTGATTATGTATCATGGATTGAAAAACTCTGTATTTAGATTTCTAGTATTGATCCGAAGCTTATGAATTTAATTACTCACGGTCCTTACAGTCTTCCAAAAAATGAGTCAAGGTGGACCGATGAGGATAAGAAAAAGAATTCTGATAAATTGTTTGTTTTGAATGCTCTTAAGGCTGTAGTGAACACTGATGTATTTCTTCTGTTTCATCTTGTAGGTCAGCCAAAGAGATCTGGGATGGTCTAAGCGAAGCCCAAGAAGAAAGTTGGAATAGTGAGTGCCTCGTGGCAAACAATGAGATTGAGCGTCAAAGCGAGGAGAATTCAAAGGTAAACTCTGACTCCGATGAAGAAGATGAGCTTAGCTATGATGAGTTGATGAATGCTTATGATGAGTTATGTGATAGATATAAAACAATAAAATCTGGAATCAGAGAATTGAAAAAGAAACTTGATGATTCTTCTCATGTTAGCTCTCCATGTGGTAAGTGTTCCGAAAAAGAAAATACTTGTGTTGATAATTCCTATTGTGAAAAATGCACTGAGCTTGAAAAATTAGTTGAGTCTCACGTGTTTGAGGTTGATAGCCACAAAGAAAAAATTTCAATTCTGAAAGTTGAAAATGAAACCTTAACTGCTAAAATTTCAGAACTTGAAGACATTTAAAAGGAACTAAGAGGTAAATTGAGTTGTTTCGATAGTGATCAGATATTGCTTAATGAACTTGTTCAGAATGATAAGTTCGCTGAATAAATTGAAAAATTAAAATATCAGAACAATTCGCTAGTTGATAAACTTAATACGTTTGAGAAAGGAAAAAGTGTGATTGTTGATGATAGTGAAAAATTGCATGCTATTGAACAAGAAATTGAAAGTCATAAGAGTGTTAATCTCTTGTTGAATGAGAAAATTGCATCATGTAAAGAAGAATTGATCAGTTTTGAATTGTATATCGTGTCCTTAGAAAATGAAATCAAAAATTCGAATGAATTCTTGTTCACATATGCAAAGCAAAATCAAAAACCAAAAAATAATTCTGGTGTCTCTAGTATGTGTGCCAACTGTTCACATGACAAACACTTTCACGCAACTAAAAGAAGGAATGTCTCTTGTTTCTATTGTGGCAAATTTGGCCATGAAATGTATGATTACTTTCTAATGAAATTTGATGATGATGAGGCATTAAAATCAAGAGTGAAAATGTTTGTTGCCTCTAAAAATCATGAGAAACCCATAGAGAAAAACCTCAATGTTCATTGCTTCTATTGTGGATTGCATGGTCATGTAATCGAAGATTGTTTTACCAAGAAAAGTGATGATGAGTGGTCTATCAAAAGAAACTTTTCTTGTCATTATTGTGGTGAAGTTGGACATGTGATGAATAATTATTTTTCAATGAAAAATGATGACAAATGGTCTATGAAAAGAAATCCTATCACTGCTTTTATTGTGGTCAAAATGACCATTCAATGGATGATTGTGCCGTAATGAGATATGAGGATGATTGCTCTGCCAGGAAATATAGGAATCTATTTGCTAGTGATGTCACTAACTCACAGGGACCCAGAAAGATTTGGGTTCCTAAATCTGTCAAATGAGTTATTTTTTATGCAGGTGAGCCTTGGAGTAAATGAACATAAAAGGGGTAAATAAATCAGGGCACACTCTTCTGGTAAAACCCCAACATTGTTTTTCCTTCCACTATTAGAGTTTGAGATTTTGATGATTAGATGACTTGAACACATTTCACTGCACATCTTGTGGATAAGTCTTTCATACTCTTACTCACTTTTTGCAAATAACAATTCAGTCTTGCATACATAGAACACACATTTAATTGCATTATACATATTATACATATATTTGCATACTTGTAAATAAAGAAAGTCTTTGATCATCCGCCCATTTACATGCATATACTTGCATATACTTGACATATTTGTGTGCTTGAATGCCATGATTATCGGGTATATCAAATGGCGATTGCAGAAGGTTGAATTATGTCCAGCTAGAAGCTTTCCTCATACGCGATGGTGGTCTTCAGACCTACGTACTCCGCCATGTACTGATAGTCAACTTGTGTGAAATTTTATCGCAGTGCATGATTGAGTGTATATATCATATCACCCATATCCTTTGGTTACTCCTACGATTATACTCTTGCTAAATAAAATTGCATTGATTTAGACATGTTTGTTACATAGCACATATTAAGGGGGAGGTTCATTTCATATCTGTGCATACACTTAGAGGGAGACATAACTGTGATTAGACTAATTCATGTCTTACATTCAATACAACCACCCACACACTTTGCACCTTTTTGAGATATATGATTCAATCTAATAAGGATTACAGTTATTCCACTCAACACTTCAAAGGACTCTTGATTCTCTACATAGATATCACATGTCTCGTGAGGAAAGAGCCGTTTGCCCCACTAAATAATTGTATAAGTGGAATGTGGATCCGAGTAGCCGGAAATCCCCCCTGAAATAAAGGAGAAAACTCACGTCGAAAGGAAAAACAAATCCACATTAGAATAAGTGTGATTTGACACCAAGTAGCCGGAAAGTGCCCCTGAGACAAAGGGTACAACTCGCGTCAAAAAGTGACAAAATCTACAATTAAGATAAGTGACGAAACTGAGTAACCGAGAAATACCTCTGAGACAAAGGGTACAACTCGCGTCAAAAGGTAAGTCACATCATTAGTATTTAAAAAAAATTGGGGTAATATGTAACTACCAATACTCGAGCATCGTGTATGGAAGTGTATGGATGAAAGGATCTCTTTAGTGTTCTTTAGAAAATCTGATGATCCATATTGCTTTGGAGTTCATTGCTCAATCTTCACATATACCCTTCGGGTTTGATTGTGTGAATATACTTTATGAATCAGTCATCCTTCATGGTCTATGCAGTACCATCTTTTTGTAAGCACGACCCTCTTAGTATTGTTCATGCTCATCATGTTTGACAATCAACTGCCTTATTCTTACACCTGTCCCTAAGGGACTTGTTTACTTTTATATCTTATTATGCATGCTTGAGTGCTTGATTGCTTGATCCTTTTCATACATATCATACTTCATTTCACTTTGATGCATCTTTATATCATACATGTAAATAACAGGTTATATAATTCCATTGTCAGTCGGTTTTTGTTCATGATAATAGGGGGAGAATAATGTGCTTTTCAGCGAGACACTTGCATATAGTCCCAGTTAGTCATATTTTTTGTGCATAGTTTGGTCATACATTTTGAACATAATTCAAAAAATGAGCATCTGGACATATTTCAAACATCTTGCATATTGCACTTCAAATTTTATTTTCTTGCTTGGTGTTCATGATTCTCACACCTTCCTTTCATGGTAGGTTATTGCTGGGTTCGTGCACCTTCTATTCTATCTCATTCATTTTTAAAATTTCACATATGTTCCTCTAGTCCCCCACTTTTTGATAATGCCAAAGGGGGAGAGAGTTTTGGTGGCCACAATATTTTGTCATCATCAAAAAGGAGGAGATTGTTGGGTTCACTGTGTTCCCTCTTTGTCTTTGATAATGGTTTTGATGATAACAAAATATTGTGTGTGTTGCGTGTGTGTAGAGTGTCATTCGTGGTTGAAATGAGCTCATATGTTGATATCTCGCTTTGCAGGGTTGAAATGCTTGGTGGATATCATCTACAGTTGCAATACTATTTTGTGGTGTCGACCTCATCGTGGCTTGGTGTAGACCTCATCTAGCTTCCACCAAGCCAAGTCAAATATGACTTTTCATGGTTACACTTCTCTTAGTTCTACGAATCATGAATGAGCCCTCATGCTTATAGTCTATGGATAAATGGCATTATCATAATGCTTGGATGAATGGACTATTTAGCTTGTCATTTAATGATGAGTCATCGGTTTCTTCATGCAGAAATTTGATTAAGTTTGTATGTGAATCTTACACAATTCTCTTTGTGTTTTTGGGTTTGAACTTGATTTAAATGATAGTTCTAAGCCATGGTAATGCCTGTCTTTAAGTGTTTTGTATGGGGTTTAAGGACCCTTTACTGGTTGGTTCTGAATTGGTCTGAATTTGCATTGCATATCTGGAGAGGGGAAATCTCACCGCCCGTACGGAGAGGCCGAACGAGGTCCGAATCGAACCGAACAAGGTTCAACTCCTCAAAGTGGCAGCCCCCGGGCCCACTTATTATGAAGCCCAAAAATTCACTCGGTACAAGCGCTTCCTAGGCGGCCTTCGGGTTGGGAAGTCCGAGCGTCAATCAATCAGGAAAGCTCCCTTGGAGCCCCCTATTTCCTTGTCCCGACCCAGCACTTATCCCTCGAGAGACCACTCCTGAACAAGTGCCATTCGCTCGGGCTCACTGATGGAAGCTTAATGATTCGGCCGTTGCGAATTCTTTAATGGCGGGAAGCTCAAGGGGACAAGGGAAACTAAGAGTCCGCGCGTCGTAAGGAGCCCGCATGAAGGACGTAACGCCCCCTGGAACCCCTCTGCTTACGGGGATCAATTCACACAACCGGCCATTATTTAAACAGAACATGCCCTACTGCGACAAGGGAGCTTAAGTAAGCTTAAGCATGCCTAAGTAAGCCTGAGCAGGAACCACTTCACCTTTTGGTGGAGAGGAATCTCACGCTCCCACTTTCCTCCCAATTCTCCTCTTCGCATCTGTGCTCTACTACCTGTGCTGACTTAAGCATCGGAGGGTCTTCCCCGGGAATCTATCCCTGGGCACCTCTGACTGGTTTCCCTTCTTACAGTTTATACTTCAAGGGTACGTGATCATCTTCCTCCCTGCTCAGGAGCAGTGCGAGAACGCCCCTCTTCATCTGGCGCCATCTGTGGCAAACGTACAAAGAGCCATTATGGTGCGAAGAAGTTCTGGCAGGAGGACTGCCATCCATACGAAAAAAGCTCTGGTAATAGAGGAAGGTGCACCTTCCCTCCCCACGGAGCACTCCCCGTCCGACAACCAAGCCAACGAGCTACCTCCGTCGGTGGCGGGGGAACAGCTTCCCGGCGGGAGCACCGACACCCTCCAAACTCTCAACACAAAACTGGATGTCCTCGTGGATCTCATGAGGGCCCAGGCGGCAAGGGAGGAGAAGTCACAGCTCCCCAGGAAAAGCCCCCCACGTAGAGATACCTCTCAGCACACTACTGGAGGCCGTTTCACCCTCCGGGGGCAGCGACTCATTTGCAATCCGTCAGGAGGACCATCGCACGCCCCTCCCTCGGATAAAGAAGCCTCCTCAACCCCGAGGAGGGAGAAGACCGGAGCCCACCGACTGTTTCCAGATGTCGAGGCCCCTGAGGAGCATCGGGGTAGCGTGCAAGCACGCCCCCTCAGCCCCTCGGGACACCGACAACCGGAACTCTCTCTCGGCTGCGAGACTTCGAGAGGCATTTTGTAGAGCAAGAGCGCACTCTCCGTGCCTTGTAGAAGACCTCTCCTGTGGAGGACGAGGAGCGATCCCCGTTCTCCGACAACATCCTGAAGGCAGAGATATCTCCCAGAATCTCACTTCCGACCTTCAAGTCGTACGATGGCCAGGGAGACCTGGCCGACCATTACGACAGCTTCGACGCCCTGATGACCTTGCACGGGGCATCCGATGTGATCAAGTGCCGAGCATTCGCGACCACTCTGGTTCAGGGCGATCATGCTTGATTCAGAGCCCTCGCCCCCGGAAGCATCCACAACTTCAAGCAATTCGGGCGAGTATTCAAAGAAAGCTTCGCCAGCAGCGGTCTGCCCCGGTCAGTTGCGGGGTTACTGGCCCTCAAGCAGGAACAGGGGGATAAGTTAAGGGCTTATATCAACTGATTCAAATCGGAAGCCCTTCGCATCCCCCGCCTGGATGTGGCCTCTGCTATCACCACCTTGACCGGGGGCACCCGCGACGAGAACCTACGGCGCGAGCTAGTGCTTCATCCCCCTACCTCCCTCACCGAGCTAGTGACCTTGGCTCTGCACCATGCCGAGTGGGAAGAAGTACTCAGCGCCTGCCAAGGCACAATTGGCTCGGGTCGGGACGGGGACAAGAAGAGATCGTCCGAGCAAGGGACGAGACAAGGAAAGAGACGGAACCAGGACAGAGATCGAAAAGAGCCGCCCCGAAAGTACGAGCAGTATACCCCACTTACTGCCCCCGTCTACGAGATCTATGAAGACATCAAAGGCTCGGGTCTCCTCAACAAACCTGAGCCTATGAAGACTAAGCACCGCAATCACCGCAAGCACTACCTGTTCCATAGCGACCACGGGCATTACACCAGCGATTGCTATCAACTTCAAGATGAGATCGAGCACCTCATCTGCCAGGGACACCTATCTCGGTATGTGTCCGGGCAAAAGGAAGACCGAGGCGTCGCTGAAGAGATTGATAACGCCCCCCGCGGAGTCCACATCAACGTCATCGCGGGCGGTACGGCATCAGGCAGAGATACCAGCCGAGAAAGAAAGTGTCACGCCGAGCGGGCGAGCCGAGCCTCTGCTGAGGCACCTGCGGCCCCGCAGGCTAGCGAACCGCAGGCTCTGGTATTCTCTGACCAGGACCTGGAAGGGCTAACCACCCCGCACGACGATGCTCTCGTTATATCGGCTACAATAAACCATTGTAACGTGGACAGAATCTTAGTCGACAATGGTAGTGCCCCTGATGTATTGTCCTATGAATGTTTCCTCAAAATGGGAGAGAATCCATCTAAACTCCGCCCGATCCGAACCCCCCTCTATGGGTTCAACGGCCAGGCTACTTATCCCGAGGGAGCACTGAGTCTGCCTATTACTATCGGCACCCCGCCCAAAAATGGTATGGTTATGGTAGACTTCATCGTGATTAAGGGGATGACGGCATACAACGCCATCTTCGGCCGAGGCATTCTCAGCCGAATGAAACCGATGCCCTCTACCTTTCACCAAAAGATGAAGTTCCTGACCAAATATGGCGTGGGGGAAGTTCGAGGTAACTAGGCATTGGCTAGACGGTGCTATATAGTCTCGGTTGACGCCACTAGGCCGAAAGGGAAGAATAAAGGGATAAAGGGAGCCGAGGAGGGACCCGCAACATCTGAGCCTGGCGACGAGTTGCTAACGATCTTCCTTAACGGTGACCCGACCCTAGGAGTAAAGATTGGAGTCGAGCTCCCACTTGAGGAACAAGAAAAATATAAAGATTTTCTTGTGCAGTACATCCGAGTCTTTGCATGGTCTGATGAGCACCTTCCCGGGATCCTGGGAGATGTGGTGATGCACAAGCTCAACCTCGACCCGAGAGCAAAGCCAGTACAACAGCGCAGGAAAAAGCACTCCCCACAGAAGCAAGCGGTCATCAAAGAGCAAGTCATCAAGGGATAGAAGACTGGCCTCTTTCGTCTAGTTCTGTACCCAACATGGCTCGCCAACGTCGTCCTGGTACCAAAAGCTTCTGGGAAATGGCGGATGTGCGTGGATTTCACCGATCTCAACCAGGCTACCCCGAAGGATTGCTATCCATTGTCGAGCATCGATCAATTGGTCGATTCAACCCTTGGCAACGAGCTGCTTAGCTTCCTAGACGCCTACTCCGGCTACCATCAGATCAGGATGGACCCGGAGGACATCGAGAAGACTGCCTTCATCACCGACTTCGGCGTACACTGCTACACCTGGATGCCGTTCGGGTTAAAGAATGCCGGAGAAACATATCAGAGACTGATCAATCACATTTTTGAAGGGCAGTTTGGCCGGAACATCGAGGCCTATATTGATGACATGCTCGTCAAAACGCCCAAGGCCGAAGACCACCTCACCGACTTAGCCGAGACTTTCGACACCCTTCTGAAGCACAACATGAAGCTCAACCCCGCCAAGTGCGCCTTCGGAGTCAGATCCGAGAAATTCCTAGGCTTCTTGGTCACTCAGCGTGGAATCGAGGCCAACCCCGACACCACCTGCATTAAGGACGTCCAGTGCCTTACGGGGTGTATTGCTACGCTCAACCGTTTCCTGTCTCGGGCGGTCGAACGTTGCCTACCCTTCTTCAAGTTATTGAGTGGACCCAAAATGGCATCTGCTACGTTCACCTGGGATGAGGAATGTCAGAAGGTTTTCGCCGAACTCAAGGAATTCTTGGCCTTGCCCACGGTGCTGTCCAAGCCAGTCCAAGGTGAAGCTCTACACCTCTACCTCTCGGCAACCCCTTCTACTGTAAGCTCGGTCCTGGTCAGGAACGACGTAGGAGTCGAGAGACCCGTTTACTATGCCAACAAGGTGCTTAATGAGGCTGAAAGAAGGTACCCCACAATCGAGAAACTCGTGCTAGCATTGGTTACCTCGGCCAAATGCCTCCGACCCTACTTCCAAGGGCACTCCATCGTCGTATTGACCGGCGAACCCCTGAAGAAGATTCTCTTTCACCCTGAAGCCTCGGGACGCCTCGTCAAGTGGGCCATCATGCTCGGGGCCTACGATATTTTGTTTCACCCTCGCTCAGTTATTAAAGGACATGCTCTCTTAGACTTCATCACTAAAAGCACGGTCCCGATTGAAGAGGCACTTCCACCAACGACCGGGCCTACCTGGGATCTGTTCGTCGACGGATCCTCCAATTTGACAGGAAGCGGCGTCGGCATTCTCCTCAAGTCCCCCGAAGGAGCAGAGCTGTGGTACGCCCTGAAGTTCAACTTTCACGCGTCCAACAACGCCTCCGAGTATGAAGTCGTTATCTCGGGAGCCAGGATGGCTCGAAGACTGGGGGCCGAACGAGTCAGGATCCACACTGACTCCCAATTGGTCGCTAGCCAAGTCAACGATGAATATGAAGCTCGGGAAGGACAAATGGTTAAGTACCTCCAGGTGATCAAGAGGATGGCCTAACTCTTCGAGAGCTTTGAGGTAGTCTGAATAACTGGAGAGGAAAACTCCCAAGCGGATGCCCTCTCTCGATTGGCTTCCTCGCCCGACCCCACAAGTACATGATCGGTTCTCCTCGAAGAGCTTGGGCAACTGACCATTGAATCCGAGCTTATGAGTATTGACCCGGCACCCTCAAGCGACTGGCGGACCCACTACATGTCCTGGCTCCGGGATTCTCAAGAGCCCACCAATCCTCGGGAGGCTCGGAAGCTCAAGTACCAAGCTCGGTGTTTCGTCATGCTAGATGGAACCTTGTACCGAAGATCTTTCTCCGGTCCCCTCCTCAAGTACATCAGCACCGACGAAGCCAGCCGAGCGATTCAGGAAGTTCACGAAGGCATCTACGGAGCGCACCAAGGAGGAAGATCACTCGCCAGGATCCTACTACGTCAGGGTTACTGGTGGCCCACTTTCCAGCACGACTGCTCGACCTACGTGCAGAAGTGCGATCGATGCCAGCCCTTCGACAACCTGATTCATCAGCCCGCTACGGAGCTCATCACCCTTGCCGAGCCATACCCTTTCGCTCGGTGGGGGATCAACATTCTGGGGTCGTTCCCTACAGCTCAAGCTCAGAAGAAGTTTGTCATCGTCGCCATCGACTATTTCACCAAATGGATCGAGGCCGAAGCCACCACCAGTATCACTGAATCAGTCATATGGAGTTTTATTTGGAAATCGATCATCTGTCGCTATGGTGTCCCCCGAGTGATCGTGAGCGATAACGGTCGGTAGTTTGACTCTCATTATTTCAGAGACAGATGTGTCGACCTAAGCATTCGCAACCACTTCACTTTGGTAGCCCACCCTAAGGCTAACGGACTGGTCGAGAATGCCAATAAGACTATCTTAAAAGGCATCAAAACCAGGCTCAGTAAAGCCAAGGGAAGCTAGCTCGAGGAATTGCCAAGCGTACTATGGTCACACCGAACTACTCCGAGAATGACTACTGGTGAAACACCTTTTCAGCTGGTGTATGGCACGGAAACCGTAATTTCGTTGGAGATCAGCAATCCCTCTCTCTGAGTAGTCCACTTCGAGCCTGAGGTAAACGAGTAGAAATTACGAGAGAACCTTGACTTAGCGGACGAGATCTGAGAGAATGCAAGGATCTGAGCAATAGAATACCAATGGCGCATCACTCGATACTACAACAGCAGAGTCTGAGATAGACCCTTCCAGCCAGGAGACTTCGTCCTGAGGAAGGCCGAAGCCCCCTACCTGGGAAGGTCCCTACCGAGTGGTCGAGAAGCTCGGGAAAGGAGCATACCGATTGTCCACCATGGAAGGAACACCCGTCCCTCGAACGTGGAACACAACAAATCTTCGCAAGTTCTACTTTCGAACATTTGGCAAGCATACACATGTAAGCGAAATAGAATAATCACCATTCTTATCTTCTTATTAAACTTTGATGTACATCAAGAAGGCCGTAGCCGATATAGTCAACACACACAAAAAATTACATCCCCTGGTACTATAACGCGAGCAGAACGCTCGGCCGACCCAGTAGGCGCTCCCACGTCCAGCCACTGACTCTGCCTCGTGTAGAAACTGGCTCGGATAAGGGATCGCCAGCTTCGTTGGTTTGAGAAAGCTTGGAAGAAAGGTGCCAAAGGGTTTGGAAGGACAACAAAAAAGAAAAAGAGGTCGACCCGAAAGGTGAGGAATCTTGAGAGAGCTCCCTCCCTAGGCAACAGGATCGACGGTGGAAGAAGGGACGGGGGCGACAGTGAAAGAATGAAGCTGGACGAGCTCCATTCCCCCTCAAAAGAGCTCCGACAGGACAGGGACAGGTCGGTGACATGCTCTGGCATGAACCTTCCCCCTGATTGACCTCCGACCGACGAACCCTCTTCCAGAGTGAAACATCAAGAGCTTTCCTCCTATCGCCATCTGCATCATCATCCTCTGAAATGTCTTCCATGCCCCGCCAAGACTTACAATACACCGCTTCACGGAAGGGAAAAACAACCAGGAACAACCTTAAGTGATGAAAAGAAAAGGAGACGCCCCTCGGACCTTTTATAGGCCGAAGTGGAAGCTGATCACTTTAAATGACTCTCCCCAAAACACGCTACCAAGGCTTTCCCTGGGTTGGTTACCTCATTTCCCGATATTCCCCCAGCGGGACGCGCGAAGCGGCAAGTCATTAAGGGCGGTATGGAAAAATGGAAAGGTGCCAACGCCATGTCAGTTATTTGACAGATCGGCACACGTAAAATCTGTAGGAAATCGGCGCCTTCTTCAACAACTACGGATACAGTAGTCAAATCACACCAAAAGCGGTAAGAAACAGTCAATTAAACATTTAATATTGCCGCTATTAGAGTTTCCAAAAAAGTCGCACCCAACTACATATGGAAAAGAAAGAAAAAAGAAAAGAGCCATTATATCAGGCCTCGGGCCCACCTCCAAGCTTAGCAGATAAGGCTTCTTCGACACCAAATGATCTGCCCCCAATGTTCTCGGCGACGGCCGGCCCATACACTGACCCCACCTATGTGGGAACTGTCTCGGTTGTGTGCCCTCCCGAGGATGCTGGAGTTGGCGGTCGCTTGGACGAGATCGAATTCACCTCTTCACTCGACGTGTAGTGGGAAGAGTCAGTGGAGCCCCACTCCGAGTCATAGCGTTGACCGGAAGGAAAAAACAAGCGTAGACGACTGGGCCTCTACCTCTAGGATGGCCCGATCGTAGCCTTGGGAGAAGCCCTTCCGGAGTCCCCGTCGATAGCCTGACTCGTAGTAGGGAAAGGCCGCCTGCTGCAAAGCTGCCTGGTAAGCCTCTGAGCACTTATGTTGCTCGAGCGCTTCCTTCCCAGCCAGCTCCGCCTTCCTCTCGAGCTCTACTATCCGCTGCTCGAACTCGGACAGCCTTCTCTCAATCTCGGATAGCCTTCGCTCGGCCTCGGTCCGTGAATCCTCGGCCGCCCGAACTCGATCCTCGAGCCCCTCTCGCTCGGCCCTCCATTGGTCGTCTCCCTCGACCTAGTTTATGCGCTCCTACTCTAGGAGCTCACTCTTCCGGTCGACCATACGACGAGCCTGGGCCAGCTGCTCCACCAAACACCGAGCCTCCGCTTGGCTCGACTGCGCCAACGCTTAGAGCGGGGCCATCTCCCGGTGAAGGTCCCCAAGATCGAGGGTCAGACGCTCGACCTTCCGATCAAGCACACCACGGGTCCACGAGAGAGTCTCCCGCTCGGACTCCACCCGAGCGTACGCATCCACAGCTTCAGCCCCCAACTGTAGACACGCTATTCCTGATGTCTCCTGAGAAAATCTCATATTACTATACGACGTCCCGCAGCGGCTTTCGCATTTTGAATCGCTTGAGTGCTTCCTATTCTTGAGTCTTCTTCCGCCTTTTCGGCATCCAGAAATCGTCTCGTTGCGGCATTCGGACGGCATCAACACCAATCGGACGCACTGGAAGGTTCCGGAACCAGGAAGATGTCTGGCAGGCGGCTGCCGACACCTTTTCAGGGGACCCGGGGGGGTCTTCATGGAGGCGTCCAGGCCCCTGGACGCCTCCATGATTTTAATATATATTTAAAGCCAAAAAAACACATAAAAAATAATAAATTATTGGAGGCGTCTAGGACCCTGGACGCTTCCATGAAAACAAAATATAAAATATAAATAATATTAATCATGATAAAAGATAAAACAAAAAAAATATAATATATTTATGGAGGCGTCCAGGCCCCTAGACGCCTCCATCAACTTGCCCACGGTGGCCCCCGTCTGACGGTCGATTTGATGTTTGAGAAAAAATCCAAAATGTGAAGGCATCCAGGTGCCTGGATGCGCCCATACTCCATATATGGACAATCCCGACACGCCGGTCGGTTTGACTAATCGAAAAAAATCCAAAACGTGGAGGTGTCCGGGAGACTGGACGCCTTCATTTCACCACATCCGGACAAGCCCGACGCGCCGCTCAATTTGACGTCTCAGAAAAGTCCAGAATATAAGGGCGTCTTGCTAGCCAGACGCGCCCACTTGTGAGTCACGGGCACCAGTCAAAAAACACGTGTTTTGCCAAACCGCGTGCGGCTTTCGGCGGATTCCGGTGGGCTATTATGGAGGCGTCCAGTTGCCTAGACGCCCCCATTAAAATATTCAAAATAAAAAAAATAAAAATTAATAAAAATTTTCTAAGGCCTTGATGAAGGCGTCCTGGGTCCTGGACACCCCCAAAAGGAGGCGTCTAGGCCCCTGGACGCCTCCATCTTCCGGGACTCTATAAATAGCAGCCCCCCCCTCAGTCCGAAAGAGCATTTTTGAGAGGTCCAAGAGGCTGCCGGAATCCCGAGGCTGCCGGATCCTTTTCTAACCCTTAGGTTCCTTTCAGGAGGAGGTTCTGCCGACTTCTCGGGTGCCCACGCTCGTGAGAGGAAGGTCATCTTCATCCACCGCGCTTCCACGTCGTCCCTACGCTGCCGGAGCTTCGCCGGATTTCACCATCGGCACATCCAATAAGCCAATCCTTTCCGTTTCTTCGTAGTTCTTTTGTATTCATCATCTCGCATCCTCTATCCCCCTTCATAAGGGCGCCTCTTCTTATATACTTCTTGCATCCATCATCGCATTTTCCTCCTACTCGAGTCCGAGAGGGGTTTAAAATCACACCAACCAGGTGTGTGTCCTGCCGCGATTTCGTTATTCTCATCATAAGGGATTGATACTACACTGCCATTTTCTAATTCTGTTTATCTATTGTCTGTTATTTTGCAAGGGTAACTGAAGAAAGCCCTCTCCGTCGGCCGGCCGAAAGGGGAGGAAGAAGCAACCCGCCACTTCCTGCTAGTGAGGTAGGCGCGATCATTTCCTTATTTTGGGGTCTTTGGCCCTTGGCGATCACATCATATTCTCGAGGCCGCGGCGAGTCACTTCCCCAATGGCCGTTTAAATTCCCGTTCTTATATTTTCTTTATATTCTGCTATATTCTTATCTGCTCATATTCTCGAGAACGCAGCGAGTCACTTCCCCAATGGCCGTTCAAATTTCCATTTTTATATTCTTTATATTCTGTTACATATTCTCAAGGCCGCGGCGAGTAACTTCCCCAATGGCCGTTTAAATTCACGTTCTTTATATTCTCCTTATATTCTGTTATATTCTTATCTGCTCATATTCTCGAGGCCGCGGCGAGTCACTTCCCCAATGGCCATTTAAATTCCCGTTCTTATATTCTCTTTATATTTTGTTATAATTCTTATCTACTCATATCCTCGAGGCCGCGGCGAGTCACTTCCCGCAATGGCCGTTTGAATTCTATCCTTTCTCTTGTATATCTTGAATTGCTGCTATATCTGCTATACTCTCGAGGCCGCGGCGAGTCACTTCTCGCAATGGCCGTTTCAATTCTTGCTATTTGATTTCTGCACCATTCCCGTCCCCCCGAGGCCGCGGCGAGTCACTTCCCGCTATGGCCGTTTAACCCCCATATCTTGCTATAGTACATTTGTCCCGCTCGCCCCGCCAGAGTAATCTCCCGTGGTGGCCCCTTCTCTTTTCTCTTATTTCTGTGTTGCAGCAAACAAAACGAGCCCGCGCGCTCCGCATTTTCGTTTCTCAAACCGCGTGACGTCGCTCATAGATTGGCAATCACGGTGGGACTTCTGTTACTTTCTTTCAGTTACCCTTGCAATTTCTTGTGATTTGCTTTACTATCTCTTGTGTGTTGTCATATCTTGGTTGTTTTCTTGTTCTTTTGTGCCCCATATCTCTGTCAGCATTCCATTGCATACATCCACCCCTCTTTTCTATTCTTTTTTATTTTTTCTAAGGATCACCCTCTCTCGGTGAAGGAAGGACTCTCCGTTCGGGAATTCCTCTCGACGTACTAGAATCTCCTCCACTGGGACCTCCGTAAGTCCTCGACATCGAAGAATCTCCTCTTCGTTCACTGGGCCGGTTGTACCATTGAAGTTCCCCGGAGTTAGTCGACCCATTCGTGGTGAGACGAGAGCCCCTAGCTGACACGGTGGTGAAAATAAAAATGAACTAGGGTCCCTATTTTGTGTGAACTTCGGATCTGGTTAAAAACGCAAAAAAAAATCAACAAAATCAAAACACAAAAAAGGGCATAAAGGCATCCACTTGTTTGATAATCTCTGCTATTTGCTTGCTAGTGTATGTTTTTGCGTTCCGGGAAAACTGTGAGCATGGCTCACGAGTCTTTTGAGGAGAACCACCCTGGTCATGGTGAGTCAGTCGAGCCGCGAGTCCATGCTATGGACACGGGTCCTTTCCATGAGCCCTCACGTGAGGTGCAGGTTACCACAGGAGACACATCCCCGCCACAGGACATCTCCTCTTTGCTAGGTGCCCTCGCTAACATGGAGCTTACCTCTGAGCAGCTCCAGACCTTCCAGGCCATTCTGAAGGGGAAATCTGTTTCCCCCGCTCCCTAGGAATCAACTCCGGCCATCGCACCTCTCCAAGAATCAGTGTGGGCCATTCCATCTCCTTCACTGGCACAAGCCATCCAATCTCCCTCACTTCAAGGGCAAGCGAGCCAACAACCACCCTCATTCCAGTTCCCTTCGCAATCTCAAACCCCGTTGTTCCCCACATACCGCTTCAGCCGGGGCCAACTATCGGCGGCCCGGCAGCTCCCTCTCATTCGGGGTTTCCCCCTCAAATCTCTGGGAGACATTTTCCTCCCTAGTGGCAAGTGCCACCTTCACTGCCCGAGGAGCTCACCCAATCGCTCCTCAATAGGTTCAATAGGATGGACGAACAGTTTTAGAATTTGAAGAAAATGGTGGACGTGAAATCCACCCCAGAGGTTGCTTTGCCAATCCTTCCGGTCATCCATCTTCCTCCCTCCGAAGTGCCCACGTACCGCAGGTACAATGGCACTGGCAACCCCTTCGTTCACCTCAAGGATTTCATGTATGAGTCCTTCTATTGGCAAAACGACCAGAGATCCCTGGCATACCTATTTCGGAGGTCATTGGACGGTCCTGCGCTAGAGTGGTTCTATTCTTTAGAGCCCCGCGAGGCCGAGAATTTTGAAACAGTCCAGAGAAGGTTCTTGCAAAAGTATCGGGATAGGGTCGGTCCCTCTCTCTCCATTACTGACTTAGTGGCCGAAAAGATGAAGTCCGACGAGGATTTTGTCCGCTATGCTGATAGATGGAGGTCTCTGGCAGAAAGAATAAGAGATACCCTCTCGGAACCTGAACAAGTAAAGATGATCGTATCCAATGCGACCCCACAGTTCAGGCATGTCTTGGCCATGAATAAGCTCACCACCATGGAAGAGCTCTATGAAAGAGCCCAGTACATTCAAACCCAGTTAAAAGACTCCCCCATTATGAACATGTTTGAGCCGTCGAAGCCCAAGGTGGTCAAAAAGATAGGCACTGGTGTCCCAGGCGGAGCAACAGAAGGGGTCGTAACAAATGAGCAAGTGAGTGCGGTCAACAACGCCAACTATGCAGCCAACCCAAGGCTTCCACAAATGCCCCGACTTCCCCTCCAACCAGGTCCTTTCCCCTCTCGTCCTCCACCCCAAAACGATCCACCTCAGAACAACATGCCTCAACTACTTCAACCCCAGCAACAACCTCGACCCCAGTAACAACAACCACCACTTCAGTACAACCAAGTTCAACCCCTAGGAAATTACGGTCCCCCACAGCAACAAAGGAGGCCGATTGGTCCCAAGAGAGCCTATTACCCACCATTGCCAGAAACTCTGGCGGATATTTTCAACGCCCTCATGGCCTCAAACACACTCATCCTACCCAGGGAAAGGCCCGTGTGGCCCCCGAATGTTGATACTTCCAGATACTGTGTCTACCACAGGCAGCCAGGACACACAGTGGACAACTGCTTTCAGTTTAAAGATTACATCCACGATACGAATGATGAAGGCGGGATTGACTGGGATGAAATGAGGCGATACGTCGCCACTCTCAAGGCTAGGAGACCTCCTCCTAGGCCACAGTTCCAGCAACAACAGCAGCAGTTACAACAGCAGCCACAACAACAACCACAACAACAACAACAGCCTCAACATGCCCAACCACAACAGCCCAACATGGGCATAATCCAGAATCCATTACCGGAGTACCAACAGCCCAATCACCAGGTCAACCCCATCTCCTCCTTCCCAGAAGTCGGGAGAGAGCAGGTGTGGCACCCAGAAAGTACCTCTATTCTTTCTACTGCCAACCCTATCATCATGCAACCCCCTCGCCTTGCCCGGGTAGCACCTCTCTCTCATCAACCCGCGTTAGTACCGCCTTCACCATTTCCACTGCCATCACGCCCTCTCATTCGCACCCCAATGACCTATCAGCCAACACCCTTCATTACACCCTCACACCCTCTCATCTTCTCTCACTCCCCCACTTTACCATCCACCTCTACCGCATTTGCCCCTATGCCTTCTAAGCCCCTTATCATCCGTCAACCGTATGTAACCCCTCCTGTCTCCACCATACCACCGCCAATGCCTTCAAAACCACTCATCACCTACCATCCACCTCTAAACCATTACCCGTTTCAAACCTTACCCACTTCCACTTTGCCTCCACCTCCACCTTCCAGACCCCTTATCCTTCATAACCCGTGCGATATCCCCTCTACCTCCACCATGTCTCCACCTAACAAACCCCTCATCAGAATCCCTGCTCCCATCATCACTCCAGCTTCACCAACCATTCCTCCACCACTACCCCTCAAACCTCTGTTAAAACCCACTGCTACCCCTATAGAGGTACAAAAGTCGCAGGCAATGGTGCTCCGGAGTGGAAGGATTTTCCACAGGGTTTTCCCCCAGAACAGTCAGAATCCCGAGCAGTCTCAGCCAGAGAGGGACGATGGAGAACAACCGGAAAGATCTATCCCTGGAACACAGTACGATCTGTTGAAACACTTGGACAAGATGCCTGCTCGGATCTCCATCCTAGAGCTACTTCAGAGATCCACATCCCATCAGGCAGCCTTAATGGAGTATCTTCAAAAGGTCATGGTGAATGAGGACCTCCCTGTAGAAAAGATTTCTGCCATCCTGACCCCAACGGACACGCAACCGGCCATCATGTTCCACAACTACGAGCTCGCTCCCAAGGAAGCACGGAAATATGCATTGTGTGTTTCAATAAAAATTAATGGGGTATCCATAAACCCATGCCTTGTAGACACGGGTGCGTCCATAAATGTGATCTCCATGAGCACCCTTCAGCTGTGTGGGGTCGAACAGGAACAAATAAGACCTTCTTCAATCACAGTCACGGCTTATGACAATAGCAAAAGGCCGCCGCAAGGGATGATTATTCTGAGGGCAGAGCTAGGTCCTATGTCAGTCCCCACGGAATTCCATGTCCTCAACATGGACCCCACATTCAAGGCTATACTGGGTCGCCCTTACATTGAAGCCATAGATGCTGTGCCTTCCACCAACTATCAGTGCTTGAAGTTTCCTTACAATGGAAGAATTATTAAAGTGGTCAGCACACCTGTCCTCCACACGGTGGATGCTATCAACACTTCTTTGCCCTCTGTTTGGCCGTCTCATCGGCCCATATTGTCATTGCTGGACGTGTGCGATTCATCTCACATTCCGCTAGCACCAAAGAAGCCAAGGCAACAACGCCATATCTCCCTTTTCATTCCAAAGGTTGGGAGATTATGAGAAACATCGGCTATCAACAGGGCAAAGGTCTGGGTGCACAGCTACAAGGTAGGTTGAAACCACCAAAGGAGATTAGGCCGAACCGCAGGTTTGGCCTACGCTTCAAAGGACCATTCAAGGCGGATTGGAAGCCCCTCACATGGACCCTATCAAACCACTTCAAAAAAGGGCCCGTTATTCAGATGGGGGATTATCCGCAAGAAGCACATGGGGGGTCGCATGTTGTGTATTCAGCCGAAAAATGTCCGAGGGTCACCAAAAGAGGCAAGATCAAAGACCTGGAATGCGAATGGGACAAATGGTTTGATATACGGGACGTTTCGTTGCACTGGAAAGGATGTTCTCGTCTCCCCAGCTTGAAGGACCGCCATTGATCTCCGGAATGCCAGAGAATGTCACTACTGTTGCCAAGGTTCCAAACTATCCTCGTCCTCGCCAGAAGGACCCTGTCACCAGCGGATCTTCATCCGCCATCACCATCACCACCGACGACTCATTAGCTGTCATCTTCTCCATTCACTCGTCACAGCCTTTGTTGCTGTTATCTTCCTAGGCCAGACGATTGTCTGATGACCTTCCCAGATCCCCCTCTCTACTTACATACCTGCGCGGGTTTCTCAACCCGCGCCAGGTCTTCAATCACGATCTGCTCTACGAGCCTCCCAATCCTCTAGCCATAACCACTTTTCTCTCTCCTCCGATCTCTTTTCACTATTTTGTCATCAAAAATGAAAACGAAAAAAAAAACGTCAATTTCCAAACTCCTCAACAACACATCTTCATTGAGGAAACCTCCTACATCTCCCACGGGTGCGTCCCGCCCTGCGGACCACCCATCCAAGGTCCGATGAGCGACCTTTTCTACCCCTCCTCTGAGGGATCTTCCCCTGTACATTCTTCACAATCCTCTTCATCTTTTTCTTCTTCTGTAAATAATGTCAGTCAATCTAGGAATAATAAGTCAAAGGTAGTACCTAGGAAGAAATCCAAGGGTAGACAGATCCCTCGTCGATTCCTTCTGGACTTAGCCGCCAGGTGTCAGGCCCTTCTTGCCATCCCTCAGTTGCTAGAAAATCCCATCCAGCTACCGGAAATAGAATGTGAGGGCAATTGTACAATTGATGAGGGGTATGGAGTCTACGAGATCACGGGTGAAGAATACCCTACTGAAGATGAGGGTGAGGAATATGAGGATGCGGCTGGCGCATATGCTAGTGGAATAAGGAGATTTGACGAGCCGTCAACCGCCGTAGAAGAGTCCACCAAAGAAGTCAACTTGGGAACTGAGGAAGACCCTAGGATCATCCTCATAAGTGATAATCTACCACCCTCTGAAGAAGAGGCATTAATTGAAGTTCTCAAGGAATATAAGGACACGTTTGCATGGAGCTACGAGGATATGCCGGGTCTAGATTCAACCCTGGTCGAACACCGTTTAACCCTAAAACCAGGGTCCGTCTCGGTAAAACAAAGGTTAATGCGTTTCCACCCTCAGATGGCTCTGAAAATGAAAGAAGAGGTCGATAAGCTCCATAAAGCCAGGTTCATTAGAGTCATTCTTTATCCTCAATGGGTGGAAAACATTGTCCCGGTCATGAAGAAAGATGGGAAAGTCAGGATTTGCATCGACTTCCGGGACCTTAACTGCGCGTGTCCAAAGGATGATTTTCCCTTGCCTCACATTGATGTTTTAATCGACAACACAGCAGGTTATGAAACCCTCTCATTCATGGATAGATTTTTGGGATATAATCGAATTCGTTTGGCAGAAGAGGATCAAGAGAAGACGTCATTCACTACCCCTTGGGGAACATATCGTTACGTGGTCATGCCGTTTGGGTTAAAGAATGCTGGAGCTACTTACCAAAGAGCTATGATGCCCATATTTCATGACATGATGCACATATATCTGGAGGTGTATGTGGATGATTTATTGGTGAAATCAAGGACCAGGGTGGAACATCCAAAAGTTTTGGCTAAGGTCTTGCAGAGATCAAGGGAGTTCCAATTGAAAATGAACCCGAAGAAGTGTGTGTTTGGTGTGTCATCAGGTAAATTACTGGGTTTCATTGTGAGTAAAAGAGAGATCGAGATAGATCTTCGACAAAGCTAAGGCCATCAGGGATATGCCACCTCCTAAGAATTTGAGGGAAGTTCGAGGTTTAATCGGGAGGTTGCAGTTTATTCGTCGGTTTGTGTCTCAGCACTCACAAAGGTGTAGACCTTTCTATGAGTTGACCAAGCCAGGAGTAGAATTCCACTGGGATTCTAAATGCCAAAAAGCTTTTGAAGGGTTAAAGGAATATCTGGCTAGTCCACCCGTTCTCATTCCACCCAAACCAGAAAAACCTCTGATCCTCTACATCTCAGTCTTGGACGACTCCGTGGGAGCTGTCCTCGCACAAGCTGATGAAGAAGGCAAGGAACGGGTAACCTATTACTTGTTCAAACTTCTCAATCCCTGTGAGCAGAAATACACAGTCATGGAGAAAACCTGTGCTGCCCTCGTTTGGGTGGTGCAGAAATTGAAGCACTACTTCTTGGCTCATGAGGTCCACTTGATTACTTGCATGAACCCTATCAAGTTTCTTCTGGAGAAATCCGTCCTTACTGATAGGCTAGCACGCTGGCAAAGTTTTCTTTCCCAGTTCGACATCACCTACATCCAGCAAAAGGTAATTAAAGGCTATGCCATAGCCGAGCATCTCACCCACCATCCTCTCCCCAAGTTTGACCCTGTCCAATCAGAGTTTCCAGATGAGGAACTAATGTCCATCGCCCAATCCGACAAGCCAATGTGGACATTACATTTTGATGGAGCTCTAAATTCCCATGGGAAGGGTATCGGCATTGTCCTTCTAACGCTTGAAGGCGTTACCATCCCAGAGGCATTTTAGCTCGCGTTCCCAGTCACCAACAACATCGCTGAATACGAGGCTCTTCTAGCTGGCCTGGAACTAGCCCGTTCTTTCTATATCACTGAGTTGCGAGTCATGGGTGATAGTCAACTTGTTCTCCGCCAGGTGCTTACCAAATATCGCACCCTCGATCCCAAGCTCAAACCCTATCAGGAGCTGGTCTCCGCCTATGCCAAATTGTTCACCAAGCTGATCTTTGTCCATGTTCCTCACGAACAGAACATTCTGTCCGATGCCCTCGCCTCCTTGGCGTCATCCTTCAAATTCCCTTTAGGTGCATGGTTTAGATCCATCATTCTCTACAAGCGTCTTTTCCCTGCCGTTCAGGACCCTAACCTCTTAAAGATCAAGGAACGAGTCCTACAGAAGATCCAGAAGGGAGAAATTCTTGAGAAGAGGGAGATCATGCTGGCAGAAGTCGAAGAAGAGCTGGTTGACGATGAGAAACCATGGTTCTATGAAATTGTCAAATATTGTAAAGATCAGTCTTATCCTGAAGGAGCCACCACAGAAGATAAGAAAGCCATAAGAAGGGTGACTCAGAAATACACATTGGTTGGAGGTCTACTCTATAGGAGGAGCCTTACTGGCGTTCTGTTAAGGTGTCTTGACGATAATGAGGTTTGGAAATGCGTAGAAGAAGCACACTCGGGTGTGTGCGGTGGCCACGTGAATAGCCAGATGCTCGCCAAGAAGATCATTAGGCAAGGCTTTTACTGGCCCACTATGGAAGAGGATTGTGCCGTCTATGTCCGTAGGTGTGTCAAGTGTCAACTTCACGCCGATAAAATACATTCACCCTCTTCCTCACTTCACCCAATATCCTCCCCATGGCCTTTCTCCATGTGGGCTTTCGACATCATTGGTCCCCTAGGTGACCCCAATTCCCTCACCAAACAGAAATCTTTCATCCTTACTGCGACGGAATACTTCACCAAATGGGCCGAAGCTGAAGCTTACGCGAAAATCAAGGCGTCAACAGTCTGCAAGTTCATCATGAAGAACATCCTCGCCAGGTTCGGCATCCCAAGCACAATCGTCACCGACAATGGGCCACAGTTCATTTCTCAGGACCTTCAGGACCTCTGTAAAAGGTACGCAATTGCATTGCATCATTCATCGCCTTATTACCCACAAGGTAATGGCCAAGCGGAGGCCACCAATAAAACATTGATCAAAATCATCAAGAAAACCTGCGAGTCCAGTAAGTTTTCAGACTGGCCAGAAAAGTTTATCGAAGCTCTATGGGCCTATCGCACTTCAATCCGTACCCCCACCGGGCAGACTCCGTTTGCCCTTACTTATGGTATGGAAGCAGTAGTCCCGTACGAGACTCTGATCCCTTCTCTCAGGGTACAATTGGACGAGGAATTTCCCCTCGATGACCGTCGTAATTCACTCCTCGCCCAGTTGGAACTCTTGGATGAGAAGCGGCTGGCCGCTGCCGAGCATGCGCGTGTGTATCAAAATAGACTCGCTCGCTTTTACCAAAAGAAAGTCGTTGAGAGAAAATTCAAAGTCGGTGAGATGGTCGTAAAATGAATTTTTGTCAAACCTGGAGGGCCGCGTTCTAAGCTCCAGCCCAATTGGGAAGGACCATTTGCAATTCAAGCCGTGTACCCTGGCAACGCCTACAAGCTAGTCAACGCCGAAGGGACCGAGTTATCCCACCCTTGGAACGGACTTTATCTTAAAAGGTACTACCCTTAGCTTAGTGTCAAAAAACAAAAAATGACGAAAAGAAAGAAAACATCAAAAATAAAAAATATTGAAAATCACTAAAAATGTGATAAATTCAAAATGCGATGCCTGGTGGTCACCATGTAGTTAAGTCCCTGCATCCAACCTTCATGTTAGGATAGGGCCCATTAAGGCTTGGTAGGCACCGGGTCTTGGTTTGCCAGAACCGTGGAGATCCCTGTCCGGCCACGTCGGCCTATGCTCGCTCGAAGGAAGCCAACATGTACTCACTTATGTATTTTATCCAAAAAAGTTGGTAGCATCACCTACGGTGGGGCCTCACCCAGAAGATCTCCGGAAGCTGTAATCTTTATTCTTTTCTCTTCGACCAAATGAGACAGTCGGCGCCCTTAAAATGCTGAGCATGAGAAACCAAAACTCAAACCCCCAAGGGCAAGAGTAGGATCCATTTCCTCGAGCATCGATCAGAGCACGAGAAGAGGGCAGTGTCCCCGCAGGCATACGAAAGGGAGCTCACAAACATCAAACGACTATATCTCCCTCGCAAAAAGAAACATAAAATCAAAATCATGAGAAAAGCCTGGTCGTGACCGTGCCTGATGCGATAAATGAAACCCCTCAAAGCAAAAGTCTGAATCCACAAAAGGGGCCATGGAATGTAAATACTCGGGATTTGGTCCGAAGTTGTCCGAAAGGAAAGAGTTAAATGGGCCCTTATTGGCTCGCCGGGTTAACAGTTTTGCCGATCCTCTCAGGAGGTTTATCCCCTACGCTCTTCCTTCTTCCTTTGAAGGTGAAAGCTCGACGGAATGTCTGAAGGGCGATACCTGCCAAGGTTTGCGACCTTATTTTAATACAAACATATGGTTGCCTACTTTGAAAAGTAGAAGCTATCACTGCGAAGGAGTCTCTGTGTTTCTGACTGGTCAAGACCCCTGTTTACCATCTTGATGTCTTCTTGTTTAACCTTGGGCTTAGGCCAATGCAAGCGCGTCACCTCTCGGTGCGACGGCGTCTGATTCCGGGTCAGCGTCGCGCGGTTGGTCGTTAGGGTTCCATGGTGTTCCATCATATACCATCTAGAGTTGTGAGGAAATAGACCCGGGTCGGGCAAATCATTTACCTCAAACACCTTTTGGGTGAATCCCTGTGGTCGGAAGCGACTGGGAGCCTAAGCATGGCATGACGGTATTGTCATCAGGGTAAGTCTTAGCCGGCGGATCATCATTCGAGGGGTCTAGAGGCCCAAATCAACCTAGATGTGCACTTAGGATACCTGGGAGGTTAGTAAGAAACCCCTATTCTCATATAGGTTAGGTGCCATTTGGGTGCTTGCCAGGCGTTAGCAATAAAAAAATGAAATGATAAAAATAACAACAAAAAAAGAGAAAAAGAGAAAATGTACATACTTACAAACAAAAAATTTTTTATAACAAAACAACAACAAAAAATGCCAAATATAAAAACAAATCATTTTTGCGTGATTATATTTGTATGCAGCATTTCATCTTTTAATATCGCTTGCATTCGTGTGCTTGTCTGCTGCATTCATCATCACGACATCTTTCCCTTGCCTTCGTTAAATAAAAGGCTTGGCCCCTTGACCAGTTATCAAGGACAGTCAAAGTGACCATTTGCTTATTGAGCAACGGGCCAAGTCAGAGCAGAAATTCTGATTTGTTTGTCTCAGTGATGTGTGCAGGGATTCGAGGCGACAAAAGCAAAGGTGAAAACCAAACAAACCGAACCTTGTATTTTATTCCAAAAAAAAAAATTTACATCAAGTTTCGCCCTCTCTCTCTGCATTACTCGTCCCGCTACTCTCCGGGCAGAATGCTCTCAAGGGTGCTACCCAGCTACGAAAAGCGGTACTCCTACCGCTCTGTACTCCTCCGCCTCTTCCTACACCCCAACGTTGATCCGTGGGGGCAGCAAGAAAGCTACTAACACGAAAGTCACGCTCTCGTGCTCTTCGGTAGCGCTCCTCACCATCTCTCAGCCACTGTTCAGCAAGACCAAGGCTGGTTCGGAGTTCGAATAGCTGGGCCTCCATGGCCCTTCGTTCCTCCTTTTCAACCAATCTGTCGGCTCTTTCTCTCTCTGTGTCTCTTTCTCTCTCTGCCCGTTCTCTCTCACGGTCTTCCCTCTCCAACTGGAGAGTGATGCTCAGCTCCATGGCATCCCTAGAAGAGTCGTCATCTAGACGACGCCGCAGTTCCTCCTCCAGCTCTGCTATTCTGGCCTCCCTCTGCGTAGCATGGGCAAGTGACTCCTGTATCTCCTTTTCCTGCCAGATGTACCATCTCAGATATACGGCAAGACGTAAACAAGGAGAATTCAACACTGAGACTCTTACCTGTATAGAGAGCATTCCTTCTGCCTCCGCGGCACGCTGTGCGGCATGAGCGAGTTGCTCGTGAAGCAAATCAAGTTCTGAGGTAGGGATCCATAAGCTAGAGACGCCACCCACTCCCATCGCTGAGGAAGCCGCGTCAATCTGGGCGCGCTATGATCACACATATGATAGTTAGTGGCCGGACACCATGAATCTAAAGTCTTGATTAGGAGTGTGCACTGTACACCTACCAAGGCGCTCAGGGCTTCACGTGTGTCACCCAATTGTTGCTCCCTCTCTGCCAGGCGAGATCGCAAGTTCGCTATCATAGTGTCACGGACATCCTGCAGCCATAGGAGTCAGCATTTCCATGAATAAAACCAAAGGAGGGAAAGAAGAGAAAAGGGGAGACCTACCTCCACAAGTCTCCGGGGTTGGAGCCACTCTGCGTACATTGTCTTATACAGACGCAGATAGTCTTCACTATCCTGTGCGTGTGATTCCACGATTGTGCCACCCCGTTGCCAATCTTCATACTGTTCGGGGAACCGCACACGCCAATCAATGCAGGTTGCCGGTCCCCGCGTCTTTCTCCCGACACGAGGTGGCGCAGCCGTATCCACCCATTCCTGAGCCAGTCCTAGAGTCCTCATAACCAATCGTAGCCGGAGCGGCTCGATTTCATTCAGGCAGTGCATCCACAGTTCCCGTCCGAACCAGGCACGACTTGTTAGAACCCATGGTTGGTCGACGTCAACCATGCCTGAGTAGGGTCTCCAGTTTACCTAGGTTAGGTTGTACATACCCGTTTAGCTGGTCAAAACCAAAAAAATCAAAAACAAAATGAAAATAATTCCAAAAAAAAGATCCCACCATTGCTGCAGGGAACTCCTATATCTCCCGCCTTAGCACCATCAGTTGGTAGGTTAGGGGTGCCGCACTCATGATGGGTTGCCACCGCCTGGCTAGCGGCACCGTCACTGGTCGCCAATGTCGAGCTCTCCCCATCGGGAGGTAATAATAGCTCCACAGCTGCTTTAGCGCATGTCATTAGTACCTTAAGTGGGCTATCACAAAAATAAACAAAAAAATACAAAATAAAACACAAAAATACCTGGATGAATGGTGTGAAACCACTCACAGTCATCTCACGGTCCGCCTCTTGGAACAGACCTGTAAACAAATGCGCCAGCATGGCAGCTCCCCAGGCGTAGTGCCCCACTCTTTCAAGGTATGATAGTAGTTCCAGGAAACGACAATGGATACCATCTCCCTTCGAGCTTAGTATCAATCTTCCCATTAAGAAGAGGAGAAATCTCCTCAAATCCATGTTGGATCTCTCACGATTGCCAAAATCTGTGCAGTACACAGCACGACATCCTCTTTCCATCCTTTCCATGAATTCTTCTGAGGACTCATCGTCCCGTCGACGAGTATCAGTGAGCCCTAATGCCTCCATGATAGATGCCCTGGTTACTGACCTGTTCTTCCGACCATCTAAGTCCAAACCCAGTAGCTTCTGGGCACCTTCTCGGTAATCCGCATAGGTGACTCCAGTCACTGCCTCGCCATCTACCTTGAGGCTCGTGATTCGGACCACATCCTCCAGACTGGGCACCATGTGCCCCCATGGCATCAGGAATGCCCGACTTACTGGGTCCCATCTTTCGCACAAGGCTTGGATGAGGGCCAGGTCGAGTTGGATAGGCTTGATCCGAAGAAAGGCACCAAATCCCATCACGTCTAGCCTGGCCTTCTGAAAATCCGGGAGACCCCTGTATGCGGCCACTGCTAACTCCCATGAAATGTGTGATTTCATCACACTCTGTGCGTGCATAAGAAATGGAAAAGGGTGTTGTCAAGAGGAAGGAAGAAAGAATGATAAAAGGGGGGGAAAGCTCAGCTTACGAGTTGTAATTGGGCCCTTTCGCTGAAGTGCCCTTCGAGGTCCGAGAGCCTCCTGGAACTGCTACCACTAGACCTGCTTCTCTTCGAGGAGTGGGAAGATTCACCCTCCATCCAACTCTCAGAATTTTGAACTCCTCCTCTCCCGTGAGAACTTGTGCTCCTCGAGTTAGCTCTCGATATACCTGGGAGAATAAAAGAGACAGGAATTTATAGAAATGGAAGGAGTACGGGCCAAGATTGTTTCCATCACCTTTAACGATAGCCCTTGCGATGAGGCACCTGCCATGCGGTGCCATGTGTCACTTCACCACTCGCGCAGGGTGATTGATTGGACGGGGTAATATGACGACCCGCCCCCTATTTTGTCTAGGGATACCCTATCATGTTTTAGAAGTCGTCCGCAAAGTTTGAAACATCGTCCGGGAGAAGGGACTGGAGCCGTCTTTATTGACTTCCACGGCAGATTCCCGTGGAAAATGGTCACAGCAAGACGCAATTCTCGGTAGACACATCACATGGGAATAGTGCAAAGGAGAAGAAGTGTGGGGAGGAAGGAACGCACAAGAGAACAAACAAGCAGCAGAAAATCAAATCACTCCATTCATAATTCTACATAAGCTGTCATAAACATCACAATCATAGAAAAGAGGCGTATGCTAGCTCGCCAACTCTCGCCGTCACCTTCACATTTCTAGGCGGCCCTCTCCTCTCCCCTGAGGTGAGGGTCCCTCGAGGGCCTTCTGGGACTCCGTGAAACAGCAGTCCCCTCGCCTCGTGGCGCCTGCTCCACAGCGGCGGCTCGCTGCTGCTCCCCTGGCATGGCAAAGAGGCCACCGACAGAAAAGTGGCTAGACTGGCGGAGTCGCGCCCCAAACTCTCGCGCTCTCTCATAGCTTGCCTCCATGCTCTCTAGCCTCTGTCCCATAACTCGAAGGCCTAGCTGGAGCTCCCTCACCTGGGCCTCCATGGCCCTTCTGTCCTCTCTCTCCTTCTCCCTCTCTAGCCTTTCTCTTTCCGCCTCTCTCTTGGCCACCTGGAGAAACACCCTCAACTCTAGGATGTCCGGATGTGGCCTCTCTTCATTGTGACGCCGCAGCTCCGCTACAGTCGCTACCCAGGCATCACGCTCCTCTTCCGCCCGGGCCGCATGGGCCACCGCACCGGCGAGTTGCTCCTGGAGGGAGGCAATCTCAAGAAAAGGGGCCGAAGAGTTGGAAGATGCGCCACCGGCCATTCCCACCATCACTGTCTGCTGGGCACGCTGGAACAAACAAACAACGGCCGTCAACTAAGCTCCAAATTTAAAAAAAAAATGGATGCAGTACTTAACTTACCAGGATCAACAGTTCCTGTTGAGTGACGGCCAGCTGCCGCCTGGCCTCTGCCAGTTGGGCACGCAAGCCGTTGATGTCGCGCGCATCCCCGGGTTGGAGAGGTCCCACATGACTCTCCCGCCGCTGCCGTAGGAAGTCGGCACTGTCCTGCACCAATACGCTCCCTTGCTGTCCATGGAGACGTATGCGCCAGTCCTCAAGCTTCGCCTTGCCGCGACTCTCCTTCCTGACACGGCTCGGCTCATCCGCGCTCGCCCATTCATCGGCCAAGCCCGGGGTCCATGCCATGCCCTACATCAAGTAAGGGGGGTCTTACGTCAGACAACGAGAACGCGTCTCCTGTCAAGGACGTGTCCATCATTTGAGTGCAACACTCACCGAACCCTCTTCCCCCGCGTAGCTCACTTCAAAACTCAAAATGGATCAAAGAGGAGGTGATCGAAGGACCTACCAGACCGTGTTCACCTCCCTCCGCGTCCTCAGGTCCCTCAGGTGCCCGAAGCGGCCCTTCCGCTTCCATGGACGCCTCTCTATGCTCTTGCGTGTCCCTCCTCGGGCGAGGAGTCCCTCGTCCCTCTCCACCTTCACCATGGTCTGGCCCACCGAACTCCATCGATCGAGAGAGGAAGAAGACGAAAAGGGGCGAGTAAATCTCGACAGGTGGCAGGCTCGTTTGCGAGTAAGGCACGAAGAAAGAAAGGCCGCCTGGCGCTTTAAATTTGAATTCGAAGGATAAGACGCGTCCTCGCGCCAAGACGCACCCAAGAAGGAAGAAAAGAAAGAAGGATGATCTCTCCGTGCAAGGCGTAGTTCCCTGCTTTTTAGGGCAAGGTCTCGTGAAGCGTGCCTCGAAACAACTCGGTGCAAGAGAAGAAGCGTGGAAAAGGGAAAGTGCATACGACAAAAGGAACCATTTCATTACACATAATCAAATAGTCAGTTATACATCATAAAGTGAGGAAGGTGGAGTGTACAAGCAACTCTCTAACTCTCGCTACCACCCTCCTGATCATCTCTCTCCTCCCTCCTCTGACGGGGATCCCTAGGGGGCCTCCGCGAACTCTGAGAGGCGGTGCTCACCTCGCCCTGTGGTGGCACGCCAGCCTCAAAGGCGCGGCGACACTCCTCGGCCAAAGAAATCAGAAAGCTACCCATGGAGAAAGAACCAGATTGACGAAGTCGCGCCCCGCGCTCCTTCGCCCTCTGATACCGCTCCTCGCTCTCCCGAAGCCTCCCCTCCGCCGTGCCGAGACTCAATCGGAGCTCCGTCAGCTGGGCCTCCAGAGCCCTCCTCTCGTCCCAATCTCGCAGTCGCTCTGCCCTCCTGTCCACCCTCTCTCTCCCTCTCCCTCTCCTCTCTCTCCCGCATCGCTTCTCTCCTCGACAGCTCGAGGGCAAAACACAAATCCTGCACGTCCCGAGGGAGCTCCTCAGCCTCCCGTCGCCGCTCCTCCTCCAGCTCCGCAATCCGGGCGTCACGCTCTAATTGACCAGGCGTCGCGCTCCTGCTCGGCACGAACAGCACGGGCCAGGGCCTCTCGAATCTCGGCCACCTGCCAAAACCCACATGCACCGTAAGAGAGTAGTGAAAGAAGAAGAGCAACTAGAAAGAAGTCGGGGTCAAGCAAGACTCACTCGACCCGCGCGGTCACGCTTGGCCTCCTCAGCCCGGGCCACCACGTACGCCAACTGCTCCTGAAGGGCAGAAACCTCCGGAGGAGGGCCCCACGAACTGGAACCCGCTCCACCAGCCATCCCGGCTGCCGTTGCCTGGTGGGCCCGCTGAAACACAAGACAAACGACAATCAGAGGCTAAGTATCAAAAATCCTGGTCACAAAAAATGCATTGCATAGACTCACCAGAATCTCCAACTCCTGTCGAGTGGCCACCAACTGTCGCCTGGCGTCTGCCAGCTGGGCCCGCAGGTCGGCAATCATGTTATCACGAGCATCCTACATTGCATATAAATTAGTGTCACATGCATATGCATATAGAAAAAGGAAACATTTTTCATTTCACGCTTACCCCTGCCGCACCACCAAGGAAGAGACGCTCCCCGTACGTGGCTCGATACCGTCTCATGTAATCGGTGCTGTCCGGTACATGGGACACCATTGGGACCCCGCCCTGCTGCCAGTCCTGGTACTGTGCAGGGAAGCGCGTACGCCAGTCCACGATCTTTGCCTTCCCCTAGGTCTTCCGCCCGACGCGGACCGGCTCGTCTACGTCGACCCACTCCTGGGCTAACCCCAACGTCCTCATAACCAGCCTGAGCCGAAGCGGCTCGATCTCGTTCAGGCAATGGACCCACACGTCCCGCCCAAAACGAAGACGACCCGCTACAACCCAAGGCTGGCCAGCGTCGGCCATGCCCAGGTACGGCTTCCACACCACCTGCATCACCATACATACGTCATGTCAGTTGCCATTAAGTCGCATGCATAAAAACACCAAAAATCATACGCATCATACCATAGCCTCGGGGTACTCGCTCAGCTCCCGACGAAGCGACGCCAGCGGGTAGCCGTGGGGTGCCGCGACCATGACCGGCCTCCACTGTCGCGCCAGAGGCACGGCTCTCCTGTTCCCCTGTCTGGCTCTTCCCATCGGGAAGTAGTAGTTGATCCACACCTGCATCCATCATACATCATTAGCCCGAATAATTGCATATTTAACTACGGTAAAATGCATAAATAAAGTGTTTACCTGGAGAAAAGGTGCGAAGCCGCTGACTGTCGTCTCCCTCTCTGAGGTCTGGGAGAGATCGGTGATCAAATGGGCAAGCAGAGCCGCTCCCCACGCATAGTCCCCCACTCTGTCCAGATCCGCCAGGATCCCGAGGAAGCGGCAGTGGATGCCGTCACCCTTCGTCCCCAGCAGAAGGCGGCCCAGGAAGAAGAAGAGGAACCTCCAGAGGTCTAGATCCACCAGCTCCCGCTCGCTCGGGTCCTGGGTGAAAGCTGCAAGAGCGTCTCCCTCCAGTCGTGCCAGAAACTCCGCTCCAGTCTCGCTAACCCGCTGGCGCGGGTCACCAAATCCGAGCGCCTCCATAATCTCCACTCGGCCGACTACCCTACTGTCTCTGTCAGTCGCGCTCGTCTCTAGCCACAGCAGGTCCAAGGCACTCTCTCGGTAATCAGGGTAAGTGACCCCGCTGACTGCCTCTCCGTCAACTCGTAGCCGGTGATCCGAGCCACATCCTCTAGTGTCGGCACCATGTGTCCCCAAGGCATCAGAAACGCCCGGCTCGGCGGGTGCCACCGCTCCCTCAATGCCTGGATAAGAGGAAGGTCAAGCCGGAAGGGCTCGATCCTGAGAAAAGCTCCAAAACCCATGGCGTCCACCCGCGCCCTCTGAAAGTCCGACAGCCCACGGTACGCTGCCACCACTAGGGACCAGCTGATCCGGCTCTTCATCACGCCCTGCACACCGCAAAAACAAACAAAAAGGAACACATCAGCATCATGGATAATAATAAACAACAACACTGTACATAATATTTACTTATTTTATATTTATTTTAAAATAATATATATATATATATTTAAAGGCGTCCACCCCGCTGGACACCTTCTTTTTATTTTCCTTTATTTTATTTTAACCAAAAAAACAAATAAAAAATAATAATAATAATAATAATAGTATATATTATAATGAAGGCGTCCAACTCAGTGGATGCCTCCTTAATTTTGATTTTATTTTATTTACGAATAACCCAAAAAATAATAAAAACAAAACAAAATAAAAAAAGAAAGGATGGAGGCGTCCAGGCCCCTGGACGCCTCCTTCCCTCACTCCTGGGCCTTCTCCACACCATCACTCGCCCGCCTGTTTAGCCTATTAAACCAACAAATTGGAGTTCTGAGGGGCTTACCGGGTCGTGCTCATCCTCTCCGGCGTCGCCAGCGCCCGCAGGACCCTCCACGGCCAAAGGAGGCGCCTCCTCGTCCTCGGCAATCTCCTCCCCTGCGGCAGCCTCCTCGGCATGATCCCTCGACCTCCTCGGACGACGAGCCCGTCGTTTCCACCGCTCTCCACCCTGGCTCGGGCCTCCTTGCTCCATTGGGAACTGAGAATGGGTCGTTAGAGTAGAACAGGGGGTGAGGCCCCCTATATATAGAAAATCACCAATATTTGGGGCGTCCAGGCGCCTGGACGCCCCCACCTTTTTTATTTTTTCAAAAATTCAAAAAAATATAGGGGCGTCCAGGCGCCTGGACGCCCCCACAACTAAAAATTAAAAAAATGAAAAAAGAAAATATAGGGGCGTCCAGGAACCTGGACTCCCCTACAACTAAAAATTAAAAAAATGAAAAAAGAAAATATAGGGGCGTCCAGGCCCCTGGACGCCCCCATTAAAAAAATAAACAAAAAAATGTTTATACATATATATATAATCATATTGTAAATAAACAAGAACACAAAAAGAGAGAAAACACAATTGAAAAATAAAAAATAAAAATCATAAAAAATAATAATTAAGGGAACAATGGTCCAAAATGCTAAATGCCAGATTTTATTCCATCAGAAAGCAGAGCGGGCTACATCAGGGGCTTAGGCGCCTTAGGCCTTAACTTCCCCAGTTCCGTTACATAAGCTCTCCACAGCTCACATTCTTCCCCCACGTGTGCTAAGGCCTTTCCTGCAACACTTGTCTTCCAAGGTGCTTTAACGGCCTTCGCTTCCTTCGCATCCGCTTCCGTACCCAACTCCCTCTTCTTTAAAGGGACGATTCCAGTCAGTGGTGGAAACGAGTGGCGTGGAATGCCGATCTGGAGGCAGCACCGATGCGCGTTGTAAAGGACAAACTCAGTCGCGCCGATCAGTCGGAGTTCAACTTCGGGAGAAGACCTCATGAGGAGTTCGAGTGAGAGTAGACATGCCGGTGCACAAGTGAAGAAGCTTTGTGTCATGGTTCGAAAGTGAGACCGCCAGTCTTCCCGTTTCTTCAGCCACGGAACACGGTTCGCCACGGTGCCACCGAAGCCTAACACATCTGCTATGTAATAAAGGGGACTTTGTTGGAAGAGCTTCGAAGCAATCAGCATCCTCTCACGGTGGTCGAATTTGAAGTGCAAATCGACCCAGCAACTCAGAACAAGTGCGCAACCAAAAGGAGGCCTACCCATGCTCGAGGCGGTAAGACCGTTGTAAAGGTAGGCAAGGACGGCGGGTCCCACCCTCTTTCCACTCCAGATCCCGCAGATAGCACTCAGTT
The DNA here is from genome assembly GCA_022559845.1 of Amorphophallus konjac. NCBI lineage: Eukaryota > Viridiplantae > Streptophyta > Magnoliopsida > Alismatales > Araceae > Amorphophallus > Amorphophallus konjac. The sequence goes on along the minus strand of CM040122.1, from coordinate 158,868,901 downwards.
GGGTTTCTTCCACTATGTTGTCAGTATGAGGGAACAAGAGAGCGCCCGCCAGACAAATGGTGAACCCTTTCATGATTCCTTCCAAATAGTCATCGTCTGGTCACCCTCTCAGGGCATCCATAACCCACTCCGCGAGCCTTTGCAAATCAATTCCCTTTTGAGTACGGACCTTTCTGGCTACGTCGGGCGGCATGAAGCTTCCAAGGACGCTCTCGAAAGTCCCCCGGGTCAGCATCCGCATAGCCTTCACCTTCCCGTCACTCTTGAATTTCTTCAATCCAAGCAGAAGTTCCACCTCCTCGAGGAGGATGGTCGCCTCGAAGGTCGCGAAGATGAAAGTGTGGGTCTGGGGATGCTAGATCTCCACTAGTGCCCCCATAGCCGCCCAGTCCATGCGAATCTTCTCATAGTGCTTGGCATGAATAAGGAGCCCCTGAAGATGCCACTTCGAGAGTATGGCCCTCATGCCGATGGAGATGTTGGAAGTTAGCTTTGAAAGCCATGGCAGTTTGGAAAACTTCCTCGGGCCTGGAAAGAGTGGATACGGCTGGAAAGAAGAAAGGAAAGGAAGAGAAGTGAGAAGAAAGTTCACACGGAGAATTTGAAATAAGTCAGCTTACCATATGCGACTGGATCGTCCCACTCAGATGACCCTCGAGGTCGGAGAGTCGCCTGATCTTACTGCTAGGCCTGCTCCGCTTCATAAGGCGGGAAGACTCTCCTTCCATCCTGAAATCCCTAGATCCTCCTCTCCTTCTCCTCCTGAGCTTTCAAAACTCTCCTTAGTGCATTTGGTTGAACTAGCCTAAGGGAGGTACTTATAGGAAAGGAGAGGCGCTACAGGATGAAACACGTCACATCAGTGGTCAATCGTCAGGGTTTTGTCTGGATCCCCTTATACTGTGGTGCGATTCTGTTATAATTCTGCTACCTTCTGATGTTACTAATCTATGCTGGTCTGTGCAGGTTTTACTAACGGACGTCTTTGTGCTATCTCCTGTCCCACCTTTCGATGGTTGGTCCCACCATGTCATGCATCATAGTATATGATACCTACGCTACTAGAACATGTCAAGGACCTTGCGGCCCGAACGAATCTGGGATTTGAATTCCCCTTTAACAAAAACGGTGATGATTCCGGAAGAATTTGGGTTGTACGGATAGGCCGTTAACTTGTGGTGGCATGGGGACGACGGTTCCGTCTAGTGAGTTGGTGCGTGGATAAACGGGCCCCAGCCCAGTATCAGCTCACCGGATCGGTATCTTGACCCATTCTTAACGAGTTGACAATATTATCCTTGGCTATTTTCTATTTTAGTTTGTTTTAAATTTTTATTTTAAACCCAGCATGCATTCACATAGGACTTTGATTTATTACGGAAGATCATTCAAGTGATTCGATTGTGAAAGCCGTTGTGCTTCAATTCTTATAAATATGAGATATTCCACTCCGAATGAAATACTGAGTTTCCTTGAAACGGCCCTACGCTGCTCTTCCAAAGGAGACCCTTGTTTGGACAGACCCTCAGATATTCCTTTACTTTTTACCTTGTTTGACCCATCTTGGCCGCAGCACTTCCACACTGGCTGGTAACCGCTCCCCAATGGTGAAACCTGCCGATTTATGACCCAGGCACTTCCACACCGAGAAGTTGGTCTCCTTTATTTTCTGGCCTAAGCGCACATCTTACCCTCCCTTATTTGATCTCCGTCCAAGCAATCGTCAAAATTTGAAAGACCTTCTTCAAGGTCGCCTCATTGAAACTACAAGAAAGATTCCAAACAGTAATGTCAAAAGCGTGTCTCATCACACCTTGGCATCAACTTATCAGTCCATTCCCACTCCATTTCACTCCACTTCGATACCATTCCATTACGTGTCACTCCCTTGCAAAGCAGACGCCAAGGCGGGACAGTTGTAGACACGCTATTCCAGACGTCTCCTGAGAAAATCTCATATTACTATACGACGTCCCGCAGCGGCTTTCGCATTTTGAATCGCTTGAGTGCTTCCTATTCTTGAGTCTTCTTCTGCCTTTTCGACATCCGGAAATCGTCTCGTTGCGGCATTTGGACGGCATCAACACCAATCGGACGCACCGGAAGGTTCCGGAACCAGGAAGATGTCTAGCAGGCAGATGTCGACACCTTTTCAGGGGACCCGGGGGGTCTTCATGGAGGCGTCCAGGCCCCTGGACGCCTCCATGATTTTAATATATATTTAAAGCCAAAAAAACACATAAAAAATAATAAATTAATGGAGGCGTCCAGGACCCTAGACGCTTCCATGAAAACAAAATATAAAATATAAATAATATTAATCATGATAAAAGATAAAACAAAAAAATATATAATATATTTATGGAGGCGTCCAGGCCCCTGGACGCCTCCATCAACTTGCCCACGGCGGCCCCCGTTCGACGGTCGGTTTGACGTTTGAGAAAAAATCCAAAATGTGAAGGCGTCCAGGTGCTTGGACGCGCCCATACTCCATATACGGACAATCCCGACACGCCGGTCGGTTTGACTAATCGAAAAAAATCCAAAACGTGGAGGTGTCCGGGAGACTGGACACCTTCATTTCACCACATCCGGACAAGCCCGACGCGCCGCTCAATTTGACGTCTCAGAAAAGTCCAGAATATAAGGGCGTCCTGCCAGCCAGACGCGCCCACTTGTGAGTCACGGGCGCCGGTCAAAAAACACGTGTTTTGCCAAACCGCGTGCAGCTTTCGGCGGATTCCGGTGTGCTGTTATGGAGACGTCCAGTTGCCTGGACACCTCCATTAAAATATTCAAAATAAAAATTAATAAAAATTTTCTAAGGCCTTGATGAAGGCGTCCTGGGTCCTGGACACCCCCAAAAGGAGGCGTCCAGGCCCCAGGACGCCTCCATCTTCCGGGACTCTATAAATAGCAGCCCCCCCCTCAGTCTGAAAGAGCATTTTTGAGATGTCCGACAGGCTGTCGGAATCCCAAGGCTGCCGGATCCTTTTCTAACCCTTAGGTTCCTTTCAGGAGGAGGTTCTGTCGGCTTCTCGGGTGCTCACGCTCGCGAGAGGAAGGTCGTCTTCATCCACCGCGCTTCCACGTCGTCCCTACGCTGCCGGAGCACCGCCGGATTTCACCATCGGCACATCCAATAAGCCAATCATTTTCTTTTCTTCGTAGTTCTTTTGCATTTATCATCTCGCATCCTCTATCCCCCTTCATAAGGGCGCCTCTTCTTATATACTTCTTGCATCCATCATCGCATTTTCCTCCTACTCGAGTCCGAGAGGGGTTTAAAACCACACCAACCAGGTGTGTGTCCTGCCGCGATTTCGTTATTTTCATCACAAGGGATTGATACTACACTTCCATTTTCTAATTCTATTTATCTATTGTCTGTTATTTTTCAAGGGTAACTGAAGAAAGCCCTCTCCGTCGGCCGACCGAAGGGGGAGGAAGAAGCAACCTGCCACTTCCTGCTAGTGAGGTAGGCGCGATCATTTCCTTATTTTGGGGCCTTTGGCCCCTAGCGATCACATCATATTCTCGAGGCCGCGGCGAGTCACTTCCCCAATGGCCGTTTAAATTCCCGTTCTTATATTTTCTTTATATTCTGCTATATTCTTATATGATCATATTCTCGAGGCCGCGGCAAGTCACTTCCCCAATGGCCGTTTAAATTCCCGTTTTTATATTCTCTTTATATTCTGTTACATATTCTCGAGGCCGCAGCGAGTAACTTCCCCAATGGCCGTTTAAATTCCTGTTCTTTATATTCTCCTTATATTCTGTTATATTCTTATCTGCTCATATTCTCGAGGCCGCGGCGAGTCACTTCCCTAATGGCCGTTTAAATTCACGTTCTTATATTCTCTTTATATTTTGTTATAATTCTTATCTGCTCATATCCTCGAGGCCGCGGCGAGTCACTTCCCGCAATGGCCGTTTGAATTCTGTCCTTTCTCTTGTATATCTTGAATTGCTGCTATATCTGCTATACTCTCGAGGCCGCGGCGAGTCACTTCCCGTAATGGCCGTTTCAATTCTTGCTATTTGATTTCTGCACCATTCTCGTCCCTCCGAGGACGCGGTGAGTCACTTCCCGCTATGGCCGTTTAACCCCCATATCTTGCTATATTGCATTTGTCCCGCTCGTCCCGCCAGAGTAATCTCCCGTGGTGGCCCCTTCTCTTTTCTTTTATTTCTGTGTTGCAGCAAACAAAATGAGCCCGCGCGCTCCGCGTTTTCATTTCTCAAACCGCGTGACGTCGCTCACACCAGCTGGGCCAAAATCAGCCCTCCCTCCAGAATATGCTCAAACAGCAAAGAGGGGGGACCCTTCCGGACTTTTTTTCGCAAGTCTCGGGAAACTAAGGAATGGAACGCCTGGTACAGAGGATCCCGGACACTGAAGGTGCTGGTAGAAGGAGGGGAAGCTCTCACCGGAGCGGTCGGGATCAGGGCATCTCCCCTGGGCAACCCTTTCTTGGGGGCCCCACCGGTCGGCTCGACGTGAGCACCCCCACCGTGTACCTCCCCAGTTTAGGTCGGCTGTGAGTGAGTCGCCTTCTCCTGCGACCCTCCAGCCTCAACCTGCTGGGGCGGACCCCCTCATTTGGCGGCCCCTCCGCTGCACTCGGCGCCTCAGCATCGGCAACGACCCCTCCTTTGTCGGCCCCCTCTTGCTCAGTAGAGGGGAGAGCCGACAGGGAATCTCCTCCAGACGCACGGACGACCTCCTCCCTCCTCGCTTGTTTCTTCTCAGCATACTAGGCCTGCATTGAAGACCGCAGCAACTTGGCCACGGGATCCTTGCGCTTGACCCCACGGCGCTCAAAAATGTCATCTCGAGCCACCCGCTTGCCCTTGTCCCGGGCGCGGGATGAGCCCCCTGAAGCTTGAAGATTGTCGAGAGCCGGTGCCTCGTCCAAATCGATGACCTCCAACTCGGCTGACGGTGCCTCCTCCTCAACCGCTCACCTTGTGTCTGAACCACAGAAAGTAGACTAAGAGCAGGAAGATCCCAACTCCGCAAGAAGGAAGACCAAGTTCCCGAACCCCTTACCTGTCGGCAACAGCACTCGAGCGAGGTAGCCCTCAATGTTGGAAGAAGTCACTAAATCAGCAGTCTCCTGGTGATTCTACTGAAGGATAGCAGCCTCCTCTTCCACCTCCAGAGAGAACACAGTCTGCTTCGGAGGAATGTTCGGGTAAAAATTGGGCGCCGTCGGGAAATCCCAGACTACGCCAATTGCTGACGGGCCCACCCAGAAATATTGGGTCTTCCATCCTTTGTGAGAAGAATCCTTCCAGAGAGGGACACACAACTCCTTCCTCGCCTCGCCTGAATATAGAAGAAGCCTCTCCCCGCATGAGCATGCTCCTTCAACTCAAAGAAGTAATGGAAAAGATCCTGCGAGGCGCGCACCCCACACCGGCCGTAAAGGAAAATGAAGGAGAAGATGAAGGTATACGAGTTGGAGACCAGCTGGACAGTAGCCAGCCGGTAGAATCGAAGCAACCCGGCAACAAAAGAATAAAGGGGCAGACGAAAGCCACACTTCCAAGCTAGAAGAAAGGAGCAAAAGAGGCCAGAACGAGTGGACAGGCTAGACTCATGAGGCTCAGGCGCCAGGAACTGGAACCGCCAAGGCAGCACGTAGCGACTCTCCAGTCGCTTCACCTCCGCCTCCCCCAGTTGGCTACAGAACGGCTCCGGCGGTGTCAAGAAAACTTTGGGGGTCCGTTCTCTCTGCCGCCCCTCAGCCTCAGAATGATGGTCCGCCATAAGACAGAGAGAAGAAGAAGGGGAAAGCTGTAAGCCAGAGAACTTCAGAGAAGAAAGGGAGCTTACGAATCACCGTCTCAGGAAGCTCTTCTAGCTCTGACGGCTACAATGATTCTCCGCTCTTCCAAAACTACTCTCACAACGCGGGAGCCTCCCTCAGATATAACTACAAAGAGAGGCATAACCCTAAAACCCCGGAGATAAAGGGACGTAAAATGCGCAATGCCTAAAAACTCTGATGGGAGGCGGCGTGGCGTCTGATCTCCCGAGGAGGGGCCTTCTCTTACTCATCATAACGGGCGTATTTTCAATGTGAGCTGTGTCACGTGGCCCCTACCAGAAAGATATCTTTACCCAACCAGTGACACAGATAGTCCAGCCCAATTGCTACTCGCCGGAGCCTAATCTTGGCTCGGGAATAGGAGGGGGACAAGTGGAGAGGGGAAATCTCACCGCCCGTACGGAGAGGCCGAACGAGGTCCAAACCTGACCGAACAAGGCTCAACTCTTCAAAGTGGCAGCCCCCGGACCCACTTATTATGAAGCCCAAAAATTCACTCGGTACAAGCGCTTCCTAGGCGGCCTTCGGGTTGGGAAGTCCGAGCATCAATCGATCAGGAAAGCTCCCTTGGAGCCCCCTATTTCCTTGTCCCGACCCAGCACTTATCCCTCGGGAGACCACTCCTTAATAAGTGCCATTCGCTCGGGCTCACTGATGGAAGCTTAATGATTCGGCCGTTGCGAATCCTTTAATGGCGGGAAGCTCAAGGGGATAAGGGAAACTAAGAGTCCGCGCGCCGTAAGGAGCCCGCATGAAGGACGTAACCCCCCTGGAACCACTCCGCTTACGGGGATCAATTCGCACAACCGGCCACTATTTAAATAGGACGTGCCCTACTGTGACAAGGGAGCTTAAGTATGCTTAAGCACGCCTAAGTAAGCCTGAGCAGGAACCACTTCACCTTTTGGTGGAGAGGAATCTCGCGCTCCCACTTTCCTCCTAATTCTCCTCTTCGCATCTGTGCTCCACTACTTGTGCTGACTTAAGCATCGGAGGGTCTTCCCCGGGGATCTATCCATGGGCACCTCTGACTGGTTTCCCTTCTTACAGTTTATACTTCAAGGGTACGTGGTCATCTTCCTCCCCGCTCAGGAGCAGCGTGAGATCGCCCCTCTTCAATATCTCTTGATGAATATGAGTCAAGATGTTTGGTCACATGGATGGTTTTCAAGGATTGACTATAAATTCTTCAAAGTTGAATTTTACTGTCTATGGACTGTTTGAGTTTCGATTGGCTTGGATTGCATTTGTAATGTCTGTGTGATTAGATAGAGTTTAGTTTTCATTGGACTGAACTTGGGTTGTATGCATTGACTTGTGTGAATTCTCTGTACATATTGCTGAAAACTAAGTCACTAATATGTAGTTTTGAAGAGGCAGTCTTGTGTGTTTTATGTGCCTCAACCTTGGTTGTTAATGTGCATTGATCTTGTCTACACTTGCTCAGACATGTGCTTGATATGCTCATACTTGGCCTTATATGCTTAGACCTTAGCCTTCTTATGCTCAGACCCTGGCTACACATGCAGAGACCTTATCATTCATAATGTGCACCGATCTATGTAAGCTTGTTCGAAATGTGCATCGACCTGAATTCATAATGTGCACCAACCTATGTAAGCTTGTTTAAAATGTGCATCGACCAGAATTCATAATGTGCACTGACCTATGTAAGCTTGTTCAAAAATGTGCATCGACCTGAATTCAAAATGTGCATCGACCTATGTTGAACATGCACTGACCTTGGTCTCTTAAATGCTCAGACCGTAGCATTCATATGCTCCGACCTATGTTGAACATGCACTGACCTTGGTCTCTTATATGCTCAGACCTTAGCATTCATATGCTTCGACCTATGTTGAACATGCTTTGACCTTGATCTTTTATATGCATAGGCTTGGATCCCTTATGTGCATCGACCTGTTTCAAATGTGCATCGACCTGTGTAAGGTTGCTTGTTCATTATATGCATTGACCTGCTTCAAATGTGCACCGACCTGTGTTAGCTTGCATTGGACTGTATGAGTTCAGTTTGCCTTGGACTGCCTTTGTATTTCATGTGTGACTAGATATCAAGGTTGTCAAGGTTTGCTTGAACTATAATTGAAACTGGGTTTTCCTTGCTTTGAACTGAACTGATTGAACTTGGAAGTTTTGAACTGAACATGCATTCATGAAAGGCTTGGTTGAATATATTTTGGAAATGGCCAATAGTATTTGATTCGTGAGCTTGTGTAGAAAATTGGTAAGAAGCTTGTAATATTCATGTGTGAATTGATTCTATATGAAAGTGCTCAAAGCATGATTTGAATTGGAAATGTCTCTTACATATATGAAGCAAGTTTTGCTTTGCAAAGCTCTTGCACAAAAATGGCTAGATGTATGAGAATCAAATTCATATATGTGGTTCCATTTCAATATAAATACATGCAGGTTAAACAAGCTATGACAATATGATCAAGCATTAAGTTGTATTACTTTAAGATTGACATGAGTGATTTGTCTATAACAGTGCAGGTTCATGTTGATTTCAAACCTTTGAATCTATGGTAATATTCTTCTAATCTTGAGTTGGGAAAATGGTTTTTCAAGTGTCCTTCATGCATGATTTACATGATAGTCTTTTGGTAGCTTTTTGCTCATTTAGCTTCCTTTAATTCTTGTTGTAACCAAGTTTGATTGGTGTTTTAAGACCCTCAATAGCATGTCATTTTGATTGGCATATCAAGTTTTCAAATGGGGTTGAAGGGTTCTCAGATTGCATTGAACTGCCTTGGGCAGTTTTCTGTTCTCTGTCTGCAAGTGTCGACTCTAAGAGTTGACACTTGTTGGGCAGCTTGCTGCCTTGTTGCAGAAGGCAACAAGTGTCGACTCTATGAGTCGACACTTATAGGTAAGTTCTTTGGTTTTAACGCAAATAGAAACTTTGGCAAAAAGTGTCGACTCTGAGAGTCGACACTTTCAACTATGTGTTGTTTTCTTGTTCGCTGGCAGAACACCTTGACAAAAGTGTCGACTCTAAGAGTCGACACTTTCTCTTATGCATCCGGATCGGGTTTGCGTATTGGGTATCAAAACCCACTTTTCAAGATCCATTTGCCTTGCTCTTTTACACCCTTACCCTTAGGGTTCCTATACATGTTTAAGGGTTGTTTTGAGAGAGTTTTGCTAGGGCTATTGTGGTCTTTTGTACATCTATATGCTGCTATATATATCCTTGCGATCTTTACAAGGAACGTAATCGAGGGGCTAATATTTTCTATTCTATTGCAGAGGAAGGAAGAACGAGGGCGGCCACAAGGTGGAGAGGAGAGGGCTTTGAGAGGTTAACCATTTTCTGATGCTTGCAGGTGCGATTGGAGCTCAGATCTAAAGGATATATCCTGTACGAGCTGTTGAAGTTGCAAACAAGCCCGGATCTTCAAGAAGGAGGACCGGTTGCTCTATCCTGCTGTAGTTTAAGGTCCCTCCGACCTGAATGTCAAGGAAGATCTTCAAACGGCCATTAGAAAAAAGAAGGGGAAACGTTCTACATCCTTTATCCATCTCTTGATAATAGTTTTCTTCATCTACATACTGCTGTGAGCATATATTGTAGATCTTCTTATTTTTCTGAACATCGGAATATCTGTGTGTGGTGTACAGAGCTGCGTCTCTGTGTGAGGTATTAGTGCAGGGTGAGTTCCCCGAGTTTGTGTGTCTGTGCTGCGGTGGCAGCGATCTGGGGCAAGGCCCCGTGTGTGTGGATTGCTGCAGAGGCAGCGTGTGTAGTGTTGGGGTTCATCCCCGTGGTTGCTACATCTGTAGCGTGTTAGTGAAGCCTCACCGGGTTTCGGTGAGGGGTGGACGTAGTGAGCCCGTCGTGGTCCCGAACAACCTAAAAATCTCCGTGTTCCTTGTGACATGCCTGTGTGATTGTCCATTTCTCCTATCTCCGTTCACATGTGATTTTATAGATTTTTATTCACTGCACCACTACACTCTGCTACATCTGCTATCCGTGTTTGGCGTTGGTTCAATCATTCAGTGCATAGATTACTCGAGTGAGATCGGAAAGATTGAGAGAACATTTATATCTCATCTCAGTTTAGATTAACTAACGTAGTTAATTTTGTTTCCGCTGTAATTGGTTAGTTTGTTTTTTAAAATCTGCCATCTCGACTGGGGGACAATTCAACCCCCCCTTCTTGTCTGCCATCTATTCTGGGCCAACAACAACCCTCCAGCAAGTTGGGGCCACCCCCGACCCTCAGACACGCGGGGACGAGCCGTCTATCTTCAGCTCCCGGGCCAACCCGAGGCTGCCCACCAACCCGCCTTACACCATGGCATATGCCATGAAGGCAGGGCCTACACACCCAAAAAGCCTTATCTCGACTCTTGCAAGCACCTACCCTCAGCCCAAGGCCAAATCTAAGGCCCGCCAGTCAGCTATTCGAGCCGTTTGACAATTCGAGGTGTGTCAGAAATTTCCCCGAACACCTTGCGAGCGGCAGCAACAACACGACGATGACAAGCCCCCACGGGCCAATCCCATCCTCCAAAGGATAACCCCAGATGACAAAAGTAGACCCCCGAGGCCACCCCTCGGGGCCACGGCTCACCGTGGGGGGAGCTCACCCCGGGTGTGACCCCGCCCCGGGGAGGGCGAACCCCCTTGGAGGACGCTCCCTCCTCCCAGCCCAATGGCCCCATGGCAATCTCCCAGTCCCAGTCACTCCTAGTTTCGTGCAAGATCAACCGGTGTACCCGTGCGTGGAAGGATTCGATGACGAAGAACTCAACGATGGAGCCTCGGGAGCGCAAAGTCACACACGTCAACCGTCGGGGTCCACATGTGCAAGCAACTGGTCAACCAATCCAACTCTCGTATTCTTCTCGTCTTCTGGCTATCACACTGGGTCAAAGTGGGGCCAAAAGAAGTAAAAATGGGCATTTTATAAGGTGGGGACCGCCCCCCCTCTCTCTCTCCAGACTTGCTCTGCCTAAACCCCTGGGGGGGTTAGGCGGACCAAACCTAACCCCCAGGTTGGTCCGCCTAAACCCCTGGTATAATAATAATAAAAAACTTTTTTTACACAAAAACCCAGCCCCCAAGCCCAGTCTATGCTAACCCCTAGGGGTTTAGGCGGACCAAACCTAGCCCCCAGGTTGGTCTGCCTAAACCCCATCCAGACCCAAAAAAAAGATTTTTTAAAATAAAAAAACCAACTTTTTGCTCGCGTAAACCCCTCCGAGGAGGGGTTTACGCGGACCAAACCCAGCCCCTGGGTTGGTTCGTCTAAACCCCCGGGGGAGGAGTTTAGGCGAACCAGACCCAGCCCCTGGGTTGGTCCGCCATAACCCTCCCTCCCACACTCAGTAAACAAAAAAAAATAAATAAAATATATTTTTGCAAGGGTTTACGCGGACCAAGTTTGGCCCTCAACTTGGTCCGCCTAAACCCTCCCTGACCCTTCATATTCCCCTATAAAAGCCCCCTTGGGGGCTCAAGGGGCACAAGATGCATACGAAGGCAACAACCTACAATCTAACTGCTGCACCCTCAGACTTCCGCAGGCATCCAGCAAAGATCGAGGACGCAAGGAGCTAAGTGTGCGCACGTAGTTGGCTTGTCGATCGGCTCACACACGCCGAGGGTATGTCGCTCGCACTTCCCTCATTGGCGTTTAGCCATCTCACACAAGCCCACCTCCGTCGCACGTAAGGCGCTATGGCAACGGCAAATACACCCGCATCCCGGGTCTACTCGCACATGACAACCTACGACGGACACACCTGTGCCATGAGGCCGCACCTACCTCCGTCACAGAACCGCGTGCCCATCGCTCGCCCTGAGTTGGCCGCCGACCGCTCTGACCGATGACTCGAGTTAGCTGAACCCTGGCCCAGAAGTAGCATTATCGGGACCGGCACAGACTCTCCAGCATGAAGATACTCACCTTTCAAGACCTGTACCCGACTACTCATCCCGAGCAGCATCTGTCCCTCCTTCAGATGACGACCGGTATCTCTCCCTGCCATCCATTCTAGCCCCCCTTCAGCGAATCGGGCACGCCCTAGCCTTGTGGAGAGTCTCTGTAAAAACACACGGATATCTGCCTTGTCCAGCATTGATCCGGGGGCCGACCCACGAGTCGAAATTGTCCCGTGGCTTGCGCCAGCACGCGGCTATCATAATAAGACCAGTTGAGTACACATACCCGTACCCGGGTCTCAACCTCACCTCCACACCACCCAGCGTGTGTTTGGTGCCTCCGCCCCCATTCAATTAACCCTCCTAGTCAAATGTAATGGTCCCCCTATAGCTGCAGGGTACCCCCGATCCTCTATCCATGGCTTCAGACATATCTAGGCTTCTCTTCAGCACGAAACAAAGGTGTTCGGATTCAATCCGATGTAAATAAACACTAATTGCTTGCGATCGGTGTGGAAAGACGTCCAGTACACGATTCCCCACAATCACCTACGCACTCGCACCCATAGAACCTCCCCTCTCCACGTGTTGCCTGGCTGCCCGAGCCCACGTGCCGCATCTTGGCGACGCTTCCCCAGTCAACCTTCGGTTCCACGAGTGATTGTTGAGAAATTGACTGGCACACCCGCACCCCGGTCAAGTTACTTTAACCCCAGAGACCTCTCGTGCCATTTTACCCCCTCTTGACCTTCCGTAAAAGGTGAGTGCCCGGTACCGTCGTGAGAGGCATACGGCTATGAAGGAGGATACCCGAGATACATCAAACTCCCTATTTTCCTTTTCCGCTTTATCCCTTCCCTCATCCCGGTCACTGGTCCCCGACGCGACGCAAACACTCCTGCAACTGCACCTTCAACTCTCTCAATTCTGTCGGTGCCATATGATAAGGTGCCTTTGACAAAGGCATGGTGTCGGGCACAATCTTAATGATAAAATCAATCTCCCTCTACGAAGGCAAATCTGGTAACTCATCGGGGAAGACATCGGGAAACTCACATACAACAGGAATGTCCTCTACACCCTACCGTTGCTGATCAACCATCACCACAGAAGTATGAAACCCCTGACATCTAGCATCAAGCAATCTGCAGGCTTTAATAGCTGAAATGAGGAAGCAGGATGAAGAAGACCGAATACCTTGGAAATAAAATGCAGGTCTAGGGGGATGCTGAAAATAGACCCTCTTTGAATTGCAATCTACCGTAGCACCATGGGCCTTGAGCCAATCCATACCCAAAATAACATCAAAGTCTCTTAGCTGCAAAGCATAAAGCCTAGCCGACAAATTCTGCCCCTGAATCCACACTAGCACCTTCTCTAGGCAAAAAGGGTGAACATGAAATCACCAGTGGGCAACTCTACTAACAAATCACATGACATCTCGGTCGCAAACTCCTCGACACAATGAATGAAATCCTCAGATATAAATGAATGTGAAGCACCAGAATCAAATAAAACTTGAGCCATAGAACCCAAAATCACGATTGTACCTTCCACTAACTGCGACGCCTCTGCCCCAGCTCTGGTCATGTTCATCACTCGCCCTCGAGACCTCTGCCTCCTTACACTGGATAATCGTGGCAATGGCGGAAACTGACCCTGCTGCTGAGGTCACTACTGCCGCGGTAGTGGCTGCTGGGGCTGAAATTGCTGTTGTTGGAACTGGTGTGGCTGGCACGGCCTCTGAGGACAGTCACGTGCCATGTGCCTCACCTGGTCACACCTGAAACACGTCACGGGCACTGAACATGGTCTACCATGGTGAAAGTCGCCACACCGGGGACACGCCCCCTGCTGACAACCTACTGAACTCTGACACTGAAGTGGTGAAGGCTGATGTGTTGTGTCACTGTGTTTTGATGATGTCAACACTATGACTCATTCTTGTGTTTCATGCATTCCATAGTCATAACCAATGTGTAGAAAAAAATGATGTAGATTCAATGCATGAGGTTTTCCTATTTTTGATTGTGTGACCTTTAGTTTGTTTCTAAATTACATGAAGAATAGGCTGATGAAGCTGTAAGATGAAAGATGAAGAAGTTTGATGATGTGGCGTCGACACCATTGTGTTCTGGAGTCAACGCAGCCCTATAGACAAGACCATCAAGCTATCGCTGACAAATGGCAGGACAAGGGTGAAAGATATCTGTTAAGAGTGAAAAATATCTTCTAAGGCTGACAAATAGATCCTCATCGGTGAAAAATGCCATTTGGTGATGAAACCTTCAAATTACTCTCTGTTGCGTTGACGCAAAGGGTTCTTACGTTAACGCAGTCAGCTGCAACTCTTCGTAGTGACGACCTTTGCAGAAAGGTGAAAGATGTCCATTTACAGTAACAAATAGGTACCTAAGGCTGAATAAGAGGTACCTAAGGGTGAAAAATAGCTTTTGCTACGGTTTGCCAGTGTAAAATGGTGTTAGTAATCAAATGGCATCGACGCCATCTGCTTATGGAGTCGACGCAGTGAGGTTGCAAAAGTGAAGAAATATGAACTGTTCAAAGCAGAGAAATAGCAATGAAATAAGGGTGACAAATAGATGGATAGTGGTTAAAAATAAGTGATAAGGCTGACATATACCACTGTTAAGGTGAATAATGGGCAGCAAGGGTGAAAGCGTTGAAAACCATAGAAGGAGAGTCGACTCCAAGACCAAAATAGAGTCGACTCCATGGGACATTTGTGAAAAAAAATAGAAACTTTTGTTTAAGATGACAAATGGGTTACATGGTCAACAGTGTCAATAGAGTCAACAAGGCTTCACATAGTCAACACAGTTCATAGAAGTCAACAAATCAACCTAGTCAACAAAACCATCATAGTCAACATGGTCAACATAGTCAACACAGTCAACATTATCATGGAAGCCAAGCCTCAGAGTCAATATAGCCAAGTCAACAATCAACAAGGTAATTCAACACCTTTCACACGAAGAAGTCAACGTTGGAGTCAACAGTCAATCAAGTCACAAGGGTGACAAATGGGCAATATAGATGATAAATATGCAACATCAGTGACAAAAGGCTAGCTAGTGATGACAAATAGACGCTAGCTGTGACAAATGAATGCTAGTGGTGACAAATGAATTAAGGCGACGGCTCAAGGCAAGAATAGAAAGGCCTAAGGCGACGGCTCTACTGGCTAAAGGTGACAAATGCGCTGCAAGGCAGACAAATGGGATTTAAGAGTGACAAATGGCTTATAAGGCAGACAAATATCTCTTAAGGGTGTAAAATGTGTTGGTAAGGCTGAAAAATGGGTTGGTAGTACAGACAAATGGCCAAACACGTGAGATACTCAAGCGGGTCACTTGATTATTCTCTCCAATGATTGGGCACGTGATCCAAGATATTCCTGACATGTTTTTCAGAGGACTCTTGGAGAATAATATTTCCAACCTTTTCAGCTGGACCAATTATAATATGCTTGAAGAATATTTATTCTGAAATACCTCCTGCCTTGGGAAGAAAGCTTCCTACGTGGGTGTACAGCATGAAGGAGATTGGTAGGCCAATCAGAGGCCATCGTACCTCATCTCCTCTGGGCACCTCTGTCACGCCCCGAACCGATAGCAGCGGAACGTGTCGTTTGCTCGGAACGTGGCAGTTACAGTCGTGAATAATCAAGAGCAATCAAATAATTTGGAGAACTAATACAAATCTTATTTCAAATATAAATGTCTTACAATTTCAATTTCCAACTTAAAGACTCAACTACATCACAATGGGAAGGAAGGAAACGACATACTAATAGACTTAGACATGGCAACTAAATAAGAGACACCATGCTAGACTCAAGAAAGACAAAAGACTAAGGTTCACTAGTTTCCGAAGCTCGCTTGCACACTTGTCCCGCCCGTGTGAGTCTCGGTCTCGCTAGCCACCTGATTACCTGAAAAATATTGGAATAAACTGGGTGAGCGAACGTCCAGTAGGAATTATATCTCAAGAACAAGCTAGCTTTAAGTAATTACATGTTACATGAATGCAAGGCTAATATACATGAGTGATCATAAAAATAGAATGCAAGTATATCGATTAAACTGGAAGTAAAACGTGATAAGCAAAAGTTAAAGATAGCATCGAGCATGAGATATTGGCTATTTAGAGTTCTAGCAAGTATCACGACGAGTCACGCACGCAAGTAATATCATGTAAAGTCACGAGAGAGAGAGTAAGTGGAATGCCTCTAGAACGACAAGTACTTCGGTGCAATGCCACACCGCGATCATTACAACTCCCATGGGCACTAGTACTTTCGGGTGCTCCTCCCAAGACCAGATCGGGCCCTTATATGCGCAGGCATTGTATAATGCACTTTCGACATCCACGATAGTTATAGCCAATGTAGATTTCCAAGGAATGAAACTTGTAGGAATTTAAGGTAGATCTTGCGGAATATATCAGAAAACTAGGTGGAATTGGCTTCCTAGTGGGTGCCATGAGTACTCGAATAAGCGTTCATAACCACATGAGCGCTCGTTCTTTATACATGATAAGGTAAAGAATTGGTGTCTATGTGGAGGCACGTAATCCAAGGTGATTAGCAATGGCATGGTTTCCCATTCCATTAGCTTAAGAATTAATCTCATGGTGGCTATTTAGCATATCATGCGGGTCGGTATACCATGTTCCTAGAGGGGCATGGTAATAAAATAGTGACATACGTTTTAAGGGTACAACCAGCTCGGCTGCCTCGAGGGAATCCAAGGCTAGCGGAATCTTACGGAGGTCTCTATGATAAAGTCACTGGTCCAAAGGAACTCAATGTCCTATGGAGAGTTCGTCTATCACCAAGAAATAGTGGGTAATCGATAAAACAACGTGAAACATGGGACTATACTCACGGAATGGAATATAGTGCCAACACACATAACCCATTGTCAAGGGGTTACTGAAAAACACGAAAAATCAGAAAGTTAGAACATCAGTCAATTGACGTCTGGGCTTAAGTCTTCATTATATGAATTGGCGCCCTTGTCAGGGTCGTCAGTTCAGTAAATGATGACTGTTCACGCAGTCGTTATATCCAGGTCTTGTTAATATTAAAATCTATAAACATTCTAAAATTTCAGATATTATATAAATGACGTCTTACATTAAGGCTTCAATTTCGTAAACAGCGCCCTAGTCAGGGGCGTCATATATCAAAAAGATGGCGGGGTGAATGTCGTCATTTCAATCTTTATGTAATTTAGTCATGAACAGTAGCACTTTTTAAATAAAAGGAATTTTACAGAAATAATCACATGGTCATGTAGAGAAAAATAGCAAGATTCTAGTAGTATCATCATGCATTAGATTAGATAGCAAGATTCAAAGTTATTAAATTTTGAACATTGTGTAATTATTAAATGGCTAACCAAAATAACGACTGTGTATGCAGTCGTCAGATCAAATAGCGCCCTTTACAGGGTCGATATTTCTTTAAACATGCAGAAAACCCCGTAAAGCCATTAAACTCCAATTCTAATAAACCTATATGCATGCAGGGATTTATTATAAAAATGGTTTTACCAAGTCCTTGAGAAAACCTACCTTGGTGATGATCTGTATGATGGAACGTGAAGAATATATATGAAGATTTGATCACAACCGATACTCTGTTTGAAACAGAGTAACCACGTAGAAGGAAGAAGATACAGTAGCTTGTTCTTCTAGCTTCAACAACCGAAGGCAACAGCAGCAGCAGTTATGGTAGCAGAAGAAGACTTCCTCCCTTTAAAAGAAAGGAAAGGAAAGGTGATCCCTCTTTACGGTATCGGCAGTAGGAGAAAAAGGAAGAAGAAGATGCAGTTTCTTCTTCGTTCGTGCAGAGGGTGCAGTAGCAGCAGCCTCCTTACAAGCCTCCTCCTTTAAGAAGAAACAGAGAAAAAGAATAGAATTCTCTTCCCCCACGTACAGCCAACGAAGAACAATCTCCAAGAGATTAGCAGGACGTCGTTGAAGAAAAAGAGCCTAGCAGGTTGGCTCGATGGAAGGGGTATTTATAGGGAAGGAAATCTAATGGGTTCTAGGAGTTCTATTAGGACTAAAACTACAGATATCCACATATGGATCCCTTTCCTTAATCCAAACTTACCCAGATAACATCCATGTTCGAACCAAACACCGAATATTCCTTTTGGAAATGACGCCTCAGGTTTGGGAGTTATTTCAATAAATGACGCTTGTATACACAGTCGTCAAAATTAAATGACGACTTTCTCGGAGGCGTCATTCACCTTTCCCTATTTGTTAATTTAAGGTGTTACGATCTTTCTGGATTTTTATCTTTTTTTCTTGATGTGATCTAGATGGAAAATTTTAGGGATACGAGTTTTCCATTTTTCTCTATTTTTTCATATAATTAGTTTTCTAAAATTCTTTAATTCAAAAATGGGCACTATTCATTTTAGAATAAAATAACGACTCTCATTAAGTCGTCACATTTGAAATCAACGTTAAAGCAATGGCGTCATTTGTATTTTGGCATTTCTCCTTAACCTTTAAAGGACCAATATTGTATAAATATCCCTATTATTTTATAATACTTTTAACTATATACTTTATTTGATTTTTGCTAATTTGTAAATAACGACTTGCATTAAGTCGTGTTTCACGTTGGATACGTCTGTACGAAGAGGCGTCAATTGAGTTTTTGACCTTTTCTTAATGCCCTTGAAAGAACCGAAATTGCATATATGCTCATTCTTTTATCTTTTACATATCTTTAATGCAATTAAATCTTATATATATATCATTCTCCCTTCTAATAAGATTATAATGTAATAAATGTGGAATATTAAATTTTATAAATTAGTAATAAAATATAAATTGACATTTTCTTTGAGATTTAATGATTCTTAATTCAATTAAAATTATGTTGTGCATTAAATGCTTACCTAAAAATAACATGTTATTCTTAAATTTATTATAATACAATAGTAGTGTCCATGAGTTCTTTTGTCAGACTTTTTAGGATGTCAGGGGGGTTGTGTACAGAGTTTGGCTTTGATTATTTACGTTGTATTATATTTATTTATATTGTATTATATATATATGCACAGATATATGGATGAGTGGGTTGAGACTTAAGGGCCCTTATTTGTGTCAATATGTCGTTATCTATTTTTCCCAAAACTTGTTATTTGTCATATACGTATTCTAAAGGCCCTTACAATGTGTGTGGGTTTCATATATCTTGATATATATATATATATAAAAACTTATTTGTTATTTACTAACCCTTATATACCTATTAATAATTTGTATGTATATAGGGATTTTATTCCTCATAATTTCTTTAACTTTTATTAGTCCTTGTCCTGGGTATCAGAGGCAGGTTCGATCCAAGCAACCCTAAAGGAATATCCCTTAGACATTTATTTATTTGAATAAATTTTATGTATTAAACATTATATACTTATTTGTAAGAATATGTATTTATCATTATGTATAGATTTTCTTCCTAAATATATTTATTCCTATTTTAAAATTATCGGGCATTGTAACCTCCCCCACTTAAAAGAATTTGATCCCCAAATTCACATCACCTTCCATTCTTAACAGGAACTAGCTATAACTTATTATGATTCTATACAGGTAAAGAATAAATCTTAAGTATGGAAAAGAATTAGTTTAGGATTACAGGTGAGGGGTACCTTCCACAACTTCTCTCCTAGCAAGTTCGGCCACAGCTTGAGTTTCTCTTGGAAGCTTTTGGGTCAAAATAGGACATTCTACTATCTTATGGTCTAAGCTTATGCAACGCAGGCATGCTCTCGAACTCCACCAACACTTCTTCGATTGGTGACCATATCTTCCACAAGATTTACACTTACCTTGCGAGTGATCTGTCGAAGTTCCCTCCTTGTTACACTTCTTACATTTCTTGCACTTCTTACATTTTCGTGAACTATCACCCTCGATTACCCTTTTCCTGGTCATGGTGAAACTCCCGAGATTGTTGGCTTGATCTTTCCCTTCAACTCTCTCTTTTTCTTCCACTGCCTTCTCTAGCTCCTGAACTCTCCTGACAAGGTCTGCATAAGCTTGGACATCCACTAAGATCATCTCATGAACAAAGCTTGGCTTAGACGCTTCCATTTTATCTAGGTTCCTGCAAGGATAAGTGAGGAGATGATTTATTGACTCAAGAATTAATGTTAATGAAATGTAAATATTTTATCTTTCTTTTATAACTTTAACCCCAAGTTCTACCCATCTCTCACGGAACTCATATAGGATGACCGACAAGGATACTTAACCTATCTCTTGGACTTAATGCCCTAAGGAGTTGAAAGCCGAAGCTCTGATATGACTGACAGGGATACTTGACCTATTATTGGAACCTAATAACTGGACGATATGAAAGCCAAAGCTCTGATATGATTGACAGGGATACTTGACCTATCATTGAAACCTAATAACTAGAGGATATGAAAGCTGATGCATTGATATGACTGACAGGGATACTTGACCTATCATTGGAACCTAATAACTGGAGGATATGAAAGCCGAAGCTCTGATACCACCTCTGTCACGCCCCGAACCGATAGCAACGGAACGTGTCGTTTGCTCGGAACGTGGCAGTTACAGTCGTGAATAATCAAGAGCAATCAAATAATTTGGAGAAGTAATAAAAATCTTATTTCAAATATAAATATCTTACAATTTTAATTTCCAACTTAAAGACTCAACTACATCACAATGGGAAGGAAGGAAACGACATACTAACAGACTTAGACATGGCAACTAAATAAGAGACACCACGCTAGACTCAAGAAAGATAAAAGACTCAAGTTCACTAGTTTCTGAAGCTCGCTTGCACACTTGTCCCGCCCGTGTGAGTCTCGGTCTCGCTAGCCACCTGATTACCTGAAAAATGTTGGAATAAACTGGGTGAGCGAACGCTCAGTAGGAATTATATCTCAAGAACAGGCTAGCTTTAAGTAATTACATGTTACATGAATGCAAAGCTAATATACATGAGTGATCGTAAAAACAGAATGCGAGTATATCGATTAAAATGGAAGTAAAACGTGATAAGCAAAAGTTAAAGATAGTATCGAGCATGAGATATTGGCTATTTAGAGTTCTAGCAAGTATCACGACGAGTCACACACGCAAGTAATATCATGTAAAGTCACGAGAGAGAGAGAGTAAGTGGAATGCCTCTAGAACGACGAGTACTTCGGTGCAATGCCACTCCGTGATCATTACAACTCCCATGGGTACTAGTACTTTCCGGTGCTCCTCCCAGGACCAGATCGGGCCCTTATATGCGCAGGCATTGTATAATGCACTTTCGACATCCACGATAGTTATAGCCAATGTAGATTTCCAAGGAATGAAACTTGTAGGAATTTAAGGTAGATCTTGCGGAATATATCAGAAAACTAGGTAGAATTGGCTCCCTAGTGGGTGCCATGAGTACTCGAATAAGCGTTCATAATCACATGAGCGCTCGTTCTTTGTACATGATAAGGTAAAGAATTGGTGTCCACGTGGAGGCACGTAATCCAAGGTGATTAGCAATGGCATGGTTTCCCATTCCATTAGCTCAAGAATTAATCTCATGGTGGCTATTTAGCATACCATGCGGGCCGGTATACCATGATCCTAGAGGGGCATGGTAATAAAATAGTGACATAAGTTTTAAGGGTACAACCAGCTCTGCTGCCTCGACAGAATCCAAGGCTAGCGGAGTCTTACGGAGGTCTCTATGATAAAGTCACTGGTCCAAAGGAACGGAATGTCCTATGGAGAGTTCGTCTATCACCGAGAAATAGTGGGTAATCGATAAAACAACGTGAAACATGGGACTATACTCACGGAATGGAATATAGTGCCAACACACATAACCCATTGTCAAGGGGTTACTGAAAAACACGAAAAATCAGAAAGTCAGAACTATCAGTCAATTGACGTCTGGGCTTAAGTCTTCATTTTATGAATTGGCGCCCTTGTCAGGGTCGTCAGTTCAGTAAATGACGACTGTTCACGCAGTCGTTATATCCAGGTCTTGTTAATATTAAAATCTATAAACATTCTAAAATTTCAGATATTATATAAATGATGTCTTACATTAAGGCTTCAATTTCGTAAACAGCGCCCTAGTCAGGGGCGTCATATATCAAAAAGATGGCAGGGTGCATGTCGTCATTTCAATCTTTATGTAATTTAGTCATGAACAGTAGCACTTTTTAAATAAAAGGAATTTTCCAGAAATAATCACATGGTCATGTAGAGAAAAATAGCAGGATTCTAATAGTATCATCATGCATTAGATTAGATAGCAAGATTCAAAGTTATTAAATTTTGAACATTGTGTAATTATTAAATGGCTAACCAAAATAACGACTATGTATGCAGTCGTCAGATCAAATAGCGCCCTTTACAGGGTCGCTATTTCTTTAAACATGCAGAAAACCCCGTAAAGCCATTAAACTCCAATTCTAATAAACCTATATGCATGCATGGATTTATTATAAAAATGGTTTTGCCAAGTCCTTGAGAAAACCTACCTTGGTGATGATCTGGATGATGGAACGTGAAGAATATATATGAAGACTTGATCACAACCGATACTCTGTTTGAAACAGAGTAACCGCGTAGAAGGAAGAAGATACAGTAGCTTGGTCTTCTAGCTTCAATAGCCGAAGGCAACAGTAGCAGCAGTTATGATAGCAGAAGAAGACTTCCTCCCTTTAAAAGAAAGGAAAGGAAAGGTGATCCCTCTTCACGGTATCGACAGTAGGAGAAAAAGGAAGAAGAAGATGCAGTTGGAAATTGAAACAGCAAGCAGATAGATCTGGAAATTAAGGTTGGACGAAAATAAAAAAATATCAAATGGCATCTTTATGACCAACCAAAATTTTTGGGACGTTCTTGACACCTCTGGAGCATCCCCTAAAATCCCCAGGTCGATCTGAGCTCGTGGCTGACACAGAGAATTCGTGGAAGCTGTTGTGGTCGGATGAAGGCAAAACTCCGGTGATCTCGGCGGTGATGCGATGGCGGCTCGTGGCGGCGGTGACCGGAATGATAAGGGGAGGAGTCACACCTCCAGAGGGAAGCCTTCACAGCTCCAAGGGGGAGAGAGGGGCGGCCTAGGCCTTTGCTCAAGTAATTTTCCAAATTCAAATGGCATTAATTCTCTAAAATGGAAAATTACAAGTATTTATGTGTTACATCTCAATTCCATTGTCCACCGTTGGATCTAGGGGATGGGAATGGGTGGCCTGGATTGAGTGTGACACACACACAAAAATTACAATAAAAAAAAACAAGGGGGGGTGGCCTATTGACTACAATGGCAAGGGGGACATGTTTGGTAGCCACCTTGGACTTTGAAGTCCACTTGTCTCCCATGTGCCTTTCAAACTTCTAGATGCCTCCATTTGACATGTTGACTGACCCCACATGGGGCCCATGAGCTGAGGTGGACCAATGGGAGGGGGTCTGTGGGCCCGTGGGACCCGGGGGTCCCATTTTACAAATAAACCCCTCTTACAATCAAAATTACATACCGAATAAAATGAAATAAACACACATCACACAAATAAAGTCTAACTAAATATGATAAATGCCGGGACTCAAGGGGGCGTCTCCAGGCTGTCTCTGAGCCAGATGGATGCTGAGGTGGCTCGAGTCATGCTCCGTGTGCGGTACCGGTGGCTCGGCGTGTCGCGCCGCTCAACTGCTCGGGTGTCCGCACCAATTCTTCCCGGGTGGGAGAAACTCGACCCTGTCGAGTAAGGGTCTGCATCGCTCCTGTATCGCTCCAGAAGGTCCGGATCGATCCGCTGCAACTCGCCATGCGTGATCCATGTGTCCTCGATAGCGGGCCGTCCTCTCCATCGCACTAGGTAGCGCGGGTAGGATCCACTCCTGGTAACTGTCACCTGCTCATCCAGTATATGATCTATATGCTCACGCTGCCGTGACAACGGGGCTGGAGGTGGACACTCAGGTGTGGGGTCACTCACAAGGGGAGGAGATGGCTCGAAAGGCTCACTAGGGATCACCGCTGGGTCCCTATATGTAACTAGATCTGATATATTGAAAGTAGAGCTTATACTGTATTCCTCGGGCAAGTCCACAATGTATGCATTGGATTCAACACGTTTCAACACTCTGAATGGACCGGCTCCATGAGCTTGCAACTTCTTAACGGTTCTAGAGGGAAACCGTTCAGGTCTTACCCTGATCATGACATATTCGCCCTCTTGGAACTCTCGGTGGTGTCGGTGGGCATCGGCTAACTCCTTGTAACGTGCATTGCTGGCCTCAATGTGACGACGGATGGCGTCATGCAAACTCCTAACATGCCTAGCAAACGACTCGGCCGACTCCGACACTCTAGCATGGATAGGCATGGGGACAAGGTCAACGGGTTTCCTAGGCCTACGACCTGTGACAATCTCAAATGGACTCATGCCGGTAGACCTATTCACCGAATCATTATATGCAAACTCGGCCATGGGTAGAATGAGATCCCAATCCCCAATGCGGTCCCTAACAAGACACCTCAAAAGGTCTCCTAGACTCCTATTGACCACCTCGGTCTGACCATCTGTCTGGGGATGATATGCAGTGGAAAACTTGAGGTGCGTACCCATCATATGCCATAGTGTCTTCCAAAAGTAGGAAGTGAATCTAACATCACGGTCAGACACTATAGTGCGAGGCAACCCGAACTTGCACACCACATGCGTAAGGAAAAGGCGGGCTACCCTCGAAGCATCCGAAGTCTTCGAGCAATGAATAAAGAGGGCCATCTTCGAGAGACGGTCAACCACCACATAGACCGATTCATGCTTCCTAGAGGTACGTGGCAATCCCAAAATAAAGTCCATGCTAACATCCTGCCACGGGGCATCAGGCACGGGAAGAGGCGTATAAAGGTCGGAGCTTTGCTTCTTCATCTTGGCCGTAGCACAGGTACGGCACTAAGCCACGACGTTAGCAACATCGCGCTTCAAGCTCGGCCAATAAAATCGATGCTCCACTCCCTCAATAGTCTTGTTCCGACCAAAGTGGCCGGCTAGACCTCCCGCATGTAGTTTCCACACTAAGAAATCTCGAACCGAAGTTCGGGGAACACATAGCCTGCTACCTCGAAAGAGGTAACCCTCCTGAAGCACATACTCATCAAGGTCTCTCGAGGGTCCAGCCTGGAGAGTGGTAAAAATATGACCGAAGTCAGGACAATCAACATAGGCCTCCTTCATCTTCTCTAACCCTATGACCTCGGCACTCATGGTGGTAAGCAAACATACTCGCCGACTCAAGGCATCAGCCACCTTGTTCTCCACTCCAGTCTTATGTTTAAGTACAAAGGTGAACTGCTAGAGATACTCGACCCAATGACTGTGACGCGAGTTAAGCTTCTTTTGGGAATGGAGGTACCTCAATGCCTCGTGATCGGAGTATAGGACAAACTCCTGATGTAAAAGATAGTGCCTCCAATGCCTAAGAGCTTAAACAACTGCGTAGAATTCTTTATCATATGTGGAATATCGCAGTTTCACGTCATTCAGCTTCTCGCTGAAATATGCGATCGGGTAGGACTCCTGACTCAAAACTCCTCCTATCCCAACACCCGACGCATCACAAGAGACCTCAAACACCTTCGAGAAGTCAGGCAATCGAAGGATAGGCGTCCGGGTCATGCGCTCCTTGATGTCCTTGAAGGCGGCAGATGCGGCCTTCGTCCATACAAATGTGCCCTTTCCGATACAATCCGTGATCGGGGCGGTGACGGAGCTAAATCCGCGGATGAAGCGACGATAGAACGTCGCAAGACCATGAAAGCTGCGGACATCATGAACGGTACGGGGTTCCGGCCACTCAACAATGGCCCAGACCTTCTCCGGATCGGCGGAGACCCCCGTACTAGACACAATGAAACCCAAGAAGGTAAGCTGAGGTGTCATGAAGGCACACTTCTATGGGTTCGCAAACAGCTGCTCTCGCCGAAGAAGTAGACAGACCTGCCGAAGGTGGTCTAAGTGGTCCCCTGTGGTGCGGCTATAGATAAGGATATCATCAAAATACATCATTATTGTAATACACCGTATTTAATTAATAATTTTATTTAATTTTTCCTTATCAAATTAAAATTTTTAGGAATTTATTTGAATTTAGTTCAATTAATAACTGGATAGAAATTGAAATAAACCTTTAAAAATTTAAATTAAATTGAAATGAAATGAAAATGAAATGTAACCCAAATGAAAATAAGGTTTAGGTGAAATGAAACACAAATACAATTGGGTTGGAATGAAAATGAAATGAAAAGAGAGAATTTGAATTTTGAATTTTGAATTTAATATTTTATTATTAAATGAATAGTAGAAGTGAAAATTTTATCTACCATATAAAAATTCATAAAAATAGTAATTAAATAATACATGTATCGACTAACACTTTTTTCTTCTATGACTAAGCCTAATAAAATCAGTATCTAGGCCTAATCAGTGGGTTAAGTCTGACTTTCAACCCACCTAACCCGAAATTCGTGTTCACTATTCACCCCATTTTAAAACATCAAATTAAAGCCCATTTCTTAACCAAATGCGATGAGGTTAGGGGCAAATGAAAGCTAGTGACCGGTAGATTAATAGTCCCCAACAAATTTCGTGTAAGATTAACTAGAATAAGAGTGATTACACGAGTTTAGTCTAGGTCAATTATTTCGGCGGCGTAATCAACACGCCTCTTCAAGGTCGAAATTCTCCCTTCCTGGAAGGATCCAGAAGGTGTATGAGCTATAGATAGAAAGCTCTTCGAGTCTAGTTTCATTTGGTTGCTGTGGTGTCGGCAGAGGAGTTAGATCTGGGGAGATCTTGGCGATTTTGTGGAAGGTGGTCTGCTCCCCGTCGTTTTTCTATCTCCAAGTTTTGGTTCATCAAATCAGGTTAGTACCTCAACCAAAATAGGCATATGAGTAATGGTTTTTGATCAGCTCAACGAGATCTATCATCTGAGACTAAAATCCCTAATTTTTACAGGGTATTGAGGGAGGAATCAGGAGATCTTTGAAGGGAATTCTTATAGTTCGTGGGTCTAATCTATCTCGTGGTTTAAGTCTTCAATTGAGGTAGGTTATAACTGGCCAAATGTTAATTATTGTATATCAAATTGAAGCTTAGCATGTTATCTCTCTTTTTGCGTAAAAAGCCCTTTGATCCATCAATTCTATTTAGAGAATTTGAGGTTTGAACATGAACTTGTCCATATGATGATTTCATATACTTGGAACCTGATTAATCCATGAATTCGAAACATAATGTTGAAATTCATAGCATGTGTGATACATGGTTGGAAAGCCCTCTCTGTTAGCTTTCCAGTGATATAAAAAGCCCTAAAAGTTATCATGTATACGTAGAGAATTTGATATTTTAGTAACACACTGTCCTAATTAGGGTTTTTCTTTTTCCTGTCAATACAGAACTTAATTACAGAACCTAAATCTGAAATTGACCTTACCAAATGATAGTACTCTGTCTTAGCTTTCCATTGATATATCATATGCTTAATTCCATTAAGAATTGAGGAAGATATAGGCTTTTTAATCCCAGGATCTCACACACATAACAAGCAGAAAACGGCCTTGATGATCGCGGCCCCCGGCAGGACCGCCATCCTGGTTGCGGTCGCGCGACCAACCGCGACCAGGTGGTCGCGGTCCTGTGGGCGACCGCGACCCCAATAAAAAGGGGCCGGGTGACCGACCTCCGCCCTAAACGCGATCCGAAGTTATTAAATGAATAATTAAAAACCCTGAATCCCTGTAAAAGTTATTCTTCTGCTACCAGGAGACTTAAAAGTTATTCTTCTGCTACCAGGAGATTTAAAAGTTATTTTTCTGCTACTGGAAAGTATTTTAATCTATTTTTTATGCATATAAACATATTTTTCCTATAATTAATAGAATATAAATGTATAAGAAATTATGTCCAGCATGCAAAAAATTATTATTAAATAACTAAAATGCATGGAAAATTTATCTTATAGTAGCAGCATGTGAGAAGTTAAATTCTTGTGGATTTAGGTGGACTTAGAATATTTTATCTTATAAAAATCTATATTTCTTCTATAAAATGAAAGAAAATACTTATAAATTATATGTGGTATGTTAAAAAGATCTCAAAGGTATGAAAATTTATGAATATTATGCTCTGATATAATTATCATGTGAGAGATAGTTTTCTGTGAAAATTTGATATTTTTACCAAATAGAATTCATTTACTCTCTATATAATAGAGAATAAATGCATGAAAATTATATTAACTTGTTAAAAATAACCCTTACAGCATGAAAAAAAGTTCTTACAGCATAACAAAAATTTTCCAGCATGTTAGAATGATAACAGCAAGTTATAGAGGAATTTTTATACTTAAACAAATTTCTAATATATTTCTTCCATTCAATAAATAGCATAAATGGTTGAATAATGTAGAAAAATTAATTTCAGTATGCTAAAAATACTATGGGTATCATGAAAAATGAACAACTAGTAAGATGATTTATTCTTAATAAACCATCCAAAAATTTCATAAGGAACTTTTTATAGCACACCAAATATGGGTTTTTTTGTGTTTAAAAAGGTATTTTTAATGTGTAAAAATTCCATTCCAGTAACAAAAATGGATATTTACTGTCATTTTCCAGAGGAATCATGTGCTGGAGTTACTTAAAAATATTAGGGAGATTTTCACCATGATAGGATTTATTTCTATGAATTAAGTGAAATTCTTAGTAATTTACTCTAATAATACTAAATAAATCATTTCTTTGGCTTTTTACATCTAATTAATTTAAGGCATTTCCAGCATGATAAAACTTGTTAAACCAACAGAATAAAATATTAATTTATGGAATTGAATGTATTCTAAAGATTGTATTTTTCCTACTTATCATTTCATTCTTGGATTCCACGACTTAATTGTCGTTAAACATTATGCCAAAGTTTAATCTTTTATTTTCTTGTTATTCTGATTTTTGCTAGATCTGTACTTGTTACATTTTAGCTTATTCCTTGAAATTCATTGGCCATATTTATACAAGAAATGTCTAGACAATTGGGATCATCGATCCATAAAACCAATGCCATCGCATCATAAGGGCCCGGTCTGGTCCTGGGGAGAGCGCCCGAAAATTAGTGAGCCCATGGGATGTTAATGACAAGGTGTGGCATTGCACCGAGTACTTGACTAGTGTGTGTCTACGACATTTGACCTATTGTTATTCCTTTTACTTGATTATGAATTATTGAAATACTTGCTTGTTGGCCAATTATTATTGTTTCAATTGCTCTAAGTGAATTTCTTATACATGATATTATTGATCATTGGAATTTATTCAATTCTTGACTTTGCAAGACCTTTTACATTGTTCTTGATCGCTTTATTCAATTCCTTGTTCTCTGTTGCATACAACTGGTAATTAAGATGTTAACTACGTAAATATGCCGTTATTTCCTACTGAGCGTCAGCTCATAGTTGTGTTCCCCCCTTTTTTCAGGCTTTTCAGGTGATGCGCTTACCGATGGGGAGGGTCAGGAGTGATCCTTGAGTGCTTTTGTACCTAGTTATTGAGTCAGATTAGTATTTACTTCCAGTTTGATTTTACATCAGTGTTGTATTAGAATTTCATTTGGAAGACATGTTTGATCGAGTCTTAGCATGTTGGTTATTGTAATAAAGTTGAAATTATTTTGATTAATGGAAGTGTTTCTCACTTTATAATTTGTCTAATTGTTTATATTAGAATTTATTGTTAGTGCTAGCTCGTATCTGACTGTACGCGCCGATTTTCCGCGTCGGGGCGTGACAGTTTAGTTTGTATCAGAGCCCTAGGTTTCATATTCCTAGGTTCCCCTAAGTTTTAGGTTTCTCATTGCATCCAATAACCCGGTATATCGAAAGGTGTTGTCCGAACGTTAGGCTACGCCTATCGGGAAGGTCACACACTTGCGCGAGTGGTCTTCGGACCGATTATCTCCGCCAGGTACCGAGTTTTTGGTCGTGTCTAGGTGCATTAGAACCTTAACCTTGTAAAAGTCTAGGACCTGACCTGGTGAGATTGGGTAGAAACTTGGGTTAAGTCCGTATCTTAATCGCGATATTACCTATTTTATTGGACCTAAGTAATCTTGTTCCTCGTGTAGGCTTTTGCAATGGCAGCTGATCGTGCTGAATGGAGGAACTTGCAGCGCACTGTTCAAGGCCTTACTCAGGCCCTACAGCAAGTGGCTCAGGCAGGAGCGGCACAGCATGGCACCGGTGATTTATACCGGAACTTCCGCGGGATGAATCCGCCTAGATTCACTGGTTCGACCGACCCTGATGAAGCCGAGCACTGGCTTGATGATATGGGAAGGATTTTTGGAGTCATGCAATGCACCGACCAAGAACGTGTTCTTTTATCTACCTTCCAATTAGAACGTGATGCACGTACGTGGTGGGATTCTATCAAGGCGACTCTCGGTGACCGTCATGTTACGTGGGAAGAGTTCGAGGAATTCTTCAACAACAAGTACTTTTCTGACTGAGTTCAAGAGAAGAAGGCAGCTGAGTTCGCGGCTCTAAAGTAACGGAGCTTATCTGTAGCAGAGTATGAAGCACAATTCTCCAGACTATCTCGATATGCTACTCATCTCATTTCTACTGAAAAGATGAAGGCGAAGCGCTTTCTTAATAGTTTGAAGCTTCATTATATCAACCAGTTGGCACCTATGGAGATATCAACTTATTCTGAGATGGTAAGGAAGGCGCAAGTTCTGGAGGACACTCTTGAGATGACGGAAAGAATCCGTGGCAAAGGCATGAAGAAAAAGCAACCGAAGGAGTTCAAGAAAAGCAAGATCGGACCTAGCTTTATCAAGAAGAGGCCCGCGAGTGGGTCGAGTTCGTGGACCGGAGCAGGCTCATGGAAGGGAAAGATGCCGAAACAGGAGGAAAAGAAGCATGTCCCTGTTGTACCCTTTAAGGGCGTGTGCAGATATTGTGACCGTCCTGGTCACAAAATGGAAGAGTGATGGCGCAAGTTGGGCGCCTGTCTACGTTGCGGAAGTAGGGAGCACCGCATCCCAGATTATCCATTATTATCGGAGCAAGCTACACCGGTGAAGCCTCAGGTCTTCAAGAAGCCGCAAGACAAGCTCCAGACACTTCAGGTTGATGAAGCAGACACAGCCGGAGAAGGTGGACTCGTCGAAGGTACTCTCATTATACTCGACAAGCCAGCCTTTGTTCTTTTTGATACTGGTGCTATGCATTCTTTCATTTCTCGGAGATTTGCTAAGTCTTTAGCTGTGGAACCTATTTTGATGAGTTCTTCGTTAGCGATATCTACACCTATTGGTTCTAGATTGGCAATTCAGCATTATTATCCTTCTAGCAAGGTGATGGTTCATGAGCAGAATTTACCTGCTGATTTAGTCTGCATGGACATGAAGGATTATGATGCAATCCTAGGAGCTGAATGGTTGGCCAAGTATGAGGCCAATGTTCACTGCAGTTCTAGCTCGGTGTCTTTTAATAGGCACCCGGAACTTTCATTTATGGGAGCTAGATACCATCTCTCTATCTCACTTATTTCGGCCCTTCGTGCTGATAAACTGATGAGGCGAGGTTGCGAGACATTTCTAGCCTTTGTCTATGCTACTCCCGAGCAGCAGGTGGAGATTAAGGACATCCCTGTTGTCCGTGAATTTCTTGATATATTTCCTGAGGATCTACCGGGACTTCCGCCTGAGCGGGAAGTTATCTTCTCTATTGATGTTATTCCTGGTTCTTCTCCTGTCTCTAAAGCTCCGTACCGTATGTCTTCTGCGGAGCTAAGGGAATTAAAGCAGCAATTGATGGAGTTACTTGAGAAGAGTTTCATTCGCCCTAGTATTTCCCCTTGGGGAGCCCCTGTACTATTTGTCCGGAAGAAGGATGGTTCGTTGAGACTGTGCATCGATTATCGGCAACTGAATTAGATAACTGTCAAGAACAAGTACCCATTGCCGAAGATTGATGAGTTATTTGACCAGATAGCAGGAGCTCAATTCTTTTCTAAGATCGATCTTCGATCTGGATATCATCAGTTGCGGATTAAGGAAGAAGATATTCATAAAACGGCTTTCCGCAGCAGGTATGATCATTTCGAATTTGTCGTTATGCCTTTTGGTTTAACGAATGCATCAGCGGCTTTCATGCAGTTGATGAATAGTGTTTTTCGACCCTATCTTGATCGATGGGTGGTGGTATTCATTGATGATATCTTGATTTATTCTAAGAGTGAAGTAGAGCATGCCGAACATCTGAGATTGGCACTACAAATATTAAGAGACCATCAACTGTACGCCAAGTTCAGTAAGTGTGGTTTTTGGCTTCAAGAGGTGTCTTTTCTAGGACACATTATTACCAAAGATGGTATTTCTGTTGATCCTTCGAAGGTGGAAGCAGTGAAGAATTGGGAACAGCCCACCAGTGTGACTGAGATCTGAAGTTTCTTAGGCCTGGCAGGTTATTATCGTAGATTCATTCAAGACTTCTCCAAGATCGCGGTACCCCTTACCAGATTGACCCGCAAGGAGAATAAGTTTGAATGGTCGGATGCTTGTTAGAAAAGCTTCCAGACATTGAAGGAATGCTTAACTTCAGCACCCGTGTTAGCTTTACCTTCTGGTGAAGGAGGCTTTGTGGTCTACACCGATGCATCAGGTATTGGCTTAGGTTGTGTGCTTATGCAGCATGGGAAGGTAATTGCTTATTCTTCCAGGCAGTTGAGGAAGCATGAAGAGAACTATCATGTTCATGATTTGGAATTGGCAGCCATCGTCTTTGCTTTGAAGATTTGGAGGCATTACCTGTATGGAGAATCTTTCACGGTATTTTCAGATCACAAGAGTTTGAAGTATTTATTCTCTCAGAAGGAACTCAATATGCGGCAGCGCAGATGGCTAGAGTATTTGAAGGACTTCGACTTCTCTATTGAGTATCATCTTGGCAAAGGTAATGTGGTGGCAGATGCATTGAGCCGGAAGCCTATAGCAAAGTTATCCAGTCTTATGATGCAAGAATGGAAGCTATTGGAGCAGATGGCTAGTCTGGATTTGAATTTCAATAATGATCGGGTCATTATTGCACAAATGCAACTTAAACCTGAATTATTGATGGAGATTAAGTCCTTACAAGATAATGATCCCGAACTGGTAGAGATCAAGGGAAGTTTGAGCAGCAGACCGGATTTCATGATTTCTGAGGATGGAAGACTTCTATTTCAAGGACGAACGTGTGTACCTGACGTAGCTGAAATCAAGAACAAAATTCTCGACGAAGCTCATAGATCTAAATACACAATTCATCCTGGAGGCACTAAAATGTTTAAGGATTTGAAAAGATCCTTTTGGTGGCCGAATATGAAAAGAGAAGTTGCAGATTTTGTGAGTAGATGCCTGGTATGTCAGCAAGTTAAGGCCGAGCACTTCAGGCCGGCAGGAAAATTGAAGCCACTCGATATACCCCAGTGGAAATGGGAGAGTATTGGCATGGATTTCATCATGGGTCTGCCTAGAACTCGTGGCGGTTTCGATGCAATTTGGGTGATCGTCGACAGACTGACAAAGTCAGCCCATTTCTTGTCCATTAAATCTAAATGGACAGTTGATGTTCTAGCAGCTCTGTATATAAAGGAAGTGGTGAGATTGCATGGTATTCCAGTGAATATCGTATCCGATCGAGACCCTAGATTCACTTCTCATTTCTGGAAAGGACTGCAAGAGTCTTTGGGTACTCGTCTAAATTTCAGCACGGCATTTCATCCACAGACAGATGGGCAGACAGAGAGAACCAACCAGATAGTGGAAGATATGCTGAGGGCATGTATGATTGACTTTGGTGGTAATTGGAATGAGCATTTGGCATTAATTGAATTCGCCTACAATAACAGCTATCAGTCTAGTATCCAGATGGCTCCATTTGAAGCGTTGTATGGGAGAAGCTGTCGATCCCCGTTATGTTGGGATGAGGTAGGTGAGAAACAATGGCTCGGACCAGATCTTATCTCGGAATCGTCACAGAATATCTGTATTGTCCGAGATAGGCTACAAGTGGCTCAGTCAAGACAGAAGAGTTATGCCGATAACAGAAGAAGAGCATTGGAATTCCAAGTAGGTGATCATGTGTTTCTAAAGGTCTCTCCTACGAGAGGGATTCGCAGATTTGGTATTCATGGCAAGCTGAGTCCAAGGTACATTGGTCCGTTCGAGATTTTAGATAGAGTGGGGGAAGTGGCTTATCGATTGGCGTTACCGCCGCAGTTGTCTGGCGTGCACAACGTCTTCCATATTTCTATGTTGCAAAAGTATGTGTACGACCCCACTCACGTTATTCAGCATGTGGACTTTGAACTGAAGGAGGATTTGACCTATGAGGAAAGACCGATAAAGATTTTGGACCGGAAGCAGCAACAACTCTGGAGTCGATCTATACCTACGGTCAAGGTCCAGTGGAGTCGGCGTGGAGCTGAAGAAGCCACCTAGGAATCCGAAGATGTTATGCGAAAGCGGTATCCCGACTTTTTCTAGGTGAGCTAGTTGTCCCTTGAAATTGTTATCCTTTATTTTCGCATCGTAATGCAGTGAATTTGGAGGACCAAATTCCTTAAAGTAGGGGAGGGTGTAATACCCCGTATTTAATTAATAATTTTATTTAATTTTTCCTTGTCAAATTAAAATTGTTAAGAATTTATTTGAATTTAGTTGAATTAATAATTGGATAGAAATTGAAATAAACCTTTAAAAATTTAAATTAAATTGAAATGAAATGAAAATGAAATGTAACCCAAATGAAAATAAAGTTTAGGTGAAATGAAACACAAATGCAATTGGGTTGGAATGAAAATGAAATGAAAAGAGAGAATTTGAAATTTGAATTTCGAATTTAATATTTTATTATTAAATGAATAGTAGAAGTGAAAATTTTATCTACCATATAAAAATTCATAAAAATAGTAATTAAATAATAGATGTATCGACTAACACTTTTTTCTTCTATGACTAAGCCTAATAAAATCAGTATCTAGGCCTAATCAGTGGGTTAAGTCTGACTTTCAACCCACCTAACCCGAAATTCGTGTTCACTATTCACCCCATTTTAAAACATCAAATTAGAGCCCATTTCTTAACCAAATGCGATGAGGTTAGGGGTAAATGAAAGCTAGTGACTGGTAGATTAATAGCCCCCAACAAATTTCGTGTAAGATTAACTAGGATAAGAGTGATTAGATGAGTTTAGTCTAGGTCAATTATTTAGGCGGCATAATCAACACGTCTCTTCAAGGTAGAAATTCTCCCTTCCTGGAAGGATCCAGAAGGTGTATGAGCTATAGATAGAAAGCTCTTCGAGTCTAGTTTCATTTGGTTGCTGTGGTGTCGGCAGAGGAGTTAGATCTGGGGAGATCTTGGCGATTTTGTGGAAGGTGGTCTGCTCCCCGTCGTTTTTCTATCTCCAAGTTTGGTTCATCAAATCAGGTTAGTACCTCAACCAAAATAGGCATATGAGTAGGGGTTTTTGATCAGCTCGACGAGATCTATCATCTGAGACTAAAAGCCCTAATTTTTATAGGGTATTGAGGGAGGAATCAGGAGATCTTTGAAGGGGATTCTTATAGTTCGTGGGTCTAATCTATCTCGTGATTTAAGTCTTCAATTGAGGTAGGTTATAACTGGCCAAATGTTAATTATTATATATCAAATTGAAGCTTAGCATGTTATCTCTCTTTTTGCGTAAAATGCCCTTTGATCCATCAATTCTATTTAGAGAATTTGAGGTTTGAACATGAACTTGTCCATATGGTGATTTCATATACTTGGAACCTGATTAATCCATGAATTCGAAACATAATGTTGAAATTCATAGCATGTGTGATACATGGTTGGAAAGCCCTCTCTGTTAGCTTTCCAGTGATATAAAAAGCCCTAAAAGTTATCATGTACACGTAGAGAATTTGATGTTTTAGTAACAAACTGTCCTAATTAGGGTTTTTCTTTTTCCTGTCAATACAGAACTTAATTACAGAACCTAAATCTGAAATTGACCTTACCAAATGATAGTACTCTGTCTTAGCTTTCCATTGATATATTATATGCTTAATTCCATTAAGAATTGAGGAAGATATAGGCTTTTTAATCCTTGGATCTCACACACATAACAAGCAGAAAACGGCCTTGATGATCGCGGCCCCCAGCAGGACCGCCATCCTGGTCGCGGTCGCGCGACCAACCGCGACCAGGTGGTCGCGGTCCTGTGGGCGATCGCAACCCCAATAAAAAGGGGCCGGGTGACCGACCTCCGCCCTAAACGCGATCTGAAGTTATTAAATGAATAATTAAAAACCCTGAATCCCTGTAAAAGTTATTCTTCTGCTACCAGGAGATTTAAAAGTTATTCTTCTGCTATCAGGAGATTTAAAAGTTATTTTTCTGCTATCAGGAGATTTAAAAGTTATTCTTCTGCTATCAGGAGATTTAAAAGTTATTTTTCTGCTACTGGAAAGTATTTTAATCTATTTTTTATGCATATAAACCTATTTTTCCTATAATTAATAGAATATAAATGTATAAGAAATTATGTCCAGCATGCAAAAAATTATTATTAAATAACTAAAATGCATGGAAAATTTGTCTTATAGTAGCAGCATGTGAGAAGTTAAATTCTTGTGGATTTAGGTGGACTTAGAATATTTTATCTTATAAAAATCTATATTTCTTCTATAAAATGAAAGAAAATGCTTATAAATTATATGTAGTATGTTAAAAAGATCTCAAAGGTATGAACATTTATGAATATTATGCTCTGATATAATTATCATGTGAGAGATAATTTTCTGTGAAAATTTGATATTTTTACTAAATAGAATTCATTTACTCTCCATATAATAGAGAATAAATGCATGAAAATTATATTAACTTGTTAAAAATAACCCTTACAGCATGAAAAAAAGTTCTTACAGTATAACAAAAATTTTTCAGCATGTTAGAATGATAACAGCAAGTTATAGAAGAATTTTTATACTTAAACAAATTTCTAATATATTTCTTCCATTCAATAAATAGCATAAATGGTAGAATAATGTAGAAAAATTAATTTCAGTATGCTAAAAATACTATGGGTATCATGAAAAATGAACAACCAGTAAGATGATTTATTCTTAATAAACCATCCAAAAATTTCATAAGGAACGTTTTATAGCACACCAAATATGGGTTTTTTTGTGTTTAAAAAGGTATTTTTAATGTGTAAAAATTCCATTCCAGTAACAAAAATAGATATTTACTGTCATTTTCCAGAGGAATCATGTGCTGGAGTTACTTAAAAATATTAGGGAGATTTTCACCATGATAGGATTTATTTCTATGAATTAAGTGAAATTCTTAGTAATTTACTCTAATAATACTAAATAAATCATTTCTTTGGCCTTTTGCATCCAATTAATTTAAGGCATTTCCAGTATGATAAAACTTGTTAAACCAACAGAATAAAATGTTAATTTATGGAATTGAATGTATTCTAAAGATTGTATTTTTCCTACTTATCCTTTCATTCTTGGATTCCACGACTTAATTGTCGTTAAACATTATGCCAAAGTTTAATCCTTCATTTTCTTGTTATTCTGATTTTTGCTAGATCTGTACTTGTTACATTTTAGCTTATTCCTTGAAATTCATTGGCCATATTTATACAAGAAATGTCTAGACAATTGGGATCATCGATCCATAAAACCAATGCCATCGCATCATAAGGGCCCGGTCTAGTCCTAAGGAGAGCGCCCGAAAATTAGTGAGCCCATGGGATGTTAATGACAAGGTGTGGCATTACACTGAGTACTTGACTAGTGTGTGTCTACGACATTTGACCTATTGTTATTCCTTTTACTTGATTATGAATTATTGAAATACTTGCTTGTTGGCCAATTATTATTGTTTCAATTGCTCTTAGTGAATTTCTTATACATGATATTATTAATCATTGGAATTTATTCAATTCTTGACTTTGCAAGACCTTCTACATTGTTCTTGATCTCTTTATTCAATTCCTTGTTCTCTGTTGCATACAACTGGTAATTAAGATGTTAACTACGTAAATATGCCGTTATTTCCTACTGAGCGTCAGCTCATAGTTGTGTTCCCCCCTTTTTTCAGGCTTTTCAGGTGACGCGCTTACCGATGGGGAGGGTCAGGAGTGATCCTTGAGTGCTTTTGTACCTAGTTATTGAGTCAGATTAGTATTTACTTCCAGTTTGATTTTACATCAGTGTTGTATTAGAATTTCATTTGGAAGACATGTTTGATCGAGTCTTAGCATGTTGGTTATTGTAATAAAGTTGGAATTATTTTGATTAATGGAAGTGTTTCTCACTTTATAATTTGTCTAATTGTTTAGATTAGAATTTATTGTTAGTGTTAGCTCGTATCTGACTGTACGCGCCGATTTTTCGCGTCGGGACGTGACAACTACAAGGACTCCAATGAAAGGTCGAAGGACCTGAGTCATGAGCCGCATGAAAGTGCTAGGGGCATTGGTCAATCCAAAAGGCATGACCAATCACTCATATAGACCGTCCTTGGTCTTAAATGCGGTCTTCCACTCATCACCTGGCCTAATCCTCACCTGATGGTAGCCACTCTTAAGATCGATCTTCGAAAAGATAGTGGCACCTGCCATCATGTCCAGCATGTCATCAAGGCGGGGAATAGGGAACCTGTACTTCACGGTGATTTTATTGATGGCACGACTATCAATGCACAATCTCCATGTGCCATCCTTCTTCGGGGCGAGTAATGCGGGTACAGCACATGGACTCATGCCGTCTCGAACAGACCCTCTCTGCACTAACTCATCGACCTGCCGTTTAAGCTCGGCATGCTCCGTGGGACTCATGCGATAATGAGGAAGGTTGGGCAAAGAAGAGCCCGGAACAAGGTCGATGGCATGCTGAATATCCCGCATAGGTGGGAGTCCCTCGGGAAGCTCATCGGGAAAGACATCAGCATACTCCTGTAGAATGGGAACAACCTCGGGTGGGAGCTCACCCTCGGAGTCCCGCTCCACCTCTCGGACCGTAATGGCAAACACCGGACAGTCCTGACTAAGCTCCTGCTCCATTTCCCGGGAGCTAATCATCATCAATCTCCTCGTCGAGGGCTCTCCTGGGCCAGAGGTAACGGTCATAGCCCGAGCTGGGGATGGGGTACTAGGCCCGGGAACGGAAGGCTTCGGAGTACTAGGGCCAGTAGGACCCCTGACTGATGGGCTCCTGGGCCGAACGGGTTGGAGGGTGACCCGCTGGCCAGCGTGGTCGAAGGTACAGGTGTTCGACCGGCCATGGAGCATGGCATCCCAGTCAAATAACCATGGCCTACCAAGAATGATACTGCCCACTTCCATGGGGAGAATATCACACCAGATCTCATCACGGTAGGAGTGGAGCTGCAGCGGGACCAAGCACCGCAGCCTGACCGAAATGGAAGTGGTATCCACCCATGATACCTGATAGGGACAAGGATGGTCTACGGGTGTGAGACCAAGACGGGCGACAACGTTCATGGAGATTGCATTGATACAACTCCCGCTATCGATGACCACCTTGCAAATTTGCTTTCCCAGCCTACAGAATACATGAAGGATAGTAGTCCGACGCCAGTCATCACTGACCTGCGGCTGGGTGAGGATACATCTGACGACCCCCACGTGGGTATCGTCTGAATGCTGGGCATCCTGGGCCTCACCTCCCATCTCATAGTACTCATCAGGTAGCTCTTCATCTGCCTCATAGCTGACTAACTCGAGGCCCGTAGGGGTGGTATCCTCGGCCTGTGTGTCCCCAATGTGAAGAGATGGGCGGGTGGGACACTGGTTGGCGAACTGGCCAAACCCATTGCAGCGATAACACTGCTGCCGTGATCCACTAGGCTCCCCAATCATAGGTCCTTTACCTTTATCCTCCCAACGGATAGGAGGTGTAGGCAACAAAGGACGTGTAGGAGGTGCGGGTGCCGGTGGACGGGCTGTGGGTGGGGCCGTAAGATGCTGGGGACGAGGAAGGTCCCTCGGGGGTGGAGGACGAGGCCTAGGAGCAAAGGGCTCTGGGCGAGCGGGCTCCTGAGGTCGAGTCATGGGGGCCCTCGGATACGTGCCAGATGAGCCACGGGGCTCGACACTACGAAGGGGAAAGGAGCCCAACCGATGGGGTGACTCAAACTCGGCCTCGAACTGCTCCAATTCGAGAGCGATCTGATATGCCTGCTCCAAAGTGGTTGCATTGCGGCGAAAGAGTTCATATTGATAATTGGGCCGCAAACCTCTTCGAAAGCGGGATATAGTCATGGTGCTCTCTTCCGTGACCCCACACCGTAAGTAATACTCATCGAACTCGGCGGTGTACTCGGTCACGGATCGGTTCCCTTGGGAGATGCTTTGCCACTTGTCTATAAGACGTTGGCGATATGAGGCGGGAAGGTATTTCTCCCTCAATTTGATTTTCATATCATCCCAAGTACCGATTTGGGGTTGACGTCGCTGATTGAGCAGGCTCTCCACATTGATCCAATAAGTTTGGGCCTACCCTTGCAGCTTCATCTTCGCGTATCAGACTCTTCGGTGGTCCGTCATCTCAAACCACTCGAAGTACCGGTCCATGCCGGCCTCCCAATCTAAATACACCCTAGGGTCCAAGGACCCGCTAAAGGTGGGAGGGTCCGCACGCACACCCCTAAGGATGCGGTCGTCATCATCATCATCACGATTCCGTCGTTGATTCCGACGATCATTTCCCCCCTGATCATTGTCGGAGGTATAATCATCCACTATAGGCGCCTGCTGCCTCCCGACATCCTCCACTTGAGCCCTTGGCATGGCGGGTGGCTGTGCCGGCTCTTGTTGGCCGTTCGTCGGCGCGGGTTGCGCCGCTACTGGGCCCCTCTCTAGAACGGCGATCCTCCCTACAAGGCCTTGAATGGACTGATCCGAACTCTCGGTCCGATCCTTGAGGGCTTTCATCCGCCCTTCTAGACGCGTTCCTATGTCATCCATACGCGTACTAAGACCATCCATATGTGTGTCAAGACGTTCCATAATGGCTCGGAACATCTCGGCCGTCGAGGACTCATCGGAGCTACGGGCTCGGGAGTCCGCCATAGGTGGTGGTGGCGAGTATTGGGTACCTCGACGGGTGGGCATGCAAAGACACACGACCTAGACGACACCGACTAATGCAAACACTCACTAGATGATGCACTTAGACCTAACCAATATCCGGTACGAGGAGGAGATACGCGATCCGAAGATCACCCGCGCAAGTACGCTACCCTTCCGATAGGCATAACCTAATGTTCGGGCAACGCCTTTTAATATACAGAGCTTTGGGTGAAATGCAATTTGAAAACACTTTTTTTGTTGTTGTTTTGAAATGATGATCCTAGACTCGACTTATACTATGCAAGACATATGCAACGACTACCCTAGACTCGACTCGCTCTGATACCAAACTGATGCGGGACGGACACGGGGACCGACTCTACGTGGTATGGACCTCGGACTCTAGATGCGGACACGACCAGCAACACATGATAGGAGAGACACTAAGCCCGACACGGAGAGCTCCTATGGGCTATACGTCGCTAACAGAAATGCAAGCTCACTCGTCGTCCCACGCGAGGGAAACGCGGATCGTGCGCGGTTGAAGAACCGGCAGAGTTCACGGGTAGTCGACTCACTTCCGAACTCGGATCGAGTCACGGGACGGGTCACTCTCACACTCACAGCGGTGACATGGACACACGGGCTAGTACCTATCGCTTTCGGCAGCGGCAAAAGACCATATACTAGCTAAGCAAATGAACGCCAAGAGGTTCGGACCATTACCTCCACGCACCCGGCGTGGCGAAGACAACCCCGGTCGAATCACGGACTCCCGGTTAACAATTATTACAGCGATACACTAAGTCGACCCACTCCACGCAGGGAGGTAAAAAGTCACATGTGGGGTCCGGGAATCACGCAAATCGGGTTGATGGGCAGCATCTTGATGTCGCCCGGCGATGCCGAACTCCACGTTTTCGTGCTTTTCGAGTGGCGGGTTTTACGAACCCGTGGGGCCCGCGGACGACGCTGTCCTCCAGATCTGTGGGGGTGGGACCCACTGTGATGGGGACCCCTGGTGGCGCGCCTCCACGGACGGTGGTCGGCCGGGAACACTGGTCGGGGGTCGATCGGCCCCGATTCCCTATTCTGGAACTAACTTCCCACGGATTTTGGTTGCTGTCTTCCGGCGCGCGCTCCGGCGAAAACGGCCGCTGGGATCAATCCCGACGTCGGATCGGGACACATGAGCTATCGTTGGAAATCTCTCTTCAAATGATTCAATCTAGAGCCAGAAAGATCTGCTGGATCTGGTCGGATCAGAACTTTATTGAATTTACAAGTCCCTGTTGTACAATAACCGAAATCTCAGATCTACAAGTAAGCTGTCTGAAGATTGCCTTTGACCGTGAGGAAGATGTTCGATTCAGCTCCTGAGCTATTCATCACACTTGTGGGATTTTGAACAAGGAGAACGGGGATATTTTTTTTGGACTGATTGGAGGTGGCTGTGATTTTGTATGATTTGTTTACGGGAGGGTGGTCGGATCTGGGAACAGGTGGACAGCATTGTAGCTATCTCTGAGATCGATTTTTAAAAAATATGGGATGGCCTCATAAAAATGCAATAAAATTTGGGGACGGTGGTGTTGATAGAAAGAACTCCCAGTAAAATTGGGAGCTCTAAAAAAAATCGTAAAGAGGTCCGAACATGGGAAACACAGGGCGGGTGGAAATTGAAACAGCAAGCAGACAGATCTAGAAATTAAGGTTGGACGAAAATAAAAAAATATCAAATGGGATCTTTATGACCAACCAAAATTTTTGGGATGTGCTTGACACCTCTGGAGCATCCCCTAAAATCCCCAGGTCGATCTGAGCTCGTGGCTGACACAGAGAATTCGTGGAAGCTGCTATGGTCGGATGAAGGCAGAACTCCGGCGATCTCGGCGGTGATGCGATGGCGGCTCGTGGCGGCAACCGGAATGATAAGGGGAGGAGTCACACCTCCAGAGGGAAGCCTTCACAGCTCCAAGGGGGAGAGAGGGGCGGCCTAGGCCTTTGCTCAAGCAATTTTCCAAGTTCAAATGGCATTAATTCTCCAAAATGGGAAATTACAAGTATTTATGTGTTACATCTCAAATCCATTGTCCACCGTTGGATCTAGGGGATGGGAATGGGTGGCCTGGATTGAGTGTGACACACACACAAAAATTATAATAAAAAAAAAAATAAGGGGGGGCGGCCTATTGACTACAATGGCAAGGGGGACATGTTTGGTAGCCACCTTGGACTTTGAAGTCCACTTGTCTCCCATGTGCCTTTTACCATTCAAACTTCTAGATGCCTCCATTTGACATGTTGACTGACCCCACATGGGGCCCATGAGCTGAGGTGGACCAATGGGAGGGGGTCTGTGGGCCCGTGGGACCCGGGAGTCCTATTTTACAAATAAACCCCTCTTACAATCAAAATTACATACCGAATAAAATGAAATAAACACACATCACACAAATAAAGTCTAACTAAATATGATAAATGCCGGGACTCAAGGGGGCGTCTCCAGGTTGTCTCCGAGCCAGATGGATGCTGAGGTGGCTCGAGTCGTGCTCCGTGTGCGGTACCGGTGGCTCGGCGTGTCGCGCCGCTCAACTGCTCGGGTGTCCGCACCACCACGGCCTGACTGTGACTATCCAATGCTGGTCTACTCCCAAGTCCTTAACAAGTCATATTCCAAGGCTGTCGCTGCCTGATACGCTGCCTCCATATTTGTCACGCGGGTCGCAATCCCAGGATGCCTAAGCTCTGGCCTCAGGCCCCTAACAAATGGTTGAGTCTTCAAACCTTCATTTGACATAATGTGAGGTGCATAATGACCCAACTCAATAACTGTGGATCGGTACTGCATCACTGTCATGTCCCCCTGGGTCAGCTTGAATTGATACATCTCCTTTGATCTGACATGAGCCGGGCTGAAAGCACAGTTGAAGACCACAATGAACTCCTGCCATGAAATCTACTGGAGGGGATGGAACTGGAACGCCGACTCCTACTCTGCTGTCCACCAAACCAAGACTGAACCCTGCAATTGATAACTAGCTAACATCACCTTCTCATCCTCTGCACACTCCATGGAACGGAACACCCTCTCC
The DNA here is from genome assembly GCA_022559845.1 of Amorphophallus konjac. Taxonomy (NCBI): domain Eukaryota; kingdom Viridiplantae; phylum Streptophyta; class Magnoliopsida; order Alismatales; family Araceae; genus Amorphophallus; species Amorphophallus konjac. Next base: position 158,824,805 of record CM040122.1, on the reverse strand, counting down.
AAGGCATATGTCCATGCCCTCGCTGCATCTGGATCTGGCTGCCCATCAAACTGAGGTGGGTGGAACTGCAAGAACTCCTTCAGCGCATGCCCATGACCTCCTTGAGATGACGAGCCCTCACTGGCTTCTCTACCATCCCGCCGAAGGTAAAACTGGTGCATGCCCTCAATAAACTCCTCTCGCCCCTGAACTGTAGATGCTGCTGTGGCAGGAGCCCCTGAACTATAGCTACTGCTGCGGCTCCTGCCGCAGCCGATGAGCTGCTCTGCTCCTTTCTGATCCTCAGATGACTGCCCTTGCTAGGAGCGGGTCCTCCTCCTCGGCGTCATACTCTTCTAGCACAGAAAAAGACAAAATAATGAGATTAATAAAACACATGGTGCCCTATGCCAGTTGCCAACTGTACTAAACACTATGGACTTTCTAGACCGCTACAACCATTTTAGGTTCCTATACACCTCCACAGCCAAGCTTTGATACCAACTATAACGACGCAAGATTCAGGTGTATACACGTCAAAATTGACATCACTTTGAGTACATCTCTTATCACATCATAATGCCCCAAATTGACTCTCAAATTGACTTATTTGAGTGATTTTCCTCAATTTTCTTGATTATTCAGCTTTCTCATATCTTTCCTCTATTTTCCCTATTTTTCTTGATTTTTTTAAAAAATTTCTCTAATTTTTCAGGGTCTTTTTGAATTAGAGTCAGACCTAGTGGGACGTCAATTCTTGAATTAACGTCAGCACCATAGACACCAATTCTTTTTGTCCAAAATTCATGAAAAATATTGAATTAACGTCTTTCCGATAAGGTGTCAATTTTTAAATTAGCGTCTGTCCCGGTGGACGCGTATTCATTTTCTCCATCAAATTGGCCTAACTTCGTATTAATAGTGAATTAATGCCTTTCTGGAAAGGCGCCAATTTCTAAATTGACGTCTGCCCAGGTAAACACGAATTCTTCTTCTTTGTCAATTGTGCCAATTCGTATAATTTTGAATCAACATTCTTCTACAAAGTTGCCAATTTCTAAATTGGCGTCCACTAAAGTAGATGTGAATTTCTTTTGAGCTTTTAAATTCTTACCAAAATCATATAAATTCTTAATTCGCCTCAATCCTGGTGGACGCAAATTTCTTTTCCAAATTTTGGTAATTTCTGACTTTCCTTAAACAATCATGAAATGGTGTCTGCCTCGCTGACGTTAATTTAAAGTCGGGTCCAGGTGGATTGACGTGGATTCCCTTTCCATATTTTGTGCTTTTAAATCCTACCAAAATTCGTATAAATTCGTAATTTGCGCGATCCGTGTGGACGTAAATTTCCTTCCAATTTTGGTAATTCGCAAACTTTCCATAATTCAATTCGAATTAGCATCTTCTTCGCTGATGCTAATTAATTGGCGACCACGGGGTCAAACGTCAATTCTTACAGAATTCTGAATTCAAAACTGACCCTTTCCTTCCTCATTTTGACCTCTTTTTTTACTTGGGAAAAGGTTCCTATGGCTTTCTAAGGTTGTGAGGACACATGTCATATGAATATCTCTCTCCAAATCCCATTAAAACATGATTTTCTAATTTTAAGGGAATTAAACCTTCGAATTTTCACTCTTTAAATAGGACCCCCCTCTCCCTTGTGTTTAAGGCTGAACTTTGATACCTTGGAGAAACTCTGCTAGAAGGAAGAGCTAAGAAGGGAGAAGGAGTCTCCCCTAAAGCTGAAAGCTACGTCCTTGGAGCGTCTCCCTCCCTTGAAGAACATTGAAGATTTTTGAAGCCCCTTCCTGGGAAAAAAATCAATCAGCCTTTCATCTCTTCTTTTATCTTTTCTTTCTTTTATGCATTAATTAGTTTGCATGCATCATATTCTCTTTTCCCTTTTATTTTTATTCTCATCTCAACCACGTTGAGAGTTTCCTATTATGCAACACTTGCACACCTCCCTCTTCATAACATCATTATATTTTCCTTACCCTTTGCATAGGATTTTTAAAGCTAAACACCAACAAGGAGTGTTCTTATTTCATGCTCTTCATTATTCATATTCATTAAGAATTTGATACTACATATTTTGAATTCTAATCCATATTTTCTTGTTGGTTGTTTGTTTATTTTGCAAGGGTAATCATAAAGAAGAGCTCTTTTCATCGATCGGCCGGCCGATTGGAAGAGAAGGTGTGAATCTCACATCTCCCCCACGCTTTTAAAGGTATTTATTCGCGATCACCTCCCTTTATTCATTGTTAAATTTCTTGCAGGCCCGCGAGTCTCTGGCGATCACATTCCTATCTTATCATCTATCATGCTCCCTTTTCCCCTTCTTTTACTCCACCCCTTTTCACACCACCACATTAATTCTATATAATTTTTATTCTTTGTGGATTTTTCCATAATCTACACCAGGTACCGGAAAGGAATCGGTACGGCCCAAATCCTGACTCGCCACCCACGAACCGAGAGGCTCGGAAGGTTATTTGGACGGTGTGAAGATGTACAAGAATCTAAAATAATTACAAAAACACAAAGTATAATATAATAATGCAGGAAATAAATAATTATACAGTCTAGAATATCCAAGTTCATAATAAGTATAGTCAACAGGAAGAAAAGTACAAGAATACGGGGCATACCCCGTCTCTAGCAAACTGGCAGCTAGACTGGACCATCAGCACCACGAGGAGCCTCTGAAATACTCCACGTAAGCCTCGCCTCACCTAAAAAGCAAAAGGGTGAGCCTTATCTCATTGGCTCATTAGGGGTCTTGCAAATCCCTACCTCACAACGAGAACACATCAGTACGATAAACAATAACCGAGACAGAAGGAGGCAGTGAATAACAATAAAAGAAATCTACACCAGTACCACAGTGCTAGCCTCGTAAACCACGTGTAATGTAGAACTAAGTACACTGAGCTGCCGAAATAGTAACCTCGTGGTGAAAGGAACCAGAGTTGCTACCTCACAGGAGACAAGAGTACTACCCATTAGAACCAAGGCTGGATGCGTTCATTGATGTCTTAGTCCGCGCCCTAGGTAGAAACTGAGACACACTAATCACGTAACCACATAACAAGGACTAGTTGGGGTCACACTCGTTAGCGCGGGTCTGACACCCTCAACCACGTGTGCACACACAAACTATCCACTCTAAGTTGGGTCCTCTAACTGGTTTCCCCCCCAGCCCGGACTTAGGCTGCAAAGACGAGGGGCCCTACGGTAACCAGTCTAAAAATCGTCTCACCATGACAACCTCTCCACCACTCCCAAGTGGGTCTACACACGCGTACGGAGAAAAGCTACGACTAGTGGGAAAGGTCACTAGAGGTGTGAAATCGCTAAAGAAGTAGAAACCACTGGAGTACCATCAGTCCGTACTAACCCAATTGTATATGTAGAACACACCATGAGGCGGCTCACGTCACGAAAACCAAGGATCTCTGACTGGATAGCTTATCTATCGACTATCAGTGCATAGAGCACGAGTTGGATCCATTGATCGCACAAAACCCCAAAAATCCGAAGAATGGCCAGTTGGGTTCTGGGAGGCCAACACACTGGCTGCCCATCTGCTAGCCCAGGCAGCCAGCCCCCTATCCGCCCAGTAGAGAAAGGCCTGGGCGGCCAGCCCAGTGGCCGCCCAGAGATAGGATAGGGTGGCCAGCAGACTGGCCACCCAGTCACTAGGCCAACTTGTCTGGGCGGCCACCCTAGTGGCTGCCCCTCACAGGGGCAAGGCGGTCAGTACTCTGGCCGCCTAGAGGCCCAGGTAGCCAGGGCTCTGACAGCCTAGAAGAGGAACTCCTGGGTGGCCAACCCAGTGGCCGCCCAGCCCTCTCATGCGGCCAGACATCTGGTCGCCCTACTGGGCAGAGGTGGCAGCCATCTTGGCCACCTCTGGAGCAGGGACCCTCCCAAAACTCATCCGAAAGGCCATCCCAAGCCCCTCTCGCCCCCATTGCGAGTGGGAACCCCCGAGAAACATGGGGAACTTGTCCCGGGCAAGGATGGCATCACAAAACCCGATCTAGACTAGAAATCCCGAAGAAACTAGATCGAATCATGCTCACGTCTCCAAACATGGTATTTTCCCCCAAAAACACAATGCACCCCACTCTCTCACCCAAACCACCACCAATCGGAAGGGAAATGCGAGAGGGGAGTTTGGGATCCATTCCCCTACCTCGATGAAGCTTTCAAACCTCGAATGGGGCCTCGATCCACGTCGGATCTCGCCGAATCTCGAACTCACGCACGAAATCACGATCCCGCACGCACACGCATGAACCACCTCCCCTCACGTTCCGCCCAGCCCGCCATCGTCATCGATCAGACTCCCCCACGCGCTCGCCGTCTGCAGCCGGAGAGGAGGGTGAGCAATCTCACGATCAGAAGTGGAAGGGAAGAAATGAGGAGAGAGAGGAGCGGGGTCACATTTAACGGGAAGAGAAAAACTTTTGGGATTTACTCAAAACTCAGAAAATTTGAAATTATAAATATGCCTTATCCTCTTGCATTTGGGGCTAAATGCTCGCATAAATATCTTGAAAAGTCACAATTTGAACGGAATTTGAATCCTGACATTTAAAAATTAATTTATCCACAAAAGGGGATTCGAAAGTCATAAAAAATAAGATCCGAAAACTCGGGGCGTTACAATAATCCTATTTTTTTTATTTTTTATTTATTCATGTCCAATAGCCTATTGAATAATGGGGGATGTTTCCATTGATTTGGAGTCAATTTTAGGGGTTATTATAAAAAATTTAAAAACAAAAATTTAAAAACATTTATTAAAATAATTAAATGTTCATTGATTTATGCCCATGCCAATAGCTTATTTAATGATGACATTTAAATTTACATTGATTTGGATCCAATTTAGAGGTTATTTTGTAACTCTAAAAATGAAAAAATTGAAAATAATCCTTAAGTGCAAGCTAAATGTTCATTGATTCAGGTTTAATAGTCTATTGAATGACCATGTTTCCACTCGGTCAACATTGATTTGGAGTCAATTTTAAGGGTTATTTTGTAAATTGTAAAAATAGAATAAAATTTAAAAACATTTTTAAAGATGCTAAGTAGTCATTGATGCATGTCGAATTGCCCATTGAATGATGGGAAGACTTGTTGGAACAAGTTCACCCTACATTGATCTGGAGTCAATTTTAGGGGTTATTGTGTAAAATGTGAAAATAGAAAAAATGTAAAATAATTATTAAAAAAGCTAAATTTTCATTAAATCATGTGTGTTTGTTTGGTTGTTGTGTGATGAGTAGCTTCTTGTTCATGATTTGGAAGAAGTTTTCCCTTATATTTTTGGGGTTTATGTGTAAATTCTAAAATTTATAAAAAAAATATAGATGTCTTTGTAAAAGTTATTAAATATTTATATATTGAATCATGTGTATTGGATTGTTGAATGATGGAAAACTTTTGATAAATGATTGGCTCCCATAGCGCATGAACAATAAGATTATTAAATCATGTTCTTTTATAAGATTCGTGTTCTTATGCCTAATGTTTTGTAATAGATGTCTCTTAAGAGCATAGCTCGGTCGTTGACATATGATGCCGACATGGCGTGATGTTGGAAAATAATAGACATGGGTGGCGATGCAACTATTGTCACCGGCAGTATATATAGAGGAGGAGGGTGTCTTTAGCTCGAAGAAGCATTTGGCACGAGGCATATATAGGAGCTGGATATAATGAAGCTGTTGGGTGTACGCATATGTCTAGAAAAGATAAACTTGCAATGGCTAAATATATGGAGGATATCAAAGTGGAGAATTACGGAAGGAGAACGAGAGGAAACAAAATGAGGAGATCATGTCTGACATTCATGATCAATGTTTACACACGAGCCTCAGGAGACATGGTCAGATAGTGATGATCGATGACGACTCTCAGTCTTCTCAGTTTAAATATGCATGCCACAGTGCATGAATCCATTCAATCAGGCATATTATGTGAGAGCAGGCGCGAGGTATGGCATCGCATGCGGAAGAAGGTTCGAGGCGTGAGCATGCAGAGGGTAGAGTGTCGAGGGGTGATACTTCATCGAGAGCTCCTCGTCAGTTGGGGGGAAATTACGAGTTACTTCACCGGTCGGTTGAGTATACAAAGAAAAAGGACAACAACGATAGACAAATATCAAAGATGTAGATCCATTGATTTTCTCTGGGGATCATGGCAAGCAAAAAAAAAAAAAGATAGATGATGCCTATCAAAACAAAAGGGATGAGGTACAAGCTAGGGAGGACTACCGTAAAATTTTGGCACCATGCAAGATTCACATTCGATGCAGTCGACAACCTTTACTACGAGACCACATTCCAAGAAGTACAAACAGCTTTGGTTATATGTATAGCCTCCTACTGCAGATGACTCGGTAGGTGTACGTATCTTGACGAGGACGTGTAGGAGATAAAGAGCTGTGTTCACTCCTTTGTCGAAGTGGAAAAAGTATGGACTAACTCTCATGTACGATGGTTAGTCAAACACCGTTAAAAGTAGTTTAATCAACTCCCTTATATATTATGTAGATAGATATTCTTTCTCAAGTCAATGAATGTTTCAAATCAAATCTATGGCCACCGATATATTTTGTAATTTATGGTTAAATAGTCACATAAATTGGCGAGGAATGTATTGTACAAGTGGCCACGGACAATGGTTTAACATACAAGAAGACTAGAGAGGAATTGATGAATATTATGAGACAACTTTTCTAGACTTCTTGTGCAGCTCATTGTGTGGACTCGATGCTTAAGGACATCGATCACTTTCGTTAAGTCAAGCAGGTGGTAAAAGTGGTTTAGAAGATCACGAGATATATATACAACCGTACACTTGTACTGAGTTGGATGAGACATTTGTCATGATGATTTTTTATTAATAAGGTGATTGTTGATGAGGCTAATTTCGTCGCAGTATACTATTTCCACCGTGCATTCTAATGTAAGCGGAAGTTTGCTTATAACAATGAGTTGGATGGAGGCCATGCGAATCATGATGGATAGGATGTCTTAGAGTTCCATAGATATTGCAGATGCATTGAATGAAGTAAAGAATTGATTATGATTTTTTTATAAGATCATAAATCTACTAGCTATTTATAAACACATATTTGTATGGGAAATATGGTGCTCGAGATGCAAATCTAGATTTGATGGTAAATCTATGTCATCGAAGCATATCATTCTCGGAGTCATCCGATTAGTTCATGCCTTAATATCTTCAAGTATCATCAAATGGCATACTCTTTCTGATCGGTGGGTTAATGGTCTGAAGCGTTGGGGCATTTCTATCCCTCCGTGTACAAAATCCCAAGACTGGTTAGGTGGTTCACACCTCCTCCGGGCAGGTTGAAATTCAATGTCGATGGAACTTATAAATCAAGCACAGGAGCGGCCGGTGGTGGTGGTATCGTGAGGAATTCGCATGGCAATCTATTATTTGCTTTCGCTGCTGCATGTTCTGAAATGCATTCAAGCTTGGAAGTTGAATGTCTAGTCTTGAGAGATGGGCTGCAGATGTGTTTCATGAGAGGCTTTACTTCTGTCACGGTGGAGACTGATTCTCTTGTACTGGCCGGGATTGCTAACAGGTCTTACTCTTACTCAAATTTACTCTGGATCGCCGTCCGACTTACTCTTCTTCAAGAGTCAAAACCCACGGTACACTAAACTTCTAAAACCAAGTATATAGTTAATGGCATATATGATTTTAAAATCTTGTAGAGATCATCACTTGCAATGACATGCCTCCTACACAAAAATTTAGCAAATTACGTGATAATTCTAAACATAACATGAGTTTCGACATATTCTAAACATATAGCACGAGTCAAAAGGGAATTTAAACAACGAAACAATACAGACATTATTAGACATATATGTGTGCGTATCACTCGTGCTCACATACTCAATTAATTATTAAATAATTTAAGCTTGTAAATGACCTACACATCATATCAAATCACATTCCTATGTCTCTTCACTTATTAAGGAGGCGCGCCAAACTCCCCCAAATCTTTCCGGGATCACCGATACATCCTAAGTACGCTATATGTAATTTTATCATTTAGATTATTTAAAATAATTAATTAAATTAAATTATATGTAATTTAATTTCATATATATGCCATGCATTCAAATCACAACGTAACGAGCCAAACAAATAAGTAGCCAAGTATCCAGACGGATGATGCCAACGCCTTGATCAACTAAATAGAATTGAGAGTCAATATATATATACCCCCACCATCCACCAAACTAATTAAGGCATAGCCTCCAGATTTTTAAAGTCTGTCGTCCTCCGATATGAAATTGACTACCCATAGCGAATGCTAATTACGAGTCGTCCAGGTATCATCATAAGATTTTACTGTCCATATACTTAATTTTATATCAATGTAAAAGTCATTAAAGAACAATTTGAGACTTAAACATATTTAAATATGCAAATAAAAATAAAAAATAGATGATTCATAGTCCACTAATATCAAAACCACTCTTACATGATTCACTATTTAAATTAAATATCTGGACGAAGATCTAAATCACATTATATTGATATATTATATATATATATATATATATATTTGAGAAGTCTAAAACTGACCAAAAATCGTATATGGTTATTGATAATTAGATAAACCAATTATAAATAGTCCAATCAAATCTACTAGTTAATATCCAAATTTCAAGATCCAACTATTTATAATTACTTTGGGGGCTGTATGTAATCAAGCCCTATCATATCATCATCTTAATTGAAATTTGACTAAAATATCTCCAAATAAATTACAATCTTCACATGCAAAAGTTTAGTTTCAAATTATCACAATAAAATCAAAAGCATGGGAATAACAAGTAGCATGATCTTAATTTGTCACGTGTCTATCTCTACGGCGAGATCTTTAAATAAACTTTATAAATTTCTTAGAGCTTCTAGGATGTTTTCTACTCTACTTTCTAAACTTCTCAAAGTGTTGGAGACAACCTCACTACTCCCAAGTATAATAAAATACACCTCCCTAATTAAATCATCTCAAAATAATAAAATTCTATAAATAAAACGATCAAAATCATTACCTTTCTTCTTCTTCTTCTTCTCTCACTTACGTCTCTCTCTCACTCTCGTACCGGTTGCGTTGGGTTCGAGGAAAGTGAAAGAGAAATGAGCAAGAAGCTCATTTAAAAACCACCCCCATTCAGCCGCCAAAAACTCTTCACCGTGCGCAGCAACCTGCCTTCTCGTGATGGCAAGGACAAAGTGGTAATTTCAACAAACTCTTCAATTCGATTTATTTTTATTATTTAATATTCTCACTTATTATATAATATAATTTGTTAAAATATCCAGCATAAGATTTGTAGATAATTTAAATACCTTTCAAATGGGTCAAGTTTCATTTCATTTAGACATTCTTACATAAATTTATATCATTTATAAGTGAATTTTTCATTTAATTTAATTAATAAAATTTAATGGGCTCAAAATAACTAGTTGGGTTGACCTATTAGGCCCTTCCCATGGAAACTCAATATATTTTTGGCTTTCTAAAATAAGATGCTACAACATTTGTCTTGATCCGCATTAAGTTAAGAAATAGATTGACAAATAAAAGATTAGACAAGTTAGTGTACGCTCACTACAACATGAGGTTAAGGATCATACATTCACATATAGATAGATCCAAAAAAAGGGGAGGTAGATTATGATCCCATAGATATTGCCTGTCTCAAAGATGATGAAACCATATGGTGTCATGGATTGTAAGAGTAACAACAGAATAGGTGAGTCTAAGCTAGTTGAAGAGACAAATGAGATCTCCAATGACCCAACACTTTCCTACTTTCAGTTATTCATGAACAAGTGGTAGGAAGAGATGACAACATTGTGAGAGAGGTTAGTCATGCTCCAGTTTATGTCCTTGATGAGAAAGTGAAATTAGATGATGACCTTATTGTCGGGGACATCACCTTACATGATTATAGGGGATATAAGCATGATGATGCAGCACATGAGAGAACGATGTAGCCTCCTCCCGCACATGAGTAGTCATCTTCCCCAGCTCGGAATGCATCTCCCCCAACTTTTGGCATGCATGCATCTCCCACGTCTAGGCATGCTTCATCACAACTTACGGACCCTAAGAGAGTAAGATAGTCATTTCAGGTGAATTCATTATTCATTTACATGTTAGATATCAATCACCTTTTATATTAATATATTTATTTATTGGACTTCATCTCATGCATCCAGAGGAAGGTAATCTATGATGGAAAAAGCTCCTCTAGAAGGGTAGAGTATTGTCTCGAACCAAAAGGTTTGGAAGACATTGTTCAGTTCTAAAAGAGACAAGAAACAATAAGATCTATTGGATTGCGCATATTTAGAGACACTAGATCCCAACGCAGAGGACTAGACTCCTTCTTAATTTGATCCATTATAGAGTAAGACTGGGGATTGATCTTCTTTCCTTAGTGGTGGTGGTAGTCATGGTTACGGGGACAATCTTGCTGGGGGTTGAGACAGAGGTGGTTGTGGAGGTGGAGGCATCTACTTCACCAATGAGTAGGACTTCACATATGCCACTTAAGATGATAGAGTTCACGGTGCTCTATAGTCTTTTAACAAGTGGGATAGAGAGCAAAAGCATGGATAGAAGAAGATGGTAACAGCAACTAGGGCATGTTGTCTAACTTTTAGAGAGTTTTATGTACCATGTACTATTACACATGCATCATTCTTTATGTTGTTGATCATAGCTATATAGAGGGATCCACATGCACCTCCACCCACAAGGATAGAGCTATACTTGATAAAGCACGAGGATAATGCACACATATCTTCATTTGACTTTGACTCAGATGTCTTAGATGATTCATTATTTTATGTTATTATTAATTCAATGGCAATGATCAATCTTTTGAAATCATAAAATTTTAATTTTTTATTGTTTAATCAAATAAGTGAAGTCTACATAAATTAAATCCACTATTTTAGAAGTTTAAACTTAAAGTCAAAAGACTATTTTTTTAAAAGTTGAGTATAATTGAGACGGATTGGTATGATATCATATTATACCATACATCTTGTCAACCCTATAGATCAACATAACGGTAATGTTGTAGGCGTAAAATCGGGCCAACTATGTAGCAACCCTGGTAAAAATAAAAGGAAATAAAAACCCCAATTGATCAAAATAAGATTAAAAGATTTAATGAATAAATGATAAGAGCTTAAAGAAGTAAATAATAAACCAAAATGTAAATAACGCCTTGATTCAAGGCGCTACTTCAAAAAGAAACACCCTTATACAAGGCGCGAATACCAGAAAGGACGACAACAGAAGATGTCGTCAATTCTTAAACGGTCAAAATAATAAAAAGGGCAAGTAAACGTGACGCCCTCCACATGGGCGCGTTTTACATGAGAAATGACTTTAACAAAGGCGTCAATTTAAACTAACGCCCTATGGCAAGGCGTTAATTCCGTTCCAGTTTCGTTCGAACCAGGAGACTATCCTGAGCAAGTTTCTGGATAACTACGTGGAAGGTTGAATAGGGTAAGAACTCTATTAGGGAAATATTACTTCCAATACGATACTAACTCCATTAGGATCGTAAAAACCCTATAAATAACCCTTCCTGTCGAGCCCTAATAAGCTGTTGATCGAAGGAAAACTCTGCTGCTGCATACGTAAAGAACAGATAATGTTCTTATTCCCTGCCTTCGGTCATAATCATGAAGAATATTGATATTCTTCATCATCGTCTTTGCTGCAGGAAGTCTGCCGTAAGTAGTAACTCTTCTGCCTAGTTGAAGGACGTGAGGTTCTTCATCGACGTCCTCTTCTTCCGTTCACTGTGAAAGAGGGAGGGAGCTGTTAATATCTACGTCTGAAGCCTAAGAACAACACCCTGTTCATCTATTATCACTCTAAGGGCTGCTGTTGCTTGGCTGTTGTTGGTGTTGCTATTGTTTAAAGTTCGTGAGTAGCTGTTCTCAGGACACTCTGTTTAGAACAGAGTACCGTTCTCCCTTCAAAAATTCTTCAGTACCATCAACCCCGATCATCAATCAGGTAGGTTTTCTCAAGAATTGTAGCCCAAACCAACATAGTAATTTATGATAAAGTCATCTGTCAATTCATGCATATAGATTCTATGTGTTTTCATAATTTTCTGGAAAATAGTGTAAGTAGCGACCCTCCTAAGGGCGCTAATTTTAAAGGAAGCGACCCAGACTAGGGCGCTAATTCTTGTTTTGACGCCCTGCCAGGAGTCGTCAACTTCACTTAATTATTAATTACCCATGTTTAAAATTCTATATCAAGTAAACCATGTATCTAATCTAATGCATGATCATACTTGTTGAATCATGCTATTTTTCTCTTCCTGACCATGCGATCCTCTTCCTGAAAATTTTATTATCTAGAAATTTAACCTGTTCATGAATCCTATTTCGGATGTTAAGGAATTAACGACCTGGGATAGGTCGTCTCTTACATAACTGACGCCCTGCACCAGGGCGTGACTTTAAAATTAACGCCCCTCTGTGAGGCGCGTTTTCATGAAAATTCCAGAAATTGGCAATTTTGCAAAATATTATAAATCTAATGGACGCCTGCTACTGTAGTTGTTAAATCATAAATAAACGTCCCTGTAGAAGGCGTTAATTTGATAAGTAATGACTTAGATTAAGTCGCTATTTTCCTGTGATACTATTTTACACTGTTACTGTTAACCGAGGGTTTCATATGTATATATATATATATATATATCGGCACTATATTCTAGGCCGTGAATATAGCCCCATGTTTCATGATGATTTATCGCATTACCCCTCAATTCTCAGTGACATACAAGCTCTCCATTGGGCATTCCGTTCCTTTGGACTAGCGAGTTAGTCATAGAAACCTCCATAAGACTCCTCGAGCCTTGGATTCCCTCAAGGCCGATTGAGCGGGTTGTACCATAAAAACCTATCACACTACTTTGCCATGTCACTCTATAGAAACATGGTATACCGTCCCTCATGTTATGCTATGTGTATGATATGAGAATTATCTTAATGAATGGGGAAAGCATGCCATTATTGTGATGTTCTTGTGGACCCCAATTCTATATCAAACATTATTATGATGTTCTTGTGGACCTCAATTCTATATTAAAAGAGTGACCATTTACTTGTGGGCACTTACTTGTCATGGTACCCAAGTTAGGGAACCAATTCCACCTAGTTTTATCGATACTCGTGATTACACCGGCATTATCGTCATCGTTGTCATGTTCAAATCCTTGAAATGCTATCTACCTCTAAGTTCATACAAGTTCTTTATCCTTGAAACTCCATATTGGCTATACACAAAGTGGATGTCAAAATACATGATTAATGCCTGCGCATATAGGGCCCGATCTGGTCCTGGGAGGAGCACCCAAAAGTACTAGTGCCCATGGGAGTTGTAATGATAACGGTATTGGCATTGTACCGAAGTGCATGACTAGCTTGATTGGACATTCCACAAAAATCTCGTACTTGACTCGACTTGACATGACATGACTTGCTTGACCCGAAAAAGGGTAATATGTATACTTGCTTGCTTGAAACGTGATAGCCAAGTTCTCGACATGACATGATGAAATTGCTTGCTTGAACATCCTGACATCTATTACTTGAAAGTTCATGAATAAGTTCACCTTGTTATCTGGTTGATATACTCTCTATCTTGTCGTTTTATGCGAGCATGCATAGCTATAGTGCATTCATGGAAAAATGTAATTACTTAATCCCCTTGCTAGTTCTTGAGATATAATTTCCTACTGAGCGTTCGCTCACTCAGTGTTTCCCTACTTTTCAGGTAATTCCAACGATGAGGGAACTCAGTCTGAAGGGGGAGATCAAGAGTGAAGAGAGTAGAGCTCTCCGTCTATCCAAGCATCTACCAGTCTTATCTTTCAAATTTCTTAAGTCAACCATTGTAATTTTTCTTTTATTGGGTCATAGCACTTTCATTAAGTGAATTGTAATAGAAGTACTTTGAGGTTGTGATTGAATAAAGGATTGGGTTATCTTTACTTTTGCGCATCTCTAATTTTTGGTGTCGAATACACTAATCCTCTGATTGACATGAATGATATAAACTCGTCACGCGTCTCCGGGTTTCTTCCGCGCGCGGGGCGTGACAATTTTTGTGCTATCAGAGCCTAGGGTATTCAATTTTCTAGGAAACCCAAGTCCAAGGATAAGTCTGAACCTCTAACCAGTGAGATTGGGTAGAACCAAGGGTTAAAGTCAACATAGAATTAAAAGCATTTTAACGCCATCATCATACTAATATAGCTATCGGAATTGTAGGACAATGGCTTCCGAACGTGCTCAATGGCGCAACATGCAACGCACTCTCCAAGGCATGACCCAGGCACTTCAACAAGTGGCACAAGGAGGTGCACATCGTGGAGCAGGAAATCTCCACCAAAGCTTCAAGAACATGAACCCTCCTAAGTTCATGGGATCCACTGATCCAGATGATGCCGAACACTGGATCCGAGAGACGGAACGTGTTTTTAGAGTCATGCAATGTTCGGACCAAGAGAAGGTCCTGCTAGCAACTTTTCAATTAGAAAGAGACGCCCGATGCTGGTGGGAGTCGGTAGAAGCCACATTAGATCAAGGACAAGTTACTTGGGATGAGTTTGTTGAACATTTCAACAATAAATATTTCTCAGATCGAGTTCAAGAGAAGAAAGCCGCTGAATTCGCCGCACTTAAGCAACGATCCTTGTCGGTAGCTGAATATGAAGCGCAGTTCTCTAGGCTGTCTCGGTACGCTAAACACTTAGTTAGTACTGAGAAGATGAAAGCTCGAAGATTCCTTAATGGGCTCAGGCCCCAATATATCACACAACTGGCACCGATGGACATACAAGTCTATTCGGAGATGGTTCGACGAGCCCAATTATTAGAAGATGCCACGGAACTATCTGATAGGATCCGTGGGAAAGACAAGAAGGAGAATGTTACTAGCTCCGGCACCTTCAAACCTAATTTCAAGAAGAGGCCAAGTAATGGAGGCATTCCCTCCCAGGAGCAAAAGTTCAAGAAGACCAAACCTTTCTCCATCACCACTGCACCTGTTAAGGTGGTATGTAAGCACTGTGATAAGGCCGGGCACAAGGCCGAAGAATGTTGGAGGAAACTTGGAGCGTGTCTCCGTTGTGGGAGCCATGATCATCGGATTCCCGACTGTCCCCTACTCAACGATCAAGCCGGTGACAGAAAGCGCCCGGTAACAAAGAATGCTCATCTCCACGCGATTAAGGAGACCGAAGAAGACGAAGGCAGACTAGTAGAAGGTACACTGAAAGTTTGTTCCAAGTCTGCACATGTCTTATTTGATACGGGTGCATCACATTCTTTTATTTCCAAGAAGTTTGCTGACCCACTGCCTATGGAACCGGAATGGATGAAAATATTTTTATCTACTCCTCTCGGAAACGAAACCGATATTACTCACCATTATCAAAACTGTGAAGTCTTAGTAAAAGGAAGAAATCTTCCTATCAATCTCATATGTTTAGACCTAAAGGAATACGATGTCATATTGGGAGCAGATTGGTTATCTAGGTATCAGACAACTGTGGATTGCCGTAACAGCAAAGTTACTTTCAAGGACTTTCCAGAACTAGTCTATTCTAGCCCTAAGAGTCGGAGCGAGTCACCTCTTATTTCGGCTCTTCGAGCTAGCAAGATAATAAGGAAAGGATGTGTATCTTTCCTTGCATTTGTCACCATTAAGGAGACTAAGGAGACTAAGCTAGAAGACATCCCAGTTGTGCAAGAATTTTCGGAGGTGTTTCTGGAGGACTTGCCTGGATTACCCCCACAAAGAGAAGTGGCCTTCACCATCG
This sequence comes from Amorphophallus konjac, assembly GCA_022559845.1. NCBI lineage: Eukaryota > Viridiplantae > Streptophyta > Magnoliopsida > Alismatales > Araceae > Amorphophallus > Amorphophallus konjac. The sequence continues at coordinate 158,808,870 of CM040122.1, read as the reverse complement.
ATTTAGTCCCTAGTGCTGGACCAGTTTCTAAGGCACCATATAGGATGTCCCCTGCCGAACTCAAGGAGCTGAAGGAGCAACTAATGGAGCTTCTCAAGAAGGGATTTATTAGACCAAGCACTTCCCCGTGGGGAGCACCTGTGCTATTTGTAAAGAAGAAATATGGATCCATGAGGTTATGCATCGACTATCGACAGTTGAATCATCTCACTATCAAGAACAAGTATCCACTGTCGAGAATCGATGAGTTATTTGATCAAATATCTGGATCCAAGTATTTTTCAAAGATTGATCTTAGGTCAGGTTATCACCAACTAAGGATCAAGGATGATGACATTCATAAGACCGCATTCAGAAGCAGGTATGGCCATTATGAGTTTATTGTTATGCCTTTCGGACTAACAAATGCCCCTACTGCCTTTATGCAGTTGATGAATAGTATATTCAGACCTTATCTAGATCAATTCGTGGTGGTTTTCATTGATGATATATTGATTTACTCCAAGACCAAGGGAGAGCATGAGGAACATTTAAGGATTGCATTACAGATATTGAGGAAAAATCAGCTATATGCAAAGCTCAGCAAATGTGAATTTTGGTTAAGAGAAGTAGCTTTCTTGGGGCATGTTATATCAAAAGACGGTTTATCCGTAGATTCATCAAAGGTTGAAGCCGTAAGGAATTGGGAAAGACCGACCAATGCTAGCGAGGTCCGTAGTTTCTTGGGTCTTGCGGGCTACTATCGGCGATTCATCAAGGATTTCTCCAAGATAGTCGTACCACTCCCTAGGCTAACTCGCAAGGAGATACGCTATGAATAGAGCGAGGATTGTGAACGAAGCTTCCAAGCTCTCAAGGATCACTTGACTACTGCCCCAGTCTTAGCTCTACCAATTGAAGGAGAAAAGTTCGAGGTATACACTGATGCATCTGGCATTGGCCTCGGATGTGTTTTAATGCAACAAGAGAAGGTTATAGCCTACTCTTCGCGCCAATTGAAGAAGCACGAGGAGAACTACCCAGTTCATGATTTAGAATTGGCTGCGGTAGTATTTACACTAAAGATATGGAGACATTATCTGTATGGAGTGCAGTTTCTTGTATACTCTGACCATAAAAGTCTTAAGTATCTCTTCTCTCAGAAGGAATTGAATATGAGGCAAAGACGTTGGCTAGAATATCTTAAGGACTTCGACTTTACTATACAATATCATCCTGGAAAGGGTAATCCTGTAGCTGATGCCCTTAGTCGAAAGCCAAGAGCATTATTAGCCAATTGTATGATTCAGGAGTGGAAGTTGCTAGAACAATTCACTAGACTTAATATAAGCATGGACAAGGACAGTAGGTGTGTCACCTTATCCCATATAAGCATACAGCCAGACTTGCTATCCGAAATACTAGGACTTCAAGATAGTGACCCGATATTAGTGGAAATCAAGGGCAAACTAGAAGGATAATCTGTGTTCCAACTAGCTTCAGATGGAAGGTTGTTATTCTAAAATAGAACTTGTATACCGGATTGTCCAGAATTAAAGAAGAAGATCTTAGATGAAGCTCACAGATCAAGGTACACAATTCATTCAGGATCTACTAAGATGTACCAAGATTTAAAAAGGACCTTCTGGTGGCCTAATATGAAGAGAGAAGTCGCGGACTTTGTGTCTCGCTGTCTCACCTGCCAACAAGTTAAGGCTGAACACCAGAAGCCTGCCGGAAAGCTACATCCTCTGGATATTCCCAAATGGAAGTGGGAGGATATTGGTATGGATTTCATCATGGGTCTAACTAAATCAAAAGGAGGATATGATGGAATATGGGTTATCATTGATCGATTGACCAAATCAGCACACTTCTTGCCAATCAAGAGTCGATGGTCAGTTGATGTTCTGGCTGCATTATACATAAAAGAGATAGTCAGATTACATGGTATTCCTGTCTCGATTGTGTCTGACAGAGATCCCCGTTTTACTTCGCATTTTTGGAAAGGACTACAATATTCGTTGGGATCGAGACTTAACTTTAGTACAGCTTTTCATCCTCAAACGGATGGTCAGACCGAGAGAACTAATCAGGTGGTTGAAGATATGCTCAGGGCTTGCATCATTGATTTTGGTGGAAGCTGGCATAACCACTTGCCTCTGGTTGAATTTGCATACAATAATAGCTACCAGGCAAGTATACAAATGGCACCTTTCGAAGCCTTATACGGAAGGAGTTGCCGATCACCCTTATGCTGGGACGAAGTTGGAGAGAAATAACTATTAGGTCCAGATATCGTAAGGGATACCACCGAGAAGATACAGTTGATTAAAGAAAGACTACAAGTAGCTCAGTCTAGACAAAAGGCTTATGCTGATACAAGAAGAAGAGATCTCGAATTCCCAGTCGGAGATCACGTCTTTCTCAAAATATCACCTGGACGTGGAATAAGGAGATTTGGTGTTAAAGGCAAGCTTACGCCAAGATTTATCGGACCTTTTGAGATACTAGAAAGGGTTGGCGAGGTTGCTTATCGCGTCGCTTTACCTCCTCAAATGTCCGAAGTTCATAATGTATTCCATATATCAATGTTGAAGAAATATGTGCATGATCCGTCACATATCATTGATCATGGAGACCTGGTGATTCAAAGGGATCTCACTTATGAACAAAAGCCCATGAAGATCCTTGATCGCGAGGTACGAACATTAAGGAATAAAGTTATTCCCATGCTAAAGGTGCAATAGTGTAAATGTTCAGAACACGAAGCCACATGGGAGACCAAGGAGTATATGAGGAAACGATTCCCGAACTTATTCTAAAAAGGTATATACTCTACACTCTTCACATATATATAAATATATGCGATTGAATTTGGGGACCAAATTCTTTTAAGTGGGGAAGGGTGTAGCAACCCTGGTAAAAATAAAAGGAAATAAAAACCCCAATTGATCAAAATAAGATTAAAAGATTTAATGAATAAATGATAAGAGCCTAAAGAAGTAAATAATAAACCAAAATGTAAATAACGCCTTGATTCAAGGCGCTACTTCAAAAAGAAACGCCCTTATACAAGGCGCGAATTCCAGAAAGGGCGACAACAAAAGATGTCGTCAATTCTTAAACGACCAAAATAATAAAAAAGGGCAAGTAAACGTGACGCCCTCCACATGGACGCGTTTTACATAAGAAATGACTTTAACAAAGGCGTCAATTTAAACTAACGCCCTATGGCAAGTCCGTTCGAGTTTCGTTTGAACCAGGAGACTATCCCGAGCAAGTTTCTGGATAACTACTTGGAAGGTTGAATAGGGTAAGAACTCTATTAGGGAAATATTACTTCCAATACGATACTAACTCCATTAGGATCGTAAAAACCCTATAAATAACCCTTCCTGTCGAGCCCTAATAAGCTGTTGATCGAAGGAAAACTCTGCTGCTGCATACGTAAAGAACAGGTAATGTTCTTCTTCCCTGCCTTCGGTCATAATCATGAAGAATATTGATATTCTTCATCATCGTCTTTGCTGCAGGAAGTCTGCCATAAGTAGTAACTCTTCTGCCTAGTTGAAGGACGTGAGGTTCTTCATCGACGTCCTCTTCTTCCGTTCACTATGAAAGAGGGAGGGAGCTGTTAATATCTACGTCTGAAGCCTAAGAACAACACCCTGTTCATCTATTATCACTCTAAGGGCTGCTGTTGCTTGGCTGTTGTTGGTGTTGCTATTGTTTAAAGTTCGTGAGTAGCTGTTCTCAGGACACTCTGTTTAGAACAGAGTATCGTTCTCCCTTCAAAAATTCTTCAGTACCATCAACCCCGATCATCAATCAGGTAGGTTTTCTCAAGAATTGTAGCCCAAACCAACATAGTAATTTATGATAAAGTCATCTGTCAATTCATGCATATAGATTCTATGTGTTTTCATAATTTTCTGGAAAATAGTGTAAGTAGCGACCCTCCTAAGGGCGCTAATTTTAAAGGAAGCGACCCAGACTAGGGCGCTAATTCTTGTTTTGACGCCCTGCCAGGAGTCGTCAACTTCACTTAATTATTAATTACCCATGTTTAAAATTCTATATCAAGTAAACCATGTATCTAATCTAATGCATGATCATACTTGTTGAATCATGCTATTTTTCTCTTCCTGACCATGTGATCCTCTTCCTGAAAATTTTATTATCTGGAAATTTATACTATTCATGAATCCTATTTCGGATGTTAAGGAATTAACGACCTGGGATAGGTCGTCTCTTACATAACTGACGCCCTGCACCAGGGCGTGACTTTAAAATTAACGCCCCTCTGTGAGGCGCGTTTTCATGAAAATTCCAGAAATTGGCAATTTTGTAAAATATTATAAATCTAATGGACGCCTGCTACTGTAGTCGTTAAATCATAAATAAACGCCCCTGTAGAAGGCGTTAATTTGATAAGTAATGACTTAGATTAAGTCGCTATTTTCCTGTGATACTATTTTACACTGTTACTGTTAACCGAGGGTTTCATATGTATATATATATATATATATATATATATATATCGGCACTATATTCCATGCCGTGAATATAGCCCCATGTTTCATGATGATTTATCGCATTATCCCTCAATTCTCAGTGACATACAAGCTCTCCATTGGGCATTCCGTTCCTTTAGACTAGCGAGTTAGTCATAGAGACCTCCATAAGACTCCTCGAGCCTTGGATTCCCTCAAGGCCGATTGAGCGGGTTGTACCATAAAAACCTATCACACTACTTTTCCATGTCACTCTATAGAAATATGGTATACCAGCCCTCATGTTATGCTATGTGTATGATATGAGAATTATCTTAATGAACGGGGAAAGCATGCCATTATTGTGATGTTCTTGTGGACCCCAATTCTATATCAAACATTATTATGATGTTCTTGTGGACCTCAATTCTATATTAAAAGAGTGACCATTTACTTGTGGGCACTTACTTGTCATGGTACCCAAGTTAGGGAACCAATTCCACCTAGTTTTATCGATACTCGTGATTACACCGGCATTATCGTCATCGTTGTCATGTTCAAATCCTTGAAATGCTATCTACCTCTAAGTTCATACAAGTTCTTTATCCTTGAAACTCCATATTGGCTATACACAAAGTGGATGTCAAAATACATGATTAATGCCTGTGCATATAGGGCCCGATCTGGTCCTGGGAGGAGCACCCAAAAGTACTAGTGCCCATGGGAGTTGTAATGATAACGGTATTGGCATTGTACCGAAGTGCATGACTAGCTTGATTGGACATTCTACAAAAATCTCGTACTTGACTCGACTTGACATGACATGACTTGCTTGACCCGAAAAAGGGTAATCTATATACTTGCTTGCTTGAAACGTGATAGCCAAGTTCTCGACATGACATGATGAAATTGCTTGCTTGAACATCCTGACATCTATTACTTGAAAGTTCATGAATAAGTTCACCTTGTTATCTGGTTGATATACTCTCTATCTTGTCATTTTATGCGAGCATGCATAGCTATAGTGCATTCATGGAAAAATATAATTACTTAAACCCCTTACTAGTTCTTGAGATATAATTTCCTACTGAGCGTTCCCTCACTCAGTGTTTCCCTACTTTTCAGGTAATTCCAACGATGAGGGAACTCAGTCTGAAGGGGGAGATCAAGAGTGAAGAGAGTAGAGCTCTCCGTCTATCCAAGCGTCTACCAGTCTTATCTTTCAAATTTCTTAAGTCAACCATTGTACTTTTTCTTTTATTGGGTCATAGCACTTTCATTAAGTGAATTGTAATAGAAGTACTTTGAGGTTGTGATTGAATAAAGGATTGGGTTATCTTTACTTTTACGCATCTCTAATTTTTGGTGTCGAATACACTAATCCTCTGATTGACATGAATGATATAAACTCGTCACGCGTCTCCGGGTTTCTTCCGCGCTCGGGGCTTGACAAACTATGTATGCATGAATATGAAAAGAATGACTGTGATCGCCACTAAGGAATAAATAACACATGTACAGTAAGGAAACCTACTGTAAATATGCTACTTACCTCTGAAAAGAAGGAGGACAGCCAGAAGCCTCTCTGACTAGAACACGGTCTCTATAGACGTCGCGATCAAAATAGAACGCGGTCTTTGGGACCATCGTGTTCAAGCAAAGGGTGCGAGAGATGAAGATTCAGCTCTTCCTCACTCTCCAGCCGGACAAAGATTGAGGGCCTCACATCTGCTTCTTGCCTGGACCTACAAAAAAAGGTAAACAAGAGAGAAAACCCATTAGAACTTTGAATTGTATAGTATATATCTCTTACAAAAATTAAACATGCAAAAAGTGAGGAAAATACCTAGAGGGTTAGGTTTTTTACCCTTGTTTAGGGAAATAAGGTGTGTGTAATGTGATGTAGAGAACGAGATAAAGAGAAAAGTGTGTGCTATGTTATGCTATAAATGTTGCAAAGAGATTAAGGAATAATAGGAAGAACAATAGAATAAGCTAGAAGTTAGAAGAAAGGAGGAGTTTGACACTTCCCTGGCCGATTGGAGACAAAGAAGTGACTATACAACTTGACATAGATTTGCTCCAACTTGAAAGATCCCTTTCTCTAAGCCTAGACCAAGGGTCTATTATAGGAGAAGAAAAACCCTAGCTTGGACTTGAAAGATAAGCACTAGAAATTGGAGTCCAAAATCAATTATTCCATGAAAAATCTATTAGATAAGATTTCTAGGGAATCTAGGAACCTATCTTGATCAAGATCAGCCCCCAAATCAATGCAAATATAAGGACTCTAGGGCGATCACTCTTGGAGGAGAGAAGTTCTAGCTGGAAGAGGACTCTTCTAAGAACGCGGTCGTTCGTACGACCGTGACTTTATTTGAACGTGGTCGTGCGATAGATCGCATTCAGGCTGAAATGTGAAATTTTGTGAAAATTATATTTTTAGGGTTTAATGGACTAGAAAATGAATTGAGTGGGCTCATAATGGATCAAGGAATGACTCAGAAGTGATGGCCAATTCAAGACATCATTAATGTGAATAAGAGAAAGGCTCAACTTGTAGGTCAAAAATGAGTGTCTATAGATGTCCCTCCTTGATATCCACTTTGCAAGGGAGCAAGTGGAGATATAGCGAAGGAGACATAAAGATAGAGCTAAAGCATAGGTGAAGTGGAGCGAATGAAAAGCAGATATCAAGGCAAAAGACACCCGTCACAACCAACATCCGATAGGAATTATGCGAAAATGATGAACTAATCACAAGGAATAGCTAGTGCGGATGACTCATGTCTGGAGGAAACTAACTAATTAAAAGATAAAGAGAAGATGATCAACCTCTTCATATCAAAGAGGCACCCTAGTCTTGATTGAATTGCAGATTTCACTCATTAGAGGAGTTATCAACAACTCGACGGAAAAGTGACGCCATTGTGCGAATCATAGCTAACAAACAGATTAGAAGGAGAAAAGGTGATTGAACTAAACTAAAGTAAATCGAGAGGAGGTTCTAGACAAGTTCATGCTGACCAACTAGATCGAGTAACTAGCGTAGAGAAAACATTCAAATTTGGAGTGAAATAGGATCTCTTATTCAAGACTTGAAGTGTGATTGAGCATTGCTAGGGAGAAATCTTTGAAGGATTATGAGTCACGAATGCTCAAAGATGACATGATGCATACTGGTAATCATAAAATTGAATGCAAGAAAGAGAAAATAGCAACATTCAAGGATAATATTCCTAGACCAAATAAATTAGGGTCAAGAATCTTCCAACAATCACGAAATGTGAGATAGAGTCCATCGTCCCCCAATCGATTCAACCTAATGGCCTATCTAACGATTAATTGCATATCCCTAGATCATCATCATTTTTTGGTAAAGGAGAACATCGATTGTTGACAGCCATTTTATGACCAATGAGTTGGGTCGTCTCCTTGTTTATCTTTATGATGCTCCGAGTTATACGCCATTTGTTGTGCCATCTTGGTCAACTTTAAGGCTTATTTCATGGGTCATTCTCCTTGATTGGGTCTCGCTTTTTATTTTGTTTTTCTGTGGGTTGAAGCTTAATAGGCCTTTCAGTGGTTTGGCCATGCCACTGTTTCTGGCGGTCTACAAAACAGCTATTTGATGACGTTTGGCGGTCTATCTATAAACCGTTTGCTGACGCCAGAGTCCAGAGCCAACGTCTTTTTCTTAGCCTTATCTGTTGTTATCCGTTGAGCTCTGGCGGTCTATCGTAGGGCCGTTAAAGACATTCTGGCGGTTTAACCCTAGACCGTTTTCCAGTTCCAGAGTGTTGTTCACGAGCTTTTCGCCCGTTGACCTTATCTTTGGGTGGACATTCGAGGGTGGCGGTCTATCCTTAGACCGTTTGTTCTAAGTGGCGGTTTATCGTAAGACCGTTTGTGCAGACCGAGAGTCATGCTAGAACTATTTTTTCTCTGCTATGCCGTGGCCGAATTAAAGTTTTGATTTGATGATTTCTCTTTCAATAGAGACTCCCAGAACCTCTGGTTTGTTTCTATGGACTCTTGGGAGTGTTATCTTCAAGAGTTTGCTAAAGCTCTGCCCTACTTTCTAGCTGGAATCTCTGCAACTCGTCTAGAGAGTTTGAGGGTCTATAAATAGAACCCTTGGCTTCATGGGTTATGGAGGAGAATTCTGGAGCTTACGTCGAGGTGCTGCCGCATTTTGGAGCGAGTACCGATCAAGGAGAAGTGCTATCTATGTCCATTAGCCTTCAATTCCAAGGAGTATTAAGTTCCAAAGGGTTTAATAGTGTTATTTTCTTCTTTAGTTTCTCCCCCACTTCATAGTATTCACAAGCATATTGCCCTCTTCTTTTTCCACGTTCTATCATCTTTGCATCATTTTTAAACATCTTCCCATCTTCTCTACGCCCCACAAGGGTTTAAAAAACCACCACCCCAGGTGTAATGCCCTGGATCCTTATTGGATTCTTATTAGGTCTTTCGGATTCTTTTCGGAGAGTTTCGGATCGTTTTTGTGGATCTTGAGTTGAGTTTTACGATCCACGTGGGTTTTTCTCTCCTACTAGTTACGGAACCCTGTGGTGAGTTTAGTTCTTAGTTCATCGACTCGTGGACGCTGCAGTTGCGATGTACTCTTCGAGACGATCGTTTCGACTATTTTTGCATATTTTTCTGAATTAGTCCATTTTCGAGCAAAAAATCAAATTTTTAGAAACTAGGAAAAATTCCTAATTTCTTTCTTTTTATTCCTTTTCTTTTTTTCTTTTCCTCATTCGCACGTGACCCTCCTCTCTCCCCCGTTTTCTCTCATTTCTCTCATCTCTTTCTCTCTCTCGTTCTCTCTCGTCTCTGGGCCGTTCGGCACGGGGCGCGCACCGTTGCGGAGCTGGCCGAGGCGAGGACGCGATGGAGTGATCGGGACGTGGGATAGAGCGACGGTTTGAGCATGGCATGGCGCGATCCCTCGGTGGATTCCGAGATCGGCGCGGTTCGTGTTTTGGCATTTTCGGCACGGATTAGTCGCTTCGGCGCACGATTTCTTCGGTGGAGGTAGGGAGATGGATCACCTACTCTTCCTACATATTTTCCTTGTAATTTCACGTTGTTCGGTGCGAGTTTGAGCGGGTTTCGCTCACTTTCGGTAAAATCATGCTTTTGTGAAGTTTGTAGGGTTCGTCGAAAAACGGCGACGGTTTTTAGATCGGTTGATATCAATGGACTCCCTGGAATGTCAGCGTTCTAGATCTGCTGATTTCGTGTCGTTTGGTTGTCATTTGGGGCCGGTACGAGTCCGGGAACTCCGATGACCCAAATAGGGTCGATTCGATAGAATCGCCCGTTTCTCACCGTTTCTTGGCCGATTCGACTCCCGTTGGAGTCTAAATGTTGTATATCATCGTTCTGCGACGTTATGCATGTTTCCCCTTCGATTGGGATCGAACAGGGCGTGGATTCGGGTTTTTAGGCTCAGTCCGGTTAGATTCCCGCCGTGACCGGTCGACTGCCACGGGCTGGCCGGTCGACCAACCGGTGTTCGTGCCAGCAGGCCGGTGAGCCTGTCTGTCCGGTCGATCGACCGCCCTGGGCCGGTCGACCGACCCTATTAGGTCGACCGCCCCTAGGGGTCAGGTTGACCGAAATGCAGTATTTTTCACCCTTTTGAGACCCAGTCGGTCCCGTTGAGACCCAATGACCGACCTATGGCCTCGTGACTGTCCCGAACACCCTGTGGGTTCCGTGTCCATATTTCTGGGGTGTCGGGAGATGCCGTGTTACCTCGATTAGCATGCCCGAAGGCATGCGTGTTTTGAGCTTTGTGTTACGCTCGATCGAGTCACCGTGAGTCGGTGTGAGTGCGGTGGGGTTCCCCCGCATGTGAGTGGCCTTCCTTGAGTTCCCGTCTTGAGGGAATGGTCTCGACAGCCTGTGGTCTACCTCGGTATTTGTGTTACCATGGTTTTAGACCTAGTTATGATTTAAGTCGGTTGGCCTTGGCGGCCCAACCTTCATGTGTTTCTTCGCTATAGCGTGCCTTCCTTAGGCCACTACGAGTCGTTTGTTTAGATTACTATCTTAGGGCGGTTAGTATGGCAGTTGTCTCTTGGACCGCCTAGTCCGTGTAGCGTGTCTGTCATCGACCGCTTGGTGGTTCATTGGGTAGGTCAGCTGGAGTTGACTGAGTCTAGTGGTTCATCCTTGACAGCTACAGTCGCCTCGTGGCTCCACCCCTGACAGCATGTGTCCTTGTCTCTGTGTGCATGGCAGTTTCCTCCTTGACTGCTTGGTTCCCCTAGCAGCTGAATGATGGATCGCTTATGCCCAGAGTGTCATTTCCCGTTGTTTTGATTTTCGTATATCTTGGCTTGACCTTATGGGTTGCCGTTCCCGTGGATATCTTTTGATGTCCTATGAGGGTAAGACCATGTTAGGAGGTAGCCAGGAGTTTTCTTGCTTGAAGTAGGATTTTCTTTCCTACTGTAGAATCATCATTGTCGGGGTTCCGGTCAACCCGGGGTGACCCAGTGGTTGACAAGTAACCTTGAGTGTCTCGGCAGTTCTGTCTAGTTCGAGACGTGGTTCTGGATGCCTCGAGGTATCATTTTAGCTCTGTTTGCGTGTCCAGGCATGCTGACGGTCTTGGTGTTCCCTTAGGTCTCCATGTGTCGTTTTCTACGGTTGTTTCTTATAGCTTAGGAATAGACCGATTGGCGGATTGTTCCGCTTTGTACGATGATCTTGACTCCGAGTTGTGAGACTCAAAGATCATTGTATTTTTAGGTCTAGTTGCCTTGTCTTGAGTCCGGTGGCAGTCTGGTATGCTACCTCGTGTCCCGTGCTTCGTAGTACGTACGACAATGCTTCTTTGCATGTCTGTACTCTGACACTCATGTTTTGGAGTCTGTGTCTTGTGAGCCTCCACTAGTCGTAGCCTTACGACACGTTACGGCGTGTCTGTAATGCCCCTTGTTTTTTGGATCATTTTATTTGGTCTCGGAGTGTATTTTGCGCTTTACACGTGTTTTTCCCTGATGCGCCTTCAGAACTCTGTGTAGGGCGAATCGTGGCATTCTCCGACTCTGGGATAGTACCAGCGCGTTGTGCGTACTCCAAGGATCGTGGAGGTAATTTTTCATATTTTTCTGAATTTTTGGAATTTTTGGGCTTTTCTATATATATTAACCCTTTCTCTCTCTCCCCATCTCTCATTTCTCTCTTCCCTCCCTCTCTCTTCTCTCACGCTCTCTTTCTCCCCTCTCTTCTCTAGTGGCTGACGGAGCGAGACGGGGGCGAGGTGGAGGCGGCGCGAGCGAGGACGCGGGCGAGGACGGGCGAGGATCGAGGCGGTGGAGGCGTGGCGAAGCTCGGGGCCGTGTTCGTGAGCCGACGAAGGTTTCGTGGCGATTTCTTCATGGATCAACGTCCACGGCGCGTTGTTTCTTCGGTGGAGGTAGGGAGATGGACCCCCAGCTCGTGAGCTTCCTTTCCCGCAAGTTTTGTAGGCCGCGGTGAGCCGAGCGGGCGTAATCGGGGATTTTTGGGAAAAATCCATGTTTTAGGGCTCGTGAGCCGATCTACCGTTTCATCACGTTTCTGGCCGATCCGAGGCCGTAGATGCATGCTAGGGGCTATGTGGGGGCTTCCCCCTTGTTTTCCCCCTCTCCCGTGGAGGTATGGGGGCGTGGTGAAATTTTTTGGGGTTTTTCCGCCGTCCTGCTCTCGGGACGGTGTGGCGGTCGTTCTAGCGACTGTCACAGGGTGTGACGCCCCTGGGGTGGTGCGTTACAGTCCGTGACGCCCCAAGAGGGGTGCATCACAGGGGTTTGTAGTGTCGGCAGGGTGTCGGTCGCTCTGGCGGTCTTACGATAAACCGCTAGAGGGTGTGACGCGCCTAGGTTCGACCGTTACATATGTTATCATGGTTTTTGACCGATCGGGGTCACGAGACTCTAACGCGCCAGGGGTGGACCGTCAGAACCTCATGACGCCCTTGCTTGGGTGCATCAGAGGTGGCGTATCCCTCCTTCTAATGCACCTGGATAGGTCCGTTAGGGGTTGTTACGCCCTGAGGGGTGTGCGTCACAACCTGTTTCACTCCGTTTTCTAACGCACCAGGCTTGGTCCGTTAGAGGCTGTGATGCCCGCCACAGCCAGCGTTGCTTTCTCGCCTAACGCTCCTGAGTTGGGCCGTTAGAGTGCTGTGGAGGCCTAGCTTTGGACCGTTACAACTGTGACGGCCCAAAGATGGACTGCCAGGCACTGTGTTGTGTCAAAGTGCTTCTTCGTGCTTGCCGCGATCGTTTCACATTGTGTAGATTCTTGGTCGACCCGGTTGGGACCTAGTGGTCGACCTGCGGTCTCATGAATGTCCCAGACACCCCAAGGGTTTCATGTCCGTGTTTTGAGGGTGTGGGGAGGACCGTGCTACCTCGTTTACTATGCCCATGGGTTAAGAGTCCGGGCGACTCCTCGTGTTCCGGGCTTTTATGTTACGCTTGATCGAGTCACCGTGTATCGGTGCGAGTGCGGCGAGGGTTCCCCGCACATCGTGAGTTTCTTCAGGAAGTGGTTTCTGAGTGGGCCATGAGTAAGGCCTTGGATTACGAGTCCAGTTGCCCAGCCTGGGGCTGGGGGGGTTCCCGCTTTTTCCTGAGAGTGGGATTTGGTTTGGCGGCCTGTGAGCTACCTTAGGAACCATGCTTCTGCATTTCTACGTGGCTGGGTGCGTGGCCCGTGAACTGTGAGTCTCGTTTCTTCTCCAACCGTGGTCACCGTGCAACGGTGCTGGTGCGTGGGACGGTCCCCGTACTTCGTGGGGTTCGGACGTTGTTTTCCGTTGACTTGAGAGTCTACTCCTTCAGTGGCCCTCCACTAGTCGTAGCCTGCTTACACGTTTAGAGGTCCCACCAGGGAGTGGTGGAGAGGCTACCGTGAGGACGGTTTTTAGACTGGTTTCCGTCGGGCCCCACGTCTACCAGCTAGAGTCTGACTGAGGGGAAAACTGGTCAGAGGGCTAGACCAGGGACGCACGGTCTGTGTGTGCACACGTGGTTGGGGGCGGTTGGACCTGCGCTGACGAGCGCGACCCCAGCTAGTCACTTGTTTGTGGTTACTTGTACGGTGTCCTTGCCTCCACCGGGGGCTATCGTGCCAGGCGGACACCTGCGGTGCGCTGTAAGACATCAGGGGATGCTACCGACTGTGCTTCTAGTGGGAGGTACTCCTGTCGAGTCGGGAGTGACAGACTATCAGTCTCTATGACTTCGACCTTCAGGTTTTTGGTCATGTTGACCGTTGAGTCCAGGTTTTTTCACCGTGACGCGTGTGTCAGTTTTCGTGCTGTGAGACTGGTGCTAGTAGCTTTACCGAGGTTGCATCTTGTTGGTTCGGTGTCCGCGATCGGGTGGTCGGGGTTGCACCTTGGACAGCATGTCCATGTTGGCCGTGTCCTGGGAGACAGGCCTCTATGGCATGGTTGTCGTGGGTTTTGACTTCGGTAAGTGGTACTAGTATGGTTCGGTAGCCCCCGACCGTGAGATCGGGGTGTGTTTCCTGGTACAGTAGGAGTAGCTGTAGTGCCGAGTTCTGACCAGCCACCGGTTCGCTATTCCTGCTGTCGTTGTAGCTTTCCTTTCCGCTACCGCCGTTGTTTCCGGTTGGGGTTCCGCGGGATCCCTGCTGAGTCTCTGTTTTGGAGACTCATCCCTACTTTTCAGGTGTGGTGGTTCTTCCTCGAGGTTCGAGGGTGCTGTTCGGAGGTTCTCAGTTGCCAAGTCGCTGGGCCAAGTGTTCAATCGACATGTGGTACATTTTACTACTTTAGACTGTACTTTCGGTTGGACTGGACTCTGTTATAGTTGTAGTTGTTTATTTATTTCTGTTACTTGTTGAATTATCTTGCTTTATTTTCTATTTCTTTGTGCCTCCACACTCCTTTTATCCCTTCGAGCCCTCCCGACTCGTGGGCGGCGGGTCAGAATTCGAATGGTATCGGACCCTCCCGGTATCCGGATCTTGGGTCGTTACAGATAGTATCAGAGCAGTGGTTGTGGACGTACATGGGATTCGAAATATTGTAGTGATCAGAGTCCATAAGGTCCAGTACAGTCGACAGCTGGCTTAGGGTTTTGTGTTCGCTTTCCGCCTAGTTTCTCGCTTGAGAGCTTGAGTGCGCTGTGCGGCTCTGTGAAGGTGGTTGCTGTCTGTGAATTTTGTGCCAGCACGGGGTCTAAGGATCGAGGTCGAGAGCCTTCTCCCTCATCTGTGGTGGCCTTGGTTGTGCTGCGTTGAGCAGAGGTTGCTGGCAGGCGTAAGCTCGCGGTGCTACGTTCGAGGTGTTCTCCGCAACGTCAGGTGGCTGGCGAGGATTGTTCATGGTTAAGTGGCCGTGAGCGTGCTCTGAGGGAGCTGCTGTCGATTTTGGCCACTCCAGCTTGAGGTTTGTCCAGCCCCTGAGGTGTTCAAGTCGTAGTTTAAGGTGGCAGAGCGGGTGTTCTGATCGAGAGGTGCGCTCAGGTGAGCGCAGGATCTTCTCGGTAAGCTGCTATTTTGTTGAGCATGATGTTCTTGTCGTGCCCTGTGGCGTCAGAAATGACGTGTCGGTCCTAGTTATTCTTGCGGATTTCGAGGCAGGATTGGGCTGTGGTGTCCCAGTAAGTTCTTGCTCCCGCGCTCTTGTGTGGGAATGGGTGCTGTTCGCCTTGGATTTGAGTTGAGATATGAAGGTTTCGTGACGAGTTCGGGACTCGGGGATGAGCGTCGGCGGTTGTCGATTGTGGCTCGTGTTGCGGCTCTTGGAGTGGCGCGTTGCAGTTCGAGGAATTGCAGCGGTGGTGCATCGAGAGATGCTATGATTATGATCCGACGTGACACTTGCTGAGTGTGTCGGAGGCACTGACCCAATGGAAGCGATGGTTTTCCTTGGTGCTGGTTGGTGTTGTTTCCAGCGTGCGCGAGATTTAAGGTAAGGTTGAGCACAGAGTTTTCGTTGGTTGGAAGTGCGTTTGGTTTCTCCTTTGGCTGGAGAGTATTTTGTTTGGCTAGGATTGCCGTCTTGCATCATGTGTCCGGATTGGTTGGCCTTGTGTGCCATGAATTACATGCGAGACGTGCTCCTTCTCTTGGCCAGGTGGTTGCCTGTGAGAAGTTGTGCCCATTCCCTTGTCGTGTGGAGGTGTGTTGGCACTTTTCCGGAAGGATGAGTGCCGGTTGGGCGGTGTTCCCAAGAATTTGTGGTTGTGCGTGAGGATCAGAGTTCGTAGCGGAAGCATGGTGGGCTCATAACCCACTGGTTTAGGATCGTAGCATTGGTTGCTACGGGCGGATTCCTGAGTTTGTGTTGGGCATTGGAGGATTGGTCCCTCTGTGTGAGACGTGTTGTTGTCGTGCCGTTGCTCGAGGTATCGTGATTCTTGACACTGGCAGGATGTAGTGTTGGGGAATGTGCTAGCTAGTACGCCGCATGAGTACCATGTTCATGTGATGGAAGCCGTGTCAGGTGTCGGTATTAGACCCGGATGGGGTTGTTGAGGATGTCACCTGACGGAGGTCGAGGACGTGTTGGTCAGAGTCGGTGGCTTGGTGCCCGACTTGTATTGGAGGTTGTGTCCTTGGTTGAGATCATGTTTTGAGGAAGTGATCTCTGAGAGATTTTGGGTTCCGGTTGGTAGCTGCGAGTGACTGGTAATGCTAGTCTCGTAGTCGACCACGGTAAGATGTGTATTGCTTGGGGACCCGTGTGCATTGGCCGTAGCGTTGGCGACCGGGTTGCTGTGAGATTGGATGGCACTTTTCTCCTCTAGAGACGTGTGCCATGAATCGTTCCGGTGGTGTCCCGTGGCTCTGTGGTAAGGGCGGAATCGGGATTGGCAGGTGTCCGTTTGGATTAATTGAGTCAAGGGATGTGATGAGACAAGACGGAAGAGTGACGCCTGTGGGCGGAGGCCTTTTAGTGAGATTAGCGTCGGATTGGTGGTCCTTGATGGGACGTTGGTGTCACAATGGTTATCCCTGGTTTGGTGACCAGCATGGGATGGTTCCCCTGTAAGTCTGAGGCGAGTGAAGTGATGACCAAAGACGCCAAGATCTTATCAATTGGTTTCATCGTGCTCCCCGAGAGGGTCAAGTTGGCGTGATGATTGAGTTCGGATGCGGAGTCGAGAGGAGTGCAGCTTGAGATGTGGTAATTGTCTGTGTGTGAGTCAGCGGATGGCCTGCTGTGAGTTGGATCGTGCCCGTTGAGCCGATGGAGGTTTCCCGTTGATGAGCAGTTGGCGACCGGCGTGTGGTCTTTCACAGACAGAAGATGCTGGTTGTCGGGACTCGAGCGTGGCGAGAGCAGTGTGCCAGCGAGGCCTTGGGTGGCTGATTTTAAGGTGTGCCTTTCCGAATGGGATCTGGACTTTGTCGAAGTTTATCTTCTGACAGAGTTGGTGATGGAGGCATCACCCACGACTCCCTCTGGCTTGGGTCGTCAACACACTCCGGAGTCGTTTGAGCTCGGGCTTCACTCTATGTGGCCCCAATTATCCTTTTTGAGCTTTCCATTTGAGTCATTTGATGTATTTTCTCTTTTATTGGAGTCATGTACCTAGGTCTTTGATTTATTTTCCTAAGTTTGAGAGTCATTAGGTTGATTAGAATAGCTGTTGGGCCCAATTCGTTGGGCTAGGCCCAGGGGTGCACCCTACCCCCCTTGGTTATTTGTCTTTGTGTCAAGAGTTAGGGACTTTTTGTAAAATGTGGGTAGCCTATATATAGGACCCCATTCCCCCCCATTTGAAGTTAATGAAAATTTGCCATTTGAAAGTTCAAATTCCATATTTCTTGTGGAGTGATTCCATTAGTGGGTGAGAATCCCTAGGGAGAGAATCCCACTCCACCCCTCCCCTCTCTCTCTTGGCCGCCCCCCTCTCTCTCTCCTCCACCTCACCCTCCACATCAGCCCTAACCTGCCACCAAATCTGCCATCTCAACCCCTTATCCCCTTCCCTAGGTGCATTTAATACCCCTCCACCAAATCCCCACCAAATCTTGCCTCTCCCTAGGAGATCCTTGGCCATTCCAACACAATATCCTTCTCCCCAACACAATCTCCTCCCTTCCCCACACAATCTCCCATCCCCAAAGATATTTTTGAATCTTCCCTTCATCCCTCCTCAAGACCTAGGGCACACCAAATCCCCCCCTCTAGATCTAGTCGCCCCCTCCAATCACCCTCCACCCCTTAGCTCCTCTTCCTCTACCACCCCCTCCACACCTTGGCAGAACCAGCACCATGCCCCCCTACGCCCCTCCCCTCTTCCTCCTCCTCCAAAACAGCTCTAGCCCTCCCCTTGACTCCCCACATCCTGTGCTACCCTTCCATCAACCCCTCCACCCATTGACACCGTCTCCACCCCGGCCTTGTAGCATCTCCCAGCTAGCCAGTTCGTAGCTCAAGATCTGCATAGGACCAGCAGCTTCCAGAGGTGACCCCGACTTCATCCTGGCATCCCTGATAGCCCAAAAGGTATAGTTGGAAGCGTCTCTCCGACCTCTTCGCAACGGCGGTGGTCCCATCCCTTTCTGAGCTCGTGGTCGCCCAGGGGAGCCGTTCTTCTCTGACTGCACAAGACAAATCCAATCAGCAACCTAAGTCCACTTCTAGAAGTTCTCACCGCCACATCCCTCTGCTTCTTGAAGCACCACTTGGCCGAGAGCTTCTACAACAAGTCACCTTTTATCGCCAAGAAGCGGCACCTCGTTTGACTTCCGGAGCGGCAGTTTCTCAATTTTCTTCCTCAGGTGTGCTGTTCTATCCACTCCTTGACTGAACAGACACCTTATCACTGTTTGGGCTGCTCAGGTCTACTCCGACATCTTATGGCATTCCCGCGGTCACGTTTCGAAGAAGACTCGACAAAGGTTCCAACGACTCTAGCCACGATTGATTCAGAGTTCGAGAGTGCTTGTGGCGGCCTCTTCTTCCTGCTGCTGAGGTACTTTTGCTGTGAGAGCCAGAACTGAGGGGCCTTGTTTGCAGTCTGACCCCTACCAGCACCAACGACCAGAGAAATCAACAAAATTCAGGCGTAATCCTGATCCAGCTACGATGATTTTCCAACTGGTCTCATCATCGGAAAATTTCGGGAGTGACCGCAGCGGCGACAACTCCGGCTGTCAGTCCCCTGTGCCAGAGAGCGGGCAGAACCGACGTCGTCCACCCGTTTGAATCTCATTTAGGCTGTCCCCTTTCCCACCTGGCCGACTTACCGCCCCTCCCTATGGGAGGTAGTGTTTTATTGTAATCTTGACTTCCCTACCCCAAGCTCAACCCCCTTGCATAGAGCGTAGTGATGTAAAACTTTGAGCAGGTCGAAGCTACACCGGCGCGGCGTGTGGGGAACCCACGCTTCCCCGCTCGCCCTCGTCTTCGAACGGGACCGATTTCTTCAAGCCGGCCGAGTAAGTTCTCTACCCTTGCTCTCTTTTGTTGGCTTGCTCATTCAATATTAGTTCATAAACTCTGCTGGTCCGTGTGAGTGAGCGCCCGGTCCTTAAGCTTCATCGCTACGAGTGACTGCCGTGGGAGAGAGTGTGACCCGAGCCCATTGGCACCTTGTCGGTCCCTTTGAATTGGGCCTCAACCCTTGGGAAGTCCCTTAACTCTGCTGGCCCTCTACCAGCAAGGGTTCAGCCCCACACAACCTCGACTCGGCATCACCGAGTTACCCCCGGGCTTGGGGTGAGTGTCGGGTGAGTAGGTCGCCGATATCGGCCCGTTCGACTTGCGATTTGTGCTTGCTTGTTAGGTCCAAGAATGTGTCACATCAGTTGGTATCAGAGCAAGTTTAGACTTGTCTCTATCAAGTCTAAGTCCTAGGATCATTGCATTGTGTTGTCCATCAAGTCATTCCCCTCCCGTGCATGTCCACCCATAGTGGAGCCGTATACCGACCCGATCCATCTTCTTCTTCGGTTCCCCTCATGGATCCCAATCCCCAACTCAATCAGGATGCCCATATGGAGGAACCCCAAGGTCAAATGGACCGGATGGATGCTACTCTTGCCACCATTCTTGCCCGACTAGAGTCCCTTTCCACTCGGCTAGAAGAGCATGAGTTCCACCCAAGGAACAATAGACCTAGAGCCCACCCTCCACATGTTGAAATTGATAGGGGGGACTTGAATGTTGATCCCTACCATGACTATGAGAGGTCCCGCCACCACCACTATAACGAAAGGCACCCACGGGACGACCCGGATGACCCTCTCTTAAGAATGATCAAGGTAGAAGCCCCAAACTTTGACAGTTCCCTTGAACCAAGTGCCTACATAGAATGAGAGACCATCATTGATCAATATTTTGAATGGTACCCTATGTATGACCCTAGGAGAGTGAGGTTAGCCAAGATGCACCTCACCAAATTAGCCAAGACTTATTGGCTAAACCAAGAGGGGTTAAGAAGGGTTAGGCGGGAAGAGCCTATTGACACTTGGGAGGGTATGAAGACCCAACTTAGAAACAAGTACCTTCCCCTATCCTACCACCAAATGCTCTTAGATGAGTGGCAAAGCCTCACCCAAGAAGGGAAGACCGTGGTCGAATACATTAAGAAATTTGACTCCTATCTTTTGAAGTGTGGAGCTTATGAGGACCCGGAAGTCACCTTGTCCCGATTTAGGAATGGGCTCCAAAATCACATCAAGAGAAAACTTTTCATGAGAGATGTCGATAACCTTGAACAAGCCTACCAAGTAGCTCGGAATGTTGAATGATTTTCAAGGATTCCTAGGTTTGCTTCCCCACGGCCGACCGATCCCAAAAGCATGGGACCCTGACCCACCTCGGCCACTCCCATGAAGGCCCCTAGCCCGAGTGGGAGTGCTCCATTGAGGCCTTACAACCCACCTCCCTTCACCACTCCAACCAAGGCCGCCCCTATCCATCCCCCTCCACGGAGGGAAGAGGCTTCCAAGGGCCCAAATGTAGGAGGGACCACCCCGGGTAGTGGGCGCCAACAATGCTATAGATGTCAAGGGTATGGGCACTTCGCGTGGCAATGCCCATCAAAAGGGTTGTCTACTTTGATAGTGGGGGAAGAAGCTCCCCCACCCCAAGGGGATCTTGGGAGCACGATTGAGGAACATGAAGCCTCACTAGATTGGGAGGAAGAGTACGAGGCCCAATACCATGAGACGGGTCTAGATCACACCATGACATCCACCGACTCCCATCTAGGAGTGATTAGATGCACCCTCACTAAACCTCAAGAGGAGGACTCGCGTCGAACGTCAATCTTCCACACCTTTGTCAAGATAGGGGGTCATGTGAGAAAAGTGATCTTAGATAGTGGGAGTTGTGTCAATGTCGTATCCCCCGACACCGTCAAGCTCCTTGGGCTTACTACCACTCCCCACCCAAGTCCATACCGGGTTTCATGTATCAATAATAACTCAATCCCGGTCAACACCCGCTGTCTTGTGCCTCTCACCTTCTCCTCCTACCATGGTCAAATATGGTGTGATGTCATCCCCATGGAAGTAGGTATCATCCTACTAGGGAGACCTTGGCTTTATGACATAGATGCCACCATCTTGGGTAGGACCAACACATGCACCTTTGAGCATGAGGGAAAGACTATCTGTATTAACCCCTCCCCACCACGTCCCATGCCTAAGAGGGACACTCTCCCTCAAGGACATCACCCCACCACACCACAAGTCTCGGGGAACTCCACCCCTCCAACCCAATCCCTTACCTAAAATCCCAAACAAGGTGTGATCTCGGGGTTGACCAAGGGTCTTCACCTCATCACCAAGAAAGATCTTGAGGAGGAAATAGCTCAAGGGGCGCCTTTATGTGCGGTGGTCATTTGTCTAGGGGAACGCACTCCCTCCAACCCCGATCCCATAGAAATCCGGCATCTCCTAGAAGAATTCCATGATGTGTTCCCGGAAGAACTCCCGGACCAACTCCCTCCCATGCATGATGTGCAACACACAATTGATTTAGTTCCGGGAGCCACCCTTCCCAACCTTCCTCATTACCGCCTCAACCCCACGGAACATGCCGAACTTCGGAGGCAAATAGAGGAACTCATTAGGAAGGGCTTCATCCGCATTAGCAAAAGCCCATGTGCCATACCGGCCCTTCTCACTCCCAAGAAGGATGGATCATGGCGGATGTGTGTGGATAGTCGGGCCATTAATAAGATCACCGTCAAGTATAGGTTCCCCATCCCTAGGCTTGATGACATGCTTGACATGCTAGCGGGAGCCACTATCTTCTCCAAGATTGATCTTAAGAGTGGCTACCACCAAGTTAGAATTAGTCCCAGAGATGAGTGGAAAACGGCCTTCAAGACCAAGGATGGCTTGTATGAATGGTTGGCCATGCCTTTTGGGCTCTCAAATGCCCCATGTACTTTCATGCATCTCATGACGGAGGTCCTTAGGCCTTTCATTGGGGTCTTTCTAGTGGTCTACTTTGATGACATCCTCATATATAGTCAATCCCAAGAGGCCCACCTTGATCACCTTAGACAAGTTTGCACCGTCCTACGACATGAGAGCCTATTTGCCAACCGAGGCAAGTGTCACTTCTTGACCACATCCATCACTTTCCTAAGATTTGTGATATCCACCAAAGGTGTCTCCATGGACCCCGAGAAGGTCCAAGCTATTCTAGATTGGCTGAAACCCCACACCCTTCATGAGGTCTGAAGTTTCCATGGGTTGGCCACATTCTATAGGAGGTTTATTCGGGGATTTAGCACCATCACCACCCCTATCACGGATTGCCTCAAAAAGGGGACTTTGGTATGGACCAAACCATCCTCCAAAGCCTTCCAAGAACTTAAGGAGAAGATGACCCAAGCCCCGATCCTATGCCTACCCGATTTCTCTAAAGTCTTTGAAGTCACATGTGATGCATCCGAGATAGGAATAGGAGGGATCCTTAGTCAAGAAGGTCACCCAGTGGCCTTCTTCAGTGAGAAGCTATGTGATACTAGGACATGGTACTCTTTTTTTTTTCAACACCGGCCAATCATAATCAAATATGGTCGAATGCACATTCCCCCAAGGGGGGAACATGTTCTCACTCCTCCAGACCGATCTTGTGACCAAAGAATTTTATTGATTATATGAAAGAATACATCTTCTCCGGGGCATACCCATGTCCATATCTACAGCCAAAAACTATAAAGTCAATAGGCTAATTACAATTGCGTATAGTGGGCAATCCGCCCTTATCCAGTCTAAATGCTCCCCTTGCCAATCGAGGGAGATCCCGCACACTGGTAAAAATGCTATTAATGTGAGTAGAACATGCATAAGAGGCCAGGGCATCCGCAACTTGATTGCCTTCCCTGTATGTATGCTGCACCAAACATCCACATTTGGATATTAAGTCAAGGATATTCTTCCACCAAGGTAAAATTAGCCAGCTAGGTGCCACTTTCCTTCGGATAACAGCTACTAAAAGAGCATAATCAGAGAAAACAGCTCCCACCTGGAGGCCTCCATTAACTACTAAAGACAACCCATCATGGAGAGCCCTAGCTTCAGCTAAAAAGCTGCTTCCTTCCCCATAGTTAAAAGCAAAACAAATTATCATATTACCATAATGATCTCTAATACAACCACCACCCCCACATCTCCCCGGATTTCCTTTAGATGCCCCATCCACATGCAAAGTAAACTGTGAGGGAGCTAAACTGCATAAAACTGCAATAGACTGCTTTGTATGAACTTTAGGGAATAGTCGGAAATGCGCCAAGATGTTCATCTGTTCAGCTGAGATCATGGATGAAAAAGACAGTTTATCCAAGGC
The DNA here is from genome assembly GCA_022559845.1 of Amorphophallus konjac. Classification (NCBI taxonomy): domain Eukaryota; kingdom Viridiplantae; phylum Streptophyta; class Magnoliopsida; order Alismatales; family Araceae; genus Amorphophallus; species Amorphophallus konjac. The sequence continues at coordinate 158,785,584 of CM040122.1, read as the reverse complement.
ATAAGAGATTGTAGCAATCACATTCCTTTTAATGCTGTCTCCACAAGGTGCAACACCTTCAAATTTTAAAGCACATCTGACCCTCCAGATCTCCCAAAGAATCATGATGCAAGATGGACCACGGACTCGAGTCGAATTATGAAGGCGATCCTCGGACTCTAGACGAGCTCGCGATTGTCCCTTAGCGAGGGAAGCGTCGGACGTGCGTAGTTGAGAAACCGGCAGTGAGCTAGGGTGGTCGGCTCTCTCTTGTGCCCGGATCGGGTCACGGGGCGATCACGCTCTCTCTCGCAGCAGCGGTGATATCATAATATATAGCGAGCTACGATCCTAGCATGATGTCTAGCAACGGCATAAACAAGTATATATGAATAAAGCAAATGCCAAGTGTAGGAGCGAACACGATACCTCCACGCTCTCGGCGTGGGGAAGACGGACCCGGTTGAACTCATACTCCCGGGATAAGTAATACACAAATATGACAGCCAAGAACTACTATCCACTCCACGCAGGGAGGTAAAGGGCTACACAAGTGGGCTCGGAAGGACCAATTCTGGGTTGACGGGCAGCTTCTCGCGTAGCTTCGGCTGCACGCGTGCTCGCGACCGTGGGGCCCAGGTACTGGTCGGAGGGGCCGTGTGGGACCGGGTGGCACCGCTGTAGTGGGGACGCCTGGAGGGGTGCTCCCCTAGGGTGGCGGCACGCTGGAACGTCGGTCGGGAGCCGGGCGGCTCCGATTGTCACCCGCCGGAATAACCGGCCACGGACCTGCACTTGCTATTTTCAGGCGTGCGACCCGACAAGATCGCTCGCTGCGACCAGCACCGATGTCGTATTGAGGCGAAACCAGCGCCGTTGGAAAGATGCTTCGAAGTGCTTCAACCTAATGGCATTCATAAAAATTCATCAGATCTATGTTTCTGATGGACGAATTATGAAAGCTGCTATTCTCAGTTTCAAATCTGCTCAGGCAGAAACTGAGTTTCCTGTAAATCGGCGTTGACCGAAGGTATACCTCCGAATCTGAAGTTGGGTTCTTCAGAAACGTTGTAGAGGTTCCAGAGCGAAAATTAGGGATATTTTTAGATCTGGAAAATATGGAAGTTTGGATTTTCTATAGAGTTTATACTGGCAAAGGGTCAGATCTGGACTGAGGCAGACAGAACAGATTTTGGAACTTGGGAGAATTTTAGAAAATATGTGGAGGGCTGACGAAAAATCAAGAAAATTCTTGGTAATAGGGGAAGGTAGACAGAACTTCCAGTAAATTTGGGAGCTCCTGGTAAAATCAAAGGTGGTCGGGAGATGGAAAACTCAGGGTTACTGTCAATGTAGACAGAAATCTGGCAGAACTGGAATGAAAGGATGGACGAAAATGTAAAAATGGATTTCAGAGACTAAAGGCCAAACCAATTTTTATGGAGGGTGGTGGGAACCTCTGAAACACCCTCTGAAAATTTAAGCTCAATATGATCAAGTGGTTGAGAGCAGAAATTCAGAGACGTAGCTGCTATCCCGAATGGTCAGAACTCCGACGAAGGCTTCGCGGCGGCTCGATGGCGGCACGAAAGGCGGCGGCGGCGCCGGAGATGAATTCCTGAGGTAGGGGGAGGGATAGAAGAGATACCACTCTAGAATTGGGGTTGGGGAAGCTGGAACCAGAGGGAGGAAGAGAGAGGGGCGCAAATCACCAATGCTCCAAATGGTTTTTTTTCTATTAACTAATTCCTCCAAATGGGAAAATACAAGTATATATATGAAATGGCCAAATGACTTAAATTGCCCTTAGACCTAGGGTTTAGAACAAAATAAGTGTTTCAAACAAAATAAAAATCCTAATTACTTCTAGTGGAAGGGGGCGCCCCCTTGACCATGGGAATGGGTAGGTAGCCTACCCTTTGAAATTTTGTAACCCTTGTCTCCCATGTGTCTAATTGCCATTCAAACCTTCTAGATGCCACCTAGGATGGTTTGACCAGCCCCACATGGGTGACATGGATCAATGGGAAAGGGCTGGGGGCCCCCTAGTTGGACCTACTACACAATTGCATAAAAACCCACACAATCCAAGGGAATGACTCATTGGCTTATAAAGCCTTACATTTGCGTACATACTTTCCCAAGGATATAAATGCAAACTAAAAGGACATAAATAAAAATAAAATGTGGGCGGCCAAGCATCGATGTCCCCATCAATTCTCCCCGGGTGGGAGGAACTCGACCCCGTCGACTAAGGGGTGCGGCTGCTCGAGTACTCCGGCGGATCCGTCACCGTGCCAAGTAGCGCGGGTATGCTCCACTCCCAGTGATCGTCACCTGCTCATTCCGTATATACTCTATATGCATAAGCTATTGTGGGCTAGAGGTGGACACTCCGGGTGGGGCACTCTCAAAATGGGAGGAGGCGGCTCGAAGACTCACTAGGAATCACCACTGGGTCCCTGTAGGTGACTGATCTGGGTATAGATGTAGAACCGATCCCAAACTCCTCGAGTGAGTCTACTCGCTTCACACCCATAAGGGACTGACATGGACGAGCTTGCACAAGACACATGTAAACAAACAAACCACACACAAACCACGCAAACAAACCACACAAAATAAACCACGCAAAGAAACAGACTGACTCATGTACGACCCTAGACTAAGGTGGTGAGATCATCCCCCACTAAGTGGCTGCATCCTGGGCTGTGGCAGACTCCTCTAGAGCTTCCACTTCATAGTACTCATCGACTAGCGCCTGATCGGCCTCATAAGAGACAAGCTCAAGCCCAGAAGGCAAGGCCTCTTTAACCCCTAGGGCTAGTGTGGCACGAGTGGGACATTGGTTGGCGATGTGGCTAAACCCATGACAATGGAAACATTGCAGCCGTGACCGACTGCTCTCTCTGATAAGAGGGGCCTTACCCTTATCCTCCCGATGGGTAGGGGGTGTAGGCAACAAGGGTGGAGGTGTAGGTGCCATGGGCAACAGGGGAGGAAGTGTCGGGGCCAGGGGACGGGCTATGGTTGCCGGGGGACAGGCAACGGGTGCCGGTGGTTGGGGTGGGGGTAGATCCCGTGGTGGGGGAGGTCGAGGTCTACGAGCGAAGTGCTCCTGACGGGCGGGCTCCTGAGGCCGAGCCAAGGGTCCCCTCGGGTATGAGCCTAAGGAGCCACAGGAATCACTACGGGGAGGAGCGGGGCCCCACCGTGGAATAGACTCGAACTCTCCCTCGAATTGCTCCATCTCGAGAGCAACTTGATATGCATCCTCCAACTTGTCCACCTTGCGGCGGAGAAGCTCATACCGTAGGTGCGGCCGTAGACCACGCCGAAATCGGGAGACGGTGAGGGAGTCTTCCTCCTTGGCATCACATCGCAACTAGTATTCATCAAATTCGGCGATGTAATCGGAGACGGACCGGTCTCCTTGAGTGAGACTTTGCCACCTCTCTATGAGACGCTGGCGGTAGGAGGTAGGGAGGTACTTCTTCCTAAGCTTCTCCCTCATCTGGGTCCACGTATCGATCGGAGGTTCATGATGATGAAACAGTAGGTTCTCCACGTTCCTTCAATAGGTTTGTGCTTGGCCTAAAAGTTTCATCCTGGCAAACTTGACCTTCCGTTGGTCTGACATCTCGAACCACTCAAAATATCGGTCCATGCCAGCCTCCCAATGAAGATAAACCTTTGGGTCTAAGGACCCGCCAAAGGTGGGAGGGTCTGCCCGAATGGTCCTAAGGGCCCGTTCATCCATATCTTGGTCGTGGGTACGCCGTGTAGGGCGACGATCATGACCATGTCCCCGATGCTCATTATCGGACTCATAATCATGCACCTCGGGGACTTCATGCCTCCTAACAGCTACCCCTTGAACCCTTGGAGTCACCGGTTCGTGAACCGGCTCCGGTTGACCTTGTGTAGGTGGGACGGGTGCCTGGACTGGGGCAATCGGGTGTGCCTCGGCTGGGCCTCTCTCTAGTGCGGCAACTCTCCCGACCAATCCCTGAACGGACTGGTTCGACCCAGCGGCCCTATCCTCTACGGCCTTCATCCTCTCTTCTAGGCAGGTGCCTAGGCCATTCACTCGTGTACTCATCCCTTCCATCCTATCCATTCGAGTACTTAAATCACCCATTTGTGTATCTAACCCATCGAGATGTGTATGCAATCCTTGCACTTCTCCCATAAGGGTTCGGAACATTTCGGCCACAGCTGACGCATCAAGACTAGTGACCCGGGGATCCGCCATAGGTGGTGGTGGGGTTGAGTACTGTGTACCCCTACGAGTGGGCATACAAACACACGGACTATGAGACACGGACTAATGCAAATGCACACTACAAGAGGATGCACCTAGACTTAACCAATAGCCGGTACCTGGCGGAGATAATCGATCCGAAGATCACTCGTGCAAGTGTGCGACCTTCCCGATAGGCGTAACCTATCGTTTGGACTACACCTTTTGGTATACTGGGTTATTGGGATGTAATGCGACCCCAAAAAAGACTCTTTTTTTTTTGTTTTAAAAAAAATATATGATGATCCTAGACTCGAATTAGACCGTGCAATACTTATGCAATGACGGATGCACTGACTACCCTAGACTCAAACTCGCTCTGATACTAAACTGATGCAGGAGGGACCACGGACTCGACTCGAATTATGAAGGTGATCCTCGAACTCTAGACGAGCTCGCGATTGTCCCTTAGCGAGGGAAGCGTCAGACGTGCGCGGTTGAGAAACCGACAGTGAGCTAGGGTGGTCGGCTCTCTCTTGTGCCCGGATCGGGTCACGGGGCGATCACGCTCTCTCTCGCAGCAGCGGTGATATCATAATATATAGCGAGCTACGATCCTAGCATGATGTCTAGCAGCGGCATAAACAAGTATATATGAATAAAGCAAATGTCAAGTGTAGGAGTGAACACGATACCTCCACGCTCTCGGCGTGGGGAAGACGGACCCGGCCAAACTCGTACTCCCGGGACAAGTAATACACAAATATGACAGTCAAGAACTACTATCCACTCCACACAGGGAGGTAAAGGGCTACACAAGTGGGCTCGGGAGGACCAATTCTGGGTTGACGGGCAGCTTCTCGCGTAGCTTCGGCTGCACGCGTGCTCGCGACCGTGGGGCCCAGGTACTGGTCGGAGTGGCCGTGTGGGACCGAGTGGCACCACTGTAGTGGGGACGCCTGGAGGGGTGCTCCCCTTGGGTGGCGGCGTGCTGGAACGTCGGTCGGAAGCCGGGCGGCTCCGATCGTCACCCGCCGGAATAACCGGCCACGGACCTGCACTTGCTGTTTTCAGGCGCACGACCCGGCGAGATCGCTCGCTGCGACCAGCACCGACGTCGTATTGATGTGAAACCAGCGCCATTGGAAACCTACTTCGAAGTGCTTCAACCTAATGGACTTCAGAAAAATTCATCAGATCTGTGTTTCTGATGGACGAATTATGAAAGCTGCTGTTCTTAGTTTCAAATCTGCTCAGGCAGAAATTGAGTTTCTTGTAAATCGGCATTGACCGGCTGGTAGACCTCTGAATCTGAAGTTTGGTTCTTCAGTAACGTTGTAGAGGTTCAAGAGAGGAAACCAGGGATATTTTTAGATGTGGAAAATATGGAAGTTTGGATTTTCTAGAGAGTTTATACTGGCGAAGGGTTGGATTTGGACTGAGGCAGACAGAACAGATTTGGAACTTGGGCGAATTTTAGAAAATATGTGGAGGGATGAAGAAAAATCAAGAACATTCGTGGTGATAGGGGAAGGTGGACAGAACTTCCAGTAAAATTGGGAGCTCCTGGAAAAATCAAAAGGTGGTCAGGAGATGGAAAACTCAGGGTTGTTGTCACTGTAGACAGAAATCTGGCAGAACTGGAATGAAAGGATGGACGAAAATGTAAAAATGGATTTCGGAGACTAAAGGCCAAACCAATTTTTATGGAGGGTGGTGGGAACCTCTGGAACACCCTCTGAAAATTTCAGCTCAAGATGATCACGTGGTTGAGAGCAGAAATTCAGAGACATAGCTACTGTCCTGAATGGACATAACTCCAACGAAGGCTTCACGGCGGCTCGATGGCGGCACGAACGGCGGCGGCGGCGCCGGAGATGAATTCCTAAGGTAGGGGGGAGGGATAGAAGAGATACCACTCTAGAATTTGGGTTGGGGAAGCTGGAACCAGAGGGAGGAAGAGAGAGGGCGCAAATCACCAATGCTCCAAATGGGTTTTTTTCTATTCATTAATTCCTCCAAATGGGAAAATACAAGTATATATATGAAATGGCCAAATGACTTAAATTGCCCTTAGACCTAGGGTTTAGAACAAAATAAGTGTTTCAAACAAAATAAAAATCCTAATTACTTCTAGTGGAAGGGGGCGCCCCCTTGACCATGGGAATGGGTAGGTAGCCTACCCTTTGAAATTGTGTAACCCTTGTCTCCCATGTGTCTAATTGCCATTCAAACCTTCTAGATGCCACCTAGGATGGTTTGACCAGCCCCACATGGGTGACATGGACCAATGGGAAAGGGTTGGTGGCCCCCTAATTGGACCTACTACACAATTGCATAAAAACCCACACAATCCAAGGGAATGACTCATTGGCATATAAAGCCTTACATTTGCGTACATACTTTCCCAAGGATATAAATGCAAACTAAAAGGACATAAATAAAAATAAAATGTGGGCAGCCAAGCGTCGATGTCCCCATCAATTCTCCCCGGGTGGGAGGAACTCGACCCCGTCGACTAAGGGGTGCGGCTGCTCGAGTACTCCGGCGGATCCATCACCGTGCCAAGTAGCGCGGGTATGCTCCACTCCCAATGATCCATCCCAGACTTTGCTCCACTCCCAATCACCGTGCCAAGTTCCTGACTTTTCTTTGATTCAGCTCTTGACATTGCCGGTCGGAGCGTTGTAGCTGTATCTTCCGCTTGGGGGGCTTCCTTAGCGGGTAGTAGACCACCAAGCGAGTTCTCGTCCTGATCGGGCGAGGCGTGAGGTTTTTCCGTCTTCGGCTTGCCCTCGAGTGTGTAGACGTGCATGCCGTATGATCATCATCGACATTTTTTGGCGTCCACACCCGCATAGCATAGTTTTCTATGCATGTTTTGCATTTCGCTAGCGGAGTTAGCGTAATAGTCTTATCTCGATTTGCCCCCCAAGGCATCCTTTCTTGGCAACTAATCAAGGGATGTCCTTCTTTGGAAGGACGTAATTAGCATCGTATCCTTTATGGTATGACGGACTCCGGGTCCTGGCATGAATATCACAATCGACTGACTGAGTCAGGTCGAGCGCACAATGAATTGTCACTCCGGTGACTGGCACACCTAATAAACCAACCAACAAGGAATTAGGAAAAAAACCATTCCCAGAGTCTGGCACGCCCGGTGGGACATGAGTCTCCCTTCAGCTCTTTGCCAAGAGAGGATACCTTCGGGGGCCTCTCCCAAGAATACTGATTGTTTGTCTGTTTGTCTCAGGCAAACGATGATGCCATACGGACTCACCGGTATTGGCTTCGGCCCCGCAGTCGTCGCCGACCACGCAGAGCACGGGTACCTGGCGGTGCCCATGGTTTTCAGCTCCTTCCCACCGGATGTAGGCCTCCCCAACTTCTTGGAGTTGGCCTTTGCCGACATGCTACAGACGGAGTCCTCAAGGCCCGCAGAAGAGAAGGCTGCAGAGAGGGTCGAGGCCTCGAAAGCTCGACACTGTGCTGGCTCGGCTACCAGCCCGATTCAAGTCGCCAACTGCATGGTGCACCATATTGCTCACGGGGCTCGCCCCGTCCCTGCCAAGAACTTCGAGAGGCGCCGACACCGGAACCCCCGAAGGAAGGTTGATGCTGCTGTGACCGGACGTCTCTCCGCATCCGGCACATCTTTACTGGTCGGTGGTCTCCGCATCTTTCTGGATGGACGTAAGGCTTGAGTGAGCTCGGACCGGGTGATCCCTACAGTGCCAGTCCACAACTCCTATCAGGCTCTTACTGGAAGAAGAGCCGAAGAAGAAGAAGCCGGCCGCCATTGCCAGAGAAGGCTGGCTCCCAAGCCAAGAAGATTCAAATAGGTTTGGGTCCCCAAAAAGGTCCAGCCTGTCCAGTAAGAAGCTCCGGTGCAGTACCGCCCTAGGTTCACCAGAGTAGAAGAGAGCAAGAAGAGGGACCCTGTCCATAGGAAGCAAGAGACAATCGTGGATCCGCCATGCTGAGAAAGCTTTAGGGCCTGCACCCGACAAGCCAACATCTCCGTTGTGGGAAGAAGATTATAGCAGACTACCGAGAGGGCTCAGTTTGCTTACATTCCTCCGATGGGAGGTCGACAACTGTCCCCGACCCTGCACCCGGGGCGAGGGCAAGAAGAAATGACCAATATGGTCAGAAGTTATTTTAGGGGGTTAGGCAACCCCTCTTTGGGCCAACAACGGCTGTTGCAGGCGGCCGCAGCTGAAGAAGATCGATGTCCATTAATGGCAGTGGGAGAAGAAGAAGATAGGGGGATGACGTCATCGGTTGATGACATTCTATATGAAGACGGCTCTGATGTTCAAGCCGATGAAACTGCTCCCCGCCAAGGGGAAAAGGAAAGGATCTCTGTGTTTGAAAGGCTTACCTTCCCAGGGAATGTGAAGAGGAGGGTTCGTAAACAGAGACGCAGGATGCAGATTTTCACATGCAATATGGCCGGGATAGATGGCCATTATGGAAAATTGCCCGAGGAACCTCAAGAGTTAGCCTGGCTAGCTGGAAGACCGAGGCCGAGCACTCGAAGAGTGGAAGCTGCAAAAGAAAAGCTGGCGGTGACCGAAGGAAAGCTAGCCCTGCCTCGCCTCTGACAGCACGACAAGGCAATTATTCTCACAGCAAATGTGATAACAGCAGATGAAGAAGAAGATGTCTTGCTTGACATCCTACCTGAAGGTGCATCTGGCGAGACGACAGAGGCCATCCCCAGCATAGCAGCTATGGACCCAGCCGTACTGATGATGCTCCAGAGGTACCGCCAGGAGATAGAACAGCTGAAGAAGCAATTGACGGAAAGGACGGAGCAGTCCTCAGCCTCCAAGCAGCCTGATGTGCAGGCTGAATCATCAAGGGGAGCCGTCAGCAAGAACGACTTCCCACCACTCTATACCCCACCTCTGCAGGCGGAACCAAACTTGGCGACAACTCAACAGTGCCCATCACAGCCGCTCGCTCCACCGATGCTTCCGTAGGTGCACCAAACGCCTCCACTGCTGCGTCCTCCTCCACAGGCGACCACCCTGGTCACTCCCTACTTGCAGCCGACGCACTTCTACCCAGAACCGGTCGACCCGACCATCATGAGCAAGATGATGGTGGAAAGGATGATCGAGATGAAGCTCGCTGAAAGGGCTGAAGGTGACTATGTTGTATTCGATTCATATAGGGTTCCATACCCACCGCATCATGCTACCAAGCGGCTCCCTCCCAGGATTAGCAAGCCGCCGAAGTTCGACAAGTTCAACGGGAAGGGATCCCCGAAGGAACATGTTGCCTATTACATGACCGTCATGGGTGACTTGGTCACTGACGAGTCATATTTATTAAAGTTCTTCGGGTCCTCACTCACAGGGCTCGCATTTGAATGGTACTCCAGCCTCCCGACCGGGTCGATCAGCGACTGGTTGGACATGCAGAGGAAGTTTAGAGAAAGATTCCACGTCACAGAGAGGGAAGTCACAATGGCTGAACTCTATTCAACAAGACAGAGGGCAGATGAGACCTCTCTCGACTACATCAAGAGGTGGAGGAACCTCAGGATGAGATGCAAGCGGCCCCCGCACCAGGAGGACGCTGTACAGATCTGCAAATAGAACCTCAGGACAGAGGTGCTGGAGAAGATGATTGGCATGGAAATCCGATCGTTCGACCGTCTGAATAATATTGTGACCGAAGTGGAGGCTTTCTTAGCGAAACCAGCCCCTACACCAAATATTCCTACTGCACAAAAGGGCAAGGCAGCAGAACGGCGCCAGGGACCGAAAGAAGCAAACGCCCTTGATATCAAGGCGTTTGAACAGCAAAAAGATAATGGCAAGAAGATAGCTGCTCCTTAGCCTGCCAAGATCGGAGATGGCGAGGAAGGCCCATCCCTCCGGGACAAAATGAAGAAGGCCTACTCTTTCCTAAAGGAGAAGACCAGGATCTTGTTTGACTGGGTTACCCAGTATGATAAGGTCACCCTGTCTGAGCCAAGGAGGCCGAAGGACCTGAAGAGAAGAGATAGCCCAAGATTTTGCCCCTACCACCAGATGCTGGGGCATCCAATTGAAGACTGTTATGTTTTAAAGGATATTATCGAAGGCATGGTGAAAAATCAAGAAATAGAATTGGGGGAGTACAAGGTCGACCCTCCACAACCACATGCGGCGCCCGTAAGAGGAGCCACCGTCAACATGGTCTCTCTGTATCAAGCCTTGCTTGAGGAGACTGCAGAAGCCAGTACTCAGCGTACATATGAAGCCTGCTTTCTGGCCCCAATAAAAGAACAGGAGGGATGGCAGCAAGTCCCTGCAAGAGCCAAGAAAAAGGGCCTGCCTCGCCCAGCACTGGGGGCACATATTCGTGGCGTCACGTCACGACCCCCTTCACCAGTAGCAACACCTGTGTGGGCCAATCCGCCAGCAGTTATCCGGATACCTACCCGCAACCGGAGGAGGGAGACCCCGTTGCCGGCAGTCAAGAAGATCAGTTCAGAAGCCCGGCGGTTACAAGACTACATAAATGGGCTATATGAGTATGTACAGCCCGAGCTAGAACCTTTGCTGGTATGGGATCATCTCCCGTGGCAGGAGCTAGAACAGCTTTCACTGAAGCAGGAAGAGGAAGCTGGCAAAGCATCAGACAGGGATGGCAGCCTGTTATGGGGGCAAGCGCCAGCCAAAGAAAAGAAAAGAAGACAAAGAAGGAAGAGAAAGGCCGGCAAGGCTACAACGGGTGTGATCCTTTCTTGCAACACCTTCTCTGCCCTGTTCAATTTGCCCGGTGAGAAGGATGAAGAAGAGATTTGCTTCACACCCGCCGCTAAGGAAGGCCAGGCCGAAGCCGCAACTGCTGCACATGCGACCCGGTCGGGCAGAAGGTGGGGGCGTCAGCCACCCGCCAACCATAACATTATCTTCAGAGGAGAGCAACCCTACAAGATGCCCCCTCCGGAGGTCAGGGGAGTTCAAATCCCTCCTCCGTCAGGCTTATATGACCAAAGTGGGGAGATGTCAAAAGGGAAGCAGCCATGCTGGGAGGTTGAACCGGTAACCGGGGGCAGTCACCCACAACTCCAGTAATCTCCCGAATTGTCAGAAGAGGTAGAAACTCGCCCGGCAGCAGCCAGCGAGGAGCAGCCAGGAGGTAATCCCAAGCAAATGGGTGTAGCCTCCGAGTCCGATGAAGTAGGTCCATCAGGGGCCACAGTCCAAGGATCTTCCAAGCCCAGGTGGGCAGATGAAATGAAGCTATCCAATGTCCGAGCTAGAAGTCGGGTGGTCAAACTATTGAAGAAGCTCCCACCAAGATTCAATGTCTGGGAAATCCTCTCTCTCAGTGAAGAGACTCGACAGGCGATCATTACTGCTCTCCAAACGCCTGCCCAATATGAAGCCTGCCTAGCTGAGGCACTGCCAGAAGCCAGCATGACATTCACCCAGGAAGACATGTTGCTCCCCACCACCAGCCACAACAGACCTTTGTATATGAGAGGGCATCTAAATGGCTGGGAGCTGAACAGAATCCTAGTGGCCCTGGGGCAGCTGTCAACATCCTGCCCTACAGGACATATGAAAGGCACTACTTCAACGTGCACCTACAAAATGTTGGGGATATGCGCATTGTCGGCTTCAATCAGAAGTGCGAAGTGTCGCTAGGAGTAGCAGAGTTCACACTCACTCTAGCGGACTTTGTCACGAAGGTGTAATTTCATGTCATTGATTCTCGCACCTCATACAAGGCACTGCTTGGCCGCCCTTGGCTACATGAGAATATGGTGGTACCTTCCACACTTCACCAATGCATCAAATACAACATGGATGGGAGAGAGGAAAGAGTATTTGCTGATCTCCACCCATTCGAAGTATTCGAATGCCACTTGGCAGACGCCCCTCTATATGCAGAATGGTCGCAGAAGGCCCCTGCAGCCAAGACCTCTTCTAGCACAACAAAAGGCACTTCCAAAGCAGAATGGTTCCCTCCACCGCCACGTGGATATATCGATCCCAAGGTGGTTTCACACATCACTGTCACCGGGGATGTAGGCCGGATAGCGCCTCCTGCCATCTACCCCGAAACTAATAAAGTCAGGGTTGACCAACAGCACGACCACATCGGGATCCCCGAAGGTCTTACCAAGCCAATTCTCAGCCTCGACAGTGCTACTGTCGAGCCTTTCAAAGCTTGGGAGGTGACACAGATAGATGGTCCTAGCAGCCTATTCTACACAGCTGAAGAGCACCCTACACAGGAAGACACTGATTGTCATCTGCCTGAAGATATAGAAAACCCCTCAATGCCTATACAGGGGCTGGCATTTATAACAAATCGAATGGCCAAGATGTTCCAGAAGCAACACATCCCTTCTGGCCAGCCTCACAAGAGGAAAGAAGCATTCCAGAAGCTATGGTACCCTCTGAGCCTGGACAAAGAAATGAGGCGTGTCTCTCAGCACCTGGGATTGGGCTTCACCCTCGAAGAATACTATTATAGCGGACGCTATGAAGTGGATACCATCTATGCTTTCTACCCAATGGAGGATAACCCACTGGGGGCAACTATTGGTGGACGCCTGACAGAAGTTGAGTGCATTCAGCCAGCCCGGCAAAGAAATCAGGAATCCGATGTTGTATTCTCCTACGGGTGCTGGGAACAGGTCTATCCGGAAGATGCAGCGCTTCAAGCCAAATTTGACACAGCTAGCAGTAGTGAAGCTGAAGATGTTGAAGAAGCAGAGCTGCCTTCCTCTAGTGGCCCTCCTCTGTTCATGATGTCGGCACTTCTCGAACCAGTCGGGGAAGCTTCCCCCGAGCTTGATCAAGAGACAGATGCTGCTAGAAGAGAAATGGTTGCCTCCACTGAGGACATGCTGGTTCAATGGATCGAGATCTCTTCACCCCTTGTCAAGGAGCTGCAAGGCTACTCTGAGTTAATGACAAATAATCACAAGCCCTTAGTGACTGCAACCCCCTCAGCAGGGGGTAAGGCAATCAACTCGCCCCTTGAAGTTGCTAGTAAGGTAAACTTATTGGCAGGACAGTGCATGCAGCCATCATCAGCCGAACAAGAGATTTCTTGCATGACTCAAATAAAGCAAGATGAAGGGATCGAGGTCCTCAACCTCGAAGATGATATACCAGACTTTGTCGACCTCCAGCCTGCACCCCCTGAGATAGAAGACGGAGGTCAAGCAATAGTCGATGAACTGATAGAAGTCAACTTGGGAGACGAGGATGACCCCAGGCCAACCTTCCTCAGCACCCAATTGTCTGCCAAAGAACAAAGGATGTACATCCAGCTGCTACAAGAATATCGGGACTACTTTGCCTGGACCTACAGAGAGATGCCAAGACTAAGCCCCTCAGTCTCACAGCATGAGCTGACCATAAAACCTGGGGTAGAGCCGGTGAAACAGCCCCCTCGACGTATGAGGCCAGAGCTCATCACTCAAATATGTAAAGAGGTCAACAAGCTCATTGATGTGGGCTTCATCGAGGAAAATCAATATACCACATGGTTAGCTAACATCGTGCCCGTGAAGAAGAAGAACGCACAGATCCAGATATGTGTTGACTTCCGAGATCTGAATAAAGCCTGCCCAAAAGATGACTTCCCAGTGCCGATAACGGAGGTCATGATAAATGCAACAACTGGTCATGAGGCCCTATCATTCATGGATGGGTCATCTGGCTACAACTAGATATGGATCGCGGAACATGACCGGATCCACACTGCTTTCCGGACCCCCAAAGGCAGTTATCACTACAAAAGAATGCCGTTCGGATTAAAGAATGCCGGCGCAACTTATCAGCGGGCGATGACTAGAATATTTGATGAGCTGCTTTACCATAAGGTCGAGTGCTACATAGACGACCTGGTAGTCAAGACCAAAAAGAAAGAAGACCATCTGCAAGACCTCAGAGTCATTTTCCAGAGGCTGAGGCAGTATGAATTAAAAATGAACCCTATGAAGTGTGCGTTCAGAGTCTCGAGCGGAAAGTTCTTGGGTTTCATTGTCAGGTATCAGGGAATTGAAATAGACCCTGCCAAGATCAAGGCAATTCAGGAGTTACCCTCGCCAAGGAATCTCTCTGAGCTAAGATCCCTTCAGGGCCGCCTTGCATACGTCCGGCGGTTTATATCCAACTTGTCGGGGCGATGCCACCCCTTTCAGAAGCTGATGGTGAAGGATGTTCCCTTCTACTGGGATGAAGAATGCCAGATAGCCTTCGATAAACTGAAGGATTACCTAAAAACCCCTCCAGTGCTGGGTGCGCCAGTGAAAGGACGACCGCTGATCCTCTACATAGCAGCCACAAGCAATTCCCTGGGGGCAATGCTAGCCCAGAATAATGAAGAAGGAAAAGAACAAGCCCTCTACTATCTTAGTCGAAGAATGGTCAGAACTGAGGAAAGGTACACCTACATCGAGAAGATTTGCCTGGCATTGGTCTTCGCGGTCAAGAAGCTGCGGCACTACATGCTGTCGCACGAAGTTAAGCTGATTTCTAGGGAGGATCCGCTTAAATACATCATGTCCCAACTGGCCCTCAAAGGCCGCCTGGGCAAATGGGCGGTGATTCTTATGGAGTATGACATCTCCTATATACTGCAAAGGGCCGTCAAGGGCCAAGCTATTGTAGACTTCTTTGCTGAACATCCAGTACCCGAAGACTGCCCTATGGAACCAGAGCTTCCTGAAGATGAAACTTTAGAGGTCGGTCAGGTGCGGCCCTCCCTATGGCAGCTGTATTTTGATGGTGCCTCCAGAATTGACACCTCAGCGACGGGATCGACCAGAGTCCGTGCAGGAGCAGGCATAGTCTTGAAGTCTCCTGAAGGGGAAGTCATACACACGTCCTTCTCAATAAACAAGCCTTGCACAAATAATGAAGCAGAATATGAAGCCCTCATAATCGGGCTACAGATTGCTCTGTCCATGGGGATTCAAATGCTAGAAGCGTTCGGGGACTCCATGCTGGTCATAAAACAATTGGAAGGGGAGTTCGAGGTGCGAAAGAAGGAGCTCGTCCCTTACTACCATCTGGCCCTGCGCCTAATGATAAGATTCTACTTCGTCAGCGTCAAGCACGTCAACCGAGGACAGAATGCTCAAGCTGACACCCTCACAAAGCTGGCAAGTTCCTTGGCGGTCCCTCCTGATACGAGCCTGAACATAGCAGTCATCAACCGGCGGCAGGTCCCCAGTATGACAGAAGACTTAGCCAATGAGCAAGCCAATGAAGTAGCAGTTGCTGAAGCAGTCCAGCAGCCCAACTAGCGGGAGTACCTCCTGCATTGGTTCCAACACCAACAGCTCCCGAAGGTGAAAGAATAGAGAATGAGACTCCTGAGAGTCAAAGATTCTTATGAGATGAGGAATGGAACATTGTTCCGAATAATGGCAGATGCCCAAAAGAAGGTATTACTTCGATGCTTATCTCCAGGGGAAGCCAGGCAGGTAATGCAAGAAGTCCATGCCGGATCAGCTGGGGCGCACCAGGCCGGTCCGAAAATGAAGATCTAAATAAAGAAATTGGGTTATTATTGGCCCACTATATTTGATGATTGCTGCAAGTTCGCCAAGACTTGTCAGAAATGTCAAGAGCACGCCAATGTGTCAAGAAGACCTCCAGTGCCTCTACATCCTACCTTACCAAGCTGGCCGTTTGCCCAGTGGGGCACGGACGTGGTGGGGCCACTACCAGCATCTTCATCAGGGTGCAAATACATCTTAACAGCTACAGATTACTTCTCCAGATGGGCAGAGGCAGTAGCACTAAAAGAAGTCACGGGAGAATTAGTTGCGAGATTCTTCCGGCAGAATGTAATATTTCGGTTCGGGATTCCCAGCCAAATCATCTCCGACAACGGCAGCAACTTCAGAAATCAGAAGGTTTATCGGCTAGCTGACAAATACAAGATTGATTGGAGAACATCATCTCCCTACTACCCTCAGGCCAACGGACTTACAGAGGCCTTTAACAAGATGCTGTGCACTCTGCTGGCGAAAATTGTCAAGACTAACAGAAGAGATTGGGAAGAAAGAATGTACGAGGCACTATGGGCTTACCGTACGGTCTACAAGACCCCTACCGGCTGCTCACCCTACTCCCTCGTGTATGGGTCAGAGGCTGTGGTGCCAATTGAGCTGGAGGTCCCCTCATTACGGGTCGCCATCCAGCATGGATTGGTAAGCAATGAGCAGACCAACATAGAAAGAAGACTGGAGGAGCTCGTCAAGCTCGAAGGAAAGCGTCTCCGGGCGCAACAAAATATCCAACTCTATCAAGCTCGCATGGCCCGTGCTTTTGATAAGTTGGTCAAAGGATGAGAATTCAAGAAGGGTGACCTTGTAATGGTTAAAAGAAGAGAAGTGATGACCTCTAACCCCAAGGGGAAGTTGGTTCAAAACTGGGTCGGACCGTATGTCATCTACCGAATATATGAAGGAGGTGCGTATGTCCTTGCGGATCACAAAGGAGTCATCCAGTTCTCTCCCCTTAATGGGAAGCACCTGAGGCTGTATCGCACGGTTCAGTCGGCGTTCCCCGAATGATTCACCTTCACCTTGATATAGTGGCACTCCGCCCTGACCGAGCTACCTCCACCCTTGGTCTAGTGGCACTCCGCCCTGATCGAGCTACCTCAAACTTGGTCTAATGGCACTCTGCCCTGACCAAACTACCTCCACCCTGGGTATAGTGGCACTCCGCCCTGATACCTCCACCCTTGGTATAGTGGCACTCCACCCTGACCGAGCTACCTCCACCCTTGGTATAGTGGCACTCCGCCCTTACCGAGCTACCTCCACCCTTGGTATAGTGGCACTCCACCCTGACCGAGCTACCTCCACCCTTGGTATAGTGGCACTCCGCCCTGACCGAGCTACCTCCACCCTTGGTTTAGTGGCACTCCGCCCTGACCGAGCTACCTCAAACTTGGTCTAGTGGCACTCCGCCCTGACCAAGCTACCTCCACCCTTGGTCTAGTGGCATTCCGCCCTGACCGAGCTACCTCCACCCTTGGTCCAGTGGCACTCCGCCTTGACCGAGCTACCTCCACCCTTGGTCCGGTGGCATTACGCCCAGACCGAACTACCTCCACCCTTGGTCCAGTGGCACTCCGCCCAGACTGAGCTACATCCACCCTTGGTCCAGTGCCACTCCGCCCTGACCGAGCTACCTCAAACTTGGTCTAGTGGCACTCCGCCCTGATCGAACTACACTTACCTCGATCTAGTGGCATTCAGTTCTGATCGAGTTATACTTACCTCGGTCTAGTGGCACTCTGCCCTGGCCAGACTCGCCTAATACCTACGACTTTGCCATTGCGGGCCCTACGCCCGAATCGGCACAAAATCTATCCTTTGCGTTAGCATTACCTTCTTGCTAACGAATAAACCCCTTGTTCAGCGCAAGACTCCACGTCCTAGTCGACCTTTATACATCATTGCCATTACGGGCCTTACGCCCGAATCGACACAAATCTACCCTTGGTGTTGGCATTATCTTCTTGCTAATGAATAAACCCCTTTTTTCGGCGCGATACTTTGTGTTCTAGCCGACCATCTCAGCATCCTTCTACTACATGAGTTCAAAAGAAAGAGAAAGAAACAGAAATGGGGTTAAAAATATAGATACCCTGCCGGCCTTGTTCCTAAACGGGGACGAGGGCAAAAATGGCTATAACCCGGCTGTGGCGAAAACCCGAAAGGGCGCTGCAGTCAAAATCGATTACCCCGCCACGTGAAAATCTGAAAGGGCGCGTGGGCAAAAGCAAGAGGGGACTGGCCTCGATGAAAACCCGAAAAGGGCGCTTAGGTCAGTAAAGTGGTAATCCAAAAGTTTCTCTTCATCCTCCTCTCAACGAGATTCCCAAGGGATAACCATCAGAAGTCCCACCGGAGATCCCCTAATAAACCTGTGTCCGACCCTCGTCATCATCGGCGGGATCGGTCGACCCCCATCCTATAACTCGGACCTTTCGTCCCCGTTAATGAGCGTGTCCCTTTCTTCGACATGTAACCCATGTCGACGAACAAACCCGTGTTCAATCCCCGTCATCATCGGCAAAATTGGTCGAACTCTACTCCTTTAACTTGGACCTTCCATCTTTGTTATTGAATATATCCTTTGCTTGATATATATATATATCGGCACTATATTCCAGTCCGTGAATATAGTCCCACGTTTCATGATGATTTATCGTTTACCCACTAATTCTCATTGACATACAAGCTCTCCATTAGACATTCCGTTCCTTTGGACTAGCGAGTTAGTCATAGAGACCTCCGTAAGTCTCCTCGCAGTCTTGGATTCCCTCAAGGCCGACTGAGCTGGTTGTATCATAAAAACCCATTACACTATTTTGCCATGTCACTCTAAAGAAACATGGTATACCGGCCCTCATGTTATGCAAAGTGTGTATCATGAGAATTCGCTTAATGGGATGAGGTTATCACGCCATTTGATGCTGTTCTTGTAAACCCCAATTCTATATCAACATTGTCATGCTGTTCTTGTAAACCCCAATTCTATATCAACATTGTTATGATGTTCTTGTAAACCCCAATTCTATATTAGACTTGATGTTCTTGTGGACCTCAATTCTATATAAAGAATGTCCATACTTGTTTGTCATGGTACCCAAGTTAGGGAACCAATTCCACCTAGTTTTATCGATAATCGTGATTGTACCGTTATTATCATCATTCTATGTCAAGTGTCATATTTTTGGACTCTATTCTATCCAAGTTATCCTACGTATCTACAAGCTTTATTCTTGAAATTCCATATTGGCTATACACAAAAGTGGATGTTAAAATACATGATTAATGCCTGCGCATTTAGGGCCCGATCTGGTCCTGGGAGGAGCACCTGAAAGTACTTGTGCCCATGGGAGTTGATTGATCACGGTATTGGCATTATACCGAAGTGCATGACTAGCTTGATTGAACATTCCACAAATCTTGTACTTGACTTGATATTACATGACTTGCGTGACCCGGAAAAGGGTAATTGCATACTTGCTTGACTTGAAACAAAATAGCCAAATTCCAACATGACATGATGAGTTTACTTGCTTGAATATCTTGATATCTTTTGATATAAGTTCTTGAAAGTTCATCGCTATTTTATTGTTATACACTCTCTGTATCTTGTCGTTTTGCGAGCATGCATAGCTATAGTGCATTCATGGAAAAATGTAATTACTTAAACCCATTGCTAGTTCTTGAGATATAATTCCCTACCGAGCGTTCGCTCACTTAGTGTTTCCCTACTTTTCAGGTAAGGCCGACGATGAGGGAACTCAATCGGATGGGGAAAATCAAGAGTGAAAGAGATAGAGCTTCTTCCGTGTTATCTAGTCTTTTTCATATTTTCTTGAGTCAACCTTGTATTTTTCCTTTATTTTAGTTAGTACTTCAAGGATTTATAATAGACATATTCTTATGAAGGAATAAAGGATTGGGTTATCTTTACTTTTGTGCGTCTCTGATTTTTGGTGTCGAATACACTAATACTCTGATTGACATGATTGATATAAACTCGTCGCGCATCTCCGGGTACCTTCCGCGCTCGGGGCGTGACACCGATGGCCTTGGCAGAGGAGCCGGAGCTCTGTCGACGAACCTATAAGGAGTAGAACCCGGCGACGCCACCGTCGGAGCCGAACCCCGGCGTGGAGGGATGAACCCGCGGCGAAGACGGCGGCTTTCTCCCTCCCCTTCTCATGGTGGAATCATCATCCTCGGCCTAGATCCGGTGGGGGGACGACTTTCTAGCCTCGTTTGGAGCTACGAGGAATGCCGTGACATTAACCCGGGACCAACCGCGGAGTGGAGAGACTTTCGGGAAACTCGGACGGCGGCGCATCCCTCGACTTGCATGCGGCCGGATAGGACATTTCCATCGCGTTTGAGGTAGGGGGATCGTTGCCCTAGCCCCATTAGATCATTTTTTAACAGCATACATCATGCCCATCGTCGCTGAGTTCATAGATTAACTATAGCATGCCCATTGTCGCTGAGTTCATAGATTAATTATCGCATGCCCACGTCGCTGAGTTCATAGATTAACTACAGTATGCCCATCATCGTTGAGTTCATAGATAATAAAGTGTTATATTGAAATGATGGATCGACAGGGAATAGGTCAAATATTATAATTCCTGTCGATTTGAGTCGACCGGGAAGGGATCTGGTTATGATTCCGGTGGATCCGGTTCTCCGCTAAGGACTATGTTTCAATTATTCTAGATTTTATAACGGTCCGCCATAAACCATTTGTTGACCCGAGCGGCTGACGATTAGACCGCGTAAATAAATTAAATTTGAATGGCGGTAGAAATTTCACGGCCAGTCCGTATAACAACACGCGGCGGTTCGTTGTTCGACCGCTTGTTTTGCAACTATGCGTGTTCGTTAAACCATACATGTAATATAGCATTCCCGCCATGTTTAAGTCGTTTTATCGACTGGGGCGGTTTTCTTTCAACCGTTTAATCCCGACAGATTTCAATCCTTAACATAGTCAATTATCCATGCATTTAATTATGGAATAATTACCATTTCAGCATGTTCAATAATTTAGGCATTTAGTTATGGAATAATTGTTCTAGCATATTCAATTATTTACGCATTGAATTATTGAATAATGGCCATCTTAGCATATTCAATTAACTATGCATTTAATAGTTGCATACTTGCCATTTTAGCATAATCAGTTATTTATGCATGTAATTAATGAATATTTGCCATGTTTAATTGTTATCATAAATTATGGCATGTTTTTAGATCCCAATAGAATTATATTCTCTTTCCTAGTGATGGAACCACCAGTCGTAGTCCGATGACTTTTAGTGTTGATCCCACCCGGGAGAGGTGGCGGGGTAGTCCCATGATACGGTTTTTAAGCTAGTTCCGTGGGCCCCAGTCCAGCCGTAGCGTCCTACGGAAGGGAATACTAGCTAGAGGCCTAGCTCTAGGCATGAGCCGGTGTGTGCACACATAGTCAGAGACTTGGACTGACACTGAAGAGTGTTGCTCTGACTAGTTACTTGTTTCTGGTACTGTTACGCGTCTCGCTTGCTATGATCAGACTTGTGTAGATGCTTGAGGCGCAGTGTAAGCCGTTAGTGGACGCATCTAGTTTCTTCTTCTCGTGGATCTCCTCTCATTCTCTCTCTTGTCACTTGGGAATGATTGAGTTGTTATTCTATTGGTAGATTTTGAGTACTCGCATTTGAATTAAATTAGCATATTAGTTAGCTGTTTATAAACTGTTTAGTTAGTTTTATAGCCTTACTAGATTGTCTTTTAAATTACGTCAATGCATGTTTTACTATTTTCCTTTAGCTTACTAGCTTCCTTTAGCAAGTTGCAAGTTAGGGATTTCTGTGAACCCTACTGAGTCTCTACTATGAGACTCACCCCTTCCTTTTACAGGTGAGGCGGGGCAACCGGCTGCAGGATTCTCTCGTGCTTTTGGCAAAAAGTCTTAGAGCCAACAGTGGTCTGTCAGTGGTCGGTTAGTGGTCAGTTTGTCTTTTTTCTTCTTTTGGCCGGGGTATGCCCCGTGTAGTCATTTATTTTGACCATTGTACAGTGTGGGACTTGTGATATATGGATCTGGACTACTTGTATAAAATTTTCCACTCGGATATATATAATTGCTTCCGTTTAAAGTTCAAATGAATGCTTTAATTAATATTACGCGTATAATTTCTATTCGTTATGCATCCCCTTGACAAACACTCACTAACCCTTACGGGGCCTCATCAGCCTCTTGGGTGGCTTCCCCGAGCTCTTCGTATCGGTAAATCGATGATATCGGGTTATCGGTATCCGGATCTCCTAGGTCGTCACAGTTGGTATCAGAGCGGTGTTGAGGATTTGTATAAGGAATTGAAATTACATTTGTCCAGAACAAGTCCATGTGAGTCTACTGCTGCCTTAGGATGTTTTCCATGATTACTGATGGATTTTCTGTCATTACGTGTTTTCTTCTAGATTAAAATGTCACCTCGTAAAAGGGCACGTGTCCCAAGAGAAGGAAGTGGTACTTCTCCTCCGACTAATGTGCCAGCTCCAATTCAAGCTGATCATGCTCCTCATGCCGATTTTCCTCCTGGTGGTCGTGGCTGAGCTTTGAAAGAATTTTTGCTATTCCACCCACCGACTTATGAAGGATAGGCAGATCCTGATGCAGCCAGAGTGTGGCTTGATGCAACCGAGCATGTATTCTGTTCTATGGAGTGCACGGAGGATGAAAAAGTCATGCTGGCTACTTTTCAACTTCAGGGAGCAGCACTCACGTGCTGGACCATGGAGTGGGGGGTTACTTTCAGATCCCGTCCGCTTTGTCAGATCACATGGCGTGAGTTTGTTACGACCTTTGAGCACACTTTCAGTCCAACTTACCTCAGGATGGATAAGATGCATCAATTTATGGAGCTAGCTCAAGGCAATATGACTATGCTGGAATATCTGAGTAAGTTCATGGAATTGGGTCGGTATGCACCCCATATTCTTGCTGATGAAAGTCTAAAGACCGAGCAATTTCTACGTGGATTGAAACCAGGGTTGAGGCAGCCTCTGATTGCAACCCGAGTGGCAGAGATGGACGTAGTTTATCAGGCAGCTGCGACTTTAGAGCTTGATATGGCAAGATCCTGAGGGCGTACCCAAGTTGACCCCGTTCAGCCGAGTATGCAGTTTCAGCAAGTCAGTCAGCCGTCTGTGGCAGGAGTTCCATCTGATGTACCTGCTGCCAGTGGAATTTCTTCTTCCGAACCCAAGTTCAAGAAGTCTAAGAAGCGGTATGACCAACAAGCATCTTCTGATCCCGAGTAGTAGTAATTAGCACCTTTTTTCCAGCGTCAGGGATCAGTGGCTAGTCAGCCGAGACCGTGTCCGAGGTGTGGTGGTTATCATCCAGGCAAGTCGTGTTCGATGCCAGTGATTTGTTTCTGTTGTGATCAACCGGGGCATGTGGTTCGAGATTGTCCTCTGAGGCCGCAACCGATACAGTTTTCTCAGTTTTTTCAACCACAGCCGTTTCACTTCAGACCCCCTCCACCACCTCAACCTCAGCAATATTATCCTCAAGCTTCAGTGTCTTTTTCCCAGCAATCTACCGCAGCGGGCACGAAGCAAAAAGGGAAGGTTTCTCATATTACTCGTGCTGAAGCTGTGGCCTCTCATCTCGTGGAAGGTACGATTATGATTTATGGCCATGCAGCTCATGTTTTGTTTGATTCATGTATTTCTCATTCATTTCTTTCTGAGGAATATGATTTCTTTCAGTTCTCTCCTTGTTCTTCCTTTTAAATTTCGAGGATGAAATTTCTATTAGGAGGGAGGGACTGTGAGACCCGTTCTTTAACGGATTTTTGATGGTATTAAAATAAAAGTAATTTCATGAATTTATGAGATTTTTAGGGTTTTATTGGGCCTAGTTAAGTGGGCTTTGAGTATTTATATAAGCTTTTTCAAAATTAAATGGGGCATATATCCAATTTCGCTTAACTTGGGGGCTTTTAGCAATTCAAGGGTTTTTTTTAAAAAAAATAGATCGCAAGGGTTTTTGAGAGGAGAGAACCATGAGTTCTCTCTCTCTCTCTCTTACTTTACCTCCCCCCTTTTTTCTCTTCCGAAACGCAAGCACGCGGGCGGACCCGCGGCACTGCGAAACCGGCGACGTCGCCCTCCCCCTTCTCGTCTTCTCAGAGCGGCAACCCCGGCCACTGATAAGCGTCTATTTTCTATGATAATTCATCGCATGTACACCATTTTATGTGCATATAATTAGGTAATTATGCATGATCTATCGTTAATCTCAATTTCGCTTGTAGATTGGACCTTTCACGTAAATTAATTAATTTGACGATTTCATTTAATAAAATAAAGTTAAGAGTCATGAACATTAATTCTCCATTGCATAATTGTAAGTAATTGTGATTCTTGTGCACATTATGGTAACTTTCCTGGACTAAATCATAATTATGTGTGTGTAGGACACCGAAGGTAATTATAAAAGATGTCGGGGGCAAAACGGTCATCACCACTTTGACCAAGTCAAATAAAGAATTTAAAATATTTTGGTTGGCAGGAAAAGAAAGTTCAAAATTTTGAATTCAAAGTTTAAAAAAGAAGAATTCAAAGTTTAAGTTTGAAAAGGAGGAAAAGTACATTCAATGTTTGAAAAGGAGATTCAAAGTTGAAAAGGGGGTGTCCAAAGTCCAAGAAAGGGGGTGTCGACCTCCTTTTTCTTTCCCCTATGCATCATATTCTACCTAAATCCTAGCTATCCATCTCCTTTTGATACAATCTTTACCCTCCATTGACCTAATTCCCTATAAATAGCCAGTGACAAGGAGGTGAAGGGGAGTTCTTCTTTTGGCAATTTCTCTCCCAACCTTAGGTCGCCGATTTCTTCCCC
Organism: Amorphophallus konjac; assembly: GCA_022559845.1. NCBI lineage: Eukaryota > Viridiplantae > Streptophyta > Magnoliopsida > Alismatales > Araceae > Amorphophallus > Amorphophallus konjac. The sequence continues at coordinate 158,760,918 of CM040122.1, read as the reverse complement.
TTTGGTTCATTTTCTGCTCTTGCACCCTTCATGTAAGTTCTTCAATTTTAAATGCTCTACAACTTCTTCTTCTGTATCATCTTCTAATTCCATCTAGTTTTGAAGCTATTTCATGTTTTTCACTGTACTATCCTGTTCGTCTGTGAATCAATGTTTCTCTCTGTTCTTCCCCTTATTTCTACCCTTTCTAGTCATTTTCTCCTCTTGCTGTCTCATGAAAGATCTTTATGTTTAAGTGTTCTACAATTTCTTCTTCTATATCATCTTCTAATTCTTTCTGGTTTGTAAGTTATTTCTTATTTTTCAACTTGATGTCCTATGCTTTTTCTGTTCATCCGAGGTGCTAGCTTATCTTATTCCTCCATTTTGAAGCCATTCTGATCTTCTTTTCTATCTGAGTTCTTCATTAAAGTTCTTCCTATCCTGTAGAGGTGGATTTTGTTCTTCTTCCACTTCCTCTAATTCCATCACATTTTTAAGTTATGTTTAATTCTTCTTAGTTTAGTTTTTATGCATAGTTACTGTTCATCGGTGCAGACCACTTCCTTTCTTCCTCTAATTTCACCCTCTTCCTCACATTTTCTCTCTCCATGTCTTTCATCAAAGTTCTTCCTCTCTTCCCCCTCTTCAACTTCTTCTTCTTGGGCATCCCCTAATTCGTCTTGGGTTCAAAGTTATTCGCCCTCCAAATGCAGCTTCAACGACGAAGGTGACATCCTCCCGGTGTAGATGACATCTTCCGCAAGGTGGTTCGTGATCCAAAGGCAAGAGAGGACGACGCCGTCATCATCACTTCTGCTACCATCTTCACACCTCTGGCTCCTTTTATTTTTATTGCTTTAGTTTTATTTTACTTTATTGTAATCTCGTCACATCTTTGTTGTAAGCTTGTCTTGCACTTCACGTACTAGTTTCTTTAAGTTAATGAAAAGAGTTGTTCTTTTGATTTAGTTCTTGATCTTCTACCCTCCCTACCTCCTTCTTCTATCTCTTCTTTTCACTTCATGTAATTATTCTTTATAGCATAGACGCATAGTCATAGGTGTTTTTAATTAAGTGTTTGGTTTGTTCATCATTTCACTATTTTCTTTAAGCAAAGTAAAATCACAAGTGTTTTCCAAAGGACTATAAAGTTTTTAACTCAAAAAATCTCTTCTTCCTTGTGGATTCGACCATTCTCGCCACCATATTACGTCTCTCTTTTATCTTGTGCGAGTTGGAATTTTTAAGATTAATACGCGTGTTTTAAACGAGGAACTTTCGCGTTATCAGCCACGGCGGCGGATGGCCGGCAGCCAAGGCAGTGAGCTGGCACAGGGCAGAGGACCGCGATCGCCCCCCCCCCCTCTCTAGCCCCCTTCCTCCTTTCACTGTGCGCGGAGGTGGGACATTACCAGCGGTCCTCTCTCCCTCTTTCTCTCTTCTCGTCACGCCGACGACCCGATGGCCTTGGCAGAGGAGCCGGAGCTCCCGTTGACGAACTTGTAAGGAGTAGAACCCGGTGATGCCACCGTCGGAGCTGAACCCTGGCGCGGAGGGATGATCCCGCGGTGAAGACAGCGGCTTTCTCCCTCCCCTTCTCATGGTGGAATCATCATCCTCGGCCTAGATCCGGTGGGGGGAGGACTTTCTAGCCTCGTTTGGAGCGACGAGGAATGGCGTGGCATCAACCCGGGACCAACCGCGGAGTGGAGAGACGATCGGGAAAGGCGGACCGCGGCGCATCCCTCAGCTTGCATGCGGCCGGATCAGACATTTCCATCGCGTTTAAGGTAGGGGGATCGTTGCCCTAGCCCCAATATATCATTTTTTAACAGCATACAGCATGCCCATCGTCGTTGAGTTCATAGATTAACTATAGCATGCCCATCGTCGTTGAGTTCATAGATTAACTATCGCATGCCCATCGTCGCTGAGTTCATAGATTAACTACAGCATGCCCATCATCGCTGAGTTCATAGATAATAAATTGTTGTATTGAGATGATGGATTGGCAGGGAATAGGTCAAATATTATAATTCCCGTCGATTTGAGTCGACCGGGAAGTGATCTGGTTATGATTCCGGTGGATCCGGTTCTCCGCTAAGGACTATGTTTCAATTATTCTAGATTTTATAACGGTCCGCCATAAACCGTTTGTTGACCCGAGCGGCTAACGATTAGACCGAGTAAATAAATTAAATTTGAATGGGGGTAGAAATTTCACGGCCAGTCCGTATAACAACACGCGGCGGTCCGTTGTTCGACCGCTTGTTTTGTAACTATGCGTGTTCGTTAAACCATGCATGTAATATAGCATTCCCGCCATGTTTAAGTCGTTTTATCGACTAGGGCAGTTTTCTTTCAACCGTTTAATCCTGAGAGATTTCAATCCTTAACATAGTCAATTATCCATGCATTTAATTATGGAATAATTACCATTTCAGCATGTTCAATAATTTAGGCATTTAGTTATGGAATAATTGTTTTAGCATATTCAATTATTTACACATTGAATTATTGAATAATGGCCATCTTAGCATATTCAATTAACTATGCATTTAATAGTTGCATACTTGCCATTTTAGCATAATCAGTTATTTATGCATGTAATTAATGAATATTTGCCATGTTTAATTGTTATCATAAATTATGGCATATTTTTAGATCCCAATAGAATTATATTCTCTTTCCTAGTGATGGAACCACCAGTCGTAGCCCGACGACTTTTAGTGTTGATCCCACCCGGGAGAGGTGGCGGGGTAGTCCCATGATACGATTTTTAAGCTAGTTCCGTGGGCCCTAATCCAGCCGTAGCGTCATACGGAGGGGAATACTAGCTAGAGGCCTGGCTCTAGGCACGTGTAGCAACCCTGGTAAAATTAAAGGACTAGAAACTCGAAATAAATTAAAAATAGTAATTAAACAAGGCCCGGACCTTGTACATGACCCTCTTACGTCCTAAAAAGTCTGACAAAAGAACTCATGGACACTACTATTGTATCATAATAAATTTAAGAATGACATGTTATTTTTAGGTATGCATTTAATGCACAAAGTAATTTTAATTAATATGAGAATCATTAAGTCTCGAAGAAAATGTCAATTTATATTTTATTACTAATTTAGAAATTTTAATATTCCACATTTATTACATTATAATCTTATTAGAAGGGAGAAGGATATATATATATATAAGATTTAATTACATTAAGGATGTGTAAAAGATAAAAGAATGAGCATATATGCAATTTTGGTTCTTTCAAGAGCATTAAGAAAATACCAAAAACTCAATTGACGCCTCTTCGTATAGGCGTATCTAACGTGAAAGACGACTTAATGCAAGTCGTTATTTACAATTAGCAAAAGTCAAATAAAGTATATAGATAAGAGAGTGATAGAAATAATAGGGATATATATACAATATTAGTCCTTTGGAGGTTAAGGAGAAATGCAAAAATGCAATTGAGGCCATTGATTTAGGCGTTGATTTCAAATATGACGACTTAATAAAAGTCGTTATTTTATTCTAAAATGAATAGTGCCCATTTTTGAATTAAAAAATTTTAAAAAACTAATTATATGAAAAAATAGAGAAAAATGGAAAACTTGTACCCCTAAAATTTCCCATCCAGATCACATCAAGAAGAAAAGATAAAAATCCAGAAAGATCGTTACACCTTAAATTAACAAATAGGGAAATGTGAATGACGCCTCCGAGCAAGTCGTCATTTAATTTTTGACGACTATGCATACAAGCGTCATTTTATTGAAATAACGCCCCAACCTTAGGCGTCATTTACAAACCGACCCGTTGGTGTTTGGTTCGAACAAGGATGTTATCTGGGTAAGTTTGGATTAAGGTAAGGGATCCATACGTGGATATCTGTGGTTTTAGTCCTAATCGAACTCCTAGAACCCGTCAGGATTCCTTCTCCTATAAATACCAACCCTTCCATCGAACCAAGACGTCCTTCTGTTGTTGTTTCCCTGGTGTTGCTACTGCGTTGCTCTTCATCCTGCCGTGGTGTACGAGAAGAACATAGCAGTTCTTCATCTTCTTCTTCCTCCTCTTTCTCCTGCGGGTGGTCTGCAACAAGAAGGGCACAAGAAGCTTTCTTCTTCTTGCTGAAGGAAGGCCGCCGTCTTCCTTGGGGTTTTTCTCTTTACTGTGCGTGAAGCCCTCAGCGGCTGAGACATACATACTTACCAATTAGTACTGCTGCTGCTACTGCTTTGTCTTCGATTGCTAAAGGGGCTATCATCTTCTTCCTGATATATATTGAATCGGTTGTGGTTCATCTTCTTCACGTTCAATCAAACATCATCAATCCAAGGTAGGTTTTCTCAAGTGTTAAGCAAAATTTTACGGATATTAGGCCAATTGCATGCATGTAGGTTGTTAGTGCTGCGACTGGCTGCCATATGAGTTTTCATGATTTCTTCATTTTACTGAAAATGACGCCCTAGATCAAGGCATTGTTTTTATTTAACGCCCGTGAAAACAGGCGTCAATTGTCTAGTTAATTAATAATGCCGAATGTTCAAAATTTAATAACTTTGAACCCTGACATCTAATTAATGCATGATTATATTGTTAGATTCCTGTTATTTTTCTCTACCAGAACTTGTCCTTAGTTCCTTGAATGGACATACTCCAAAATCTATGTGTCTAGGATTGTACCTGCTAGTGCAAATAATATGACAAATAATTAACGACCCCTTCTAGGTCGTCAATTGAATGAACGCCCCTGTACGCAGGCGTCAATTAGTGATGAATTGAGAAATTTTGAAATTATGAAAATGCTTATAATTTCCTGAAAATTGAAATAATGACATGCACCATGCCGTCCTTTTGATATATGATGCCCCTAACTAGGGCACTATTTACGAAATTGAAGCCTTAATGTAAGACGTCATTTATATAATATCTGAAATTTTAGAATATTTATAGATTTTAATATTAACCAGACCTGGATATAACGACTGCGTGAACAGTCGTCACTTATTGAACTGATGACCCTAACAAGGGTGCCATTTCATGAAATGAAGACGTGACCTAACGCGTCAATTCATGTTTTCTTGATTTTCGTGGTTTTCTGTGACCCACTGTAAATAGGTTAGTTATTAGGCACTATATTTCATTCCATGAGTATAGTCCCATGTTTCACATGTTTTATCGATTTCCCTATTTCTCGGTGATAGATGAACCCTCCGTGGGACATTCCGTTCCTTCGGATTGGTGACTTTATCATAGAGACCTCCGTAAGACTCTGCTAGCTTTGGATTCCCTCAAAGCAGCCGAGCTGGTTGTACCATTAAAACCCATGACACTACTTAATTGCCATGTCACTCTATAGAAACATGGTAAACCGGCCCTCGTGACTTGCTAAGAGGATGTCATGAGAATACTCTAAATTAATGGAATGGGAAACCATGCCATTAGTGTTCTTATGAATTAGGTGCCATGCTTGTGGACCTCACTTCTATCTAGCTTATCCTGTCTAAGAACGAGCGACCATCTCTATATGAGCGCTTATTCTTAATATCATGGCACCCAGTTAGGGAGCCTAATCCTCCTAGTTTAATGCGAATCGTGGTTATACCGTTACTATAGTAGTACGTCCTTACACATTTTGTTCAATCCTTGAAATTCTATTCCACAAGATCTACCTTAAAGTCCCTACAAGCTTATTCCATTGAAACTCTGTATTGGCTATAACTATAGTGGATGTCAAAAAATACACGATCAATGTCTGCGCAGATAAGGGCCCGATCTGGTCCTAGGAGGAGCACCCGAAAGTACTAGTGCCCATGGGAGTTGTAATGATCACGGTGTGGCATTGCACCAAAGTGCATGACTAGCTTGATTAGACATTCCACAATCTCATCCTCGACTTGACATGACCTGACTTGCGTGACCCGGAAAGAGTATTTATATACTTACTTGAAACATGATAGCCAATTCCCGACATGACATGATGGAATACTTGCTTGAATTTCTTGACATTTATTGATATAATTTCTTGAAAGACATGCTAGTTCACTCAATTATCTCTTGTTATACTCTCTCTCTTGTCATTTTACGCTAACATGCATAGCTTTATTGCATTCATGTAACATGTAATTTACTTAAAGCAAGCTAGCTCTTGAGATATAATTCTTACTGAGCGTTCGCTCATCCAGTGTTTTCCCCTATTTTTCAGGTAAGTCCGATGACGAGACTCAATCGGATGGGGAAGGTCAAGAGTGAAGAGATTAGAGCTCTCCGTCTATGCAAGCGTCTTCTAGTGTTATCTTTCTATATTTTTGAGTCAATCATTGTACTTTTCCCTTTATTGAGTCTTAGCACTTTCATTAAGTGGATTGTAATAGAAGTACTTTTGAGATTGTGATTGAATAAATGATTGGGTTATATTTACTTTTGCGCACTCTATCTTTGGGTTGAATACACTAACGCTTTGATTGACATGATCGATATAAACTCGTCACGCGTCATCCGAGTTCCTTCCGCGCTCGGGGCGTGACAGTTTTTGGTGGCCGAGTATAGGGGGAAAAGGCCCCTATATCGGTGGCCGAGTATCGCCAGTTTTTGGTCATCCAGTTATCTTCCAGGAGAAAAAGGCCATCGAATTCGCCACACTCAAGCAACGATCATTATCGGTGGCCGAGTATGAGGCACAATTCTCGAGGTTATCCCGGTACGCTAAGCATTTAGTCTGTACCGAGAAAATGAAAGCCAGAAGGTTTCTAAATGGGCTCAGGCCTCAGTTTATCACACAACTGGCCCCGATGGACATACAAGTCTATTCGGAGATGGTACGACGAGCCCAGCTACTAGAAGATGCCACGGAGCTATCTGATAGGATCCGTGGGAAGGATAAGAAGGAACATGTCACTAGTTCGGGTTTCTTCAAACCCAATTTGAAGAAGAGACCGAGTAATGGAGGTACTCCCTCCCAATAGCAAAAGTTCAAGAAGACCAAACCTTTCTCCATCACCACTACACCTACTAGGGTGGTATGTAAGCATTGTGATAAGGCCGGGCACAAGGTCTAAGAATGTTGGAGAAAACTAGGAGCTTGTCTCCGTTGTGGGAGCCGTGATCATCGGATTCCCGACTGTCCCCTACTCAATGATCAAGCCGGGGACGGAAAGCGCCATGTGACAAAGAATGCACGTCTCCAAGCTATTAAGGAGACAGAACAAGATGAAGGCGGACTAGTGGAAGGTACATTGAAAGTTTGTTCCAAGTCTGCATATGTCTTATTTGATACTGGTGCCTCGCATTCTTTTATTTCTAAGAAGTTTGCTAATCCATTACCCATGGAACCAGAATGGATGAAATTAGTTCTTTCAACTCCTCTCAGAAGCGAAGTTGACCATACTCACCATTATCAAAACTGTGAAGTCTTGGTAAAGGGAAGAAATCTTCCTATCGACCTCATATGTTTAGACCAAAAGGAATATGATGTCATATTGGGGGCGGATTGGTTATCCAAGTATCAGGCAACTGTTGATTACCGTAACAGCAAAGTTACTTTCAAGGAATTCCCGGAATTGATCTATACTAGCCCTAAGAGTCGGAGCAAGTCGTCTCTTATTTCGGCTCTCCGAGCTAGCAAGCTAATAAGGAAAGGATGTGTATCCTTCCTTGCGTTTGTCACTATTAAGGAGACTAAGATAGAAGACATCCCTGTTGTGCAAGAATTTTCGGACGTGTTTCCGGAAGATTTGCCTAGATTACCTCCACAAAGAGAAGTGGCCTTCACCATCGATTTGGTCCCTGGTGCTAGTCCAGTTTCTAAGGCACCATATAGGATGTCCCCTGCCGAACTCAAGGAGTTAAAAGAACAATTGATGAAACTTCTTAAGAAGGGTTTTATCAGACCAAGCACTTCCCCGTGGGGAGCACCTGTGCTATTTGTAAAGAAGAAGGATGGATCCATGAGGTTATGCATCGACTATCGATAGTTGAATCATCTCACTATCAAGAACAAGTATCCACTGTCGAGAATCGATGAGTTATTTGATCAAATATTTGGATCTAAGTATTTCTCAAAGATCGATCTAAGGTCGGGATATCACCAACTAAGGATCAAGGATGATGACATTTATAAGACCGCGTTCAGAAGCAGGTATGGGCACTATGAGTTTGTTGTTATGCCTTTTGGACTAACAAATGCCCATGCTGCCTTTATGCAGTTAATGAATAGTATATTCACGGCTCATCTAGATCAGTTCTTGGTGATTTTCATTGATGATATATTGATCTATTTAAAGACCAAGGAAGAGCATGAGGAGCATTTGAGGATTGCATTACAGATATTGAGGATGAATCAGTTATATGCAAAGCTCAGTAAATGAATTCTGGTTAGAAGAAGTATCTTTCTTGGGTCATGTTATATCGAAGGACGGTTTATCCGTAGATCCATCAAAGGTTGAAGCTGTACGGAATTGGGAAAGACCGACCAACGCTACCGAGATCCGAAGTTTCTTAGGTCTTGCAAGCTATTACCGGCGATTCATCAAGGATTTCTCCAAGATCGCCGTACCACTCACTAGGCTAACTCGCAAGGAGATCCGTTATGAATGGAGTGAGGAATGTGAAAGAAGCTTCCAAGCTCTCAAGGATCATCTAACTACTGCCCCAATATTAGCTTTGCCAATTGAAGGAGAGAAATTCGAGATATACACCGATGCCTCAGGCGTTGGCCTCGGATGTATTTTAATGCAACAAGGGAAAGTTATAGCCTACTCTTCTCGCTAATTGAAGAAGTACGAGGAGAAATACCCAGTCCATGACTTAGAATTGGCGGCGATAGTGTTTGCACTGAAGATATGGAGACATTACCTATACGGAGTGCAGTTTACTGTATACTCTGACCATAAAAGTCTTAAGTTTCTCTTCTCTCAGAAGGAATTGAATATGAGGCAAAGACGTTGGTTAGAATATCTCAAGGACTTCAACTTCACTATACAATATCATCCTGGAAAGGGTAATCCTGTAGCCGATACTCTCAGTCGAAAGCCGAGAGCACTATTGGCCAATTGTATGATTCAGGAGTGGAAGTTGCTAGAAAAATTCTCTAAACTTAATATAAGCATAGACAAGGACAGTAGGTGTGTCACATTATCCCATATGAGCATACAGCTAGATTTGCTATCCGAAATACAAGAGCTTCAAGATAGTGACCCCGTACTAGTGGAAATCAAGGGAAAAATGGAAGAACAACATGATTTCAAGATAGCCTCGGATGGAAGATTGATGTTCAGGAATAGAACATGTATATCGGATTATCCAGAGCTAAAGCAGAAAATCTTAGATGAAGCTCACAGATCAAGGTACACGATTCATCCAGGGTCTACCAAAATGTACCAAGATTTGAAAAGGACCTTCTAGTGGCCCAATATGAAAAGGGAAGTAGCAGACTTTGTGTCTCGTTGTCTCACGTGCCAACAAGTCAAGGCAGAACACCAAAAGCCTGCCGATAAGCTACATCCTCTAGATATTCCCAAATGGAAGTGGGAGGATATCGATATGGACTTCATTATGGGTCTGTCTAAATCAAAAGGAGGACATGATGGAATATGGGTTATCATCGACCGATTGACCAAATCGGCACACTTCTTGCTAATCAAGAGTCGATGGTCAGTTGATGTCCTTGCTGCATTATACATTAAGGAGATAGTCAGGTTACATGGAGTACCTGTCTCAATCGTGTCCGACAGAGACCCTCGTTTTACTTCTCACTTTTGGAAGGGTCTACAACATTCGCTGGGGACGAGACTTAACTTTAGTACAGCTTTTCACCCTCAAACGGATGGTCAGACCAAGAGAACCAATCAGGTAGTTGAAGATATGCTCAGAGCTTGCATCATTGATTTTGGTGGAAGCTGGCATGATCACTTGCCTTTGGTTGAATTTGCATACATTAACAGCTACCAGGCAAGTATACAAATGGCACCTTTCGAAGCTTTATACGGAAGGAGTTTTCGATCGCCTTTGTGCTGGGACGAAGTTGGCGAGAAACAACTATTAGGTCCAGACATGGTAAGGGATACCACTGAAAAGATTCGGTTTATTAGAGAAAGACGTCAAGTTGCTCAGTCTAGACAGAAGGCTTATGCTGACACAAGAAGAAGAGATCTCAAATTTCAAGTCGGAGATCACGTATTTCTCAAGATATCACCTGGACGTGGAATATGGAGATTTGGTGTTATGGGCAAGCTTACACCAAGGTTTATCGGACCTTTCGAGATACTAGAAAGAGTTGGCGAGGTTGCTTACCGTGTCGCCTTACCTCCTCAATTGTCCGAAGTTCATAATGTATTCCACATATCTATGTTGAAGAAGTATGTGCATGATCCGTCACATATCATTGATCATGGAGACCTGGTGATTCAAAGGGATCTCACTTATGAACAAAAGCCCATGAAGATCCTCGATCGCGAGGTACGAACATTAAGGAACAAAGTTATTCCCATGGTCAAGGTGCAATGGAGTAAATGCTCAGAACATGAAGCCACATGGGAGACCGAAGATTCTATGAGGAAACGATTTCCAGAATTATTCTAAAAAGGTATGTACTCTACACTCTCCACGTCTATATACGATTGAATTTGGGGACCAAATTCTTTTAAGTGGGAGAGGGTGTAGCAACCCTAGTAAAATTAAAGGACTAGAAAGTATAAATAAATTAAAAATAATAATTAAATAAGGCCCAGACCTTGTACATGACCCTCTTACGTCCTAAAAAGTCTGACAAAAGAACTCATGGACACTACTATTGTATCATAATAAATTTAAGAATGACATGTTATTTTTAGGTAAGCATTTAATGCACAAAGTAATTTTAATTAAATTAAGAATCATTAAGTCTCGAAGAAAATGTCAATTTATATTTTATTACTAATTTAGATAATTTAATATTCCACATTTATTACATTATAATCTTATTAGAAGGGTTTTCCTCTTATTTATGGCAGATCCAAGAAAGTTTACTTCTCTGGCATTGTTTCCTCCATTCAGAAGAGAATAGAAGGCTGGAATGCTACCTATTTATCTCAAGGGGCTAGAGTGGTTCGGCCGAAACACATTCTTACATCTATCCCCATTTATTCATTAGCATCCTCTCCTCTGCATGCTGGTATACACCAGACTTTAGACCGGTCATTTGCTAATTTCTTCTGGGGCTCCTCTAATCAAGGAAACAAAAGGCACTAGTTATCCTGGAACACTATATGCAAACCTGTTAACAGGGGTGGACTTGGCATTCTCTCCTTGAGGCAGGTGGAGTTGGCGTTTAGGGTCAAAATGCTATGGAAGGCTATCCACTCTAATTCCATTTGGGCTCTTTATTTCAGGGCAAAATACATAAGGGGCATGCATCTCTCTGAGGTTGATTTCAAGGAAATGAAGGACCATTCTAAGCGGAGCTGGACAAAGGCTAAGGAACTGATCTTGCAATACAAAAAAATCATTGTGGGTGATGGCTGCTCAACCAATTTCTGGAAGGACACTTGGCTCGGTAACAAGCCTTTGATATCTTACATCACCACTACCCAAGTTCAGCACCCGAAGGCTACTGTCCGGGAGGTTATATTGAACCCAGCTCTAGAGGACATTTCCTTAATTGACCGAACTCTTCCTCCTGGTATCAAAACAGCTATCTGGCATACCACTTTAAATCACTATCAAGATATGGAGGTATGGAGCCTTGCTTCCTCAGGCAATGGCTTGACTTCTTCCATTTATAAAGCTACCTGCAGGCAAGACTCTGATATGAACATTCTACCTTATGATCGGCTATGGACCAAATGGGTTCCTACTAAAATTTCCATCCACCTGTGGAGGATTCTTCATAACTGCATCCCTACTGACACAAGGGTGAAATCCATTGGCATCCCTCTCCCTTCGAAATGCCACTGCTGCAAGCAACACAGAGTGGAGGATTCTAATCATCTCTTTATTAAAAGTGATTGGGCTACCTATCTTTGGTCTTCTTTTCAAAGAAACGGCTGTGATTTCAGAGGTCAGACTGTAAAATCCATGATTCTCAATATTATCCAGAATTCCCATGTTCACTCCTTGTTTGGTCTATTCAAATTAGCTGCTATTGGCTATGGGCTGTGGGAGCTATGGCTTGCCAGAAATGCTGCTAGGTATGACAGGAAATTCATCTCACCTCAAGGCTTATTCCACAAAGTTGTTTCTCAAGTAAAACAGGTGATCAACATTGCCAAGCTTTGGGAAGGTCAGAAGCTCAGCCGCACCATCCTTGCAAACTTTGGCATTACTGCTACTACTCGGGCGTCTCCTTTAGTGAAAATTTTCAAATGGTCTTGCCCGCCCTGGCCCTTCCTCAAGCTTAATACTGATGGTGCGCACAAACAGGTAGGACATTCTGGTGGTGGCGGTATTATCAGGGACTTCCAAGGCCAGATTTTGTTGGCCTTTTCCCACTATTATGAGAATTGTCCAAGCCTAGTGGCTGAAGCTAGGGCTATGGCTGATGGAATAAAATACCTCCATGCGATCTCCTCTCACCCTGCTTTGATTGAGAGTGACTCTCTTCTTCTAATTCAAGTGCTTAACAAGGAAACGGATTGTCCTTGGGAGATTCTACCATTTATTAGAGAAATCTGGAGCTATCCTCCTCAAACCAAGAATTTCTCCCACATATTCAGAGAAGCCAACTCAGCTGCGGATTCTTTAGCTAATTTTGCTTGTCACTCACATTGTAATTCTTTTTTTACTTCGCAGCATGATCTTCCCAGTGTAACTAAGGGTGCTGCTAGACTAGATAAGCTAGGTATGCCTAGCATTAGAGTGATGTAAGTTCTATTCTTTTTATGATCAATAAAATTCCCCCTGGTTGTGATTTAGACTATGGGTTCCAAATTGGATCCACATTCTAAATCACCACTAGGCAGGGCTTTCTATATAAAAAAGAGAAGGATATATATATATAAGATTTAATTACATTAAAGATATGTAAAAGATAAAAGAATGAGCATATATGCAATTTCGGTTCTTTCAAGAGCATTAAGAAAAGGCCAAAAACTCAATTGATGCCTCTTCGTATAGGCGTATCTAACGTGAAAGATGAATTAATGCAAGTCGTTATTTACAATTAGCAAAAGTCAAATAAAGTATATAGATAAGAGAGTGATAGAAATAATAGAGATATATATACAATATTAGTCCTTTGGAGGTTAACGAGAAATGCCAAAATGCAATTGACGCCATTGATTTAGGCGTTGATTTCAAATATGACGACTTAATAAAAGTCGTTATTTTATTCTAAAATGAATAGTGCCTGTTTTTGAATTAAAGAATTTTGGAAAACTAATTATATGAAAAAATAGAGAAAAATGAAAACTCGTACCCCTAAAATTTTCCATCTAGATCACATCAAGAAGAAAAGATAAAAATCTAGAAAGATCGTTACACCTTAAATTAACAAATAGGGAAAGGTGAATGACTCCTCCCATCAAGTCGTCATTTAATTTTTGACGACTATGTATACAAGCGTCATTTATTGAAATAACGCCCCAACCTTAGGCGTCATTTACAAACCGACCCGTTGGTGTTTGGTTCGAACAAGGATGTTATCTGGGTAAGTTTGGATTTAGGTAAGGGATCTATACGTGGGTATATGTGGTTTTAGTTCTAATCGAACTCCTAGAACCCGTCAGGATTCCTTCTCCTATAAATACCAACCCTTCCATCGAACCAAGACGTCCTTCTGCTGCAATTTCCCTTGTGCTGCTACTGCATTGCTCTTCATCCTGCCGTGGTGTACGAGAAGAACATAGCAATTCTTCATCTTCTTCTTCCTCCTCTTTCTCCTGCGGGTGGTCTTCAACAAGAAGGGCGCAAGAAGCCTTCTTCTTCTTGCTGAAGGAAGGCCGTCGTCTTCCTTGGGGTTTTTCTCTTTACTGTGCGTGAAGCCCTCAGCGGCTAAGACATACGTACTTACCAATTAGTACTGCTGTTGCTACTGTTTTGTCTTCGATTACTGAAGGGGCTATCATCTTCTTCCTGATATCTAGTGAATCGGTGGTGGTTCATCTTCTTCACGTTCAATCAAACATCATCAATCCAAGGTAGGTTTTCTCAAGTGTTAAGTAAAATTTTACGGATATTAGGCCAATTGCATGCATGTAGGTTGTTAGTGCTGCGACTGACTGCCATATGAGTTTTCATGATTTCATCATTTTACTGAAAATGACGCCCTAGATCAAGGCGTTGTTTTTATTTAACGCCCGTGAAAATAGGCGTCAATTGTTTAGTTAATTAATAATGCCGAATGTTCAAAATTTAATAACTTTGAACCCTGACATCTAATTAATGCATGATTATATTGTTAGATTCCTGTTATTTTTCTCTACCAGAACTTGTCCTTAGTTCCTTGAATGGACATACTCCAAAATCCCTGTGTCTAGGATTGTACCTACTGGTGCAAATCATATGACAAATAATTAACGACCCCTTCTAGGTCGTCAATTGAATGAACGCCCCTGTACGCAGGCGTCAATTAGTGATGAATTGAGCAATTTTGAAACTATGAAAATGTTTATAATTTCCTGGAAATTGAAATAACGACATGCACCATGCCGTCCTTTTGATATATGACGCCCCTAACTAGGGCGCTGTTTACGAAATTAAAGCCTTAATGTAAGACGTCATTTATATAATATCTGAAATTTTAGAATATTTATAGATTTTAATATTAACAAGACCTGGATATAACGACTGCGTGAACAGTCGTCACTTATTGAACTGACGACCCTAACGAGGGCGCCATTTCATGAAATGAAGACGTGACCTAAGGCGTCAATTCTTATTTTCCTAATTTTCGTGGTTTTCTATGACCCACTGTAAATGGGTTAGTTATTAGGCACTATATTCCATTCCGTGAGTATAGTCCTACGTTTCACATGTTTTATCGATTTCCCTATTTCTCGGTGATAGATGAACCCTCCGTGGGACATTCCGTTCCTTCGAATTGGTGACTTTATCATAGAGACCTCCATAAGACTCTGCTAGCTTTGGATTCCCTCAAAGAAGCCGAGCTGGTTGTACCATTAAAACCCATGACACTACTTAATTGCCATGTCACTCTATAGAAACATGGTAAACTTGCCCTCGTGACTTGCTAAGAGGATGTCATGAGAATACTCTAAATTAATGGAATGGGAAACCATGCCATTAGTGTTCTTATGAATTAGGTGCCATACTTGTGGACCTCAATTCTATCTAGCTTATCCTATCTAAGAACGAGCGACCATCTCTATATGAGCGCTTATTCTTAATATCATGGCACCCAGTTAGGGAGCCTAATCCTCCTAGTTTAATGCGAATCATGGTTATACCATTACTATAGTAGTACGTCCTTACACATTATGTTCAATCCTTGAAATTCTATTCCACAAGATCTACCTTAAAGTCCCTACAAGCTTATTCCATTGAAACTCTGTATTGGCTATAACTATAGTGGATGTCGAAAAATACACGATCAATGTCTGCGCATATAAGGGCCCGATCTGGTCCTGGGAGGAGCACCCGAAAGTACTAGTGCCCATGGGAGTTGTAATGATCACGGTGTGGCATTGCACCGAAGTGCATGACTAGCTTGATTAGACATTCCACAATCTCATCCTCGACTTGACATGACCTGACTTGCGTGACCCGGAAAGGGTATTTATATACTTGCTTGAAACGTGATAGCCAATTCCCGACATGACTTGATGAATATACTTGCTTGAATTTCTTGACATTTATTGATATAATTTCTTGAAAGACATGCTAGTTCACTCAATTATCTCTTGTTATACTGTCTCTCTCTTGTCGTTTTACGCTAACATGCATAGCTTTATTGCGTTCATGTAACATGTAATTTACTTAAAGCAAGCTAGCTCTTGAGATATAATTCCTACTGAGCATTCGCTCATCCAGTGTTTTCCCCTATTTTTTAGGTAAGTCCGATGACGAGACTCAATCGGATGGGGAAGGTCAAGAGTGAAGAGATTAGAGCTCTCCATCTATCCAAGCGTCTACTAGTCTTATCTTTCTATATTTTTTAGTCAATCGTTGTACTTTTCCCTTTATTGAGTCTTAGCACTTTCATTAAGTGGATTGTAATAGAAGTACTTTTGAGATTATGATTGAATAAAGGATTGGGTTATCTTTACTTTTACGCACTCTATCTTTGTGTTGAATACACTAACGCTCTGATTGACATGATCGATATAAACTCATCACGCGTCATCCGAGTTCCTTCCGCGCTCGGGGCGTGACAGCACGAGCCGGTGTCTGCACACGTGGTTAGAGACTTGGACTGACACTGACGAGTGTTGCTCTGACTAGTTACTTGTTTCTGGTACTGTTACACGTCTCGCCTGCTATGATCAGGCTTGCGTAGATGCTTGAGACGTAGTGTAAGTTGTCAGTGGACGCATCTGGTTTTTTCTTCTGGTAGATCTCCTCTCCTTCTCTCTCTTGTCACTTGTGAATGATTGAGTTGTTATTCTATTGGTAGATTTCGAGTACTCGCATTTGAATTAAATTAGCATATTAGTTAGCTGTTTATAAACTATTTAGTTAGTTTTACAACTTGACTAGATTGTCTTTTAAATTACCCCAATGCATGCTTTACTATTTTCCTTTAGCTTACTGCTTTCCTTTTGTTAGTTGCGAGTTAGGGATTTCTGTGAATCCAACTGAGTCTCTGCTGTGAGACTCACCCCTTCTCTTTACAGGTGAGGCGGAGCAACCGGCTGCAGGATTCTCTCGTGCTTTTGGCGAAAAGTCTTAGAGCCAGCAATGGTCTATCAGTGGTCGATTAGTGGTCAGTTTATCTTTTTTCTTCTTTTGGCCGGGGTATGTCCCGTGTAGTCATTTATTTTGACCATTGTATAGTGTGGGACTTGTGATATATGGATCTGGACTACTCGTATAAAATTTACCTTTAGCTGTTTATAAACTATTTAGTTAGTTTTACAACTTTACTAGATTGTCTTTTAAATTACCCCAATGCATGCTTTACTATTTTCCTTTAGCTTACTGCTTTCCTTTAGTTAGTTGCGAGTTAGGGATTTCTGTGAATCCAACTAAGTATCTGCTGTGAGACTCACCCCTTCCTTTTACAGGTGAGGCGGAGCAACCGGCTACAGGATTCTCTCGTGCTTTTGGCGAAAAGTCTTAGAGTCAGCAGTGGTCTGTTAGTGGTCGATTAGTGGTCAGTTAGTCTTTTTTCTTCTTTTAGCCGGGGTATGCCCCGTGTTGTCATTTATTTTGACCATTGTATAGTGTGGGACTTGTGATATATGGATCTGGACTACTCGTATAAATTTTACCACTCTGATATATGTAACTGCTTCCGTTTAAAGTTCAAATGAATGCTTTAATTAATATTACGTGTGCAATTTCTATTCGTTATGCATCCCCTCGACAAACACTCACTAACCCTTACGGGGCCTCATCAGCCTCTTGGGTGGCTTCCCCGAGCTCTTGGTATCGATAAATCGATGATATCGGGTTATCGGTATTCGGATCTCCAGGGTCGTCACAGTACCCCATATCCTTAATCTCGAAATGAGTTCTTCCATTCCATATATCTTAGATTCCTTTACTTGTAAAGTTATCTTAGTAAATAGTAGATCCCCATTCTAGAGGTAGAAGGTGAAGTGAATTTGGGGACCAAATTCTTTTAGGTGGGGGAGGATGTAATGCCTGAAAATTTTGAAGGCTAAATAGGAATAGAAATTATATATATATTATTACATATATATTCACGGTTTGGAAAGAAAAAGATAACCTACACATGATGATATTTATATATTCCTATAAATAGTTAATAATATTGAATAAATAATAATTTGGGGTATAATGTTCCTAGGATAAATAAAAGGCTAGTTAATATTTCCTTTTTGGAATGGAAGTAAATATTTATCCTAGGATCGAATTTGTCTCTTATACCCAAGACAATGATTAAGAAGGTAAATAAAGTGAAGGAAATCATGAGAAATGAAACCCCTATATGAAGTACTACTAAGACCCTAGTGTATATTGTGACCAGCCACACCAAATTAATGAAATATAAAACACCAATGGTAAACCCGATAGCCGTATGGGGATTGCATATGAAATTAGCTTAAGGCTAATGGGCCTCATATATACATATATACATATATATATATACATATACATATATATACATACATATATATATATATATATATATATGTATATATATATACATGCAAACTATTAATAGGTATAAGCCGCGTATATGAGGTTTAGTAAATAACAAATGGGTTTAGTTATAGATATATCAAGATATATGAATGATAAATAAAACCCATACACTTTATAAGGGCCTTTAGGATATGTGCATGAGCTATAACAAGTTTTGTGAAAAATGGATAAATGGCATATTAACACAAATAAGGGCTCTTAAATCCTAACCCACGAACCATCACCATTGGATTTTCACCCAACATATATATATATATATATATATATATATATATATATATATATATATATATATATATAATAATAAGGCTTTCAAAACTCATACACAAGGACCATTAATCTATACACCTTGAATGGGCCTTAATAACATAAACCCACACACATACGTGGGCCTTCCGTAGAAGACCAAATGGGCCTTAACAAACAAAGCCTATGGAATTTCCACACGCCAGGAGGTCCATGGGACATAAGTAGAAATATATATATTGATACGTTGTTTTAAAACCCACAAGCTTCACCACGTTAGAACATGCAATAGCTTTAGGGTTTGATCGTTGGCGGCTGATGAATTAGCAATAAAGATATGCATGGGAAAGTTTACGCTTATTAGGGTTGCTTTCATGGGAAACATCTATCCCTTTTGGATTCTAAAAGCCCCGTAGGTTGCCTTTCCTATAAATAAACACCTCTGTCGAACAAGCCAAGGCTACTGCCGATGCTTGTCTGTTGTGTGTCAACGTCGTCTTCCTCCTGTCGTAGTCCACTTCATCCTCTTCCTCCTACAGCTATCGCGTTTGCAGCATCCCTGCCGCCGCAGTTGCTATAGCCATTGCCACAGTTACTGGACGAAGGAGTCATCTTCTTCCTGCTGTTGTTTTAATCCTCTGCATCATCATTGCAGAAATATTATTCTTCTGCTACCGTCGCTGCCGTTGCTCGACTGTAGTTGCTGGGAAGAGTTTCCCTTCTTCCTCTACTGTGCTATTGCCTCTTCTTCACGACCACAAGAGAGTGCAATCATTGCAGTTGCCGATTCTCCTTTCTCTGTTTCGATCTGTCATCCAAGTCAACCAACACAAGGTAGGTGTTCTCAAGTTATGAAGCCCAACCTCTTAAATAACAGTAATTTCATGCATATAGGTTATCTAGCATGATACCATGATTTTTGTTTTCAGTTTTCGTAGTTTTACTAAGTTCTTAAAAATAGCGGCCCTATCATGGGAGCTTATTAAATGAATGCCTGTGTACGATGTCGCTAATTCTTTTGGAATAGCGACAGTGCCCAGGGCGTCAATTAATTAGCGACCTTATGTCCAGCCGCTGATTCTTTTAGGAATTTAATAAATACCGCATGCTTAAAAATAGATAACAATAAAACTTGACGTTAAAATTATTGCGTGAGCATATTTTTGGAACATATATATTTTTCTTTACCTATCCATATCCTTACTTCCCTGTTTCGATAAACTGTAAATTTCATGTGTCTATGATTGTACCTACCCGATGCGTAGGATCACAAAACAAAAGAGCGACAGTCACATAGTCATAATTTCAAGAATGAACGCCCCTCTCCAGAGGCGTTATTTGTAAAGATATTAGTCAAAAGTAAAATAAATGGTAATTAATATTCTGTGACCTGACAGTAGACGTCAATTAAAGATTGAGCGCCCGTTTACTCGAACGCTAATTATAATTAATTATATTGTTATACTAAAAATAATTAGAATTAGCGCCCATGTGTTGTGTCGTTAATTCTTATTATTTCAGTTATGAATAAGATTGAGCGACTGCTGATATAGTCGCTAATTCATTAAATGGCGATTGATGATCAGGCGCAGTTTCTTTGTCTCACAGATTTATCAATTTTTTGGCCCATATCGCGAGTCTATCTACACTCTCATCTCACATCCATAGATGGAGTCTCAGTTTCTGTTTCTATCGATTACACACTAACTCTCGGTGATGTTTGAACCCTCGTGAGATATTCCTTCCTTTGGACTGGTGATTTCATCATAGAGGCCTCCGTAAGTCTACACGAAGCCTTGGATTCCCTCAAGGCCGCCGAGTAGGTTGTACCCTAAAAACCCATGACACCGTGTCTTGTCACGTCACTCTAAGGAAACGTGATGCTTTAGCCCTCTTTGAGTGTTATTCTGGCCTCTTTTGAGAAGTGCGTTGTCTGTCCTAAATCTACGACCTGAACTTGGACGCCAGACGGAATTGGCACCCAGTCAAGGGACGCAGTTTACTGTTATAGCGACCGTGAGATGGACACTATTTATGAATGAGCGACTGCTTGCGAAGTCGCTAATTCTTATAGCCTATACTATTCACAGGAATGGGCGACCACGCATGTGCGCGCTATTTCAGTAATTGGTGGCGACTGAATGGATGCCAATTATCCAGTTTTACGCCATGTCTTCATTTTCGTGTGGTTTAACGATGTGTCATACTTGTTCAAAGTTCAGCCTTTGAACTCCTTCATTCGTGAAATCTACCCTATCTTCCTACAATGATTTATTCCTTGGAACTCTTCGTTGGCTATACACTATAGTGGATGTCTAAAATATACATGACCCAATGCCTGCGCATTTAGGGCCCGATCTGGTCCTGGGAGGAGCAGCCGAAAGTACTTGTGCCCATGGGAGCTATATTGATCATGGTGTGGCATTGCACCGAAGTACTTGTCGTTCTAGATATAAGGCATTTCACTCACTCTCTCGTGTTAATACTTGATGTTACTCGCGTGCTTGGCTTGACTTGCATGGCCCGGAACGGGCGAGTACTTGCTTTCTTTAACTAGCCAATATCTTGTGACAATTACTTACTAATACATGCGTGATATTCCTTGAAGCTTTACTTATTCCTTCTTGTTAATAAGTTCCTTATCTTGTAACCGTCTCTCTCTATCTTGCGTTCATTCATGCATAGCCATTCTTGCATTCATGTAACATGTAATTACTTTAAGTAAGCTTGTTCTTGAGATATAATTCCTACTGAGCATTCGCTCACCCAGTTCTATTCCAACATTTTCAGGTAATCAGGTGACTATCGAGATCGAGACTCAACTGGGAAGGGCAAGTGTGCAAGAGAGCTCTGGAAACTAGATGACCCGTGTCTTTTACTTTTATTGAGTCTAATATGATGTCTTCTATCTAGTTTGTCATGTCTAGATTTGCTTGGTGTCTTTTATCAAGTTTCAAAGGTCTAAGTCCTGTTAGTGTGTCCATCCCTTTTCTTTTACGTCGTAATTGAGTCAATAAGTTGTAATGACAAGCTCATATGAATAAAATTTATTTTTGCCAAATTTTGGTCTTATGTGATTGCTTTGATTGACACGACTGTTTAACTGCCACGTTCCAATCAAACGAACACGTTCCGCTGCTATCGGTTCGGGGCGTGACAGCTTCTTTAAGCATCACTGCGCCGAGGCCGTTCTTTGTTGCATCGGTGAAGAAACCTTAAGATGACTTCCTTGGTCATTACTGCCTTGAGGCAGTGGTGATCCTGCTTCGATCTGATAGCTTAAGATAATGTTCAAGTTTGTTCAGCTGCATCGACCCAGCACCTGAGGTGCCTCTACCATGAGCTCTTCTAAACTTGAGTTCACATTCATATCAGTAAGCTTTGAAGGACTTCATGACTCTTTCATCGACGTAGCTCTTTAAGTTGACTCTTCAGCTTATTTTGTTGACTTTTCTTCTATTCTTCAGAGTTCAACTAGCTGTCAACCTGTCTTCATATAGATTGTGAATGTGCATGAATATAATTTCATCAACACAGGTGTTGATTTGTTTTTTAATTTGATTAGATTCCTATCCCGCCCCCTTTTTAAATACATACATGCATAAACATGTGAATCAAAGACAAGGGGATGAAAGGATGGAAATACTAACCGTGATCGCCACCAAGGATTAACAACGCCGCAAGGATAAAGAAAGGAGTGCAACGGCGCCGTGTACCTTGGAAAGAAAACTTGATCGCGCTTAAGAACGGGATGCGGGGAATGGTGTGGGATCGACCTCCTCTCCTTCCAGCCGGCTAGAGGAAGAGGGCCTCACGTGGTGTTCATGCTCTCCTACAAAACAAAGCCAAAATAAGGACAAAAAAGCCCATTAGAACATGCATGTATAATATCAATCCCGAAGTAATAAAATAGGGGTAGAAATTGAGGGAGAACGCACCGGGGGGAGGTTTTTAACCCCTATGAGTGGGTGCAAAAGCAAGGTGGGAGTGTTGTGCATGCATAGGATTTGAAATCACGAGATTTGATGGAGAGAATAGAGAGAAAACGATGATGCAAAACGGAGAAAAATGCATGTATAGTAGAAAAGTGCAGAAAACTGTGATGATTTGTGATTTTGAGAGGACTAGAACTAAGAGTGTAGACCATGAAATCAAGCCCAGAAGGATGGAATGGAAAGCTAATACTTCCCTCTCCAAGATGGGGTCGAAGTTGTGAGTTGGCGGTGCAGCATGGCTTCGCCCTACGTCCGGAAAGAGCCCCCCGTCGCGACTGCGAACTGGGCAGTTTTTTATAGAAAAGTGATGACAGCCTCATCTTCTTATTACGATTCCCGGAGATAGAGTCCAAGATAAATCAAATTCTTAAGATCAAACTCGAGATAATACTAAGGACAAGAGATAGGAACAAACGGGGATCAATTCGGAGGAGGATTCTAGAAGATATGGCTCTTGGAAGGTAGCCCCGGAGCTTAATCTGTAGAGTTTTAGTTGAACTAGGATACTTAAATCCTGATCTTGTGACCCAGATCCCGAGAGATATTGCCAATGAAAATTTGATTCCTATGAACCAAATTCAAGATAATACCAAGGGCTAGAAGCAGGAAAAAATGGGGATCAATTTGGATAAGAATTCAAGAAGTTATGGACTCTTCAAGAGGGCCACGGCACACAAAAACGGAGCAGAGTCCAGCACGAATTGGACTCTCTGGTGCATGTAACGGTCTATCGTAGGACCGTCAGAGTTATGTAACGGACTAGGGTAGGTCCGTCACACTATGGAGGTCAAACGGGGCGTTTTCGGATGAGTTTCGGTGTAACGCACCCATACTAGACCGTCACATGGACTCTGACGGTCTAGGGTAGGACCGCCACATTCTGGGTGTTGAACAGGGTGTTTCGAGCAAGTTTCGGTGTGACGGTCTATCGTAGGACCGTCACACTGAAGTAACGCACCTATGTAGGGCCGTCACTTTGATGGAGGCAGATTCCGGGCAGACTGCGCGTGACTTTAGAAACTGAAGCGTATCTCTCAAACGGGACAGAACTAGACAAAGTGGTAAACATAGAAGTTGTAGATAACTGAGAGAGGAACAACTTTCATGAAGAAATAAACTTGAGAAAACGACTAAAAGATGGAGAAAATGGGGCTGGAAGAGAGAGGAAAATTCTGGAATGTAGGTGAACAGCACAGCCTGCTGGAAAAACGTGAATAACTCACAATCGGGGTAGAACCGACCAACGGTGTAGAAGAAGAAATTATAGATCTTTGAAAGAGGAACAACTTTGATGAAGATAACTCTTTGAAAAGAGGACTAGAATAGGGTGAAAAAGAACCACTTTCAGGACTACACAGTGAGAGAGAGCTGATTACTTGAGGGGAGCTGGCCTAAATGGGCCGAAAGTCGACTTGGAAGCCAGAATTTGACAAGATAAGCTCCGGGGCTATAAGAAATCATGATCTCCAAGACTCAAAGTATATGAAATGGTAAAAATGGGCTTGAAATCCATCCAAGGAAGCTCCAAAATAATGGTTAATTCGGGACATCAAAAATGATGAATAAGAGAAATGACACAACTTGTGGGCTAAAATGGGTGTCAACAGATGCCCCTCCTTGATGTTCGCTTTGCAAGGGAACGAGCGAAAGCGACGCGAAGGCGAAATGGAAAGGAGATGGAGCGAAAGCGAGAGCGACGTGAAATGGAGATGAAGTGGAGATGAAGCGGAGAGAACTGATAAGCGGACATCAAGGCTAAAAGACACCCGTCATAACCAACAAGTGATAGGAATTCTCCCGAAAATGCCGAACTAACCACAAGGAATGATTGACAAGGATGAGACATGTCTGGAGAACTAAGTAAGAAAAGAAAGAAAACACGACCAGCCTCATAGGGGACACAATCCACGGACAATGAGTGGGTCAGAAAGAACACAGCATAAGAGCTGGAAAGGAGAATAAGACTGAGATAAAATCCAGATAGGAATCACACTGGCCAACCAGACCAAGCAGCAAGATCAGAGAAATCGTTCAAATTCAGAGTGGAATGAAGAATCTCTTATCCAAGAGAACTGAGTGCAATCAACCATTGCTGAGGAGAAATCCTTGAACGGATCACGAGGCATGAATGCTTAAAATGACATGATGCATGCTGGGCTAAAATAAAGAAATCATCAAAACGAATGCAAAGAAAGATAAAATAGAAAGTACTCAAGGATAATATTGCTAGACTGAGCCAAGACGGGGTCAAGAGTCTTTTTGCAACCACGGCGTGCGAGACAGAGTCTATCGTCCCCCACCCGACTCAACCGAGCGGCCTATCCAACGATTAACCGTATGCTCCTAGATCATCATCGTTTTTTGTTAAAGGGGAACATCAGATCCCAGAACACACGGGCAACCAGCCGGTCCTTGAGAGGTTATAATAATGTAGATACCATATAGTAATGTAACAATGAGCAGGGATAGAAAGCCATACCTGACTTACCTGCTAAGCGAAACGGCATTTTTTTTTGAATTTTTGATTTCTGCTTTTTATGGATTTTCATCATAAGACAACAACCACATGACATGACATGATGTGAACATGAACGAATATGAACGAGCATGACATGAACATAACATAATAAGATAAATATGAACAAAACATGGCACAACATAACATAACGAAGATGGATGAAACATAACACACAAACAAATGGCAAACATGCATGCGACTAAAGGCACGGTGGGACAAGAAAATATGCACACGGCGGGACAGCACACGTAGTGATATAAGGACATGGTGGGACAAAGACACGTGAGATGACAATACCATGGAGGACAAAGACACGATAAAGACAACAAACACATTCTTCAATCAAAGCCCAAGATCAGATGAAGCGGAACCGCCAGGTTCAAAATCGTGGGACAATGCCTCTCATGGAGACATGATTAAGTAGATAAGCGAAAGTTGAGAAGGCCATGAGCTTCAGAACAGATGCAGAGATAGGATTGAAGAGATGAGAACATATCGAAGAATATGAGTAGGAGATAGAGCGAAATATAGAGCAAGGAAAGTTTAAACCTGTAACCTACAGCCTGCACACTTAGCAAACAGATTACGTATATGTCCTCAAGATAAAAATAAAAGAAACAAAAAGAAGTATTTTTGGATTTTTTATATTTCTGATTTTTTTTGCCATATTCAAATTTTTGGGATTTTTTTGACATATTTGAATTTTTTTGGAATTTTGACATATTTGATTTTTTTTTTCTTTTCAGAATTTTGACATATTTGATTTTTTTGGATTTTGAACTATATTTCATGTTTTTTTCTTTTCAGAATTTTGACATATTTGCTTTTTTTGGATTTTGAACTATATTTCATTTTTTTGGATTTTGACAAAGCAATCTGCAGCACCCAAAGACAGGCTTGAACTACTAGCCAGGGATCGCCGTCCCTCCCCTCTCATTAAAGGCTTCCCTTGAGCAGGGCGTGCATGTGAGGGTGGCTTACCATAACCAACCGCCTCTAAAGAACGGTGCCCCTACTAAGGCCATACCCGGGATACAACCCAGCCTAAGAGGGAGAAATAGAAGAAAAATTGGAGATAAACTTTATGCAGGATGGGAGACCTCAGGACTTGAATTCCTTCCAGGGCACCACCCCTCAAAGAGTAGGTCTGTTGCGCCGGGGCTTTGTGTCTTTGATTTTGAGACCCATATTTATCAGGCATGCATGCGACCGGGCTCATAGCGTCCCGCGGGGCTTCGCCACTCTTGCCATGCCTTTGATTTTCATAATTCTGCATATTCATTCTTATTTTTGGTAACCCTTATTGGCTAGATATTGCATGAAAGCTCACTTTCGAGGGTCAAGACTGCCCCTATTTGAGACCTCTCTCGTATTAGGGAGCGCCTAGGTTGGTCATCTTATCCATCAATCTCTTGCCCCTACACTTGGCCGAGCAGAGAAAAGAAAAAGACCTTTGTGCATACCCAAAGTGTGGCCAAAGCAGCAACGGTGTTGCACTAGAGAGATCGGCTATGGCTTGCCGTGAAGTGTGTGAAAAACCCATGCTCAAAGGTCACCCTCAACGATCGGGGAAAGAACTAGACTCCCAGCGCAGAGCTATCACTGGCCTAAGGATGCTGCAGAAGCGAACTTATTTTAAATGAACTAAGCAAATTTCTAAAAGCCACTTAACCATGTAAGGAATAGCATTAGAACCATGTGCAGAAATAATAGAAATAATAGAAATGAAAGCATGTTTCTTTGCTCAAAATAAAAATACCTTTACAAATCCATGGCGTGGAAATCGGCATCCTGAAGTGATCTCGATCATCGAGCTTTGAGGAGCGCGAGTAGCTTTGTATTCCTTGCTTGTCAGGACGAAAGGGAGAGGATAGCAAAGGATCAAAGATTCCTTGACATGGAGGAGCAATAGACGCCAAACTAGACGAAGAAGGATAAAAAGGAAGAGAGACGAGGGCTAGAACTCCCTCGTTAAGGCGCCGAGACCCTGATAACAAGGGACCAGATACAGAAGAAACCAGATTAGCTTAGATCAAGGCGGACTAAAGCCTCAAAAATAGCAAGAGAAAGGGCGAAGACCCCGAAAGGGTGAAGAGGAAAGAGTAGAAAGATGATAAGAAGAATCATCCGACGTGGTCGGAGAAGAGGGACGAGAATCATCCGACAGTGCCAGAGAAGGAGAATGGGAGACACCCGCCAAGGTCGGGGAATAAGAAGAACCCGGAGATACCGGAGGGGAAGAATCAGAGGCAACATCTGGAAGTCTCGGGGAAGAATAATCAGGTGATGTCCCGAGATTAGGATGGAATGATGACATAGGCCAGGGCCTAGAATCGTGAGAGGAGGGAAAATCTGGAGGATCCGGGGAAAAAAGAGAGGAATGGGGATGCATGGACCTATGGAAGGAGGATAAAATGATGGAGATAGGATCAGATGGAGGAAGATACACCACCCACGGGTGGGAACTGAGTAGAAGGAAGGATGAATGAAAAGAAAAGGAGGAAGAGGTGGACCCCTGAATGCACAATCGATAGTTATTGAGTTTACGTCGCCGCCTCTTCTTGGCAGAAATTTCTTGAAAATGGACCCACCTGGTGAGGGCTTGGACCTTCGGGCTTCTTAATCTGTAATACCTTCTCAAATAACGGGCCCACCTAGCAGATGACCTGGCCCGACTGTGAACATGCAACTTCATCGGTGCGGTTGCCCCTAGACACCCGGTGCTAGCAATATGCGAACATTCTTGAGCGAGTAACCCTTCAGAGTGATGAATATCACAAACCCACGGGGTTTTGTCTCTCGACACTAGAAGCATGAGATTCGGTAACTCCACTCGGAACTCAGTCTTGAAGCACAACTCCCTTGATAGGAGAGACGGGTGAAGCTGAGGGAGAGTAATACACGGCGTTGACATGGCCGGTTTGCTAATAAATCGAGGAAGATTACATAACAGGTGCAGAATATCCTTGGAAAGTGTAGAAGATACGGCCAATTGCCCCTTAAACATAGAACCCATAATCTACTTGGTGGCCATATGTGTTAGCACAACGCGGGTAGAGAACCCTTCTTGGCCTGTCATCTGAACAGCAATAGAGCGAGGAGAAATAATAGCATCAACGGTGAACTCTCCGGTGAGCAAGGAGATTGCCACCGGCCTCGCTTGTGAAGAAACTAGCATCAACTCAAGGGAACTCTTCTTAGCAACTCTCATCTTTGAAAGTAGAGGCGGATCATCCCCAAAATAACCAGGGACGAGGACACGAACTGGCATCCGACAGATAAAATCTTGAATCTTGAAATGCACGGCCGGCACTAAATCATCCTGACTTGACTTATTATCTCCCTGGGGATTAGACCCGAGGGGCACCAAAGGAAGCGCACACCCGCTCCGTGGGGTGGTAGTGGTTGGAGAAGTAAAGGGAATATGTTTCGGTGGAACATGTGAAGGTTTGGAAGGCATGGAGGCTCCAACAGGAGTGGTGATGGAAAGTGAAGGCGCAAGCGATGTGGCGATGATAGGCTCGGGTGGTGATAAAGGCGACGGCGAAGGCGTGGCTGAGGGTAGAGATGAAGGAGAAGGTTCGGCTTGCTCAGGCTCGGGCAAAGGTGATGGCGGAGATGGAGGTGAGGGTGGAGATGGAGGTGGTGATAGAAGCATTGGTGGTGGAGATGGAGGTGATAGTGATGGCAATGGAGATGGTGAGGATAGTGATGAAGGCGATGGGGGTAGTGGACATGGAGGTAGAGAGGGTGAAGAGGGAGGTTGTGGTGTCCACCGTCGACGTGTCGACACAACGCATCGAGCGGTGTTAGGGATAGAAGTAGTGGTAGTGGCGACAGGGGAAGAAGGGGAGGCACTAGCTTGAGAAGAGGCTTGGGTTTGTGGCGGCGATGGAGCCGGGGTAAGAGATGGTGGAGGTAATGGAGTAGGTGATGGAGCGAGTGCAGCACTAGACGAGGAATAATAGGGGTGCCCCTGACCTTGAAGTAACAGAGACGGCTACCCGGGTGGCACTTCTTGCTGCTGTTGTTGGTTGCGAAGATGTAAAATAACTTTATGCATGGCGGCCCAATCAATCCTTTTCTTAGCTTCCAGATCATAAACATAATCCCGGAACTCGGGGCAATCCTCAACCAAATGCCCCTGCTGACGGTGGAAATCACAGAACTGAAGCATATCCCCGACCGTGGGTCGGTAAGGCACAACCGGAGAGAACGGCAACGCGTGAGTGGCCATCAAAGCCCGAAATATATCGGTGAAACACTCCGATAAAGAAAGATAAGGAGCCTGCTTCGGGCAAGGTGGATATCGAGGGATATGTAATGGTGGAGAAG
Source organism: Amorphophallus konjac (assembly GCA_022559845.1). Lineage (NCBI taxonomy): Eukaryota > Viridiplantae > Streptophyta > Magnoliopsida > Alismatales > Araceae > Amorphophallus > Amorphophallus konjac. The sequence goes on along the minus strand of CM040122.1, from coordinate 158,731,580 downwards.
GTTGTGGAGACGGAAGTGGAGGTTGCGTAGGTAGGAGTACGTGGCTAGTAGTGGAGGGCTTCGGTGATGGCATGTGTGGAACAGGATGAGGGGGTATGTAGACGGCATCTACTTGCTCGGGATGTGGTGTTACCTTGACCGGAAGTGGAGATGGAGATGGGTATGTGGATGCGGGAGGCTGACTCATGGAAGGTTGATATGCTGAGGCGTATGGGTATGTAGAGGCAGGAGGTTGGCTCGTGGAGGGATATGTGGCGGAAGGTTGACTCATGGCGGGCCGGCTCATGGGAGCGTAGGATTGGCACGTGGAGGGTGAAGGTTGATATGTGGAGGTGGATGGTGGAGACTCGAGGTCAAGGGAATCTTGGATTTGTTGGCGAATGAAGCGGGCTCGGCTGTAAAGTTGCTGCCAGGAGGTGATGTCGTTGAGGGCTAAGATGAACCGATACTCGGGTGTTGCATTTGATATCAGCATCTTGATTTGTTCTCCCTCAGGAATGTGTCCCGAGACTTGCGCGGCAAGGCGACGCCAACGATCGGCAAAGGTAGAAAACTCCTCTTCGGGCTTCATCATCTCATGGGCCAGATCCGCGATAGAATACTTGGGCCCAACCTGGTCTTGATACTGCTGAATAAACTTTTCTTGAACGGCATGAAAACTCACAACTTGCTCTTGCGGAAGAGAGAAGAACCAATCCCGAGCCGGGCCTTCCAACGACAGACCAAACAGATAAGCCATCAAGTGTTGGTCATGTCAAAATTGGGCCGACTCATAAACAAACTCCTTCAAGTGCACATATGGGTCACCAACTCCACTATAACGGCGATATGTGGGAATTTGTGATGGAGGTGGGAGCCGAAGACCTTGGAAAGCGAATGGAATACTTAAGGAGGATTTGGGATCGATCCTACGTTGAAGCTCATCAAGCTGGCGTTGGGTTTGAGCAATCATCTCCTGGGTAGGGAGAGATCGAGAAGAATATGCGCCAGCTTGAGCAAGAGGTTGTGAATTAGGACCAGCATGATGGTATTGGGCCGAATAAGAGGATCCGGGCTGAGAAGAAGACGGGCCCATTCCGGGAATGGAAGGATATGTGGGCCTGGAAGAGGCATGAGCATATGGGTTGAATGGGCTGGCAGCAACATGGGCAGAAGGACGAGGCCCATTAAGAGAATAATGCCCATTAGGAATTGGGCCAGCAACATATGAAGGAGAAGGAGGAGGCCCATGAATAGAAGATGGCCCATTATGAGAAGAAGGCCCATGAAGATGAGATGCAATAAGACGTTGGGCCTGGGTCGGGTCCATTTGGCGAACAAGGCTTGAAAGATGGGCCATGAGATTAGCCTGTTCCTCGGATGGGTCAGAGGGACCATGAGAAGATGGACCCACGCGGGAAGAGGATTCCACGCGGGAATAGGAAGCAGATTGGGAAAAAGAATGATACAAGGGGTTAGAATGATGCTCCATGAGGGCAAATGGAGACTTAATACAAGGATGTCAAGGAGAATACAAGTGGGGAAGCACTGGCTTAATGGGCCCAAGGACAAGAGGGGACTGACCCACTAATGCAAAGATGAATGGACAACGGATCACGGGACAATGGACTAGACAATGGATACATGAAATGGGGTAGCCTAAGTGGGCCTAATAATGATGAAAGACGTGGGTGCAACACAAAACACCACTAATGGGCTTGGACAAGCCCAAATAACACAATCAATGCAATGTAAGAGTTTTCACCCAAGTCAAACAAGTTGATATGATGGGAAATATTTTAGAGATTTCAATGGACCTTTTAATGATTTGAATTAATAATAATTCCCTCGAGATAGGAATCCTATGGGAATAAGATCCAAACTTTGGGTTGACTAAGGTTAACTCCCTCACACTTATGCAAATGCAAGCCTAAGGGGTGGAAAGGTACAACCGGCCCGGTGTCCGTGTGAGAATCCACGGCTCACGGGGACTTATGGAGGTCCTTGATGTGCTTTCCTGGTCGGCTCCAAGGAATATGGAGACGAGAGGTCCACGCACCAAGGTGGAAAATGCAACTATGTGGCCCTATGTGCACCGGAGTGCATGCAAATTCTAGCTTAAAACTAGAAAATCAAGACTAGATTAAACTATGCAAACATGATCCAACTAAAATAAATAGTATATGTATGGAAAGACAATACAAAGATCTGCACAACGGCCCCAAGAACAGATCAATCTGACCCCGGGAGGTCAATCAAATCACTAAGCAAAGATGCCCCCGTGAACCTATGCGCAGACCACATGCAGATTTTATGGACAAAATGCTAAAATGATGACAAATTTTAACTAAGTAAATGAGACCCAAATGATGCAAATAAGCTATGGATGGAAAGACAATACAAAGGACTATCCAATGGATCAAAAATCAGTGTAATCAGACATCGGGAAGGCAGTCAAATCATTCATTAAAGATGTACCTGTGAACCTGTCCCTGAGCCTGCCTGCAGAACTTATGCACAAAACTTAAAAAGTTGGACAAGATTAGAATATGCAAATGTTAACCAAATGATGCAAATGATATATGGATGGAAAGACAATACAAAGGGCTATCCAGCGCAATAAGAATCAACTCAATCGGACTCCGGGATCAAAAGTTATGCCTCGATGAACACGGCCCTGTGAGCATGCACGTAAGACTGCCAGAAGCCGTGTAACGGTCTACCAAAGGACCGTTAATGCATGTGACGGTCTACTGCAGGACCGTCACACTACCAGAGCCCTTAAAACACCAAAAATAGTTGGAGAATGGAAGAAATATCACCTAAACATGAACATGCACCCACCCAACCTACAAAAGAGCATGAAAACAAGCGTGATGGGCATTGGTGTCCCACCGTGATCGCCAAAAAATAGTTGATTTATTTTTTAATTAGATTAGATTCCTATCCCGCCCCCTTTTTAAATACATACATGCATAAACATGTGAATCAAAGACAAGGGGATGAAAGGATGGAAATACTAACCGTGATCGCCACCAAGGATTAACAACGCCGCAAGGATAAAGAAAGGAGTGCAACGGCGCCGTGTACCTTGGAAAGAAAACTTGATCGCGCTTAAGAACGGGATGCAGGGAATGGTGTGGGATCGACCTCCTCTCCTTCCAGCCGGCTAGAGGAAGAGGGCCTCACGTGGTGTTCATGCTCTCCTACAAAACAAAGCCAAAACAAGGACAAAAAAATCTATTAGAACATGCATGTATAATATCAATCCCGAAGTGATAAAATAGGGGTAGAAATTGAGGGAGAACGCACCGGGGGGAGGTTTTTAACCCCTATGAGTGGGTGCAAAAGCAAGGTGGGAGTGTTGTGCATGCATAGGATTTGAAATCACGAGATTTGATGGAGAGAATAGAGAGAAAACAATGATGCAAAACGGAGAAAAATGCATGTATAGCAGAAAAGTGCAGAAAACTGTGATGATTTGTGATTTTGAGAGGACTAGAACTAAGAGTGTAGACCATGAAATCAAGCCCAGAAGGATGGAATTGAAAGCTAATACTTCCCTCTCCAAGATGGGGTCGAAGTTGTGAGTTGGCGGTGCAGCATGGCTTCGCCCCACGTCCGGAAAGAGCGCCCCGTCGCGACTGCGAACTGGGCAGTTTTTTATAGAAAAGTGATGAAAGCCTCATCTTCTTATCATGATTCCTGGAGATAGAGTCCAAGATAAATCGAATTCTTAAGATCAAACTCGAGATAATACTAAGGACAAGAGATAGGAACAAACGGGGATCAATTCGGAGGAGGATTCTAGAAGATATGGCTCTTGGAAGGTAGCCCCGGAGCTTAATCTGCAGAGTTTTAGTTGAACTAGGATACTTAAATCCTGATCTTGTGACCCAGATCCCGAGAGATATTGCCAATGAAAATTTGATTCCTATGAACCAAATTCAAGATAATACCAAGGGCTAGAAGCAGGAAAAAACGGGGATCAATTTGGATAAGAATTCAAGAAGTTATGGACTCTTCAAGAGGGCCACGGCACACAAAAATGGAGCAGAGTCCAGCACGAATTGGACTCTCTAGTGCATGTAACGGTCTATCGTAGGACCGTCAGAGTTATGTAACGGACTAGGGTAGGTCCGTCACACTATGGAGGTCAAACGGGGCGTTTTCGGATGAGTTTCGGTGTAACGCACCCATACTAGACCGTCACATGGACTCTGACGGTCTAGGGTAGGACCGCCACATTCTGGGTGTTGAACAGGGTGTTTCGGGCAAGTTTCGGTGTGACGGTCTATCGTAGGACCGTCACACTGAAGTAACGCACCTATGTAGGGCCGTCACTTTGATGGAGGCAGATTCCAGGCAGACTGCGCATAACTTTAGAAACTGAAGCGTATCTCTCAAACGGGACAGAACTAGACAAAGTGGTAAACATAGAAGTTGTAGATAACTGAGAGAGGAACAACTTTCATGAAGAAATAAATTTGAGAAAACGACTGAAAGATGGAGAAAATGGGGCTGGAAGAGAGAGGAAAATTTTGAAATGTAGGTGAACAGCACAGCCTGCTGGAAAAACGTGAATAACTCACAATCGGGGTAGAACCGACTAACGGTGTAGAAGAAGAAATTGTAGATCTTTGAAAGAGGAACAACTTTGATGAAGACAACACTTTGAAAAGAGGACTAGAATAGGGTGAAAAAGAACCACTTTTAGGACTGCACAGTGAGAGAGAGCTGATTACTTGAGGGGAGCTGGCCTAAATGGGCCGAAAGTCAACTTGGAAGCCAGAATTTGACAAGATAAGCTCCAGGGCTATAAGAAATCATGATCTCCAAGACTCAAAGGATATGAAATGGTAAAAATGGGCTTGAAATTCATCCAAGGGAGCTCCAAAATAATGACTAATTTGGGACATCAAAAATGATGAATAAGAGAAATGACACAACTTGTGGGCTAAAATGGGTGTCAACAACAGGTAATAAGACTCATGCATGATAGACATAGTTTGTCATCATCAAAATACAGGGACACAACAGTTCTCTGAAAATCTACTCACCTCCCATCTCTCCCCGTGCTAACTGCCCTCCCTGTCGAAGAACTCTCCCTTCAAAGCTTTATTGCTGGGCCTCCCTTCTAGGGGCTTCCAGCTTTGTGCCTTTAGATGTGGGCGACGAGGCCGGGAGTGGGAACGGGGCTTGTTCGAAGCGCGGGTAGCGGACGTGGGGCATAATCTTTTGACCAACGGTTGCTGAAAGGCCGCCAGACCACTGGCCGTTCATAAGTTGAAGGTGGCCAGATGTCTGGCCGTTTACCAGACTTGGGCGGCCAAAGTCTTCGCAGCCCAGCCAACGGCCAGGGCGGCCATCGACCTGGCCGCCCAACCCATGGGCTTCTTAACACCTAATACTGCGATCAGGGCTCAATAATGAGAGGTGGGCTGGACTTAAAGCATGAAATGTTGATCAATCCAAGTAAAACGACAGTGTCACCAATATGATGGTCTAACTGGGGATCCGCGGGATGTCCTAAATTAGGCGTCTACACCGGCCACGGACGGTCCCGACCGCTGACCCGAGCTAGCCAGACACTGGCTTGGAAGTTACATTCCCGAGACTAGATCTAACTCCCCAGCATGTTGACACTCGCCCTTTGGGGCCGGTACCCGACTACTCACCTCGAGCCACATCCAGCCTCCCTCATGCGCCAGTCAGTGTCAGCCCCTACCATCTAGTCCATCCCCCTTTCGACAGCTCCGCCACTCTTGTGGCTTCTCGTGGAGATCCTTTGTAAAAATACGCAGACACCCGCTTTATCCTGCATTGACCCGGGGGCCGATACGTATGTCAGAATTATCCCCCGGCTTGCACTAGATGTACTCAGGCCTTTAAGGCCCACATGTAAAGCCTTTATGGCATCTATAAGGAAAGAATAGCCAAAAAATCAGTCTTTTACACGTACTTGCCCCTGTATTCTCTTATAGCCCTCACATCGGTCAATATGCAACCAGTCCTCCAGAGCCCAGTCGGGTCAACCCTACCAGTCGAGTACGACGGTCGCCCTATAGCTGTAGTGCATATCCAGTCCTCTACCCATGGCTTCAAAAATATTACAGTCCTCCTTCAGCAAAGAACAAAGGTGTTCGGATTCAATCCGATGTAAAACAAACACCAACTGCTTATAGTCGGTGGGGAAGAACGTCTTGTACATGAATCTCCACAATCACCTACACTCGTACCAGCAAAAACTCCTCTCCACGTGTTGCCCGATACCCCATGCCCACGTGTCGTTCCCTGGTGGCACTTCCCCGGTCAAAACTTGGTTCCGCAGGCGATCGTCGAGAAATCGACTGGCACGCCTGCATTCCACCCAGTCATCCCTGTTCCAATCACCTAGGACGATTAATCACACTATTCCCTATGTGTTTATATCATTCTCTATATATCTCCGTCAATACCCTAAGAATCCCAACGTGCCAAATCAACCCATCTTGGCCTTCCATAAACGGCGAGTGTGTGTCACCGTCGCGGAAATTTAGAAATTTTTGCCAGTCGAACACCTATCGACTGACAACAACCTAATCTCAGCGCTCACCTGAACGCAACACCACTCAGAATGAACAATATCTTGCTCCACACACCGTCCCCTCATATATCTCTTCCTGAGCCTGAGGAAGCCTCTAACCTTAGCATAACAACGTGGTCAGCTGCACCACAGAAAATACAGAGTTCCAAACTGGCCCGAGTCTTGGCAAGGCCAAGCTCTCAATCTACATCCACCCCAACACTTATCTAGACCCGGACATCAACCCATCGGACGACCGACGCACTAAGCCACACATTATCAGGGTGCCGAGACAACTTAATTAGCTCCTTCGACCACACATGACTGCCTTACGGAATTTCATCCACAACAACGACACCCCCGGACCATCAGGGTTGGTCCAAACACCATCTCAACTCCGAGTAGCATACAACGGCACCTCATGCCAAACGGAAACCACTTAGACCAGAGGACAATGCCTCGCCCCACATCAAACCTTAAGCACCCTTGACCGAAGTCACAGTCTAGGTCCTTTTTCATACAACCTTCATCTAGGCTTCCACTGGTTCCCCAATGGTCCACACTGCCGCACACATGGCACACAAATTCACAGAATTGTTGGGTGCTAGAGGTCCAATCAGCCACACCGATACTCACAATCTTCCTACTTGGACCCAGAAGCAATTTCCTCAATCATCTTCAACACCAAACCTCGAACCGACTTAGAAAACATCATCTTAGTCGAAGCTGGTCAAACAACTCCTCACTCCGGAGCCACACAACCACCATGACATACACGACGATTCGAGGGGTGAAACTAGGGCAACCGTAGACCTCACTTATAGCCTTTGACTCGAAGCCCCTAATTCTTAACCCCACTGATGCCACTTAACACGATGCCTTAACAATGACATGCCAATCGATGCCAGCCTCATGGCCAATGCCACTAAATACCAAAGTCCAACTTCTTATGATTAGCCATTGTCCTCCATAAATATACTCACCACCAGGATATTCTCCACTCTCTTGGTATCGATCCTTGGCCTGTGGGCTATGGGCCCACCATGCTTCCGTTGCGTAACTCTGCACAAGATACCTTACCAAATAGAAGATTATGGCACTTGCCATGAAACAACCTCCAACTCCACTGACCACATCTAGAAAACATTGCGAGAGACTCTAACTCTTTAAATCTGGAGCACAGACTAGCATGCTCAGTCTGGCAATTCACGCACCGAACCAAAATCTAAGCCCAACTTATACCGAAGAAATCAGGACACCAGTTGCATGTGTAACTCCTGTAGGTATCTCTACTACCGCCACATAGGACACCGACTCAAACTCTCGACACCCACACGGGGACTCACGAACACAATTTAAATAAAATAGGAAAATAACAAAATTTAAGGAAGCGCACCTAACGCACGATTCAAACATCTCAAGATTATACCTGCCACGAGGTAGGATACCTCCTCACTAGCCCGGCTACACATCTCGCAGCTCCAAGAGTCCAACCTCACCATCTCAATAGCCGTTGTGGCTACTGGGACAACCCCTCCGGGCCACCATGTGCCAAAAGGTCTCGCCTGACTATACCTGCGGCACCTCCCAGGATTAGAAACGGTCTACAGGGTCTGAGGCGAACCCCAAACACACACCTCAAAACATGGAACCCATTAGGAAAATCACATGGAACATAAAAAATAGGTGAAAAGCCAAACGAAAATTATAATCGTACCTTCTATACATAACGCCTCAACCAGGGTCAAAATACGGTCACCTACCTCCCATGCCTCACCGAGGCCACAAAAGAATGATCATGGCTGAGGTGGTGATTGGGGGCACTCCCAGAACACATGCCCAACCCGATCGCACCTATAATAGCTCCTCCTCTCAGGGCAGTCGCGAACCAGGTGCCCCGTTCAGTCGCACCTGAAGCACCTCAGCTCTATAACATCCACCTGGCAAGGATGGCCAACATGAAGTCCGTCACACCTCGGACACATCCCCGGTTGCTCTGACAAGGCATGCCATGGTCGCCTCACAGTTGGCTGTTGCATAGACTCCTCCGTGGCTTGCGCATGCGCCTTCTCCTGAAGCGCCTGCTGCTGTGCCTGCCGCTGACGCCTTAACTCCTGGCGTCGCCTGACACCTCTTCAAATCACCTGCCTACGCCTCCTCATGTCCTATCGATGACGCACGAATAGGAGTGGAGGACGTAGCTAGCTGCTCTTGAAACTACTGAGGGAGACCCAGCCAGAACTGCGTCGCCCTAGCCTACTCCCGGGCACGCAAAAGGTCTACCTCCAAAATTGCCGCCGTACGGAAAGCCACTTCCACGTCAGCCACCCCGGATGCCATAAGGGTTTGATGAATCTCTAGCCTCAAGCTGGCGATAAACTACTTGGCCAGAAACCTTCGATCTACCATGGTCGGCGGCGCATACTGACTCAACTCCACAAACCTTGCCCAATATAGGGCAACTCCCCCTGAGCCAATGCTAAAAATTGGGTGGATAGATCGAGAAACCCCGCTGGTCTTGGCACACCCGGAGCCACAACTATAGGAGGGGGCGGTGCTCCACCCTGCACCTCCTGGGTCCCCGCGGCTAGCTCTGCCTGGGACCGCGCCTTCCCCCTCCCTTAAACACGCAAAGAGGATAATACGGTAATAAAACAAAACAACCTAAGCTAGCTGTTGACTGTACCGGACTCTCTAGACTGTTAAACACTGCATTTATTCTACATTCATGTACTCTGCCATAACCCCTCTCTGATACCAATTGTAATGACCCATGGTCCAGATACCAGGTCAAACCCGATATCATTCGAATCCTACGCCGCCACCCACGAGCTGGGGAGCTCGGAAGGATTCAATAGGTGTCACGGGAGTGTAAAAAAATCTAAAATAAATGTTGTGACCCTGTGATCATTTGATTCTTCCTGTGGTTTGGGTCATTCGACATCATCTTGTGGTCATTTGAGTTATTTGATATTCTTGATTTTGATAATGGCTAAACACTATTAGTCATTATTATTTTTCACTCGTATATGACTGACATACGTGATGTTGTGTTCATGATAGATATGCAAATGAATGGACAAGTGAAAGCTCAATGTTGCGCCCTCGCACGCGGATTGACCTTCAGGTCGCAGGGATCGACCTGCCTGGTCAGGTCGCGGGGGTCAAGGGGGCAGTGCCCCTTGCAGGGGTTTCCGGGGGCGGAGCCCCCTGAACAAAATTCTGGTTATAAGAGTGATAATCAACAGAAATCTTCAAGACTGTCAAGGGTGATACCACAGACATGAACAGACTGCTAAAGGAGTCAAGCGATGGAGCTAAAGCAGTTAACGGACCGACCCGAGAAAGCGCGGGGTCTGCCCAATTGGTGGTCGACCGCCAGCACAGGGGCGGTCGACCGCCCCAGCCAGCAGCCCACCGTCTGCAGTTCTTTCAGTGGCGGTCGACCGCCAGCCAGTAGCGGTCGACCGAAATTCACAGGGACCATCCGTTTGCAGGTGTTTCAGTAGCGGTCGACCGCCAGAAGCTGCAGGTCGACCGCCAGCCCCGATGCAGCCATGTTTGACTTCGATTTCCACCTCGAGGCCAGCCCCTTTCCTTGTATTTTTTTAACCCCAAAGTCACCCAATCTTCCATAGATTGTGGATCTGGTCTGGGGGATGTCTAAGGACCATTCAAAGGTTATAAAACACATGCAAGAGGCTTAGAAACCCTAGTTGATCATTTGTGAATCCAAGGGAGATCAAAGGAGGCTACAAGGGTGAGAGGAGTTCGAGTACTGTAGTTGTGAACAGTACTCCGGGAAGAAGTTCTTCATCCATTCAAGGGATTCAAGCCTAGATCTGAAGCCATCTAAACCTCCAAGGAAGTAAGAAGTAATCAAGGCTCTCAAGGGTGATCTGAACTACATCAAACTCTTCATCAACTCAAGGGGATCAAAATGAAGATCAAAGCTACATCCATAGTCTTCTTCATCAACTCAAGGAAGATCATCTCTCAAGGAAGAAGACACCATTGAAGCATCCAACTCAAGCTCCAACAATCTCAGACAAGATTTTTCTTCTTGAGCATATTCTATATCTTGTTTGATGATTGAGTGTTTTCATATTTGTTCTTTTTCATTTCATACAATCGATTGAAACTGAAGATCATCCCTACCGGTGGTTAGTAGGAAGGCAATCGGAAGTTGTCCGATCTGCGGTGTTGACGTCCCTACCTATGGTTAGTAGGAAGGCAATCGGAGGTCTTTCCGATTTGCGGTTCAGTGCGTGGCACTAGTGGAGCCTCACCGGATTTGGTGAGGGGTGGACGTAGGACTGGAGATTCAGTCTAAACCACCTTAAAATCCTTTGTGTTGTGGTTTGATTGTGTGATTGATTTATTTTAGATGCATGCTTAGGTTCAATATCCATATTGTGAAATCATATTTCTAAGCAAATCATTTTATACGTCGCTAAGTTAGTTGTATTCCGCTCAATTATTTTTAACTAGCTATATAGAGGGTTGCATTGCGAAAAGAGGGGCAGATCTATTCACCTCTCCCCTCTAGATCCGTTGTCCACTACACAACAAGTGGTATCAGAGCCTAATCTCTCATTATGGGGTCCAACGACCTTGAGGGAATTGGTGGATATGCGTCTAAGGGTTATTTACCTGAAGGACATTATGTGAATAGGCCTCCGTATTTCACTGGATCTAATTATCCTTATTGGAAACATCACATGCAGGTGTTCATTCGCGCACAAGACTACGAACTCTAGCGAGTGATCAGCAAAGGTCCGTATGAGCTGCCGGATGACGAGGACTTGTGGACCAAAGAACAGATAAGGCAATCCACTGTCAACTGGAGTGCTAAACATATCATGCAATGCTCACTCCATCCAGTTGAATTCTCAAGAGTGGCTACTTGCGCATCTGCAAAACTAATGTGGAACAAGCTAGAGGTAATCTACGAAGGAACCTCTCAGGTACGAGAAACAAAAGTCAACATTTTAGTTTCTGAATATGAAATGTTCCGCATGAAGCCTGATGAGTCAATTCAAGATATGTATGCTCGATTGACGGTGCTCACTAATAGTTTAACTAATTTGGGAAAGAAATATTCAGAGCAAGAAATTGTAAGAAAAATTCTTAGATCATTAACTCCAGCATGGCACACGAAGGCTACCGTTGTTGAAGAATCCAGAGATCTCGCAACGACTAAGGTAGATGAACTCATTGGGTCATTGATGACCTATGAGATCAACCTTAAGAACAAAGAGGCTGAGGCACCTAAGAAGAAATCCCTAGCTCTTAAAGCAGGACCCAGCAGTCAAGGTACTTCTGATGAAGGTGAGGATTCGGCAAGTGAGCGAGATGAGGATGACGTAGCCATGCTCACACGTAAGTTCAAAAAATTCCTGAGAAAGGAAGGTAAGAGCTTCATGAGAGGAAGGTCAAAGGTAAGAAATGATTTCAAATCTAATTCTGAAAACTCTAAGAAATCTGATAAAATCATTTGCAACTCTTGCAACAAACCAGGGCATTTCAAGAATGATTGTCCCGACAGATTCAGAAAAGCTGACAAATGGAAGGGCAAGAAGAAGAATAAGGCCATGGCGTCCACATGGAGCGATGAAGAGGAAAGTGATGACGGAACTAGCTCCTCGGACAAAGAAAAAGAAGATTTCTACCTTATGGCCAAAGGTGACGAAGAAACTGAGGTAAATTCTCCATTTGAAGATTATACAACTGATGATTGGGAGGAAGCATATATACAACTCATGGAAAAATATGAAATGTACAAAAAGGAGAATAAATCATTGAAAAAGAAGATTAACTTATTTGTGCATGATCATGAAATAAATGTCAAGAATGCATCACTTGAAACTGAAATTGAAGATCTTAAGAAAATGATTGAGGATTTGGAAGAGGAAAGAAAAGAAATGGCTGACTTGGAAGCTGAAAATGAAGATTTGAGAAATGAGATTGATAGCATGAAGCTAAAAATGCAAACCTATGAAAAGGATAGTAAATTGAGCAATGAAAAGTATGAAGCTGTCAAACAAGTCAACATTCAACTTCTGTAAAATATTGAAAACTTACAAAAAGAGTTGAAGGATAAACAACAATCTTTGGAAAAATTTGTGGATGGAAGAGAAAACCTAGATGCATTGCTAGGAACCAGAATGAACTTCAACAAGGAAGGGTTAGGTTTTGAACCTATAAACAAAATACCAATTGGGCTAAAAACAGTCACATTTGCTTCCTCGTCTGATGCTTCTACCTCAAGAACAACATCCAAAGGAAAAGAAAAGGTTACAGAAGAAGCTACTGAAATTCTCAAAAAGATTGCTCAAAAGCCCAAGAAGAGTCAACCATCCTCACAACACAGGCCAACACCTCCGTGGCCATTGCATGCTCAATCCTCTAGATATCACCATAATTGGACTGCACATTCATATAGGCCAACACCACCCTACTTTTGGGGAAATTGTGATTCATGTGTTCACCAATCATATAAGTTTCAATCTCCTAGGTGGTAAAACAATCACTTTCAACCCAAAATCAACCAACGGCCTCAATGGTTTAAGAAGCAAACCTCCTCAAACTTTCACAAAATCCAACAAAGAGCTTCTAAACAAAAAGGGAATGTCAAAGCTGAAAAGAAAAATCAAATCCCTGCTCTAAGTAAACAAAACATGAATGTTAGGAAGGTTTGGATTCCAAAAGAAATGGTTTTATGTTTTGAAAATCTGAAGAGTTTGATGGGACCCAAATTTGGTTGGGTTCCAAACACAATTGCTTAATTGCTTGTGCAGGAATGTCTTGCAGCCATGCATAACAGGTGGTATCTTGATAGCGGCTGTTCAAGACACATGATTGGAGATAAAATAAAATTTTATCTCTTGGAGGAAAAGGAAGGAGGACACGTCACATTTGGAGGGAACAACAAAGAACAAATCATTGGAACAGATAATGTGGGTAAGAATCTCTCCAACTCCATTGGAAATGTGTTGTTAGTTGAAAGATTTAAATATAACTTGCTCATCATAAGTCAATTGTGTGATAAAAGTCACAAAGTGTTGTTTGATTCTCATGAATGTAAAATCTTTGAACCAAAATCTGACAAAGTAAAATTTTCTGGTAAGAGAGTCAACAATGTTTACATGATTGACTTAGATGATCCTGCCTATTTAAACCTTTGTCTTGCTGCACCAAAATCTGAGATTGCTTGGCTATGGCATCGTAGACTAGGACATGCTAGCTACAATGTCTTACATAAACTGTTAAAGCATTCAATGGTGAAAGGGTTGCCTGAATTATCATTTAAACAAGAAAATAAGTTGTGTGATGCATGTGCCCTAGGTAAACAAACAAGAAAATCTTTTAAGGGAAGATCTGAAAATACATCATCCAAACCACTCGAGCTAATTCATATGGACCTGTTTGGCCAAACCAGAACTGCTAGCTTAAGTGGTAGAAAATATGGATATGTCTTGGTAGATGACTTTTCTAGGTTCACATGGGTTTTCTTTCTCACACATAAAAATGATACTTTTGATGAGTTTCAGGCACTGTACATGAAGATAAAGCAGGAAGGTGAGTTTAAAATTTCCAAGATTCAATCTGATCATGGTGGTGAATTTGAAAATGCTGACTTCTATAATCTTTGCAGGGCTGAGGAATTTCACACCGATTTTCTTCACCAAGAACGCCGGAGCAAAATGGTGTAGTTGAAAGGAGAAACCGAACACTTGTAGAGATGGCAAGAACCATGCTTGCTGAACGGCAACTTCCAAGAGGTTTTGGGCTGAAAGCGGTAAACTCAGCATGTTACATTATCAACCGCTCTATGGTAAGGCCACACACCAAAAAGACTCCTTATGAGTTGCTGAAAGGTAAAAAGCCTCTCTCTCACATATGAAGTGTTTGGGTCAAAATGCTTCATCCACAATAATGATAAAAGAGACTTAGATAAATTCGAGCCCAAGAGCGATGAAGGTATATTCCTTGGATATTCTGATAGATCTAGGGCTTATAGAATTTACAATATCAAGAGTCAAACTGTGGAAGAATCACCCCATGTTTCCTTTGATGAATATCATGATGATTCTAACAATGATAACTCTTGCAGGAAAAATGATGAAGATGGGGAATTCCTAAGCATGAAGGACAAGAGTGATCTCCACAAGAAGAAACAAAGAAGATGGTGACCGAGCTGAATCAAGCAATGCAAGGATCAAGCTCCAGAGAAGGTAATGATTCTACAAACATTAGAATTCTTAAGGATCATCCTTTAGAAAATGTCATTGATAGCTTGAATGACCCACCTAGAACAAGGTCACATTTTAGAATTGTGGAAGAATTAGATCAACTTGCTCTTGTCTCTCAGCTTGAACCCAAAAACATTGATGAAGCATTAAAAGATGAAAACTGGATAAACTCAATGCAAGACGAGTTAAACTAGTTTGAGAGAAACAAAGTTTGGCATCTTGTTCCTAGACCTTCATCACAATCTGTCATAGGCACTAAGTGGGTTTTTTGGAACAAACTAAGTGATGATGGCAAGATAATAAGAAACAAGGCTAGATTGGTGGCTCAAGGGTATAATCAGAGTTTGGGATAGACTTTGATGAATCTTATGCCCCAGTTGCTAGACTCGAAGCCATCAGAATTTTACTTGCCTTTGCATGCTCCCTTAGAATAAAGCTGTACCAAATGGATGTAAAAAGTGCTTTCTTGAATGGTTTGATCAAAGAAGAAGTCTATGTTGAACAGCCCCCTGGCTTTGAAAACTCTAATCATGCAGATTTTGTATACAAGCTAGACAAGGCACTTTATGGACTGAAGCAAGCACCAAGAGCTTGGTATGAGAGACTAAGCTCGTTCCTCATTGAAAAAGGGTACACACGAGGTAAGGTAGATCAAACACTTTTCACCAAGAAGCAAGGTAAGAACATCTTGATTGTTCAAATTTATGTTGATGATATTGTGTTTGGTTCTACTAAATCTGAAATGTGTGAGGAATTTGCTAACCTCATGACTAGCGAATTTGAGATGAGCCTAATGGGAGAACTCCAATTCTTTCTCGGTTTGCAGGTCAACCAAGGACAAGATGGTTGCTTCATAAGTCAAGCCAAATACATCAAGGAGCTGCTGAAAAGATTTGACATGACAAACAGCAAAATCATTGCAACTCCTATAAGCACCTCAACTTCACTGGATTCGGATGAAAATGGTAAATTAGTGGATACAAAGGTCTATAGACGTATGATTGGCTCTTTGCTTTATTTGACTGCATCCCGACCAGATATCCAGTTTAGTGTATGCCTTTGTGCTAGATTTCAAGCTAGTCCTAGAGAATCCCATTTGACTGCCGTCAAACGTATCCTTAGATATCTTGTCGGCACTCAAGATTTGGGATTGTGGTATCCGTCATCATGTGATTTATCTCTTATATCTTATTCTGATGCGGACTACGCTGGATGCAAGCTGGATCGTAAGAGTACTAGTGGCTATTGCCAGTTTCTAGGCGGGTGTTTAGTTTCTTGGGCTTCAAGAAATAACACTCGGTTGCCCTCTCAACCGCGGAGGCAGAATATGTTGCTGCGGGGAGCTGTGGCACCCAAGTGTTATGGATTAAACACCAACTCCAAGAATACTTAGTGGATCTTGATTGTGTCCCGATTCTGTGTGATAACACTAGTGCTATCAACCTTATAAAAAATCCAGTCCAGCACTCTAGGACTAAGCATATTGAGATTTGGCATCACTTCATTAAAGACGAGGTCGGTAAGAAAAATTTTGAACTGCATTTTGTTGATACTCTAAATCAAATTGCTGATATTTTCACCAAGCCCTTGTGTAATGACAGGTTTTCAACACTCAGAAGGGAGCTTGGTCTTTGTCGACCTCAGGCCAATAAAAATTGAAATGATGATCTTGTTCAATTTAGTGTGTTTTTGCAGATTGGTGTTCATGCATTGTTTATATGTCAATATGTCATTTTGCATATGTGTCGCATTGCATGTAGATGCATAATATTGAATTGAGTTCATGTTCATAATGCATTGCATGATTTGTGTAGCATTATTCTTGTATGACCATGGTATATCAAATGTTGATGTATGGAAAGGCAGGTTATGCTTGCCTAGAAGCACTCAATATGCGTGAGGTTTCACCTCCGCTAAGTACCATGTGTCAATGTCGCATATATGCCATATAGTAAGGGAGAGTTGTCCTTGTGCTGCATTCATGTATATGTTTTATCTTTATTCTGTTGCATTTAATAAGTGTACAACCATGTGTTGGGTCATGCATCTCATATCTGTCAAATTCATGTCAACCCCTGCATGTTTCAGGTCATTCTCCTGTTGACAATTATCATTACACTTGCTTGCACACATAACTCCTTGAGTGCATTCATTGCATATCCTTAGGGGGAGTCTTGATACTTTTCTTAATTTCTTGTGCTTCCATGGCTTACAGTCTGAATATGAGATCATGAGACTGACAAACATATGGTGTGAGAGCTTTCTATTATATGAACTAATGATTGTCTATTCAATGAAAATGGTTCAGATTTAATGATTTCCTTGTAGTTCTGATATATTTTGTTTGAAATCATCTATAGTCTGTGGTTTTAATAGACTTTAACTAAAGATTACATGTTATGTCTTGAATGACTACCCTGAAATCTGAAAATCCAAACCTCATGACAATCTTGGTGATACACTCAGGCTTAGTATTATTTTTAAACATCTTGATGAGCTGGAATTCTTGAAAATCAATTTGATAGAGCAATGATATTATTGCACAGAGAAATATGTCACGTCATTAAATCAAGTGACGAATGATATGTCATGATGTGCCCCTGTTATCTCTGTCTTAATTATATTTAGACTCTAGGCAGAGCACTAGCATAATTACTGAGAAATATATCTTTTCATCACAGAAATGACATTGGATATGTCATGACGTGACTTTGCTATCTCTGTTCATTTTGAAGCATAACAGTCAGTCTTACCAAATACCTTGAAATACTGGCGTCTAAACAACGTGTATTCTTACGGCTAGGAGACATGTACTAGACTTGATTGCTCATAACATATGAGTCTTGTGCCTTCAAATGTAAAAGATACTGAAAATCACATTTGCTGCGATCATAAAATTCCATGCTCTAGTCATGATTGTTTAGCCTCAATACTAGTTTCTGTGTTATTCCCTTTGTAGTTATTGAATATGGATATATAAGACAAGGGAAGGTTACACACTGCCATGACATGCACCTATGGTTCATTTCTATTAACTCTTGGATGTAGATGCTTTTCGAACTCTATTGATGATATCGGATTTCATTAGATTTGAACCATATATATTGCTCACGGCATATTTCAGTTTTGCATATAATGACTTGCTCTCTTCGCCTTTAAGAACTGGTCTCACAGACATTTGTCGCTTCTATACCTTGTCCCTCCTTTTTGCTACTGTCAAAGGGGGAGAAAATGTCTTGTTGTGAGTCCTTTAATACCTTTGTCCATCCTTTGTGCGGCCTTTGTGCGTTGTCAAAGGGGGAGAGTGAATTATGAAAGGGAGAGAGTCCATGGGGGAGAGAACCTTGTGAGCTTTGAGTCTGCATATGTGATAGGGGTTTGTGCATAGCATTCACATGCTTTGATCATCGAAGCATACATATCCGCATTCACATACTTTCACTATCATGGATCTTGAGCTGCACATGTCGCATATGTCATAAACTTTGCCATTTTGGATATTCCTGCCACATAATGACTCACAGTGTTGCCATCATCAAAAAGGGGAAGAATGTTATGCCCCTGTGATCATTTGAGTCTTCATGTGGTTTGGGTATTTGACATCATCTTGTGGTCATTTGAGTTATTTGATATTCTTGGTTTTGATAATGGCTAAACACTATTAGTCATTATTATTTTTCACTCGTATATGACTGACATACGTGCTGTTGTGTTCATGATAGATATGCAAATGAATGGACAAGTGAAAGCTCAATGTTGCGCCCTCACACGCGGATTGACCTGCGCGGTCAGGTCGCGGGGATCGACCTGCCTGGTCAGGTAGCGGGGGTCAAGGGGGCAGCGCCCCTTGCGGGGGTTTCCGGGGGCGCAGCCCCCGGAACAAAATTCTGATTATAAGAGCGATATAATCAATAGAAATCTTCAAGACTGTCAAGGGTGATACCACAGACATGAACGGACTGCTAAAGGAGTCAAGCGATGGAGCTAAAGCAGTTAACGGACCGACCCGGGAAAGCCCGGGGTCTGCCCAGCTGGCGGTCGACCGCCAGCACAGGGGCGGTCGACCGCCCCAGCCAGCAGCCCACCGTCTGCAGTTCTTTCAGTGGCGGTCAACCGTCAGCCAGTAGCGGTCGACCAGAATTCCCAGGGACCATCCGTTTGCAGGTGTTTCAGTAGCGGTCGACCGCCAGAAGCTGCAGGTCGACCTCCAGCCCCGATGCAGCCATGTTTGACTTCGATTTTCACCTCGAGGCCAGCCCCTTTCCTTGTATTTGTTTAACCCCAAAGTCACCCAATCTTCCATAGATTGTGGATCTGGTCTGGGGGATGTCTAAGGACCATTCAAAGGTTATAAAACACATGCAAGAGGGTTAGAAACTCTAGTTGATCATTTGTGAATCCAAGGGAGATCAAAGGAGGCTACAAGGGTGAGAGGAGTTCGAGTACTGTAGCTGTGAACAGTACTCCGGGAAGAAGTTCTTCATACATTCAAGGGATTCAAGCCTAGATCTGAAGCCATCTCAACCTCCAAGGAAGTAAGAAGCAATCAAGGCTCTCAAGGGTGATCTAAACTGCATCAAACTCTTCATCAACTCAAGGAGATCAAAAGGAAGATCAAAGCTACATCCATAGTCTTCTTCATCAACTCAAGGAAGATCATCTCTCAAGGAAGAAGACACCATTGAAGCATCCAACTCAAGCTCCAGCAATCTCAGACAAGATTTTTCTTCTTGAGCATATTCTATATCTTGTTTGATGATTGAGTGTTTTCATATTTGTTCTTTTTCATTTCATACAAACGATTGAAACTGAAGATCGTCCCTACCGGTGGTTAGTAGGAAGGCAATCGAAAGTTATCCGATCTGCGGTGTTGACGTCCCTACCTGTGGTTAGTAGGAAGGCAATCGGAGGTCTTTCCGATTTGCGGTTCAGTGCGTGGCACTAGTGGAGCCTCACCGGATTTGGTGAGGGGTGGACGTAGGACTGGGGATTCAGTCCGAATCACCTTAAAATCCTTTGTGTTGTGGTTTGATTGTGTGATTGATTTATTTTAGATGCATGCTTAGGTTCAATATCCATATTGTGAAATCATATTTCTAAGCAAATCATTTTATATGTCGCTAAGCTAGTTGTATTCCGCTCATATATTTTTAACTAGCTATATAGAGGGTTGCATTGCGAAAAGAGGGGCAGATCTATTCACCCCTCCCCTCTAGATCCGCTGTCCACTACACAACAGTAATTATAGAAATTAAAGTGTTGAAATTAAAATTTACCAGTATAAACAGATTTACACAATTTTATATAATTTCCAGTCCAGATATACAACTCCCAAAGGTACAGCTCAACAAAAGAAAAGTGCAAAGCCTTAGGGCATACCCCGACTAGCAGAAGCTGGCGACGGTAAAACTCCCATGCGCTGCTCAAGACCTCCAGACGACGAGGAGGCACACCGAACCTAAAAAGAAAAGGGGTGAGCCTTATCTCATTAGCTCAGTAGGGGTCCCACGGATCCCCACCACAACAAAACAAAATAAATAAGGCAGCAAGTAATAAGGCATAAAGAATAGTAAAGTAGTAAGGCAGAACGAATATCATTGTAACAGAAATAATCACGCTAAACCACTAACTGACAAAGGCCTGCACAATACCAGGATACCTCGAGTATCGAACACAGCCCACACTGAAGTGGATTCTCGTAACCGGGGCCACAGAAAGCTGGAACACGATGACCTATCTCAGAATATCTCTCCTAGGGCACGAACGCTAGAATATAGGCAACCAGGTAGACCCACGGTCGGTCAATGAAGGAACACAGCTACGTAGCCGGAACATAGCTCTCGAAGATAGCTAGGAACCACGTCTCGACCACATGTACCTAGGACACCGAGCCATCAAAATAATGAACCTTGTCAGAAGGGAACCTGAGTCATAATGTTTTAGGTGACAGAAGCACTACCCACTAGAAGTAAGGTCAGATGCGTCCACTGACGTCTTAGTCTGCACCCCAGGTGTCTCCCTACTCGTCCCAGGCGAAAATAGAGACACGCTAACCATGTAACCACAAAACAAGGACTAGCTGGGGTCGCGCTCGTCAGCGCTGGTCCGACGCCCCCAACCACGTGTGCACACACAAACTATACGTTCTAAGTCAAGTCCTCTAGCTAGTTTCCCCCCCAGCCCGAACTTAGGCTACAAAGACGAGGGGCCCTATGGTAACCGACTTAAAAATCATCACACCGAAAATGATGGGAATCAACACCGGGCACTGACATTTTTATTTTACATTTATGTCCTTTTGTTTGCTTTCATATCCTTGGAAAAATATGTATGCAATTGTAAGGCTTTATAAGCCAACTTGTCATTCCTTAGGATTGTTTGGATTTTTGTGCAAAAGTCCATGTAGGCCTTGCAGGACCCTCCACCCCTTGCTCATTGGTCCAAGTGGCATCTTGGGGGTCTATGTGGGGCTGGTCAAAGTCCTAGGTGGGCTTCTAGAGGGTTTGACATTCAAAGGGGACAAGTGGAACACAATGTCCAAGATGCCTCCCTTAAGTCAAGGGGGCGCCCCACTTTTATTGGTATTAAATGTGGTTCCAAACCACATGGGAGAAACACTTATGAACTCCCTCTTTTACCCCTCCCAATTCTAGATCTAGGGATATTTAGAGTCTTTTTACATTTCATACAAATAAATTGTATTTCACATTTTATGAGAATTAATGAAGAAAAAATTGTGAATTTGGTTGGAGCCAAAGAAGGGTGCGCCCTCCTCCTCTCTCATCCCCCCCTTGCAGATGGAATTCTGACATTTCAGGGTGTGAGACCCACTATATCTCTCCCTCTTATCCTTTGATTTCTGTTTCTGCCGCCGCCGCCATCGCGCCGCCGCCACCATCACCGGAGTTCTGTCCAAATCAAGATAGAACCTCAACTCCAGAATTTTATCTTTTGTTCTTGTTGTCTGATCGAGCGCAAACTTTGACGGCTTGTTCTACCTTTCTCTCCTAGTCTCCAGTTTAAATTTCGTGCCATTTGGACATCGTTTAGTATTTTTCCCATATTTCTTGTTCCCCCCCTTTAATATGCAATTCTGCAGATCCTCGGGACAATGTTCCCTTTTCATATTTTTCCCACCCCCTTATCAATTTTCAGAAAATCCACAAAAATTATCCCCGTCTTCCTTGTTTCTTTCTCTACAACTTTTATCAAGGAGTCAACTTCTAGATCCAAAGTTTTTGCTTCGGTCAACTATTATTCTCAGGAAAACTTAGATCTATCCAGTCAAATCTGGTTATGTCAACCAGCAACTAGTAAATTCGAAAAAGGCCAGCTCCGGGAAATTAAAAATTCTTTCTCTAGCCATAGATCGAAGTATTTTGAATCAGCTTTCCAATGGTATCAGTTTTGCGTCGATCCGATGTCAGGAGTGATCGCAGCAGCTGATCTCGCCAGGTCACGCGCTGTAAAATAGAAGCTTCAGATCCGTGGACATCACATCCTCGGGCCTCCGGCTCGGACAGCCCGGCCTCCTCCCGGTGTTCCAGGTCGACCGCCTTCTAGGGATCGCTCCTTCAGGTGCCCCATTCACAACGGGACCCACCCCGCCAGACTCGGAGGGCTGAGTCGCACTTGGGACCCACAACTCGCAGCAAGCGTCTTCCGGACGGCACCGACGAGCGGATCCAAGTGCTACCCGTCAACCCTAGATCGGTCCTCCCGGGCCCACTTGTAGCCCATTACCTCCCTGCATGGAGTGGGCATCAAAATTCACTGCTATAATTTAAATATTTACTGTACCGGGAGTTACTGACTTGGCCGGGATCATCTTCCCCACGCCATGAGCATGGAGGTAATATCGCTCCCTCTCTCTTTCGCATTTGCTTTACTCGTATATATTTGTATATGCCGCTGCGAGTGTTAGGATTCTTAGCCCGACATATAGTTATCACCGTTGCAAGAGAGCGAGAGTGAGTGACCCGTCCCGTGACTCGATCCGAGTACACGCGAAAAGCTGATACCCGAGACTCACTGTCGGTTTCTCAACCGCGCACGGTCCCACGTCTTCCCTCACTTAGGGGCGATCGCGAGCTAGAGTCCCAGGTCGCGTGTCCGTCCCGCATCAGTTTGGTATCAGAGCCAGGTTGAGTCTAGGGTAGTCATTAGTCATTGCTTAAATCCAAACAAAAAAAGAGTCATTTTAGTCGGGTCTAAGTCTAAGTCGATCGTCGCATTTGCATTCCTTTATTCGGTATATCAAAAGGTGTTCCCGGCATGATAGGTTACGCCTATTTGGAAGGTAGTAGCCTTGTGTGAGTGGATCTTCAGATCGATTAGCTCCGCCAAGTACCGTCTATTTGTTGTGTCTAGGTGTGTAGTCGAGTCTCATTTCAACTTTGCATTTGCATCGCATTCTAAGTCGTGTCTAGGTGCTTGCATTAGTTAGCATAACATTTTGCTTATAAAACAAAAAAAAATGGCCTTGCATATCCATTCCTAGGGGATCCAACCCTATCTTTGCAACCATGGCCGCACCCCGAGTCCATAGTCCCGATGAAGTGGCCGAAATGTTCCGAGCCATTATGGGAGCAATGAAGGGGTTGAGTACACGCCCGGATGTGTTGACTACAGGGGTAGACCGGATGGAAGGGTTGAGTACGCGATTGGATGGCCTAGGCACACGCCTGGAAGAGAGGAAGAAGGCCTTAGAGAATAGGATGTGTACTCAATTTGATAGATGCCTACCCGAGCCTCACATCCCGGTGCCACCTCAAGGACCCCTGTTGGCACTCAAAATATCACTCGCGGCGATCAAGTCTCAAAGATGAATGACACGGCCCACTGAAGCACAGAAGCCGATAAATATCAACTTACTGAAGACTTCTCAAGCTGCCAGAGCCTCGAGTCACCCTATATGAGCACGGGGACTTCAGCTCAGGAGAATCGAGATGGACTCACAACCAACCGGCAGTGCGACCAAGCCTGCCCAATGAACCGGCATCGACTCCGTCGTGCCGCATACACTACACCCGTTGTCTGACCAAGGACAACGGTCTATCCGGTGGCCACCCACCTCATGAAAGACTCTCCTAAGATGGAAGAACTCCCTTGGCTCTTCAGAACAGAGGACCGGGGGCTCTGTCAGTGGAAGATCCCAGCTACCCGTCGTGGGTATGACTTCTCGCCGAGTCGGGCCCATTAGTGGCCGAATGATCACCCGACCTGGGCGGAACTATCCCGGGTGTCACCCCACCCTTCAAGAAGCTTCGAGAACAAAACAGGCCGAGCCAACGGCATGAACCCTAGTGTCGAGGGCCGTGTCAGCAGAGAACTCTCGTATTCAAGCAAAAGACGTTCGGAGTTCGAAGAATGGTCATACGTCATCCTGAGAGCTTCGACAAGGCATCTCATCGAGATTTTGAAAAATGGTGGAGGGATAAATGTTCACGGTGATCCCCGAAACCATCCCCGGACTTATCGGCTGACCCACGATGTGCGGGAGATGCTAATACGGCACGCCCTAAACCGGTGCGCCCTCTTAATCCGGCGCCCCTCCATTCTGGCGCGCAAAAGGTCCTTTACCCGATGCCCTCCTATTTCGACGCGCTAAAGGTGGAGCTCCCTTCCCCGACGTGCCATTCTTCACGTCGGATCAGGATTCGAGCCCGCTCATATATATATGTGGCCGATCGAATGTAAGAAGAAGAGGCAATTAAGAAAAAAAAGGAGAAGAAAGAAAGAGAAGAAAAAGAAAGGAGGGAGAAAGGGTTTCCTTGCTAGAGAAGCAGGGTTCTCTCTGAGCGCCCCTTCGCCGTCGTCTTCCTTTGCTCTAACTGAAGTCCTCCGGAGCCGGAGAAGAAGGGTAAGGGTTCGATATTCAGTGCGAGGAACAGGTGGGTCGCGGGCTTTCTTTTTGTTTTCTCTCCGACTCTTCCCCTCTGATCTGATGTAAGCGAGAAGGGGGGGTGGCGATGATATGAGCCAATCCTCCCCCCTCCTCGCCATCTATTTAGTTTGTTCTTCCTCTGTGAATCCCTCTGCAACTAGTGAATGGTGACCGAGCGGCAACGCCGGCGCCGGATTTGTAATACATGTGTTAGCCCCCTGTTCACAGGGTGATGTTATTATATATATGAGCTGGTTGATTGAACGCTCGATGCTGTGTCTCCTCCTTTCATTTCTATCTCAGTCGGTGCATCCGTCTGTTTTCTGACTTGCGCATGGTTTTTCGAATCCGATTTCTCCGACTCCGAATATGCCTTGGGATATCACGGGCTACAGAGATGACCCTCCCCGGGGCCTTCACGTCGAGGCAGTGGCCGTGTCCTATTCGATGGTTCGTGCATACTTCGTGGATGGAGGCGTGCCGGTGCACGTATCTCCTCCCGCTATGTTTCAATGTCCGATCTCCATTTGCTTTCCTCTTTGCATTCTTCCATTGCTCAGAGAAGGTGGGGGTCACCTCCAGAATACCAGGGCTGTGATTATTACATTCCAGCCGCTCGAGCATATGCGTATGTGGTTAGGTCATGCTATTCACATATAAGCTATCTCTCTCTATGACTACTACTTGCCTTCTCTTCCGTAGATGGTAGTCCAGTCTCGCAAGCATCAATACTTCAACTCTGTGAGTGGTAATCTGTTAATGCCGAATGTCTTCTTTCCTCTCGTATGTGTTCTGCATCCCCCGAGCTACCCCAGCTCTGTTGGTTTTGTCCCAGTGATCCGGGGAGGGGGACATTCCCCACTGTTTCATAGACCCGCCGATTGGTCAAGGGGGCTCCACCTGCGAGTGATGGATGCCCCCAATGGGCCATAGGGAGAACATTAACAGGGGCCTCAGCCTGACAATCTAGACCCATAGCCCTTCGGGACCCTATGGTGACTAAGGGACAAATGCTCCTAGTAGGCTAGTCCTCGGAGCCTCTCTCCCTAATGGTCTTTCTCTAACGAATGCAGTGCATGCTACAGGTTGCTCACACTTCGTAGGTCAGCCCTCGGGGTTGCCGCTTCCTTCATTAGCTGCCTTATCCCCCTGTTTCAACCCACGGAGCCATGGTACCCCTCGAAGGCCAGTCCTCGTGGTTTCCTGTCCGATTGGGATTTGCTGGCGACCATTGTGCCGACCGGCTATTTATGGGCTTACTCCATGCATGAGTATGACTCCGTTTCTCCCCTGCCACCTTTCAGGGGCGGGGGAGATGCTGCCAAAATTTTGTCAGGTTTCTTAATTAAAGCCATCTCCGAGAATTGGCCTTAATAAAACATAAGTTCTCAAGCGATGAACTGTCGTGCTCGAGTATGAACCTCGCGCTAACTCATCACTTCATTCTAGAAGGGCTCTGGGCTTCAATTAAACAAGCAATCGACCCAATTAACTTCAAAACTCTCAACAGAATCTTAATAAACTTAAATAGTTGCAAAATTCATCAAAACTTAGCTAAAACGGTGCGGTCTTAATCCGGCGCGCCTTAATCCGGCGCGGTACCCCCCCCCTCCCCCGCGCCAGAATAACCTCACACTCATAAAAAGTTTCTTTCAAGTGGCACGTTCTCGGCGCGCCGTAAACCGGCGCGCCCCAAGCCCACCACACCATTTTAACATTGGTTAATGCCGCGCTGGATTAAGGCCATTTACCCACGTTTGGCCTCGCCGGGAAACCCTATCCCAACATGTGGCCGCGCCGGTTTTGAACCATTATGCTCTTTTAATCACTCCCCCGCCCTTGGAGCGATCCTCGTCTCCCGCGGTCGAGATCAATGACTCTAATCGATAATAAACTAAATAAGAAATGGGATATGCAAGCCCGAGCCATCTTGCTTTTACTACCATGTTTGTTAGTATTTCACTTTCGTCATCATGCTTACGTTGCCACTGTCGTCCCCTTTGCGGGGTCTATTAAACTTGATTGATCATTGTTCATCTTTGCAATTCTGCGACTATGCTTAACATTGTCATGAACATCACGCATGCATGCCTGTATGGACCCTCGGGTATATCAAATGGCATTGACGGAAGTCCGGGTAACTCCCGATCGAAAGTCTTTGCTATGCGCGATGGCAGTCTTCGGACCTATGTCCTCCGCCATGTATCGGGGGTATCCAACTTAATGAATCATTCTCCTCTTGCATGATAGACAGAAGCATCTCACATGACCTGGTCACGTTTATGCCTTTGCACCTTTATTCCGGCCGCGACAGCCCACTATCTCGGTAATTAATCAAAGGTTTTCCCTCCTCGTAGGGGATGTAATTAACGCCATAGACTTTATGGTATGGCGGACTGCTGGTCCTGACCGAATCTCTCTCTCGCCCGACACGGGTCAGAACGAGCGCATAATAAACTCGTCACTCACGTGACTGGCACGCCTGCGCAGTCAATCAGTCAGTTAACTACCAGTTAGTTAATTGGTTGATTGACACGTGAAATAAACCAAATAAACCCGAATGGAACAAATAAAAATAAATAAAATAAGAACAAGATTCCCATCGCAAACAGTCTGGCACGCCCAGTAGGACCAGTGTCACCTTTCATCTCTTTGCCGAGATACTTGGGCTTCGAGGCCCTCCCAAAGGTTGCTGATCGTTGGTTTGTTTGTCTTTGCAGGCGAACTATGATGACAACTGGGTTGACTGGCGTCGGCTTTGGCCCATCAATGGTGGATGGTCATGCGCAGGGGTACCTGGCGGTGCCCACGGTGTTCGGTAGCTTCCCTGCCGCCGTTGGCTTCCCCAACTTCTTGGGGTTAGCCTTCGTAGACATACTGGAGGTGGAACCCTCGGAGCCTGTCAAGGGAGCTACGAAGAACATGGAGCCTCTAAAGGCTCTATACTGCCACGACTCGCTCAAGAGTCCAACCTTGGTCGCCAGCTGCCTAGTGCACCATGCTGTCCGTGGGGTCCGCCCCGATGATGTGAATAGGAACTCCGGAGGACGTCAGCGCAGGCAAATCCGGAAGAGTACTGCTGTGGTTACCAGAACCCTCTCGCAATCCGGTAAATCTATGATGGTTGGTGGCATGCGCGTCTTCCTCAACGGACGCGACGCACGGATAGTCCCGGATCGGGTTGTCCCTTCCAACCCTGTCCGCAACTCATATCAAGCCCTCGCTGGAAGGAGGGCAGAAAGAGAAGAAGCCGGCCATTATGGCCAAGAGAAGTTGGCCCCCAGGCCAAGAAAATTTAAACAGGCATGGGTCCCCAAGAGGGTCCAACCTATTCATCAAGCTGCACCCGTCCGCCGCCGCCTTGCTCATGACGGAGAGGAAGGGAAGAGAGAAAGGGGCCTGGCCCCGAAAGAAGAAGAAGTTGTTGCGGACCCTCCACGCTGTGAAAGTTTCCGGGCCTGCGCCTGCCAAGCCAACGTCCCTACTGTGGGACGAAGGTTCCAGCAACCTGCCGACAGAGCTCGGCTAGCTTATACCCCTCCTGCGAGAGGTCGGCAACTGTCCCCTGTGCTGCATCAAGTGTTGTGCCCCTTGTGCTTTGATGATTATGTGGTGTTTTAATGATAGCAACATGAATGAGTCACCATATTACTTTGCTAAGAAAATCACATTGAATGACAGCAACATGAATGCATATGACTGATATATTTTTTGGAGATTGCATGAGTGTGCCATGTCTGATTTATGAAGAATGCATGTGTATGCTTAAGTCATACTGTGATATGTTCATGCTGTAGTTCATCAAGTCTCAAAGTCCATACATTGCATAGCATTGGCTAAGTATGTACAACGGACTGTTCATGCATTACACGAAGGTATCTAAGTCTGTACACTGGACCGTCTCAATGAGCGTCTCATGCAAGTCTATACATTACTGTTCATGCATCAGTCTTCATAAGTCCATACATTGGACTGTAGCATGTATGTGTCGAAGGCATCGCAAGTCTATACACTGGACCGTCTTACTTAGCGTCTTATGCATAGGCTAAGTCTCCAAGTCTGTACACTGCATCGTCTCAACTTGCATCTCACTAAGCATCCATTCACTGTAAAGTCTATACAGACTTCATCGTCTTAGAGAACGTCTCATGCCTTTACCAAAGTCTATACATTGGCAGCCTTTTACCTACGTTGCACTTCGAAGTCTATAGATTGGGTTTTTACCGACCTTGCACATGTTAAGTCTATACATTCGCTGCCTTCCAGTGCATGAAGTCTGTACAGCCGTGGCTTCTGCCTCAAAGTCTGTACATTCGTTTCTAAGGCAAACTCTATACATTGCATCGTCTTAATTTGCATCTCATGCATCGTCTCTCAAGCATTCAAAGTCTATGCATTGAAGTCGAAGTCTGTACAGCCATGCGTCTCAAGTTGCGTCTCAATGCACCGTCTCTCAAAGTCTGTACAGACTTAGTCTTGATCGTCTTGTGCATGCATTTCCTGAAGTCTGTACATCGTTGATTTGCCAAAGTCTATACATCGTGTGAACCTTCAAGTCTATACAGACCTTGCTTTGTTCAAGTCTGTACATCGTTCAGTTGTCTTTGGCAAGTCTTCACATCGTGAAGTCTATACATTCAATTGCCCTGCATCGTTCATCAAGTCTGAACAGCCTTCTCTTTGGTAAGTCCATACAGTGAAGTCCATACATCGTCAGTTGTCTATCAAAGTCGTTACATTGCCTAAGTCCATACATTGACTGCTGTTCTTCATAGTCTGCATATTGCTTTACACTTCAGTAAGTATGTACAGCCGTTGCCTTCTTATATGAAGTCTACACATTGGGCAAAGTCTGTACATTGCATTTCCATTCATGAAGTCTGTACATTACATTCGAGTCCACAAGTCCATACAGTCTGAAGTCTATACAATGCATTGCATTCTTCAGAGACTGTACAGGGTTTATACTTAAACTGATAATCCGATACTCTGTCTGACAGGGACTGTTCGAGAAGCTTTATAAAGGGCACATGATCCTAGGAAGGACGAGGTGCCCAGATGATGACACGTGTGCTAAAGCCTGCTGGATGCTGCCACGTGGTCTGAATTCGTTGGGCGGGAATCATTGAGTCTTCTTCATCAACTCAAGGAAGATCATCTCTCAAGGAAGAAGACACCATTGAAGCATCCAACTCAAGCTCCAGCAATCTCAGACAAGATTTTTCTTCTTGAGCATATTCTATATCTTGTTTGATGATTGAGTGTTTTCATATTTGTTCTTTTTCATTTCATACACACGATTGAAACTGAAGATCATCCATACCGGTGGTTAGTAGGAAGGCAATCGAAAGTTATCCGATCTGCGGTGTTGACGTCCCTACCTGTGGTTAGTAGGAAGGCAATCGGAGGTCTTTCCGATTTGCAGTTCAGTGCGTGGCACTAGTGGAGCCTCACCGGATTTGGTGAGGGGTGGACGTAGGACTGGGGATTCAGTCCGAACCACCTTAAAATCATTTATGTTGTGGTTTGATTGTGTGGTTAATTTATTTTAGATGCATGCTTAGGTTCAATATCCATATTGTGAAATCATATTTCTAAGCAAATCATTTTATATGTCGCTAAGCTAGTTGTATTCCGCTCATATATTTTTAACTAGCTATATAGAGGGTTGCATTGCGAAAAGAGGGGCAGATCTATTCACCCCTCCCCTCTAGATCCGCTGTCCACTACACAACAGTAATTATAGAAATTAAAGTGTTGAAATTAAAATTTACCAGTATAAACAGATTTACACAATTTTATATAATTTCCAGTCCAGATATACAACTCCCAAAGGTACAGCTCAACAAAAGAAAAGTGCAAAGCCTTAGGGCATACCCCGACTAGCAGAAGCTGGCGACGGTAAAACTCCCATGCGCTGCTCAAGACCTCCAGACGACGAGGAGGCACACCGAACCTAAAAAGAAAAGGGGTGAGCCTTATCTCATTAGCTCAGTAGGGGTCCCACGGATCCCCACCACAACAAAACAAAATAAATAAGGCAGCAAGTAATAAGGCATAAAGAATAGTAAAGTAGTAAGGCAGAACGAATATCATTGTAACAGAAATAATCACGCTAAACCACTAACTGACAAAGGCCTGCACAATACCAGGATACCTCGAGTATCGAACACAGCCCACACTGAAGTGGATTCTCGTAACCGGGGCCACAGAAAGCTGGAACACGATGACCTATCTCAGAATATCTCTCCTAGGGCACGAACGCTAGAATATAGGCAACCAGGTAGACCCACGGTCGGTCAATGAAGGAACACAGCTACGTAGCCGGAACATAGCTCTCGAAGATAGCTAGGAACCACGTCTCGACCACATGTACCTAGGACACCGAGCCATCAAAATAATGAACCTTGTCAGAAGGGAACCTGAGTCATAATGTTTTAGGTGACAGGAGCACTACCCACTAGAAGTAAGGTCAGATGCGTCCACTGACGTCTTAGTCTGCACCCCAGGTGTCTCCCTACTCGTCCCAGGCGAAAATAGAGACACGCTAACCATGTAACCACAAAACAAGGACTAGCTGGGGTCGCGCTCGTCAGCGCTGGTCCGACGCCCCCAACCACGTGTGCACACACAAACTATACGTTCTAAGTCAAGTCCTCTAGCTAGTTTCCCCCCCAGCCCGAACTTAGGCTACAAAGACGAGGGGCCCTATGGTAACCGACTTAAAAATCATCACACCGAAAATGATGGGAATCAACACCGGGCACTGACATTTTTATTTTACATTTATGTCCTTTTGTTTGCTTTCATATCCTTGGAAAAATATGTATGCAATTGTAAGGCTTTATAAGCCAACTTGTCATTCCTTAGGATTGTTTGGATTTTTGTGCAAAAGTCCATGTAGGCCTTGCAGGACCCTCCACCCCTTGCTCATTGGTCCAAGTGGCATCTTGGGGGTCTATGTGGGGCTGGTCAAAGTCCTAGGTGGGCTTCTAGAGGGTTTGACATTCAAAGGGGACAAGTGGAACACAATGTCCAAGATGCCTCCCTTAAGTCAAGGGGGCGCCCCACTTTTATTGGTATTAAATGTGGTTCCAAACCACATGGGAGAAACACTTATGAACTCCCTCTTTTACCCCTCCCAATTCTAGATCTAGGGATATTTAGAGTCTTTTTACATTTCATACAAATAAATTGTATTTCACATTTTATGAGAATTAATGAAGAAAAAATTGTGAATTTGGTTGGAGCCAAAGAAGGGTGCGCCCTCCTCCTCTCTCATCCCCCCCTTGCAGATGGAATTCTGACATTTCAAGGTGTGAGACCCACTATATCTCTCCCTCTTATCCTTTGATTTCTGTTTCTGCCGCCGCCGCCATCGCGCCGCCGCCACCATCACCGGAGTTCTGTCCAAATCAAGATAGAACCTCAACTCCAGAATTTTATCTTTTGTTCTTGTTGTCTGATCGAGCCCAAACTTTGACGGCTTGTTCTACCTTTCTCTCCTAGTCTCCAGTTTAAATTTCGTGCCATTTGGACATCGTTTAGTATTTTTCCCATATTTCTTGTTCCCCCCCTTTAATATGCAATTCTGCAGATCCTCGGGACAATGTTCCCTTTTCATATTTTTCCCACCCCCTTATCAATTTTCAGAAAATCCACAAAAATTATCCCCGTCTTCCTTGTTTCTTTCTCTACAACTTTTATCAAGGAGTCAACTTCTAGATCCAAAGTTTTTGCTTCGGTCAACTATTATTCTCAGGAAAACTTAGATCTATCCAGTCAAATCTGGTTATGTCAACCAGCAACTAGTAAATTCGAAAAAGGCCAGCTCCGGGAAATTAAAAATTCTTTCTCTAGCCATAGATCGAAGTATTTTGAATCAGCTTTCCAATGGTATCAGTTTTGCGTCGATCCGATGTCAGGAGTGATCGCAGCAGCTGATCTCGCCAGGTCACGCGCTGTAAAATAGAAGCTTCAGATCCGTGGACATCACATCCTCGGGCCTCCGGCTCGGACAGCCCGGCCTCCTCCCGGTGTTCCAGGTCGACCGCCTTCTAGGGATCGCTCCTTCAGGTGCCCCATTCACAACGGGACCCACCCCGCCAGACTCGGAGGGCTGAGTCGCACTTGGGACCCACAACTCGCAGCAAGCATCTTCCGGACGGCACCGACGAGCGGATCCAAGTGCTACCCGTCAACCCTAGATCGGTCCTCCCGGGCCCACTTGTAGCCCATTACCTCCCTGCATGGAGTGGGCATCAAAATTCACTGCTATAATTTAAATATTTACTGTACCGGGAGTTACTGACTTGGCCGGGATCATCTTCCCCACGCCATGAGCATGGAGGTAATATCACTCCCTCTCTCTTTCGCATTTGCTTTACTCGTATATATTTGTATATGCCGCTGCGAGTGTTAGGATTCTTAGCCCGACATATAGTTATCACCGTTGCAAGAGAGCGAGAGTGAGTGACCCGTCCCGTGACTCGATCCGAGTACACGCGAAAAGCTGATACCCGAGACTCACTATCGGTTTCTCAACCGCGCACGGTCCCACGTCTTC
This sequence comes from Amorphophallus konjac, assembly GCA_022559845.1. Taxonomy (NCBI): domain Eukaryota; kingdom Viridiplantae; phylum Streptophyta; class Magnoliopsida; order Alismatales; family Araceae; genus Amorphophallus; species Amorphophallus konjac. The sequence continues at coordinate 158,698,329 of CM040122.1, read as the reverse complement.
CCTCACTTAGGGGCGATCGCGAGCTAGAGTCCCAGGTCGCGTGTCCGTCCCGCATCAGTTTGGTATCAGAGCCAGGTTGAGTCTAGGGTAGTCATTAGTCATTGCTTAAATCCAAACAAAAAAAGAGTCATTTTAGTCGGGTCTAAGTCTAAGTCGATCGTCGCATTTGCATTCCTTTATTCGGTATATCAAAAGGTGTTCCCGGCATGATAGGTTACGCCTATTTGGAAGGTAGTAGCCTTGTGTGAGTGGATCTTCAGATCGATTAGCTCCGCCAAGTACCGTCTATTTGTTGTGTCTAGGTGTGTAGTCGAGTCTCATTTCAACTTTGCATTTGCATCGCATTCTAAGTCGTGTCTAGGTGCTTGCATTAGTTAGCATAACATTTTGCTTATAAAACAAAAAAAAATGGCCTTGCATATCCATTCCTAGGGGATCCAACCCTATCTTTGCAACCATGGCCGCACCCCGAGTCCATAGTCCCGATGAAGTGGCCGAAATGTTCCGAGCCATTATGGGAGCAATGAAGGGGTTGAGTACACGCCCGGATGTGTTGACTACAGGGGTAGACCGGATGGAAGGGTTGAGTACGCGATTGGATGGCCTAGGCACACGCCTGGAAGAGAGGAAGAAGGCCTTAGAGAATAGGATGTGTACTCAATTTGATAGATGCCTACCCGAGCCTCACATCCCGGTGCCACCTCAAGGACCCCTGTTGGCACTCAAAATATCACTCGCGGCGATCAAGTCTCAAAGATGAATGACACGGCCCACTGAAGCACAGAAGCCGATAAATATCAACTTACTGAAGACTTCTCAAGCTGCCAGAGCCTCGAGTCACCCTATGTGAGCACGGGGACTTCAGCTCAGGAGAATCGAGATGGACTCACAACCAACCGGCAGTGCGACCAAGCCTGCCCAATGAACCGGCATCGACTCCGTCGTGCCGCATACACTACACCCGTTGTCTGACCAAGGACAACGGTCTATCCGGTGGCCACCCACCTCATGAAAGACTCTCCTAAGATGGAAGAACTCCCTTGGCTCTTCAGAACAGAGGACCGGGGGCTCTGTCAGTGGAAGATCCCAGCTACCCGTCGTGGGTATGACTTCTCGCCGAGTCGGGCCCATTAGTGGCCGAATGATCACCCGACCTGGGCGGAACTATCCCGGGTGTCACCCCACCCTTCAAGAAGCTTCGAGAACAAAACAGGCCGAGCCAACGGCATGAACCCTAGTGTCGAGGGCCGTGTCAGCAGAGAACTCTCGTATTCAAGCAAAAGACGTTCGGAGTTCGAAGAATGGTCATACGTCATCCTGAGAGCTTCGACAAGGCATCTCATCGAGATTTTGAAAAATGGTGGAGGGATAAATGTTCACGGTGATCCCCGAAACCATCCCCGGACTTATCGGCTGACCCACGATGTGCGGGAGATGCTAATACGGCACGCCCTAAACCGGTGCGCCCTCTTAATCCGGCGCCCCTCCATTCTGGCGCGCAAAAGGTCCTTTACCCGATGCCCTCCTATTTCGACGCGCTAAAGGTGGAGCTCCCTTCCCCGACGTGCCATTCTTCACGTCGGATCAGGATTCGAGCCCGCTCATATATATATGTGGCCGATCGAATGTAAGAAGAAGAGGCAATTAAGAAAAAAAAGGAGAAGAAAGAAAGAGAAGAAAAAGAAAGGAGGGAGAAAGGGTTTCCTTGCTAGAGAAGCAGGGTTCTCTCTGAGCGCCCCTTCGCCGTCGTCTTCCTTTGCTCTAACTGAAGTCCTCCGGAGCCGGAGAAGAAGGGTAAGGGTTCGATATTCAGTGCGAGGAACAGGTGGGTCGCGGGCTTTCTTTTTGTTTTCTCTCCGACTCTTCCCCTCTGATCTGATGTAAGCGAGAAGGGGGGGTGGCGATGATATGAGCCAATCCTCCCCCCTCCTCGCCATCTATTTAGTTTGTTCTTCCTCTGTGAATCCCTCTGCAACTAGTGAATGGTGACCGAGCGGCAACGCCGGCGCCGGATTTGTAATACATGTGTTAGCCCCCTGTTCACAGGGTGATGTTATTATATATATGAGCTGGTTGATTGAACGCTCGATGCTGTGTCTCCTCCTTTCATTTCTATCTCAGTCGGTGCATCCGTCTGTTTTCTGACTTGCGCATGGTTTTTCGAATCCGATTTCTCCGACTCCGAATATGCCTTGGGATATCACGGGCTACAGAGATGACCCTCCCCGGGGCCTTCACGTCGAGGCAGTGGCCGTGTCCTATTCGATGGTTCGTGCATACTTCGTGGATGGAGGCGTGCCGGTGCACGTATCTCCTCCCGCTATGTTTCAATGTCCGATCTCCATTTGCTTTCCTCTTTGCATTCTTCCATTGCTCAGAGAAGGTGGGGGTCACCTCCAGAATACCAGGGCTGTGATTATTACATTCCAGCCGCTCGAGCATATGCGTATGTGGTTAGGTCATGCTATTCACATATAAGCTATCTCTCTCTATGACTACTACTTGCCTTCTCTTCCGTAGATGGTAGTCCAGTCTCGCAAGCATCAATACTTCAACTCTGTGAGTGGTAATCTGTTAATGCCGAATGTCTTCTTTCCGCTCGTATGTGTTCTGCATCCCCCGAGCTACCCCAGCTCTGTTGGTTTTGTCCCAGTGATCCGGGGAGGGGGACATTCCCCACTGTTTCATAGACCCGCCGATTGGTCAAGGGGGCTCCACCTGCGAGTGATGGATGCCCCCAATGGGCCATAGGGAGAACATTAACAGGGGCCTCAGCCTGACAATCTAGACCCATAGCCCTTCGGGACCCTATGGTGACTAAGGGACAAATGCTCCTAGTAGGCTAGTCCTCGGAGCCTCTCTCCCTAATGGTCTTTCTCTAACGAATGCAGTGCATGCTACAGGTTGCTCACACTTCGTAGGTCAGCCCTCGGGGTTGCCGCTTCCTTCATTAGCTGCCTTATCCCCCTGTTTCAACCCACGGAGCCATGGTACCCCTCGAAGGCCAGTCCTCGGGGTTTCCTGTCCGATTGGGATTTGCTGGCGACCATTGTGCCGACCGGCTATTTATGGGCTTACTCCATGCATGAGTATGACTCCGTTTCTCCCCTGCCACCTTTCAGGGGGGGGAGATGCTGCCAAAATTTTGTCAGGTTTCTTAATTAAAGCCATCTCCGAGAATTGGCCTTAATAAAACATAAGTTCTCAAGCGATGAACTGTCGTGCTCGAGTATGAACCTCGCGCTAACTCATCACTTCATTCTAGAAGGGCTCTGGGCTTCAATTAAACAAGCAATCGACCCAATTAACTTCAAAACTCTCAACAGAATCTTAATAAACTTAAATAGTTGCAAAATTCATCAAAACTTAGCTAAAACGGTGCGGTCTTAATCCGGCGCGCCTTAATCCGGCGCGGTACCCCCCCCTCCCCCGCGCCAGAATAACCTCACACTCATAAAAAGTTTCTTTCAAGTGGCACGTTCTCGGCGCGCCGTAAACCGGCGCGCCCCAAGCCCACCACACCATTTTAACATTGGTTAATGCCGCGCTGGATTAAGGCCATTTACCCACGTTTGGCCTCGCCGGGAAACCCTATCCCAACATGTGGCCGCGCCGGTTTTGAACCATTATGCTCTTTTAATCACTCCCCCGCCCTTGGAGCGATCCTCGTCTCCCGCGGTCGAGATCAATGACTCTAATCGATAATAAACTAAATAAGAAATGGGATATGCAAGCCCGAGCCATCTTGCTTTTACTACCATGTTTGTTAGTATTTCACTTTCGTCATCATGCTTACGTTGCCACTGTCGTCCCCTTTGCGGGGTCTATTAAACTTGATTGATCATTGTTCATCTTTGCAATTCTGCGACTATGCTTAACATTGTCATGAACATCACGCATGCATGCCTGTATGGACCCTCGGGTATATCAAATGGCATTGACGGAAGTCCGGGTAACTCCCGATCGAAAGTCTTTGCTATGCGCGATGGCAGTCTTCGGACCTATGTCCTCCGCCATGTATCGGGGGTATCCAACTTAATGAATCATTCTCCTCTTGCATGATAGACAGAAGCATCTCACATGACCTGGTCACGTTTATGCCTTTGCACCTTTATTCCGGCCGCGACAGCCCACTATCTCGGTAATTAATCAAAGGTTTTCCCTCCTCGTAGGGGATGTAATTAACGCCATAGACTTTATGGTATGGCGGACTGCTGGTCCTGACCGAATCTCTCTCTCGCCCGACACGGGTCAGAACGAGCGCATAATAAACTCGTCACTCACGTGACTGGCACGCCTGCGCAGTCAATCAGTCAGTTAACTACCAGTTAGTTAATTGGTTGATTGACACGTGAAATAAACCAAATAAACCCGAATGGAACAAATAAAAATAAATAAAATAAGAACAAGATTCCCATCGCAAACAGTCTGGCACGCCCAGTAGGACCAGTGTCACCTTTCATCTCTTTGCCGAGATACTTGGGCTTCGAGGCCCTCCCAAAGGTTGCTGATCGTTGGTTTGTTTGTCTTTGCAGGCGAACTATGATGACAACTGGGTTGACTGGCGTCGGCTTTGGCCCATCAATGGTGGATGGTCATGCGCAGGGGTACCTGGCGGTGCCCACGGTGTTCGGTAGCTTCCCTGCCGCCGTTGGCTTCCCCAACTTCTTGGGGTTAGCCTTCGTAGACATACTGGAGGTGGAACCCTCGGAGCCTGTCAAGGGAGCTACGAAGAACATGGAGCCTCTAAAGGCTCTATACTGCCACGACTCGCTCAAGAGTCCAACCTTGGTCGCCAGCTGCCTAGTGCACCATGCTGTCCGTGGGGTCCGCCCCGATGATGTGAACAGGAACTCCGGAGGACGTCAGCGCAGGCAAATCCGGAAGAGTACTGCTGTGGTTACCAGAACCCTCTCGCAATCTGGTAAATCTATGATGGTTGGTGGCATGCGCGTCTTCCTCAACGGACGCGACGCACGGATAGTCCCGGATCGGGTTGTCCCTTCCAACCCTGTCCGCAACTCATATCAAGCCCTCGCTGGAAGGAGGGCAGAAAGAGAAGAAGCCGGCCATTATGGCCAAGAGAAGTTGGCCCCCAGGCCAAGAAAATTTAAACAGGCATGGGTCCCCAAGAGGGTCCAACCTATTCATCAAGCTGCACCCGTCCGCCGCCGCCTTGCTCATGACGGAGAGGAAGGGAAGAGAGAAAGGGGCCTGGCCCCGAAAGAAGAAGAAGTTGTTGCGGACCCTCCACGCTGTGAAAGTTTCGGGCCTGCGCCTGCCAAGCCAACGTCCCTACTGTGGGACGAAGGTTCCAGCAACCTGCCGACAGAGCTCGGCTAGCTTATACCCCTCCTGCGAGAGGTCGGCAACTGTCCCCTGTGCTGCATCAAGTGTTGTGCCCCTTGTGCTTTGATGATTATGTGGTGTTTTAATGATAGCAACATGAATGAGTCACCATATTACTTTGCTAAGAAAATCACATTGAATGACAGCAACATGAATGCATATGACTGATATATTTTTTGGAGATTGCATGAGTGTGCCATGTCTGATTTATGAAGAATGCATGTGTATGCTTAAGTCATACTGTGATATGTTCATGCTGTAGTTCATCAAGTCTCAAAGTCCATACATTGCATAGCATTGGCTAAGTATGTACAACGGACTGTTCATGCATTACACGAAGGTATCTAAGTCTGTACACTGGACCGTCTCAATGAGCGTCTCATGCAAGTCTATACATTACTGTTCATGCATCAGTCTTCATAAGTCCATACATTGGACTGTAGCATGTATGTGTCGAAGGCATCGCAAGTCTATACACTGGACCGTCTCACTTAGCGTCTTATGCATAGGCTAAGTCTCCAAGTCTGTACACTGCATCGTCTCAACTGGCATCTCACTGAGCATCCATTCACTGTAAAGTCTATACAGACTTCATCGTCTTAGAGAACGTCTCATGCCTTTACCAAAGTCTGTACATTGGCAGCCTTTTACCTACGTTGCACTTCGAAGTCTATAGATTGGGTTTTTACCGACGTTGCACATGTTAAGTCTATACATTCGCTGCCTTCCAGTGCATGAAGTCTGTACAGCCGTGGCTTCTGCCTCAAAGTCTGTACATTCATTTCTAAGGCAAACTCTATACATTGCATCATCTTAATTTGCATCTCATGCATCGTCTCTCAAGCATTCAAAGTCTATGCATTGAAGTCGAAGTCTGTACAGCCATGCGTCTCAAGTTGCGTCTCAATGCACCGTCTCTCAAAGTCTGTACAGACTTAGTCTTGATCGTCTTGTGCATGCATTACCTGAAGTCTGTACATCGTTGATTTGCCATAGTCTATACATCGTGTGAACCTTCAAGTCTATACAGACCTTGCTTTGTCCAAGTTTGTACATCGTTCAGTTGTCTTTGGCAAGTCTTCACATCGTGAAGTCTATACATTCAATTGCCCTGCATCGTTCATCAAGTCTGAACAGCCTTCTCTTTGGTAAGTCCATACAGTGAAGTCCATACATCGTCAGTTGTCTATCAAAGTCGTTACATTGCCTAAGTCTATACATTGACTGCTGTTCTTCATAGTCTGCACATTGCTTTACACTTCAGTAAGTATGTACAGCCGTTGCCTTCTTATATGAAGTCTACACATTGGGCAAAGTCTGTACATTGCATTTCCATTCATGAAGTCTGTACATTGCATTCGAGTCCACAAGTCCATACAGTCTGAAGTCTATACAATGCATTGCATTCTTCAGAGACTGTACAGGGTTTATACTTAAACTGATAATCCGATACTCTGTCTGACAGGGACTGTTCGAGAAGCTTTATAAAGGGCACGTGATCCTAGGAAGGACGAGGTCCCCAGATGATGACACGTGTGCTAAAGCCTGCTGGATGCTGCCACGTGGTCCGAATTCTTTGGGTGGGAATCATGGAGAGCACACGCCCTAGTTGCTGCTGCCATAAAAAGAAGCCTTCCTCCATCTGAAGAAGGTAGATCGTGATCAACTGAAGCAGAGGCAGAGTGAGAGCTTCCACGATCCATAAGAAGAGAGAAAGAAAAGAGAGAGCAGAGAAGAAGCAGAAGAGAAAGAAGAAAAGGAGAGAGATAGAGAGCTCGAGCAGAGTGTGAAGAGAAGAAGAAGAGAGAGAGAGAGAGAAGTAGTTCATTCTTCAGATCTTTGGTTCAAAACCAGATCTGAGGTTGCTCATTGTTTGAGCTTTATTCCCTGCAGGGATATCTTTTGTGCTTCAGTGTTTACAGCTTTTCGGTGCTGTTTTGTTTCCCTTTTGTGTTTTCCTTTTATACCTTTATTCAAGCTGTTAGTCAGCGGTTGCAGAGGTGCTGCCTCTAGATGGGTAAGCTGTAATCCCTAGCGGTTTGCAGTGGTGCATCCTCTGGACATCAAGCTGTGTTGCTCAGCGGGCGAGGAGGATTCCTCGGATGGCAAGCTGTGTTGCCCAGCGGTTCTATGGCAAGCTGTGATGCCCAGCTGTTCAAGCTGTGAGTCAGCGGAATCCACACTTTGGTTTGAGTGTGGGGTGGATGTAGGTCTGCTGGACCAAACCACCTAAAACCCATTGTGCAGTGGTTTGATTTCTTGTGTGGTTGGCGCTAGATGAATGCTTAGGGGCGCTTTGGTTTGATGTTCTATAAGTGTTCATCAATTTGCTACGCACACTATATGTTTGACTGTGGTTTAATTTCTTTTATCTGATTTCGCAAGATGAATGCTAGGAGCGCCTCAATTGGGTTTTCTGTCTGAATGCTTTAAGGCACAAGATCCTTTGATTTGATTCAGTCTACAATTTAGACTTGCTTAGGTTCGCTTTATATATCTGCAATAGTTTTTTTTTTAATTCCGCGTTTCTGATTGCTTTAGATTTTAATTGGGCAAAGTTTTTTTTAAGGGTGTATTCATTCACCCCCCCTCTGAATACATAGCACCGAACCCAACACTTGGCATCAGAGCTGGTTGCTATGCATAGGATCTAACAATCCGCAGCAGATCCTGCTAGCTGTTGGTTCATTTCAGAGTGGGTCTTTTGAGATCGTGTTTTGTTTCACTAACTTGTGCTTTGCTTTGCTCATTTGGCTTTGGTGCGATCTGAGTTGATTTATTTGCTTGCATTGTGTTTGATTAGTGTTCTATTTAGAACTCTTATTCTGTCTAAGCAAGGAACTCACTGCTGATCCTCCGAAGTTTGAAGGTCTAGGTTTTTACAAGTGGTTTAATGAATTAAGAGAATATGTGATGCAGACTAATCTAGATCTGTGGATAGTCATTGCTCACAGTCCTTATGAAGTTCCAAAGGATGAATCCCTATGGAAAACTTCATATAGACGAAAATTCTCTGCAAATCAAAGTGCCCTGAATCTAATCAAAAGGGCGATAAACACTGACAAGTTTCCTTGTGTAGTTGATTGCTGCAGTGCCTCCGAAGTGATCGAGATAATAGCAAGCAACAGAAGCCAGGGTAAAGCGAAATGTCTCATGGCAACAGAAGAAGACGAAGACTATGTGGAGGATACTTCGTCACAGGTAAATTCTGACACTGACAATTTTTCTCTGGAAAGCATGATTGCGTTGAATGAGCATTTATTGAATAAATATGATAGACTAAAATCTGAAAAGAGAAAAATAAGTAAAGAAATGTTGCATGAGGTCAGAAGTCTGAAAGCTGAAAATGAAAACTTGAAATCTGACATGATTAAAGAAAAAGATGAGTTGAACAGGTTGAAATCTGAAAATGAGAATATTAGAAACGAACTCATAGGTGAAAATAATTCTTGCAAAGCTTGTGCCATTCTCGAAGACATGATTAATGATTTTGATTCTGATGACAGTTTTCAAAAAGAACAATTCAAATCTCTAAAAGAGGAAAATGTCTACTTGAAAGATCAAAATAAAAAGCTAATGGTTCTTAATACTGTCTTCTCTGAGAGGTGGTTGTCAATTGAAAAAGGAAAATCAGTTGTGAAGGAAAATGAGAACAACATTGAAATAATGGTTCAACAAGAAAATGAAACTCTGAAGAACCTGAATGATGCTTTGCAACAGCAGCTGATTGTTTGTGAATCTGAGCTATCCAAGTATGAAGTGAGTATTGCTTCATTGAATTCTGAGATTGAAGATCTGAAAAATTCTTTGTCAAAATTCGTTAAAGGAAAAGACAATTTGAATAAGCTGCTTGGTTCTAAAGTGAATTTCCAGAAACAAGGGATTGGATTTGTGTCTGTGAATGAAAACGACAATGATAAGAGAAAATCAACTGTTTTCGTGAAAAGCTCTGAACAGGCTAACTCATCCAGCTCCTCAATTTTTCAATTCACTGCTAAGAAGGCTGAAAATTCAGAGAGGAAACAAAAAAGGATTCAAAAACAAAAGAAAAATGCTGATTTGAATAACTCCAAATTTATCCCTGATTTACATGTGCATGCTGCTCACTGCTCACACACACATTCACACTCTCATGAGAATGTCAATTTTGTCAAACAAGTGAATGTGAAGAAAAAGGGTATAGCATGTCACTATTGTGGGAAGGTTGGACATATTATGCATAACTGTGTAGCATTGATAAATGATGAAAGAAATACTGTTAGAAAGTATCCTAGAAATCATCTTAGGAAACATTCTACTGATCAGGAAAAGAAAATTCAATGCTATTACTGTGGGAAGTTTGGTCACATTGCTGCCTTCTGCTGGCATGCTCAAGGAAAGAAAACTAACTCTGGATTTGTTAATTTCCCTGTTAATAAAAATATTGTTGAAAGAAAGAAGTTTGGTTCTAAAAGCAAGCACAATGTATGTTTTGAATGTGGAAAGCCAGGCCACAGAGCTGTTAACTGTTGGCTGGCTGGTTATGAAAAGAAAAATTTCCATGTCAATAACAGAATTAATCATGTTCACTCACACCATGTTCACACCAATGCTAATGTATACAAGGAGAACATGAAATATGTTATCTCCTGTTATTATTGTGGGCAGGTAGGGCATTCCTTGTATAATTGTTATATCATGTGTTGTGATGATAAACATACGAAAAATCTGTTGAGAAAACCTGCTAGGAGTGTCAGTGTTAATTCAGGACCCAATACTTCTTGGGTTCCTGCAAGATCAAATTGATTAACATCTCTGCAGGTGTGCCTTGGAAATGAATAAAAGGGGTTGAATTTAGCTAAGGCACTCAAAAAGGGAAAACCCCAGGATTCTACTTATCAGGTCAGTTCTGATCACTGCTCATGTTTCATTATCTGAAAATTGCTGTTTGAAATGATTGCATATCATGTTAACTTGTTGATGTTGAAATTGAAGTTTCTGAATTAAGAATTGCATAATCATGTTTATGGTAACTCTATTCTGTCTAATCTGTATGAATCATATCTGAATGCAAAACTTATATCATGTGATGTGCTTCAATAAATTTCATTGCATCTAGACAGGGGGAGCATTTAGAATTGGTGTTTTGATTGTCGCATCTTAAACACCTCTTGTCTAGCATTTGATCAACTCTCATCTGATGTCATTTCTCTCTCTTGAAAAAGTCTTCTGCATTCTATTTGTTAAGCTGTTAAAGAAGAGTTTCTTTCAACTCCCATCATGATACTATCTGTCAGCTGATCTGTCTGAATTCCAGACTCAGCTACCGTGTGTTGATGTTCACTCTTCTGAAATATTTCTCTATTGGTGATTTACTCTTGCACCAGCTTATACTCACCTTTCACATTCTTCTCAGCTGGTGTGACTGATCTATTTCAACTATTGATTGTTGGCTGCTGAATTCATTGTTCTGATCTAAGAAACTTATGCTGCATGTCATGCAATTCAGTCTGAGAAATTGGTAGAAACTCCTATCATATAGGTTTAAGAATTATCACTGAATCAGACTGATATAAGATTAATGTATTCTCAGGTTTGTAGTTAAATGAATTGAAAATATCTGAATGATAAGGTTTAATAAACTTTAACCACACGTGCCATGTATACCTTAGACTCTCTCATCAGATATCTGAAAATTTGAATTCAGGGCTACTTGGTTAAGATGCATAGAGTGTGTATTGGTGTTAAACATTAACTTGAAAATGTTGACCAAATGAAAAATTGTGAATTCGGAGCAATGACTTGGTCACTGAGAAACTGAGTTCTTTATCAATGAAATAAAGTAACTCATGTCATGAGGTGCCATAGTTATCTCTGATAAAAATTTAGTAAAACAAAACCTGACAGAGCAATGGCTTATTTGTGTTGAGTAACTGGGGAGTCTGGCCTCTAATCAAGGTGTCTTCTCATGTAAAAAGACACTCATACTGCTAACTCTGTTCTCAAAGTGAGAGGCAATGACAGTTATCACACTGAGTAACTGGGTCACTTCACCTGAGACGTGTTGTGCCTCATGTAAAAAGGTATTGATCAACCTAAATTGCTCAGGAAAAATATAATGTGCTTCAGATGAAATTATCTTGAAAAAATCTGTCAACTCATACTCTTGAAAAAGTGTTTAACTTCAGTACTAATCTGTGTATCTTTCAAAGGTGCTATTGAGATCATATGTGTAAGATAAAAGATGATTGATTTTGAGTGTTATCTGAATATTTGGTTCACCTTTATTAAAACTTGGATTCAGATATGAGTATTGAGTTTAATTTGACAAATTTGGTATACATCAAAATTAAATCAGATTGGTTAAGTTGCCACTTCATAACCCTTTATGATAGAAGAGTCTACACCTTTTAAGACTTATTGAAGTGATGTATGCATTAAAATCCCTCATGATCAAATTTTCCAGATAGCCTGATCAGATTCAGTCTGATTATTCATTGAGATGTCTTGTGATGATTGTTGTCTATTGTTGCCCTTCTATCATCAATCACTTTACTCTCCACACTGTTGGAATCTTCCATCTTATTCTTCAACTAGTTCTGATTCTGTGGCCTTTTCACCAGAATTCAGATTCTTTGTAATGGCTGATCTCAGATTGATTTATTGGATAACCAGGGTTCATTCCTGTGCTTCAGGGGGAGTTATGGTTTATTTGCATCTAAGGGGAGAGTAGTCAATCATGCATGTTGATAGGGGGAGAGCTGTTTCATTGTCATAAGAGAGAACTTCATTTTAATGAACCATGATTCATTTACTGAATTTATGTGCTGTATTTGTGTGCTGAATTTGTCTCTCAATCCATTTCCCTTCTTTTTGCTTATGTCAAAGGGGGAGAATAGTTTGATGAGTCAGTGTGACTCGTCATGTTGCCATCATCAAAAAGGGGGAGATTGTTGTGCCCCTTGTGCTTTGATGATTATGTGGTGTTTTAATGATGGCAACATGAATGAGTCACCATATTACTTTGCTAAGAAAATCACATTGAATGACAGCAACATGAATGCATATGACTGATATATTTTCTGGAGATTGCATGAGTGTGCCATGTCTGATTTGTGAAGAATGCATGTGTATGCTTAAGTCATACTGTGATATGTTCATGCTGTAGTTCATCAAGTCTCAAAGTCCATACATTGCATTGCATTGGCTAAGTATGTACAACGGACTGTTCATGCATTACACGAAGGCATCTAAGTCTGTACACTGGACCGTCTCAATGAGCGTCTCATGCAAGTCTATACATTACTGTTCATGCATCAGTCTTCATAAGTCCATACATTGGACTGTAGCATGTATGTGTCGAAGGCATCGCAAGTCTATACACTGGACCGTCTCACTTAGCGTCTTATGCATAGGCTAAGTCTCCAAGTCTGTACACTGCATCGTCTCAACTTGCGTCTCACTGAGCATCCATTCACTGTAAAGTCTATACAGACTTCATCATCTTAGAGAACGTCTCATGCCTTTACCAAAGTCTGTACATTGGCAGCCTTTTACCTACGTTGCACTTCGAAGTCTATAGATTGGGTTTTTACCGACGTTGCACATGTTAAGTCTATACATTCGCTGCCTTCCAGTGCATGAAGTCTGTACAGCCGTGGCTTCTGCCTCAAAGTCTGTACATTCGTTTCTAAGGCAAACTCTATACATTGCATCGTCTTAATTTGCGTCTCATGCATCATCTCTCAAGCATTCAAAGTCTATGCATTGAAGTTGAAGTCTGTACAGCCATGCGTCTCAAGTTGCGTCTCAATGCACCGTCTCTCAAAGTCTATACAGACTTAGTCTTGATCGTCTTGTGCATGCATTACCTGAAGTCTGTACATCGTTGATTTGCCATAGTCTATACATCGTGTGAACCTTCAAGTCTATACAGACCTTGCTTTGTTCAAGTCTGTACATCGTTCAGTTGTCTTTGGCAAGTCTTCACATCGTGAAGTCTATACATTCAATTGCACTGCATCGTTCATCAAGTCTGAACAGCCTTCTCTTTGGTAAGTCCATACAGTGAAGTCCATACATCGTCAGTTGTCTGTCAAAGTCGTTACATTGCCTAAGTCCATACATTGGCTGCTGTTCTTCATAGTCTGCACATTGCTTTACACTTCAGTAAGTATGTACAGCCGTTGCCTTCTTATATGAAGTCTACACATTGGGCAAAGTCTGTACATTGCATTTCCATTCATGAAGTCTGTACATTGCATTCGAGTCCACAAGTCCATACAGTCTGAAGTCTATACAATGCATTGCATTCTTCAGAGACTGTACAGGGTTTATACTTAAACTGATAATCCGATACTCTGTCTGACAGGGACTGTTCGAGAAGCTTTATAAAGGGCACGTGATCCTAGGAAGGACGAGGTGCCCAGATGATGACACGTGTGCTGAAGCCTGCTGGATGCTGCCACGTGGTCCGAATTCTTTGGGCGGGAATCATGGAGAGCACACGCCCTAGTTGCTGCTGCCATAAATAGAAGCCTTCCTCCATCTGAAGAAGGTAGATCGTGATCAACTGAAGCAGAGGCAGAGTGAGAGCTTCCACGATCCAGAAGAAGAGAGAAAGAAAAGAGAGAGCAGAGAAGAAGCAGAAGAGAAAGAAGAAAAGGAGAGAGATAGAGAGCTCGAGCAGAGTGTGAAGAGAAGAAGAAGAGAGAGAGAGAGAAGTAGTTCGTTCTTCAGATCTTTGGTTCAAAACCAGATCTGAGGTTGCTCATTGTTTGAGCTTTATTCCCTGCAGGGATATCTTTTGTGCTTCAGTGTTTATAGCTTTCCGGTGCTGTTTTGTTTCCCTTTTGTGTTTTCCTTTTATACCTTTATTCAAGCTGTTAGTTAGCGGTTGCAGAGGTGCTGCCTCTGGACGGGTAAGCTGTAATCCCCAGCGGTTTGCATAGGTGCATCCTCTGGACAGCAAGCTGTGTTGCTCAGCGGGCGAGGAGGATTCCTCGGACGGCAAGCTGTGTTGCCCAGCGGTTGTATGGCAAGCTGTGATGCCCAGCTGTTCAAGCTGTGAGTCAGCGGAATCCACACTCTGGTTTGAGTGTGGGGTGGATGTAGGTCTGCTGGACCGAACCACCTAAAAACCCATTGTGCAGTGGTTTGATTTCTTGTGTGGTTGGCGCTAGATGAATGCTTAGGGGCGCTTTGGTTTGATGTTCTATAAGTGTTCATCAATTTGCTGCGCACACTATATGTTTGACTATGGTTTAATTTCTTTTATCTGATTTCACTAGATGAATGCTAGGAGCGCCTCAATTGGGTTTTCTATCTGAATGCTTTAAGGCACAAGCTCCTTTGATTTGATTCAGTCTACACTTTAGACTTGCTTAGGTTCGCTCTATATATCTGCAATAGTTTTTTTTTAATTCCGCATTTCTGATTGCTTTAGATTTTAATTGGGCGAAGGTTTTTTTAAAGGGTGTATTCATTCACCCCCCCTCTGAATACATAGCACTGAACCCAACATCAAGAGCGGGGTCGAGAAGAGATGACCAACTTGGTCAGGAACTATTTTTGAGGGCAAGGCAACCCCTCGCTTGGGCAGCAGCGGTTGATGCGAGTAGCCGCCGCCAATGAAGACTACTGCCCATCAATGGCAGTTGAAGAAAATGAAAGAGAAGGGATGATGCTGTCATCAGTTGACGACAACGGCTATGATGACGGCTTCGGGACCGAAGCCGATGAAGCCGCCCCTAGGCGGGAAGGAACAAGAAGGACTTCTGTGTTCGAGAGGCTGACCTTCCCAGATCGAGCTAAGAGAAGGGTCCATCGACAGAGAAGAAGGATGCAGGTCTTTGCCTACAACATGGCCGGCATATTCGGCCGATACGAGGGACTTCCTGAAGATCCCCGCGAGTTGGCTAAATTGGCCGTAGGGCCAGGGCCGAATACTCGAACAGCAGAAGCCGCAAGGCAGCTCCTGGCGACGACTAAAGGGGAACAACCCCCGGTCTACCACCAATGGGATGATAAGGCTTCTGTCTTGACCGCCAATGTGGTAACGGCAGAGGAAGAAGATGACGTCCTCCTCGACATCCTGCCCGAGGGTGCGTCCGGGGAAACAACGGAAGCTATCCCCACCACAGCAACTATGGACCCATCGGTCTTGATGCTACTTCAAAAATATCGGTAAGAGATAGACTTGCTGAAGAAGCAGCTGATGGAGAAAACTGAACAGTCATCAGCTTCCACACCACCCGAAGTCTAGGGTGAATCATCTCGGGGAGCGGTTCGTTATGTCGACCCTCCACCGCTCTACACCTTGCCTCAGTCGTCAGAACCAAGCCCGACGACAACACAACAGTGGCCACCATAGTCACAGCCGCTGATGCCACCGGTGCTCCCCCAGGTGCACCAAACACCCCCGCTGCTGCGTCCTCCACAGTCGACCACTCTGGTCACCCGATACCTGCAGCCGACACACTTCTATCCGGAGCCAGTTGACCCCGCAGTCATGAACCGGATGATGGTGGAAAGAATGATCGAGCTGAAGCTCGCAGAAAGGAGTGAAGGCGACTACGTCGCGTTTGATGCCTATCGGGTGCCATACACGCAACACCATGCTGCTAAGCGGCTTCCCCCGGGAATCAACAAGCCACCCAAGTTCGACAAGTTCAACGGGAAGGGATCCCCGAAAGAACATATTACCTATTATATGACTGTCATGGGTGACCTGGCCATCGATGAATCATACTTGTTGAAGTTTTTCGGGTCCTCGCTGACAGGGCTCGCATTTGAATGGTACTCTAGCCTCCCAGCCGGGTCAATCAGCGACTGGCCAGATATGCAGAGGAAGTTCGGAGAAAGATTTCATGTTACAGAGAGGGAGGTCACAGTGGCCGAACTCTACTCAACAAAGCAGAGGGACGATGAGACAGCCCTCGATTATATCAAGAGGTAGAGGAACCTTGGAATGAGGTGCAAGCGGCCCCTGCATCAGGAAGACGCTGTACAAATATGCAAACAGAACCTCAGGAGGGAGGTTCTGGAAAAGATGATCGGAATGAAAATACGATCGTTTGACCGATTGAACAATGTCGTGGCCGAGGTAGAAGCTTTTCTGGCCAGACCTGTCCCTACATCTGCTGCCAGCACGACCCAGAAGGGCAAGGCAGTGGAGCGGCGCTCGTCACCTAAAGAAGTGAACGCTCTTGACATCAAGGGGTTCGAACAATAGAAAGGTGAAGGCAAGAAGGCAGTCACCCCATAGCCTGCAGAAGCCCCAGATGGCAAAGAAGGTCCCTCGCTGCGGGACAAGATGAAGAAAGCCTATTCATTTCCGAAGGACAAAACCCGGATTCTGTTCGACTGGGTGACGGAATATGGCATGGTCACCTTGCCAGAGCCAAAGAGGCCGGAGGACCTAAAGAGAAAAGATAGCCCAAGATTCTGCCCCTACCACCAGATGTTGGGACATCCAATCGAAGACTGCTATGTTTTCAAGGACATCGTCGAAGGGATGGTGAAGAAAAATGAAATCGAGTTAGGAGAGTACAAAGTGGACCCTCCTCAACCGCATGAAGCCCCTCGGAGGAGGGCAGCAGTCAACATGATCTCCCTATACCAGGCACTACCCGAAGAGATCTCTGAAGCAAGTACGCGGAGCACTTATGTAACTCATTTCTTGGAGCCCGCGAAGGAACATCAGGGGTGGCAGCAGATCCCTGCAAAGCACAAGAGGAAGAAAGCACCCTGCCCGAAAGTGGGGACATATATCCGTGGTGTTACACCCCGACCTGCTCCGCCGGTGGCAGCACCTGTGTGGATCACTCCACCTGCAACTATCAGGATACCTACACACAATCGGAGGAGGCAAACTCCGCTGCCAGTGGTCAAGGAAACCAATCCTGGGGTCCGCCGACTACAAAACCTCATTGAAGGGCTAGACGAGTACGTGCAGCCCGAATTGAAGCCTCTGCTGGTGCGGGACCATGTCCCATGGCAAGAACTGGAGCAGCTCTCACTCGAGCGAAAGGAGGAAGCTGAAGCAGCATCCGATAAGGAGGGCCATCTGTTCTGGGGGCAGGCGCCTACTGAAGCAAGGAAGAAGAAGAAACAAAAGAAGAAGAGAAGGGCCGCTAAGGCCGATAAAGCGCAGGTTGTTTCCTGCAATACTCTATCAGCACTCTTCAACCCGTTCGGAGAAGAGGAAGAAGAGGAAATTTGCTTCACACCCCTTTTTGAGGGAGGCAGGGCTGAGGCCGCAACTACTACACATGCAACCCGGTCAGGCCGGAAATGGGGGCGCCAACCGCCACCCGACCATAACATCATATTCAGGGGAGAGTAGCCCTACAAAACACCTCCGCCGGAGATCAAGGGAGTCCAGATCCCTCCTCCGTCAGGCTTATATAACAAGAGTGGGGGCAAGGCAGTCCCTTCATTGCTTGAATTTATGAAGATGTCCAAGGGGAAGCAACCTTGTCAGGAGGCTAACCCTGCACCCGGGGATGTTCACCCGTAGCCAGCACAATCTGCCGAAGATCCAAATACAGATGGAGCTTGCCCTGTAACAGCTAATGAAGAGCGTCGAGGACCCGGTACCAGCCAGAAGGGCGCTGAATTTGAGGCAGATAAAGCAGGTCCGTCAGGGCCCGTAACCCAAGACTTCCCCAAGCCCAGGTGGGCTGAAGAGATGAATCTCTCCAATGTCCGAGCTGGGAACCGAATAATGAAGCTACTCAAGAAACTCCCTGCTCGATTTACAAATGGGAGATCATTTCTTTGAGTGAAGAGACTCGACAGGCGATCATTACTGCTCTGCAGACGCCTGCTCATTTTGAGACATGTTTGGCTGAAGCAATGCCGGAGGCTAGCATGACTTTCACTCCAGAAGATATGCTGCTGCCTACCATCAACCACAACAGGCCGCTGTATATGAAGGGGCACCTGAATGGGAGGGAGCTGAACAAGATTCTGGTTGATCCCGGTGCAGCGGTCAACATCCTGCCTTATAGAATATACGAGAGGCACCACTTCAACATGCATCTCAAGAAAGTCGGGAATATGCGTATCGCCGGCTTCAATAAAAAATGTGAAGTGTCGATGGGGGTGGCAGAGTTCACCCTTACCCTAGCGGATTTCACTATGACGGTGCAGTTCCATGTCATTGACTCCCGCACCTCGTACAAAGCACTGCTCGGCCGCCCCTGGCTGCATGAAAATATGGTGGTGCCATCTACGCTCCACCAATGTATCAAATATAGTCTTCATGGGAAGGAGGAGAGGATCTTTGCAGACCCCCACCCGTTCGAGGTATTTGAATGTCATTTGGCGGACACCAACCTATATACATGGCCTCCCCAGAAGACCTCTAGAGCTAAGACCCCTGCGGGGGCATCGAGAAGCGCATCCGGCGGCAATTGATATCCACCACCGCCGCGCGGATATGTCAAGCCCAGGGTAGTCTCCCATATCACAGCATCCGTGGACGTGGGAAGAATAGCACCTCCAGCATTATACGTTGAAGCTATTGAAGTGCGGGTCAGCCAGAAGCATAACCACATTGGAGTCTCGGATGGCCTCACCAAGCCAACTCCCAGCCTTGATAACCCCACTATCGAGCCTTTCAAAACTTGGGAGGTGACACAGGAAGATGGACCCAACAGCCTATTCTATATGGCTGAAGAGCACCCTACTCAGGAAGACACAGACTGCGGCCTCCCCGAAGACATAAGCAACCCGTTGGTTCCCGTCAAGGGTCTGGCATTCACAACCGGTCGGATGGCCAGGATGTTTCAGAAGCAACACATCCCCTCCGATCAGTCTCAAAAGCGCAAGGAAACTTTCCAGAAAATGTGGTATCCCGCAAATCTAGATAAGGAAATGAGACGCGTCTCTCAGCACCCAGGGTCGAGCTTCACCCTGGAAGAATATTATCACAGTGGCCGATATGAGGTGGACACCCTCTCCGCCTTCTACCCTGCTGAAGAGAGCCCACTGGGGGCAACCTTTGTTGAATACCCAGCGGAAGATGAACATGCTGACTCGGGCCAGCCCGGAAATCAAGAAACAGAGACTGGGATTCCTTACCGATGTTGGGAGTAGGTCTATCCCAAAGAGGCGGCCATGCAAGCCGAATTTGATACGGCTAGCAGCAGCGAAGCTGAAGGTGTTGAAGAAGCAGGGACCTCTCCCTCCTATAGAGTCCTTCCAACAATGACCCCCGCACCCCTTGTGCCAATCAGGGAAGCCTTAGCTAGCCCCGACCAGGAGGTGTGTGCTGTCGACAATGGGACTACCACTCCTATTGAAGATGCAACTGCCCCAGAAGGCGAGATCTCCTCACCTTTTGCTACGAGACTGGGTTGTTGTTCCAACCCAACAACAAGCAGTCACCAGTCGGTCACGAATACAACCCCATCTGCAAGGACTGAAGCTGCTCTCTTACCTTGGGAGACTACAATGGCAGCGGATTTGCTGAAAGAGCAATACGTGCGGCCACTATCAAATGAAATAGAGGGCTTCCGAGAAGCTCTGATGGTGTCAGATGAGGAAGTCGGAGTACTCAACCCTCAAGATGGTATTCCAGACTTCGTTGACCTCCAACCGGCACCCCCGGAGATAGAAGCCAGAGGCCAAGCCACAGTCGACGAACTGATAGAAGTCAACTTGGGAAGTGAGGAGGACCCTAGGCCTACCTTCCTCAGTGCCCAACTATCCCCAGAAGAACGTGAGCTGTACACCCAGCTGCTGCAAGAATACCGGGATTGCTTTGCCTGGACTTACAAAGAGATGCCAGGTTTAAATCCTGCAGTTTCACAGCATGAGTTGGCAATCAGCCCTGAAGCCGAGCCGGTGAAGCAACCGCCGCGGCGCATGAGACCAGAACTCATCACTCAAATTTGTGCTGAAGTCGACAAGCTTATTGACGTGGGATTTGTAGAAGAAAACCAGTACACCACATGGTTGGCGAATATCGTCCCCGTGAAAAATAAAAATGGACAGATCCGGATATGTGTTGACTTTCGAGATCTAAATAAAGCCTGTCCCAAGGATGACTTTTCGGTGCCAATAACAGAAGTCATGATTGATGCTACAACCGGTCATGAGGCCTTGTCATTCATGGACGGGTCATCCGGCTACAACTAGATTTGGATCGCGGAGCATGACCGGGTTCATACTGCCTTCCGAACCCCTAAAGGCATCTATCACTATAAGAGGATGCCGTTCGGACTAAAGAATGTTGGCGCAACTTATCAGCGTGCAATGACCAGAATCTTTGATGAGTTGCTCTACCACAAGGTCGAGTGCTACATAGATGATATGGTGGTCAAGACCAGAAGAAAATAAGACCATCTGCAGGACCTCCAGATTGTCTTTCAGAGGCTGAGGCAGCATGAGCTGAAGATAAACCCTATGAAATGTGCGTTCGGAGTGTCGAGCGGAAAGTTCTTGGGCTTCATTGTCCGATATCGGGGAATCGAGATAGACCCCGTAAAGATCAAAGCAATTCAGGAGCTACCTGCACCAAGAAATCTCTCCGAGCTAAGATCACTACAGGGCCGCTTGGCTTAGATCCGGCGATTCATTTCCAATTTGTCAGGGCGATGTCAGCCTTTCCACAAACTGATGATGAAGGATGTTCCCTTTTATTGGTATGAAGATTGCCAGACAGCCTTTGACAAGTTGAAAGACTATCTGAAGACTCCTCCAGTGCTGGGCGCACCGGTGAAAGGACGGCCGTTGATATTATATATAGTAGCCACACATAATTCCCTAGGGGCAATGCTGGCCCAGAATAATGAAGAAGGGAAATGACAAGCCCTCTATTACCTCAGTCGGAGACTGGTCAGAACTGAGGAGAAATATACTTATATTGAGAAGATATGTCTGGCGCTGGTCTTCGCAGTTAAGAAGCTTCAACACTACATGTTGTCGCATGAAATCAGCTTGGTATCCAAAGAGGACCCGCTGAAATATATTATGTCTCAGCCGGCACTCAAAGGTCGCATGGGCAAATGGGCAGTAATCCTTATGGAGTTTGACATCTCCTATGTGCCGCGCAAGGCCGTCAAGGGCCAAGATATTGTAGACTTCTTCGCTGAGCACCCAGTACCCGGGGACTGCCCGCTGGAACTAGAGCTTCCTGAAGATGAAACCCTGGAAGCCGCTCAGGTGCGGCCCTCCTTATGGCAGCTATATTTTGATGGGGCTTCCAGAATTGACACCTCTGCCACTGGATCAGCCAGGGTCAGGGTAGGAGCAGGCATAGTCCTGAAATCTCCAGAAGGGGAAGTGGTGCACACATCTTGCTCGATAAACAAATATTGCGCAAATAATGAAGCAGAGTATGAAGCCCTGATAATCGGGCTGCAAATTGCTCTATCCATGGGAATTCAGATGCTGGAAGCATTCGGATATTCCATGCTAGTTATAAAACAACTGGAAGGAGAGTTTGATGTACGAAAGCAAGAACTTCTCCCTTACCATCAGCTGGCAACCCGCCTGATGTCAAGATTCTACTTCATCAGCATCAAGCATATCAACCGAGGCCAGAATGCTCAGGCAGACGCCCTCGCTAAGCTGGCCAGTTCTTTGGCGGTCCCGCCAGACATGAGCCTGAATATAACAGTGATCAACCGCTGGCAAGTCCCCAGTGTAACAGAGGTTTTAGACGACGAGCAAGAGATTGAGGAGGTAGCCGTCGTAGAGGTTCAGCAGCCCGATTGGCGAGAACATCTCCTGCGGTGGTTCCAACACCAGCAACTCCCAAAAGAAAAAGAACAGAGAATGAAACTTCTGAGGGTCAAAGACTCTTACGAGATGAGGAACGGAACCTTGTTCCGAATAATGGCAGATGCTCGAAGAAAAGTCCTACTTCGTTGCTTGTCCTCAGTAGAAGCGGGGCAGGTGATGCAAGAAATCCATGCAGGATCAGCTGGAGTGCATCAGGCCGGCCCAAAGATGAAAATTGAGATAAAAAAATTGGGTTACTATTGGCCCACTATGTTTGATGACTGCTGCAAGTTTGCCAAGGCTTGTCATAAGTGTCAAGAATACGCCAACGTGGTGAGGAGACCTCCAGTGCCACTACATCCAACCTTACCAAGTTGGCCGTTTGCTCAATGGGGCACGGACGTAGTAGGGCCACTACCAGCATCGTCGTCAGGGTGCAAATACATCTTAGCAGCTACAGATTACTTCTCCATATAGGCAAAAGTAGTTGTGTTAAGAGATGTCACGGGAGAACTGGTTGCAAGATTCTTCCGACATAACATAATATTCCGGTTCGAGATTCCCAGCCGAATTATCTCTGACAATGGCAGCCATTTCAGAAATCAAAAGGTTTACCGGTTAGCCGACAAATACAAGATTGACTGGAGGACATCGTCCCCCTACAACCCTTCAAGCCAATGGACTTGTAGAAGCCTTCAACAAGACACTATGCACGTTGCTGGCAAAGACTGTCAAGTCTAATAAAAAGGACTGGGAAGAAAGGATGTACGAGGTGCTCTGGGCCTATTGTACCGTCTATAAGACCCCAATCGGCTGTTCGCCATTCTCCCTCGTGTACGGGTCAGAGGCTGTGGTGCCGATTGAATTAGAAGTTCCTTCGCTGTGAGTCACCATCCAGCATGGACTAATCAGCGGTGAACAAACCAATGCAGAAAGAAGATTGGAAGAGCTCGCCGAGCTCGAAGGAAAGCGCCTCCGGGCGTAACAAAACATCCAACTCTACCAAGCTCGCATGGCCCGTGCTTTCGATAAGCTAGTCAAAGGTCAAGAATTCAAGAAAGGAGACCTGGTGATGGTCAAGAGAAGAGAAGTGATGGCCTCCAATCCCAAAGGGAAGTTGGTCGAAAACTGGGTCGGACCGTACATCGTCCACCGAGTATATGAGGGAGGTGCTTACATCCTGGTGGACCACAAAGGAGACATCCAGTTTTCCCCACTCAATGGGAAGCATATGAAGCTTTATCATACGGCACAACCAACATTCCCCGAGTGATCAGAATACCTTTTCTTGGTCTAATGGCACTCCGCCCTGACCAAGCTGCGCCCACCTTGGTCTAGTGGCACTCCGCCCTGACCAAGCTACCTCCACCTTGGTCTAGTGGCACTCCACCCTGACCGAGCTACCCTCACCTTGGAAGCTACCCTCACCTTGGTCTAGTGGCACTCCGCCCTGACCGAGCTACCCTCACCTTGGTGCAGTGACATTCCGCCCTGACCGAGCTACCTTTACCTTGGTTCAGTGGCCTTCCACCCTAACCGAGCTACCCTCACCTTGGTCTAGTGGCACTTTGCCCTGATCGAGCTACCTTACCTTGGTCTAGTGGCACTCCGCCCTGACCGAGCTACCTCACCTTGGTCTAGTGGCACTCCGTCCTGATCGAGCTACCTTACCTTGGTCTGGTGGCGCTTTGCCCTAATCGAGCTACCTTTTACCTTGGTCTAGTGGCACTCCGCCCTGCTCGAGCTACCTTTTACCTTGGTCTAGTGGCACTCCGCCCTGATCGAGCTGCCTCCACCTTGGTCTAGTGGAACTCTGCCCTGATCGAGCTACCGCTACCCTGGTCTAGTGGCGCCCCGCCCTGACCGGGCTACCCTTACCTTGGTCTAGTGGCACTCCGCCCTGACCGAGCTACCCATACCTTGGTCTAGTGGCACTCCGTCCTGATCGAGCTACTTTACCTTGGTCTAGTGGCACTCCGCCCTGACCGAGCTACCTCACCTTGGTCTAGTGGCACTCCGCCCTGATCGAGCTACCTTACCTTGGTCTGGTGGCACTTCGCCCTGATCGAGCTACCTTTTACTTTGGTCTAGTGGCACTCTGCCCTGACCGAGCTACCTCACCTTGGTCTAGTGGCACTCCGCCCTGATCGATCTACCTTTTACCTTGGTCTAGTGGCACACCGCCCTGATCGAGCTGCCTCCATTTTGGTCTAGTGGCACTCCGCCTTGATCCAGCTACCGCTACCCTGGTCTAATGGTGCCCCGCCCTGACCGGGCTACCCTTACCTTGGTCTAGTGGCAATCCGCCCTGACCGAGCTACCCACACCTCGGCCTAGTAGTACTCTGCCCTAGCCAAACTCGCATAATATATACATCTTTACCATTACGGGCCTTACGCCCGAAACGGCATGAATCCATCCTTTGCGTTAGCATTGTCTCCTTGGTAACAAATAAACCCCTTTTCCGGCGCAAGACTTCGTGTCCTAGCCAACCTTTACACATCTTTGCCATTGCGGGCCTTTCGCCCGAATCGGCACGAATCCATCCTTTGTGTTAGCATTGTCTCCTTGCTAACGAATAAACCCCTTTTTCGGCACAAGACTTCGTGTCCTAGCCAACCTTTACACATCTTTGCCATTGCGGGCCTTATGCCCGAATCGGCACGAATCCATCCTTTGCGTTAGCATTGTCTCCTTGCTAACGAATAAACCCCTTTCCAGCGCAAGACTTCGTGTCCTAGCCAACCCTTATACATCTTTGTCATTGCGGGCCTTACGCCCGAATCGGCATGAATCTATCCTTTGCTTTAGCATTACCTTCGTGCTAACGAATAAACCCCTTTTCCTCGGGGCAGAGCCCCATGTCCTAGCCGACTCTCTCAACATCCTTCTGTTATAAAAAAAAGAAAGAAATAAATGGGGTTAAAAATAGAGATACCCCGCCGGCCTTGCTCCTAGATTAGGACAAGGGTAAAAATGGCTATAATCCGGCTGTGGCGAAAACCCGAAAGGGCGTTACAGGCAAAATCGGGTACCCCGTCATGTGAAAACCCGAAAGGGCACGTGGGCAAAAGCAAGAGGGGGCTGACTTCGGTGAAAACCCGAAAGGGCGCTCAGGTCAGTAAAGCGGTTCTCCAAAAAGTTCCTCTTTATTCTCCTCCTAATGAGACTCCCAAAGGATGATCATCAAGAGTCCCATCGAAGATCTCCTAACAAACCTATGTTCGACCCTCGTCATCACCGGCGAGATCTGCCAATCTCTACCCTTAGCTTGGACCTTTCGTCCCTGTTAATGAATCTACCCTTGCTTCGACATGTGACCCATGCCGATGAACAAACCTATGTTCGACCCTCATCATCACCAGCGAGATCGGTCAATCTCTACCCTTAGCTTGGACCTTTCATCCCTGTTAATGAATATATCCTTGCTTCAACATGTGACCCATGCCGATGAACAAACCTATGTTCGACCCTCGTCATCACCAGCGAGATCGGTCAATCTCTACCCTTAGCTTGGACCTTTCGTCCCGGTTAATGAATCTAGCCTTGCTTCGACATGTGACCCATGCCGATGAATAAACCTATGTTCGACCCTCGTCACCATTGGCGGGATCGGTCAGCCTCTATCCCTTAACCTGGACCTTCCGTCCCTGTTAAGAACTATACCCTTTGCTTCGGCATTTAACCAATGTCGATGAACTAAACCAGGATCCGACCCTTGTCATCATCGACAAGGCCGATCGGCATGCTAGCGGGTAGGCTCTCCTGTGTCCCGGCTTCTTCCTACAAAAAAAAAGAAAAAAGAGAGATGGGGTTAAAAATAGAGATACCCTGCCGGCCTTGTTCCTATATTAGGGCAGGGGAAAAAATGGCCATAACCCGACTGTAGCGAAAACCCAAAAGGGCGTTACGGGCAAAATCAGGTACCCCGCCACGTGAAAACCCGAAAGGGCGCGTGGGTAAAAGCAAGAGGGGGGGCTGACTTCGGCGGAAACCCGAAAGGGTGCTTAAGTCAGTAATGTGATAAAAAATATGAATGATGAGATGATAATGTAGTAGCGAGGTTATCCTCGTTCACCATTCCGACCCTTGTCACCATCGGCAAGATCGGTCGCTACCTTTTTCGGTCCTTGTCACCATCGGCGAGACCATCTACCATTCCGACCCTTGTCACCATCGGCAAGATCGATCACTATCTTTTTCGGTCCTTGTCACCATCGGCAAGACCGTCTACCATTCCGACCCTTGTCACCATCGGCAAGATCGGTCCCTACCTCCTTCGACCCTTGTCACCATCTGCAAGATCGGTCGCTACCTCCATCGACCCTTGTCACCATCGGCAAGATCGGTCACTACCTTTTTCGGTCCTTGTCACCATCGGCAAGACCGTCTACCATTCAGACCCTTGTCACCATCGGTAAGATCGGTCGCTACCTTTTCCGGTCCTTGTAACCATCGACGAGACCGTCTACCATTCCGACCCTTGTCACCATCGACAAGATTACCTTTCTCGGTCCTTGTCACCATCGGCAAGACCATCTACCATTTCCACCCTTGTCACCATCGGCAAGATCGGTCGCTACCTTTTTCGGTCCTTGTCACCATCGGCAAGACCGTCTACCATTCCGACTCTTGTCACCATCGGCAAGATCGGTCGTTACCTTTATCAGTCCTTGTCACCATCGGTAAGACCGTCTACCATTCCAACCCTTATCACCATCGGCAAGATCGGTCACTACCTTTTTCAGTCCTTATGACCATCGGCAAGACCGTCTACCATTCCGACCCTTGTCACTATCGGAAAGATCGGTCGCTACCTCTTTCGGTTTTCGTCATCATCGGCAAGACCGGCTACTCTTTCGACCCTTGTCACCATCGGCAAGGTCGGTCTGCTGACTATCGAGTCTCGTCACCGTCTCCTAGACTGATCGACTTTCTACCGACCCCTGTCGCCATCGACAGGATCGGTCAACTTTTCCCCCTAACCTGGACCCCTCGTCCTCGTTAAGCAGCAAACTACTTTTGCTCCATATAAACTCTGTTGATGAATAAACCCTACCCTCAATTTTCGTCAGCTTCAATGAATCCGGCTGACAGGCCATCTATCCTTATTTCCTAGCCCTGAAGGGGCCTCTATACCCTTTTGGTCCTTCAAACTCTTGGCCCGCACTAGCCGTTGCTTGGTCCCGAGAATGGTCACGGCGTGGTGGAGCGAACACCTCACCCCTTTGCTGAAGGCGTGAGCGCTCTCCTGCCCTAGTGACTCACATACTCGGACTAGAATTAACTAGCGAGTGGAAAGGGGAAAGAAAAGAATAATGAAAGAATGGAGTCGTCATTTAATAGCAAAATGAAGATTTTTCATTCCTATGAAATAAAAGGTACATGTTACGCGGGGCATTCCCCGGAATGCATGAAGTCCAGCAAAAGGAGCAAATAGAAAAGACTATGGCAGAGGGCGTCGGAAGATGTTCTCCAGGTCTGGAATGCCCAAGGAAGGATGGCGGGTTAGTTCTTGCAGTCTGAACTCGGTGGCCTCCAGCTGAGATAGTTTCTCCCCGAGGGAAGCAGCCTGTCCCTCGGCCATCTCTGCCTCTTCATCCTCTGGACTTCCAGGCGCTCTACTTCTCGAAGCTCAGCCTCTGCCCTTGAAAGTTCGGCCTGTTGCTCTGCTATATAGGCCGTAAGGAAGCTTCGACGCTGCAAAGAGGAATTGGCATCATTCCTCATCTTCGCCGCAGTCCCTTTCAAAGAGATGAGAGCTGCTCGGCATTCAGCTCGCTCTAGTGTTATGGCCGCCAGCTGGTCCGCTACCTCCCGGCCTAAGAATTCCCTCCTGTTTACATAATTCAGAAGCAAAATCACCCGTGGAGTCCAGTCGTCCATGGGGCAACCAAAAGCCAACAGCGAGCGGGACAAGTGCTCTATCAAGCCCCTCAACTGAACATAAGTCAAATCTCTGCTGGCCGTTACGGTCTGCTAAAGGGTCCCTAAGAACTACCACACAAGGTCGCTCAATGGCTGGAGACCGAGCGGTGACGTCTCAGGTAGTTCAAACTCCACTCTGCTGTCCACGGTGGCCCAGATATCGTCGCTCATCCCAGAAGATGACGACGGCATGATCTGCAGCGCACTTGTGTGGGGAGCAACCGCGGTGACCGATATGGTAGCTGGAGTCTCGATGACGGCAACTTCCCTACCATCCCCTCGGGATGAAGCTGCAACAGGAACATCAAGAGCCAAGGACATCTGCTCCTCGCCTCCAACTTGACTGACCCCCATGTGGCCAGTTTCAGCAATAGGAGCCAAGGCCCCAGTAGTCCCGGCTTCCTCTTCGACGATCTCTCCCGCCTCTACCTCGGAGGGGCCACCTTTCTCCGAAGCTGACCGTTGTGCAACTTCCAATGGCTGGGAGTCCTCGACTGCTATCAACTCATCAACCCTCATAAGTACTCTAGGTCCTGCTGGAGCCGCTACCGCTGCATAGTCCTTGGGATATCACAATGCGATAGGCCACAAGACGGGCGGGAAAGTTGCGTGACCCGCACCTAGAGCCAGGAGGGGTATCTGCACCGTTATGGTTGGCAGCACCACCTCAGTCTGCACCAGAAATATGTACATCAGAAAGCTAAAAATAAAAGAAAGGAAGGGCAGCAAGCGCCGACCACGGGAGGATCCTCACCTCAACCGGTACTAGGCTCAAATCTCTAAGGGCAACCTCTGCGGCCCTAGCCCCTTCGCTCACGAGTGAGCCGGACGGCCCAGGACCACTCCATGACAACCGGGGCAGGCTGAAAGTCAAGTGATCACTTTCATAGGCTGAAGATGCCCCGGCATCCTCAGTCTCTGTGTCGACATGGGGGAACTCCTCATCACTGGAGCCGCCACCATAATCGACCTGCTCAGAGGCAGAAAACTCCTCTGCTCTTTCGGGACGCTCCACCATCGAAGTAGGAACCTCGCCGGGAGGAGCATCACCCGCAACAGGGACTTCCTCCACGCACTCCACACCATGGGCAACAATTGATGGGATCTCAGGGGCAAGTTCACCCTGCCCCCGGGCAATAGCTTATTCTGCACCCTCTGCGCCCAGGAGTTTGCATATCAACTGAAATTTACGACAAGAAATAATCAAGCTGACTGAAGGCATGAAGACTCGCGGTGGCGTCACAATTAAACTATAAATTACCTTCCATTTCCTGTCTGGGCGTTGGAGAAGGTAGATCTCTCTCTACAGGAGCAGCAGGGATTTCCTCTGCCCCTTCCCTAGCCATGGCGCCTACCGTCGCCTCCAGCCCGATGACCGCAGTGACTGTGTCAGCAACTGTCAGCATGGATTAGCTAAGGCAGCCAAAGTGAGTCAATGAATTCTGGAGAGATGAAGAGCCTACCTTCAGCTTCTGGCTTTTGCATGCGAGAAGCCTCGAACTCTTCGAAGGACACAACCGGAGGGAGAATGGTTGCTAGTTCCTTTTCTGCGGCCTTCCTTTGGCGTGCCCGTGTCACTCGGGTCACTGCCGCTTTGGCCTTCCCTACGGCCTCCCTCAACTGGGATCAGGTCTGCTTTCTCGAATCGCCAGGAGGTAGTGGCATCGTGGTCGGGGCCGGCTTGGGAACCTCGAAGTATGCTGGCTTCTGAGCTTTTATTATCAGCTCCCTAAAGTGCCGGGTCTCCTCCGAAGTTGGTCGGACTGCACATGCACGAAGATGAGAGTAATACACCACAATAAAAAAGGGCTGGCCGGAGGGCCTAAATGAAGGAATAGAACATACTTGCTGGCCCCGTGTAGAAGAGGAAGAGAGGCCAATAATATAGCGAGGGCACTTTGTCTCTCGAAGCTGCCTCGCGAATAAGCCAACATAGATCTCCTATCTTTTCACTCGGTTCGGCCAGCAACGCCAGGTCCTCATGGCCATGAGAAGACATGTGATAATATAAGCTCAGGTTGTCCAGCCCCCATCTGTCGGCATACTTGAATGAGATATGAAGGGGCCGGTCCATAATGGCTTCGCTAGGACCACCCACTGAAAGACCATGTGAGCGAAGGAGCGCAAATAGCCAGGGGGTGTTGTCATATAAAGCATCCCGCCTGTCTTCCCTATAGATGAAAGTCCGATACGGGTACAACCTATCCACCTCGGGACGCCAGTCGGCCACAACCGAGATGGGTTCCTTCACCGACAGAGGGAGTTGCTGAAGGACCACCCTCTCGCTGCTCACCCGGCATAAACCCCGAAGTGTTTTCACATAGTCATCCTTGCTGATTGTGGGCAGCTTCGGGTCAACTTTCGTCCTGTGACTTTTCACGGCCTTTCGGGCCTCCAGATAGGCCCTCACTTCCGTATTGGTCAAGGATTTCAACTTCTTCAAATAGGAAGGCTCAATATCAAAGGCTAGCTCTGGCTGGGAGTCCGGAAACCTATGCTCTGCTACGGCCCAACACTCTCGCCGGGAGCTCCTGTAAAACCCCGTCTGCGCGTTCCACCACTTGATATACTCAGGAGTGACACAGGGGAAACGGGCAGGGGTTGGTACCCTGAAAGAAACATCTTCCCGGTGGTGGAAGAAGTCCCACCATATCCGGGCATCATCATTTGAAACTTGCCCGGCCCTGTGCCTGTTAGGCAACGCAAATTGTGAAGAAGAATGTGGAATGTGTTGGTCGTAGCCAAAGTTCTGGCTGAAGCGGAACAGATAATACGGCTCCAACCATAAAATGCCGCTCTTGCGGAATACAAGGACACTCGGCCTGATAGCCAGCTCCCAGTCAACCAACTCCGGCTCAAGAATGGGCCTGGTACACTTGGCCCCAGAAATCGGATGGATATACTCCTCGGTCTCAAAAAGCTTGCACTGCCTCGTCCTGTTCACCAGCGGGCTGGAGTGGGCAGCTAAGCTCCAAAAGTGAAGAACCCCGGGAGAATCTGTGGGAATACGGGCCAACTTGCCCCGAATGGCAAAGAGCTGCTCCGCTAGTGAGGATGGCTCAGCACTCGCAAACTCTATCATCCGCGGAACAAGAGGAACCGACTGTAACGCCCAAGGAGCCATCTCCGGGAACAGGGTACAGACCCAAGCATTGAAAAATTGTAGCGGACCAACCGTCCACAGATTCCTGGGGAGACGCGTCTTGTGCAAGTCCCCCAACATCTTGTAAATAAGACAGAGCCACCGGGCAAAGGGATGGCTTAGTACCCCAAGCCATGAGACAGGCAGGATAAATGGCCTCTGCCCTAATTACGCTCTCGTCACCTTGTGGAAGAGCGAAAGAACAGATCCAGTAAACCAGGTACGTAGCACACTGGGTGACTGCGTCGACACCAGTAGGGTTTGAGTCCTCCCTCTGCCCTCCTCTTGAAGATGATGATGATGCGGCCTGGCGTCGGACTCTCTTCTTCCGCTTCGGAGCCATTGGCGCTATCGGGGGAAAGTCTTCATACTTCTTCTTCCCGCTGAAGAAATATTGGAGCCAGGTGCCCATCCGCACCCTCCGCTTCTCGCCCGGCTTCCGAGCTTCCCTCATGTCATGCGACGAGTGATAGAGGGTGCGGTATGCCTTCATCAGATTGCGGTAAGCGTGACTCATCAGATTCTGACCCTCACCATCGGTCTGATCTTTCAACCAGTCGGGCCAGCAGACTTCCTCATACGGCTCTCCGTCGATGGGTAGACTACTAAGCTATGAGAGGCTCCATAAATCCAGAGAAGTTTCTCCTTCTGAAGTATAAAAAGTGTTGTACTCGGGGTAAAATACTTCGATCATGCCACATCATAAGCCTCGGGAGATGGGGTAGCGGTATCTCGAGGCTTACACGATGTGATAGACGCCAGCCCTGGTCAGGATGGGAGCGTAATGATGCAGCACATAATCTGTGAACTCCACTGCTCCAGGTCTGAATGCGTGAGCATCGGTGGCCCTCAGCTCGGCAAACCACCCCACAGATATCTGGTGCTTAAAGCGGACCGCCAGGCAGTCCAGCAGAAATGACTCTTCTCTGTACCCCCATTTCAACGGGGCCAGAAACAAGCCAAAGATCAGTTTCTCCCGGTCCACCCTACCTGCGGAATCATTCCACCGAGCGGGTACGAATTCAGGGGCCTTGGTCAGCAGCCCATCTTCTGGAGCCAGATCTTGCAGTCCCAGCACGACGCTCCATTTCCTGACTTCTCTGAGAAGATAAATTGGCCTTCCTTGCACCACATAGTCTGTTAGACTATCCCTCTCCACTAACAAGGCCTGCTCGGCTTTGCAGACGAGGAACAGGTCTCTCTTCCCCTGAAGGTTGAAACGCCGAAGGAAGGACATCAGATGTTTGTCCTTGGGGTGATCCCGCCTGACAGCGCCTTCCCGGTCATAGTGAAAAGAATCACCTCAAAGGATGAGGAGACGGCCAGTGTCCATAGTATCGGTCTCCGAATCTGAGGACTCTACAACTACGGCAAGTTGATCGTGCCCCTGATCAAGGGAATGAACATTCCACCACGTCACCACGACGCGGGAGGCAGAAGAAGAAGAACCAGATGCCATGATTAGCTGCAAAGAAGCACATCAAACAATAAGCAAAGTCAGAAAATAGTTGATCAAGACAAATTTTTGACAAAATTTCGGTAGAGTCTCCCCAGCACGGGAGATTGCCAAAGAGAAGCGGGAACACGTCCA
Source organism: Amorphophallus konjac (assembly GCA_022559845.1). NCBI lineage: Eukaryota > Viridiplantae > Streptophyta > Magnoliopsida > Alismatales > Araceae > Amorphophallus > Amorphophallus konjac. The sequence goes on along the minus strand of CM040122.1, from coordinate 158,665,606 downwards.
CTAAGGGAACGGCCCCTAAAAGCAGCCATTGGCATTACACCGAGGCCAAAAGGAACACCCGGGGAAATAGCTCCGAGGGCAAGCCCTACTAGAAGCCTCCCGGGGCCCAAAGAATGGGTTTAGAACCCAAATGAACAACACTCACTCACCCGCTCAGAGGGGACGACCCCGGTCGCTCTCAACTCACTCGGTGCCGAAGATGGAGAGGGGAAGAGCAGGAGGAGAGAGAAAGAAATCTCACGAATGAACAGAGATGAAGGGAGAATAAGAGGCGAAAGCCTTATATGGGGGGCTTTCGGATGTTAGCGTCCAAAGCCCAGGGGCGCGTTGGAATAACCCCGCGCCGTATTAATATTCAATCAGCATCAGATTGACATCCGTACGGATTAAGGGCCATTCCAAGCCTCCATCAATTGAAGAGGAGATCATTCCGGGCGAAGCTCATCCGTCGGCCTTGCTACACCCGTGCCTCGCTCGTAACACCCACGGCTGGGGGGCATTTGTTGGCACTCAAAATATCACTCGCGGTGATCAAGTCTCAAAGACGAATGACACGGCCCACTGAAGCACAGAAGCCGATAAATATCAACTTATTAAAGACTTCTTAAGCTGCCAGAGCCTTGAGACACCATGTATGAGCACGGGGACTTCACCACAGGAGAATCGAGATGGACTAACAACCAACCGGCAGTGTGACCAAGCTTGCCCAATGAACCGGCATCGACTCCGTCGTGCCGCATACACTACACCCGTTGTCCGACCAAGGACAACGGTCTACCCGGTGGCCACCCACCTCATGAAAGACTCTCCTAAGATGGAAAAACTCCCTTGGCTCTTCAGAACAGAGGACCAGGGGCTCTGTCGGCTTAAGATCCCGTCTACCCGTCGCGGGTACGACTTCTCGCCGAGTCGGGCCCATTAGTGGCCGAATGATCGCCCGACCTGGGTGGAACTATCCCGGGTGTCACCCCACCCTCCAAGAAGCTTCGAGCATAAAACAGGCCGAGCCAATGGCACGAACCCTAGTGTCGAGGGCCGTGTCAGCGGAGAACCGCGTATTCAAGCAAAAGACGTTCGGAGTTCGGAGAATGGCCATACGTCGTCCTGAGAGCTTCGACAAGGCATCTCGTCGAGATTTTGAAAAATGGTGGCGGGATAAATGTTCACGGTGATCCCCGGAACCATCCCCGGACTCATCGGCTGACCCACAACGTGCGGGAGATGCTAATACGGCACGCCCTAAACCAGCGCGCCCTCTTAATCCGACGCCCCTCCATTCTGGCGCGCAAAAGGTCCTTTGCCCGACGCCCTCCTATTCCAGTGCGCTAAAGGTGGAGCTCCCTTCCCCGATGCGCCATTCTTCGCGCCGGATCAGGATTCGAGCCCGCTCATATATATATGTGGCCGATCGAATGTAAGAAGAAGAGGCAATTAAGAGAAAAAAGGAGAAGAAAGAAAGAGAAGAAAAAGAAAGGAGGGAGAAAGGGTTTCCTTGCTAGAGAAGCAGGGTTCTCTCTGAGCGCCCCTTCGTCGTCGTCTTCCTTTGCTCTAACTGAAGTCCTCCGGAGCCGGAGAAGAAGGGTAAGGGTTCAATATTCAGTGCAAGGAATAGGTGGGTCGCGGGCTTTCTTTTTGTTTTCTCTCCGACTCTTCCCCTCTGATCTGATGTAAGCGAGAAGGGGGGGTGGCGATGATATGAGCCAATCCTCCCCCCCTCCTCGCCATCTATTTAGTTTGTTCTTCCTCTGTGAATCCCTCTGCAACTAGTGAATGGTGACCAGGCGGCAACGCCGGCGCCGGATTTGTAATACATGTGTTAGACCCATGTTCACGGGGTGATGTTATTATATGTATGAGCTGGTTGATTGAACGCTCGATGCTTTATCTCCTCCTTTCATTTCTATCTTAGTCGGTGCATCCGTCTGTTTTCTCACTTGCGCGTGGTTTTTCGAATCCGATTTCTCCGACTCCGAATATGCCCTGGGATATCACGGGCTACAGAGATGACCCTCCCCGGGGCCTTCACGTCGAGGCAGTGGCCGTGTCCTATTCGATGGTTCGTGCATACTTCGTGGATGGAGGCGTGCCGGTGCACGTATCTCCTCCCGCTATGTTTCAAGGTCCGATCTCCATTTGCTTTCCTCTTTGCATTCTTCCATTGCTCAGAGAAGGTGGGGGTCACCTCCAGAATACCAGGGCTATGATTATTACATTCCAGCCGCTCGAGCATATGCGTATGTGGTTAGGTCATCCTATTCACATATAAGCTATCTCTCTCTATGACTGCTACTTGCCTTCTCCTCCGTAGATGGTAGTCCAGTCTCGCGAGCATCAATACTTCAACTCTGTGAGTGGTAATCTGTCATTGCCGAATGTCTTCTTTCCTCTCGTATGTGTTCTGCATCCCCCGAGCTACCCTAGCTCTGTTGGTTTTGTCCCAGTGATCCGGGGAGGGGGACATTCCCCACTGTTTCATAGACCCACCGATTGGTCAAGGGGGCTCCACCTGCGAGTGATGGATGCCCCCAATGGGCCATAGGGCGAACATTAAGAGGGGCCTCAGCCCGACAATCTAGACCCATAGCCCTTTGGGACCCTGTGGTGACTAAGGGACAAATGCTCCTAGTAGGCTAGTCCTCGGAGCCTCTCTCCCTAATGGTCTTTCTCTAACGGATGCAATGCATGCTACAGGTTGCTCACCCTTCGTAGGCCAGCCCTCGGGGTTGCCGCTTCCTTCATTAGCTACCTTATCCGCCTGTTTCAACCCACGGAGCCATGGTACCCCTCGAAGGCCAGTCCTCGGGGTTTCCTGTCCGATTGGGATTTGCTGGCGACCATTGTGCCGAACGGCTGTTTAGGGTCTTACTCCATGCGTGAGTATGACTCTGTTTCTCCCCTGCCACCTTTCAGGGGCGGGGGAGATACTGCCAAAATTCTGTCAGGTTTCTTAATTATAGCCATCTCCGAGAATTGGCCTTAATAAAACATAAGTTCTCAAGTGATGAACTGCCGTGCTCGAGTATGAACCTCGCACTAACTCATCACTTCATTGTAGAAGGGCTCTGGGCTTCAATTAAACAAGCAATCGACCCAATTAACTTCAAAACTCTCAACAGAATCTTAATGAACTTAAATAGTTGCAAAATTCATCAAAAATTAGCTAAAACGGCACGGTCTTAATCCAGCGCGCCTTAATCCGGCGTAGTACCCCCCCGCGCCGGAATAACCTCACACTCATAAAAATTTTCTTTCAAGTGGCACGTTCCCGGCGCGCCCCAAGCCCACCACGCCGTTTTAACATTGGTTAATGCCGCGCCGGATTAAGGCCATTTACCCACGTTTGGCCACGCGGGGAAACCCTATCCCTACGCGTGACAGCGCCGGTTTCGAACCATTATGCTATTTTAATCACTCCCCCACCCTTGGAGCGATCCTCGTCTCCCGCGGTCGAGATCAATGACTCTAATAGATAATAAACTAAATAAGAAAGGGGCTATGCAAGCCCGAGCCATCTTGCTTTTACTACCATGTTTGTTAGTATTTCACTTTCGTCATCATGCTTACGTTGCCACTGTCGTCCCCTTTGCGGGGTCAATTAAACTTGATTGATCATTGTTCATCTTTGCAATTATGCGACTATGCTTAATATTGTCATGAACATCACGCATGCATGCCTGTATGGACCCTCGGGTATATCAAATGGCATTGACGGAAGTCCGGGTAACTCCCGATCGGAAGTCTTTGCTATGCGCGATGGCGGTCTTCGGACCTATGTCCTCCGCCATGTATTGGGGGTATCCAACTTAATGAATCATTCTCCTCTTGCATGATAGACAGAAGCATCTCATGTTACCTGGTCACGTTTATGCCTTTGCACCTTTATTTCGGCCTCGATAGCCCACTATCTCGGTAATTAATCAAAAGTTTTCCCTCCTCGTGGGGGATGTAATTAACGCCATAGCCTTTATGGTATGGCGAACTGTTGGTCCCGACCGAATCTCTCTCTCACCCAACACGGGTCAGAACGAGCACATAATAAACTCGTCACTCACGTGACTGGCACGCCCGCACAGTCAATCAGTCAGTTAACTACCAGTTAGTTAATTGGTTGATCGACATGTGAAATAAACCAAATAAACCCAAATGGAACAAATAAAAATAAATAAAATAAGAACAAGATTCCCATCGCAAACAACCCCTTCTCCACGAGGAGGACATTCCTTCCTCACCCATGAGGGCTCCATTGTCATCACCCTCACCTTCCGATCTTTATTCGGAGCCATCTCATTTGGAGCCACCTCAGTCCGAGCCACCCGTGTTTCTAACGAGTACACTTTTCATTGCCGAGCCGCTTCTTAGCTAGCTCAAGGATGGCTTGGTCCCACCTCCTTACCTATCCATGGACCCCACATTACCATTAGTGCCCGTCAACTCCTACCACACTACTTTTCAGTCTAGTCACCATGTTGATACGCTGGATGACCTTATTATGGGATTAGACACGCAATGGAAGTTGACGCACTCATTGGCCCGAGGCTTTGATCAATCCACTAGTCATAGCTTCACCCATTTGGCCTTCGGGTCCATTACCTTCGTGTGCACCGTGGGTTGTGTCACCATAGAGATTCTTCTATTCCTCCCTATGCCGGCCGAGCCCGACTTCATTCCCTTTTGCCCAAGGGAGGAATCTTATTTTCTACACATAACCGTCATCCCACCGATCATAATGTATGACGGTGACTATGAATTTCAAACTTGGGATCGTGTCATGGGGGAATCCATATCGAGGGGACACACATTCTTCGATCCCTTCGACCCCTTCCTTAGTGAATCCCTTGACCCACCACATCTCCTTCACTTCTTCGAGGGTGATCACTATCACCCCCTTTTCCCACGGGCCGGGCCATCTACACCCACCAAGCCTAATCTCGATACACCCACAGCCGGCTCTTCCACACCCGGCTCTCCCAGCCCTCTCAAGTCTCCCAATTCCAAAGGGCCGTCCATGCATGACTAGGTCATACTTGGGCGTCTAGGTGTTCCCCATGCCACCAACCTCCAGGTACATAACATGTATGCATGGCACACATTCGGGTGTCCTGGTCCGCCGTCATACATGTATGGGTCGGACTAACAATAGGTGTGTCTAGGGTCTTGTGTGTCTGTGCATACATCAAGTCGAGTCGGTTTTGTACGCTCGTGTTGTTAGTCCCTTTCGAGTACGAGACTTGTCGGATTTTGGGATCGGTTCTACTTCACATATCGGATCTAGTCACATAAGGGACAAGCGGTGATTCCTAGTGAGCCTTTGAGCTGCCTCCCTTCATTTGAGAGTGACCCCACCCCGGAGTGTCCACCTTTAGCCTCCTCCCCAGCAGCGTGTGCATATCGAATCTATACGGGATGAGCAGGTGTCGATTACTTGGAGTGGAGCATACTCCGCGCTTCCAGGTTCGGTGACGCATCCGTCGGAGCTCCTCGAGCAGCCGCACCCCTTGGGGTCAAGTTCTTCCCACCCGGAGAGAATTGATGGGAATCAACACCGGGCACTGACATTTTTATTTTACATTTATGTCCTTTTGTTTGCTTTCATATCCTTGGGAAAATATGTATGCAATTGTAAGGCTTTATAAGCCAACTTGTCATTCCTTAGGATTATTTGGGTTTTTGTGCAAAAGTCCATGTAGGCCCTGTAGGACCCTCCACCCCTTGCTCATTGGTCCAAGTTGCATCTTGGGGGTCCATGTGGGGCTGGTCAAAGTCCTAGGTGGGCTTCTAGAGGGTTTGACATTCAAAGGGGACAAGTGGAACACAAAGTCCAAGATGCCTCCCTTAAGTCAAGGGGGCGCCCCCCTTATATTGGTATTAAATGTGGTTCCAAATCACATTGGAGAAATACTTATGAACTCCCTCTTTTACCCCTCCAAATTCTATATCTAGGGATATTTAGAGTCTTTTTACATTTCATACAAATAGATTGTATTTCACATTTTATGATAATTAATGAAGAAAAAATTATGAATTTGGTTGGAGCCAAAGAAGGGTGCGTCCTCCTCCTCTCTCCTCCCCCCCCCTTGCAGATGGAATTATGCCATTCCAGGGTGTGAGCCCTATTCTATCTCACCCTCTTATCCTCTGATTTCTGTTTCTGCCGCCGCCGCCATCGCGCCGCCGCCACCATCGCCAGAGTTCTGTCCAAATCAGGATAGAACCTCAACTCCGGAATTTTATCTTTTATTCTTATTGTCTGATCGAGCCCAAACTTTGAGGGCTTGTTCCACCTATCTCCCCTAGTCTCCAGTTTAAATCTCGTGTCATTTGGACATCGTTTAGTATTTTTCCCATATTTCTTGTTCCCCCCTGTAATCTGCCATTCTGCGGATCCATATGACAATGTTCCCTTTTCGTATTTTTCCCACCCCCTTATCAATTTTCAAAAAATATACAAAAATTATCCCCATCTTCCTTGTTTTTTTCTCTACAACTTTCATCAAGGGGTCAACTTCTAGATCTGAAGTGTTTGCTTCGGTCAACTCTTGTTCTCAGGAAAACTTAGATATGTCCAGTCATATCTAGTTCTGTCAACCAGCAACTGGTAAATTCATAAAAGGCCAGCTTCGGGAAAGTCAAAATTCTTTCTCTGGCCATAGATCGAAGTATTTTGAATCAGCTTTCCAACGGTATCACTTTCGCGTCGATCCGACATCGGGAGTGATCGCAGCAGCTGATCTCGCCGGGTCACGCGCTGTAAAATAGAAGCTTCCGATCCGTGGATAGCACATCCTCGAGCCTCCGGTTCAGACCGCCCGGCCTCCTCCCGACGTTCCAGGTCGACCGTCTTCCAGGGATCGCTCCTTCAGGTGCCCCATTCACAACGGGACCCACCCCGCCAGACTCGGAGGGCTGAGCCGCACGTGGGCCCCACAACTCGCAGCAAGCGTCTTCCGAATGGCACCGACGAGCGGATCCAAGTGTTGCCCGTCAACCCAAGATCGGTCCTCCCGGGCCCACTTGTAGCCCGTTACCTCCCTGCATGGAGTGGGCATCAAAATTCACTGCTGTAATTTAAATATTTACTGTACCGGGAGTTATTGACTTGGCCGGGATCGTCTTCCCCATGCCCGGAGCGTGGAGGTAAATTCGCTCCCTCTCTCTTTCGCATTTGCTTTACTCGTATCTATTTGTATATGCCACTACGAGTGTTAGGATTCTTAGCCCGATGTATAGTTATCACTGCTGCGAGAGAGCGAGAGTGAGTGACCTGTCCCGTGACTCAATCCGAGTACACGCGGAAAGTCGATACCCGAGACTCACTATCGGTTTCTCAACCGCACACGGTCCCACGTCTTCCCTCACTTAGGGGCGATCGCGAGCTAGAGTCCTAGGTCGCGTGTCCGTCCCGCATCAGGAAAAGCTCTCCACCACTCCCAAGTGGGTCCGCAGATGCGTCCGCAGGAAAGCTAAGACTAGTGGGGAAGGTCACAGGAGGAGAGAACTCACTAGAGAAGTGAAAACCACCAGAGTACCACCAGTTCATATTAATCTCACCATACACGTGTAACGCGTCACGAGCCCACTATATTCATATCATAAAACACTAGAACCTCTGACCGAATGGCTAGTCTATGGACTACTAATGCAACCAACACAAATTGGGACCACCAATCACGTGAAATGTGGAAAAACTGGGTCGCGGGTTCACTGGGTTTGGGCAGCCAACCCACTGGCGGCCCACACTCCTAGGCGGCCACAATGGGGGCCGCCACGCTGTGGCCTGGGTGGCCAACTCCTTGGACGCCCAGCAAGCATGGGCGGCAAGGGGTTTGGCCGCCCAACATGTTATCCCAAGCAAACGACAATCAATAAGGGGGGTTGAATTGATTGCAATAAAATTTCTTTCGAGATTAAAAATCTATTTATAGAACATTCGAGATCTTTTCCGAAATTAAGCAATTCACTCAAATCTCACCGCATCACACTCGAATTTGGCCACAAGAAAATCAATTAGACACAATTCAAATCACACAATGCAAACCACATAAGGCGCAGAATTTTTAGGTGGTTCGGGACCACAACCGAGCTCCCTACATCCACCCCTCACAAGGTGAGGATTCAAAATCCACTAGAACGTAGATTTCACACACACACGCAGCAAGATGCAGCAACAAACACACACACAAACACATTGCGATTTGTAGCCAACACATACACACGTGTTGCGGATCGTAGCACAACCACACACAGATATGGTCTAAACACAGCCCAATCATACACACACAAGATATGTCCGAGTTCTACACACAATTTGCATCAAAGTAGAAAATCTAAGACATAGAAATTCAAAAAGATGGAAAGAATTTTTGCAGGTTTAGTTTTTCCCTCTACATGGCTCTTCCCATGACGAAGCTTTCTCCGACGACAGCAGAATTACGATCTATGCAACATGAACCATCTAGAACTCGATCCGGATGAAGAAAATGGCCTCCAACTGGAAGGAATCACCTCCCAGCAGTAAGGGGCGAGCTCCTCCTCCTTCCTCTTCTCCTTCTTCTTCTCCAAGTATTTACTTCCTCTTGTGTGGATTATTTTGCACAAATTCGCAATAAGGGAGTATATGGGGTAAATGGGGGGTCAAAAGACCTCTATACCCCTTCTAGAACCATCCCAAAACTTCATCATATGTTAGGGAATGAGTTAGGGGTGTTTTGGACAATTTACCTGGCTTGGATGAGGTCCCAGGAGCTTGCCACGTCGGATTCGACCTTATCTTCGCGTAAGCCCCGACTACATCGGTCGACCGGTCTTCACTGGTTGGTCAACCGCCCAGTCAGTCGATCGATTTAAAGAATCGGTCGACCGAAACCTATAAAAGTTTCAGTCAGTGGGCTCTAGGAAATTTTATCGATGGACCCTTCCTGTCGGCCGACCGGCCAACCCCTGCATGTTGATTTCAGCAAGTCGGATGCCCCTGTCCAGTCCAGGTCAACCGACTCTTCACCCAGGTCGATCAGTTCACCTGTAAAACATAAACGTTAACTCAATTAGACATGTATTTCATTCTAATAAGTCCAACATACCTTAGATTGATATCTTTGACATTTTAGACTTCTTTGAACCTGATAAGACTTTGGAGAGGGGTTAGACAGTAACTCACTCATCACGCTAAAATATGAAGTAAGAACTCATCTATCCCTAGTTTAGAGTGAGATTGACATGAGTGTATTGAATCAAGCATTCACACTAGAAGAGGGCTCAGGTTTGATAAACTTTCTCTTCAGAGTATAACATGATTTCTCAATGATGCTATTGTTCAATGAAGCTCATTAAACTATAATCTCATGCAATGCATGATTCATTCACATATATAAAGTTTTGTCATTATCAAAAGCACTTGGGGCACAACAATCTCCCCCTTTTTGATGATGGTAAAACTTTATTGTAAGTTCAGGCATTCAAAACACATTCACACATTCACATTTAATTTGAGCATTTTCAATGCATTTGCAATGATCATCATTCACATTTGAGAATTTGAGCATTTTCATTGCAGTTGCAATAAACTACATTCATTTGCAATAAACTACATCCTCTCCCCCTTTGCCTTGATCAAAAAGTAAGGAGTGAAATTCACAATATTTGGCATGTGATTCAGTCATGGTCAAAAAGTGCAATGGAAGAAGAGGAAACCATAATTCAAACCAAGATATGACATGATAAAAGTATGAGAAAGAAGGAAGTTCAAGTGTGAGATAATCAGTTTAGATCCAATATAATATGTCACACCCGATAAATTTTTGATACTAGGCAGAGATATTAATCCGAAGATCCAACTCACGCAAAGTGTTATCTTCCTGGTAGGCTTAACCTATCATTCCAACAAACACCTTTTGATATACCAGAGATCTGTCAGGTATATGACTAGGTATAAGAGATCTTGATGCATTCTGCGGAGAAAACTCATTTGTAGAAATAAGCATACAAAGAGTAAAAACTCATTAGCAAAAGCAATCAAAAGTAATCACATGAGTGTAGCTGTGTTGTTTTGGCATTTAGAAATGGATTGAGTTTATGTACAATTATTTTCCATGATTGAGTTGAGCAAATTTTAATTATCATGATTGCTGACCTGAACAAAAATAAACTGAAATGCATAAGAAGCATTCATCTGATTTCTCTGATTCCTGGTACTTGACGAAGCATATTCTCATGCATAGTGATAATATCTGGACAGACCTAATATGTCCTTCCATAAATCACAATTTGATATACCAGTTATCCAAATAGTTTTAAGATGAAGTCCATTTAATCAGAGATAAGAAATGAGGTATTAACAAAAACATATCAAGACATGGATAGTGAAAGGATATATGCAGAAAATATCAATAGTGATCACTTGAAATGGGGTTCAATTATTGAGTGTTTTATTGAAGTTTCAGTCATGCATGCAAGCATTCATTAAGATCAAGCATAATATAGATACTTAGAATATCTCCCCCTTGGTGGGAGTGGAGTAAGAACAATGCCCATGATTCATAAATGAAGTGTAGTTCATGAAACAAAACTAATGAAGATGTGCATTCATAACGAGAATACTCCATAGCCTATGCGAATAGACAAAGTCACAATATACACTCAATACATCTACTCCATGATGTGCAGGTGTGAAGATATGAGCAATGAACCTTAAACATAAGGATATGCAGAAAATTATAAATAACACTAGATGATTTCTCTATTGCCTACACATACAATTGAGCTTCTCGACTATCGGTAGCTTCACACAACCTCTATTTTTTTTATTTTTTAAATGGACTTCTCTGTTTGACGCGAGGCTCAACATTTGTTCAATGAAAAGACCTAGTTACTAGGATCCGTCACTTACTTTTCTTTTCATTGTGGAAACTTGCTTCACCATTTTACATGAGACTCCTCATTTGTTCAATAGGGAGACCCTGTTACTAGGATCCGTATTCCACTTATTCATTAATTTTAGGGGAAGGAATATGAAAACCATTAAAGTGTTAGGAAGAATTTTTAATATCCTCACGGTTAAAAAATCATTGATCACAATGAGCAAGGTGTGGAGGGGGGTTTTGTTTCGAGTGAATTTTGTGAGATATGCTAGATACAAGGATCTGGCTCTCCCCCTTAATGTATGCACTCCCAAAAAGGTTTCTCCCCCTTAGTATATGGCATGATTGCACATTTGTCTTGAATCAAGATAGCATTATTTAGCAAGGTAGTATGGTCTTAGAAAATCCTTAAATAGTGTATTAAATTATCTACAACCAGGCATGCAAGGAGTATGAAGAAACATTCAAAAGCAAGTTCATGCAGAAATATTTTCTTTTCACTTTAATCAAGAGACTGATTATTTAGAAGGTATGCAAGTGACTATCATGAACTCAACAATCATCAATTCTGCAAATTCCAAGTTCTCTCCTTAAATTTGAGAATTTCTCTTCATTCAAAGGTTTGGTAAAGATGTCTTCAAGTTGATTGTTTATGTCTACAAACGTCAGTTCAAAATCACCTTTATTAATATGATCCCTAAGAAAATGATGGCGAATTTCAATGTGTTCAGCTCTAGAGTGGTGAATAGGATGTTTAGAAAGATTTATTGCTGAAGAATTATCACAAAATATGGGTGTGTTTTTCAAGGATATGTCAAAATCAATCATTTATTGTTGGATCCATAGCACTTGGGCTGCACAACTGCTTCCAACCACATACTCGGCTTCAGCAGTTGATAATGCCACTGATTTTATTTCTTAGAGGCCCATGAGATTATGCAGCCCCCTAGAAACTGACAATACCCACTAGTGCTTTTTCGATCCATTTTACAACCTGCAAAATCTGAATCAGTATATGCAACCAAATCCAAATTATGACCCTTGGGAAACCACAAACCAAGATCACTAGACCCAACTAAATATCAAAAAATTCTTTTCACAGCAGTCATGTGTGTTTCTTTAGGACATGATTGAAATCTAACACACATGCAAACACTAAATTGTATGTCGAGTCTGCTAGTAGTTAAGTATAGCAAGGATCCTATCATTACTCTAAAAAGTTTCTGATCAACATTGTTGGCCCGGTTAGGAAAGCAATCGACAGGGGGGTGAATTGATTGCGCCCCCTTCTTAAAATCTAAATGCAGGGATGATAGAAGATATCTAGATAGCTGAACAAAAGGATTTAATTATGATGAAGAACAAGCAAGCTCTCACAACTCTCCAACGAAGTTTGATAAATCACTGGGATAAAATGTAAAGTGCGGATAGATTGTATAAACTCTCAGCTCACCGCATCACACTCGTAAAACAGAACATATAGAATAGAACAACAATCTCACAAATAGCAAACCACAGCACAAGGAATTTTTAGGTGGTTCGGACGCACCCAAGTGCCGTCCTACGTTCACCCCTCTCAACCCGAGAGGATTTCACTAAAACCCGTTGCACGACGGTAGCAAAACAAACACACACGGGGTCAACGACCCCACACATGCACGTTCTTGCACAACGACGAGAAGCCACGCACACGGAGACGATGCTCCGAAATCGTCTATGAAGAAAAATATATGGAAATACAAAGCCCAGTCCAGATTCAATATATTATGCTCAAATAGAGATATAGAAGCAAGAGAGCAAGAGATCCCCCTTTAGATCTTCAACAAATCTCAGAGATAGAAGTAGTAGGATGCACTAGACTTGATCCTCGGAATGGAAGATGCCGGTCTTGTTGGAAGCGCCCAAAAGAAGACCCCACGAAGAAGCAACATGAGCAGTCTTCAGATCGGCCAGAGTAGCTCGTGGATGGCGTCGTCCTCCGGTAGTCTTCCTTCCTCTAGAGATGGTGTGATCTCCTTTCCTCCTTTCCTGCAAGAGTAGAACAATATTAGCCCAAGGGAATGGAATCCTCCGATGGAGATCGTAGCATACATATACTTAAGGGAAAATGATGCCAAAAGACATGAAAGCCCATGGGAAAACCTCTTAGAAGCACACCCAATCAAGGGTAGAAACTCTAGGGGTAATGGGGTAAAAGGGCAAGCCAATCGGATCAAGAAATAATGGGTTTGAAGCGAAACCCATGAGCCACGATCCGGATGCGCCTGAATGGGTGTCGACACTTGGTGTCGACACCTATTCTCAGGTGTTCTGCCCCTTAACTAAAAAACACACCCAGGGTAATGGTGTCGAGACCAGGTGTCGACATCAGTTTTACTAGGTTTTGTCCCTTTGAAACTGACCCCCCAGGGAGCTGGGTGTCGACTCTTGAAGTCGACACCTCCTGGGCAGAGTTCTGTCCAGCCCAAAATAAACCCCCAGAGACTGGGTGTCGACCCTAGGGGTTGACACTTGCAGTGGGGAAAAAGGAAGACTGCCCAAGGCAGTCAAGTGCAATCCAAAAACTTGAAACCCTTTCAACCCCATTCAAGGCATCATGATTCAAATTCAAAAATAAATTATTACCATTCATCCAATAATCTGAGCCTGCACTATTTGAAACACACTTTTGTCATCCTTTGATCAATTTGAATAAGCAGCTCACTTACCTTGTCTTTAGTCAGGTAAATAGATCTTTCAACCTGCATTTGAAACAGTATGAGTCATCCATATATTAAGATGATTCAAACATTTTCAATCCAATTACCACACAAGCCTTCACTTCAAAATGGTTCAAACATGGAAGGGCTATGTTCAACTCAATCAAACCAATACAAATGAGATGCACAATCATATTGATATTGTTTGTTCAACCTACATGTTGAAATATTGAAATGCAATGTTACATTTGAGTGAATCAGGGCATTTTAAACGATATTCATCATAAGCTCACATATCAAAAGTGATTCAAGCAATCCATTCTTAAATTGAGTTCAACCAACCGCTCATGAATACAAGTTCAGTCCAAAGATTCAGATTCAGTCCAAAGCTGTCTGAACTCATATTGATGTCATATATGAAATAGACATGCAGTCCAAGATTAGCTAATCTCCCACAAACCATTTAACACAAAGCCATATTGATTAAATGTATATGCATACAACCCAAGTTCAGTCCAAATAACCCATAATCAATTGAAAGCAATTTTGAACTCAGTCTATTCACTCAAAATACCAGATTCAAACTTATCAAAAATTATGACTTGCAAATCACACAAAATCAGACATGTGACTGCGTCACACATTGTCTTCGTCAAAACACGCTGGGGCACAACAAACATTCTTAGCATGCTCATCTTTATCCAGTTTAAGAGAAGTAGACATAGGAGTGGGGTGTGGCTTGGTAGTTTCAAACTTGTATTTCTTGATCAGCTCTTGTGTATACTTCTTTTGATTGATAAAGATTCCATCCTCTGATTGTTTAACCTGCAATCCCAAGAAAAATGTCAATTCACCCATGAGGCTCATTTCAAACTCCCCCTACAATAACTCAGCAAATTCCTTATTTAAGATATCATTTGTGACTCTAAAAATTATATCATCAACATATACCTGAACAATTAGCATATGTTCATTGCACATTCTAATGAATAAGGTTTGGTCAACATTACCTCTTTTGAAGCCATTTTCAAGAAGAAAAGTACTTAGCCTTTCATACCAAGCTCGGGGGGCCTATTTTAATCCGTAGAGCTCTTTGTCCAATTTATATACATGATTGGGATGCCGATGGTCTTCAAATCCCGGTGGTTGCTCCACATACACATCCTCCTTAACAAAGCCATTCAAAAAGGTGCTCTTCACATCCATTTGAAATAATTTTATATTCCTAGAGCATGCAAAAGTAAGTAAGATTCTGACTGCTTCCAACCTAGCTACAGGAGCAAATGATTCATCAAAGTCAATTCCCAACTCTTGACTATATCCTTTGACCACAAGTCTAGCTTTATTCCTAATTACCACCCCTTGATCATTAAGTTTGTGTCAAAAAACCCACTTAGTTCCAATCATAGGATGACTCTTAGGTCGGGTCACAAGGAACCACATCTTATTCCTTTAGAATTGGTGCAATTCCTCCTACATAGCCAAGATCCAAGAATTGTCCACTAATGCTTCCTCAACATTTTTAGGTTCAAATTGTGAAAGTAGAGCAAGACAATCGGCATTGTGTACTTCCCTGAGTGAAGCTCTTGTTCTTGTTCTTACTCCTTCTTCCACGTTGCCAATGACATTCTCCTCAGGATGATCTCTTGTGAAGTTCCATTGTCTGGGTAGCTCTTGTTGCAATTCTTGTTGTCCTGGAGCCACCTAATTTCCTTGGTTAGGTTCTACCTCCGCCACCTCCTCTTGATCACTTTCATCTTTCTTCTCATCCCCTTCATTTTCTTATCCTGCATTAAGAAAATTCATCCTTTTATCATATTTTCTGGAAGTAAACTCATCAAAAATGACATGAGGACTTTCTTCCACTACAAGTGCCCTTGAGTTAAACACTCTATAAGCCCTAGAATTGTGTGAGTAACCAAGGAAGATTCCCTGATCACTCTTAGCATCAAATTTCTCTAGATTTTCTTTTCCATTATTCAGAATGTAGCACAAGGATCCAAAGGGTTTAAATATGAAATGTTAGGTTTCTTACCCTTATACAACTCATAAGGAGTTTTCTTCAAGATAGGTCTTACCATGGCTATGTTAATGATTTAGAAGGCCATGTTGACAGCTTCGGCCCAAAAGTACCTTGGAAAACTATTTTCAAATAGCATGGTCTTGGCCATCTCCACTAGTGTTCTATTCTTTCTTTCTATGACTCCATTTTGTTGAGGGGTTCTTGGTGCTAAGAAGACATGAGTGTACCCCTACTTCCTACAAAATTTATCAAAGTCATGGTTATCAAACTCCTTACCATGATCACTCTAGATAGTCTGTGGTTTCCTTTCCCATTTTGCACTCTTCTGCAAAAATCTTCAAATTCCTGCAATGCTTCATTTTTGTGAGTAAGAAATAACACCGAATAATATCTCAAAAAATCATCAGCAATAACAAACCCATAAAGCTTTTCTCCAAGACTATGCGTTCTACTGGGTCCAAACAAGTCTAGATGAAGGAGTTATAAGGGTCTTATAGTTGAAACAATATTTTGCATTTAAATGAAGTTCTGGTTTGTTTTCCTTTACAACATGCATCACAAGTTTTAGTTGATTCAAATTTCAATTTTGGCAAACCTATTACCAAATTGTTTCTTGACAGTTTGGAGAGAACATTAAGACTTGCATGTCCTAATCGACGATGCCATAGCCAAGCATCATCGAAATTATTTTCAACTAAGCAAAAATTATTGCATGAAGGATCATCTAAGTCTATGGTGTAAACATTGTTATTTCTATTTCCAATGAATTTTATTTCATTTGAACTTTTATCTACAATGGAGCAATGAGAAGACTCAAAAATCACTTTGTAACCTTTGGCACAAAGTTGGCTGATCCTAAGCAGGTTGTGGTTCAATCCTTTTACCAACAAGACATTTTCAATTGAATTTTCAGAAAATTTACCTATTTTGCCATTTCCAATGATTTTACCCTTGTCATTTCCTCCAAAAGTGACTAGTCCACCTTCTTTTTCTTGTAGATCTGTAAAAAGCTCTTTATTGCCTGTCATGTGCCTGGAACAACCATTGTCCATGTACCATTTATTTCCTTTTGCCTTTAAGCAAATCTGTAGGATGAAAATAATTCTCACAGTGATTTTGGTACCCAAGTAAACTTGGGTCCATGTGTTAGCTCTGTATTTCACATTTGAATTTCTCAATTTTCTTGAAAAGAGTTCATCATCATGCTTCATTAGATTACATACATACATGGTGTGTCCAATCTTCGCACAATAAAAGTAAGTTAGTCTTTTGTTCTTAGCATTGTCTTTGTTGTTTACATATGTATAAGCATGGTGTGCATGTTCATGACATTTTTTAAATTTGTTTTGTACATGGGTGGAAACATTTTTTTGCATATAAGATGTCATGATTTTGTTTTCAAATTCTTTTTTCTTGTTGGGCACATAGCCCAATCCCTCTTTTTGAAGATTGACCTTAACACCTAGAACAATATCCAAATTTTATTTTCCTTCAACAAACTTGGAAAGAACTTCCTTCAAATCTCTCCAGTCATTATGTAATGTTTCAATTTTATTTTCAGCCTCTTCTCTAGCTTGTTCACATTTTATCTTTTCCAAATTAAGCTCTTCAAATTCCTTCTTCAATTTTTCATTTTGTTCTTCCAGTTTTTCAACTATATTCTCAACTTCTTCCTTCTCACTAGCAATGCATGAAACCTCTTCCTCAAACAGACTCACCTTAGATATCAACATTTCATTCTCATTTTTCAAATCTTCAATTTTTGATTCTAAGGTATTGCACTTTTCACATGGAACAGTAGTATGAGTGAGATCATGCATCTTCTTTTTCAATATCTTGTTTTCATATTTGAATTTTTTATATCTTATATAATTCAGCGTACGCTAATTGCCATTCCTCAATTTAAAAATTTTCAGAATTAGAATTTACCTCAGCATTGATGTCACCTTGAGCCATCAAGCACAAGTTCTGGACCAACTCGTACAACTCATCTTCATCATCAGACTTAGATTCATCCTCATCCTCATCACTCCAAGTTGTCTTCATTGCCTTCGACTTCTTAGTTTTTCCTTTCTTGATCTTCTTTTGAAGTTTTGGACACTCACCCCTCATGTGTCCAACTTTCTTGCATTCATAATAAATAATTTCTCCTTTTCTGCTTGATTCTCCCATCTTGGCCATTGTTTTCTTTTGGAATTTTCTAGGAAAGGTTCCATTCTTCTTGACCTTCCGGAATAGTTTTCTGGCTCTTCTTGTCATTAGGGCTACCAGCTTCTCTTCTTCACTATCGTCATTTGATCCATCATCACTTTCCTCAAAGGATTTTGGATTGGCTTTGAGTGCACAGTCTTCTTCTTCCTGTTGGTTTCTTCTTCATTTCTCTTGAAGTTCAACTCATAAGTCATGAGTGAACCAATTAGCTCATCCAATTTGAGTGTTGTGAGATCTTTCGAGCCCTCAATTATTGTTGCCTTGGTATGCCACATTGGAGAAAGGGATCTTAGAACTTCCTCACCAGTTCCTGATTTGTATTTTCCTTTCCCAAGGCCTGCAGTCCATTTGTAATCTCTGTCAACCTAGCGAACATCTCGGAGATGGACTACTCCGGCTTCATGCTGAATAACTCATAATCTCGAATCAGGATATTCGCCTTTGTCTCTTTCACTTTCGATATCCCCTCATAGATTAATTTAAGCTTATTCCACATTTCCTGAGAAGCACACATAAAGATTCGTGAGTATTCATTTGGATGAATAGCACATTGAATTATATTTATAGCTTTGAAATTCGTACAAGATTTATTAATTTGATCCTCATTCCATTTATCCTCATTAGCAGGTAATTCATAAGGACCACGATAGATCACACGCCACACATCAAACTCTTGATTTCTTAAGATTACATGCATCCTATTTTTCCAATTGGGGTAGTTTGCGCCGTTAAAGAATGACGGCCTATGAAATGAGTGCCCCTCAGGCAACATCCCTCGATTAGGCATTTGCTAGAGATCTTTTCTCTAAGACAGTGAAGTCAATATGAAACAAAGACATTGCTCTGATACCACTTGTTGTCCCAAACAAACGGCAATCAAGAAAGGGGATTGAATTGATTGCAATAAAATTTCTTTCGAGATTAAAAATCTATTTATAGAACATTCGAGATCTATTCAGAAATTAAGCAATTCACTCAAATCTCACTGCATCACACTCAAACTTGGCCATAAGAGAATCAATTAGACACAATTCAAACCATACAATGCAAACCACACGAGGCGTAGAATTATTAGGTGGTTCGGGACCACAACCGGGCTCCCTACGTCCACCCCTCACAAAGTGAGGATTCAAAATCCACTAGAACGTAGATTTCACACACGCACACTGCAAGATGCAGCAACAAACAAACAAACACACACACACACACACACACACACACACACACACACACACACACACACACACACACACACACACACACACACACACACACACACACACACACACACACTGTAATTTTCAGCCAACACACACACACGTGTTGTAGATCGCAGCACAATCACACACAGATATGGTCTAAGCACTGTCCAATCACACACACACCATATATGTTCGAGTTCTACATACAATTTGCATCAAAATAGAAAATATAAGACATAGAAATTCAAATAGGATGGAAAGAATTTTTGCTGGTTTAGTTTCCCCCTCTAGATGGCTCTTCCCATGACAAAGCTTTCTCCGATAATAGCAGAATTATGATCTATGCAACACGAACCATCTAGAACACAATTCGGATAAAGAAAATGGCCTCAAACTGGAAGGAATCACCTTCCAGCAGCAAGGGGGCGAGCTCCTCCTCCTTCCTCTTCTCCTTCTTCTTCTCCAAGTATTTTCTTCCTCTTGTGTGGATTATTTTGCCCAAATTCGCAATAAGGGAGTATATGGGGTAAATGGGGGTCAAAAGACTTCTATACCCCTTCTAGAACCATCCCAAAACTTCCTCATATGTTAGGGAATGAGTTAGGGGTGTTTTGGATAATTTACTTGGCTTGGATGAGGTTCCACGAGCTTGCCACGTCGGATTCGACCTTATCTTCGCGTTATCCCCGACTACATCGGTCGACCGGTCTTCAGTGGTCGGTCAACCGCCCAGTCGGTTGACTAATTTCAAGAATCGGTCGACCGAAACCTATAAAAGTTTCAGTCAGTGCGCTCTGGGAAATTCGATTGACCAGACCCTTCTTGTCGGTCGACCGGCCAGCCCCTGCATGTTGATTTCAGCAAGTCGGATGCCCCTGGCCAGTCCAGGTCGACCGGCTCTTCACCAAGGTCAATCGGTTCACCTGTAAAACATAAAAGTTGACTCAATTAGACATGTATTTCAATCTAATAAGTCCAACATACCTTAGATTGATATCCTTGACATTTTATACTTCTTTGAACCTGAGAAGACTTTGAAGAGGGGTTACACAGTAACTCACTCATCAAGCTAAAATATGAAGTAAGAACTCATCTATCCATAGTTTAGAGTGAGATTGACATGAGTGTATTAAATCAAGCATTCACACTAGAAGAGGGCTCAAGTTTGATAAACTTTCTCTTCAGAGTATAACATGATTTCTCAATGAAGCTATTATTCAATGAAGCTCATTAAACTATAATCTCATGCAATTCATGATTCATTCAGATATATAAGGTTTTGTCATTATCAAAAGCACCTGGGGCACAACAATCTCCCCCTTTTTGATGATGGCAAAACTTTATTGCAAGTTCCGACATTCAAAACACAATCATGCATTCACATTTAATTTGAGCATTTTCAATGCATTTGCAATGAGCATCATTCACATTTAAGAATTTGAGCATTTTCATTGCACTTGCAATAAACTACATTCATTTGCAATAAACTACATTCTCTCCCCCTTTGCCATGCTCAAAAAGTAAGGAGTGAAATTCACAATATTTGGCATGTGATTCAGTCATGGTCAAAAAGTGCAATGGAAGAAGAGGAAACCATAATTCAAACCAAGATATGACATGATAAAAGTATGAGAAAGAAGGAAGTTCAAGTGTGAGATAATCAGTTTAGATCCAATATAATCTGTCACACCCGATAAATTTCTGGTACTAGGCAGAGATATTAATCCGAAGATCCAACTCACGCAAAGTGTTGTCTTCCTGGTAGGTTTAACCTATCATTCCAACAAACACCTTTTGATATACCAGAGATCTGTCAGGTATATGACTGAGTATAAGAGATCTTGATGCATTCTGCGGAGAAAACTCATTTGCAAAAATAAGCACACAAAGAGTAAACACTCATTAGAAAAAGCAATCAAAAGTAATCACATGAGTGTAGCAGTGTTGTTTTGGCATTTAGAAATGGACTGAGTTTATGTACAATTATTTTCCATGATTGAGTTGAGCAAATTTTAATTATCATAATTGCTGACCTGAACAAAAATAAACTGAAATGCATAAGAAGCATTCATCTGATTTCTCTGATTCCAGGTACTTGGCGGAGCATATTCTTACACATAGTGACAATATCTGGACATTCCTAATATGTCCTTCCATAAATCACCATTTGATATACCAGTTATCCAGATAGTTTCAAGATGAACTCCATTTAATCAGAGATAAGAATTAAGGTATTAACAAAAACATATCCAGACATTGATAGTGAAAGGATATATGCAGAAAATATCAATGGTGATCACTTGAAATGGGGTTCAATTATTGAGTGTTTTATTGAAGTTTCAGTCGTGCATGCAAGCATTCATTAAGATCAAGCATAATATAGATATTTAGAATATCTCCCCCTTGGTGGGAGTGGAGTAAGAACAATGCCCATGATTCATAAATGAAGTGTAGTTCATGAACCAAAACTAATGAAGATGTACATTCATAACGAGAATACTCCATAGCCTACGAGAATAGACAAGTCACAATATACACTCAATACAACTACTCCATGATGTGCATGTGTGAAGATATGAGCAATGGACCTTAAACATAAGGATATGCAAAAAATTATAAATAACACTAGATGATTTCTCTATTGCCTACACATACAATTGAGCTTCTCGACTATCGGTAGTTTCATACAACCTCTATTTTTTTTTATTTTTTAAATGGACTTCTCTGTTTGACGCGAGGCTCAACATTTGTTCAATGAAGAGACCCAGTTATTTGGATTTGTCACTTACTTTTCTTTTCATTGTGGAAACTTGCTTCACCATTTTATGCGAGACTCCTCATTTCTTCAATAGGGAGACCCAATTACTAGGATATGTATTCCACTTATTCATTAATTTTAAGGGAAGATAGCTTTTTCCTTACGATTACTTTTCATGTAAAAGTAGGAATATGAAAACCATTAAAGTGTTAGGAAGAATTTTTAATATCCTTATGGTTAAAAAATCATTGATCACAATGAGCAAGGTGTGGAGGGGGGTTTTGTTTCGAGTGAATTTTGTGAGATATGCTAGATACAAGGATATGGCTCTCCCCCTTAATGTATGCACTCCCAAAAAGGTTTCTCCCCCTTAGTATATGGCATGACTGCACACTTGTCTTGAATCAAGACAGCATTATTTAGCAAGGTAGTATGGTCTTAGAAAATCCAACAAATAGTGTATTAAACTATCTATAACAAGGCATGCAAGGAGTATGAAGAAACATTCAAAAGCAAGTTCATGCAGAAATTTTTTCTTTCACTTTAATCATGGGACTAATTATTCAGAAGGTATGAAAGTGACTATCATGAACTCAACAATCATCAATTCTACAAATTCCAAGTTCTCTCCTTAAATTTGAGAATTTCTCTTCATTCAAAGGTTTGGTAAAGATGTCTTGAAGTTGATTGTTTGTGTCTACAAACGTCAGTTCAAAATCACCTTTATTAATATGATCCCTAAGAAAATTATGGCAAATTTCAATGTGTTCAGCTCTAGAGTGTTGAACATGATGTTTAGAAAGATTTATTGCTGAAGAATTATAACAAAAGATGGGTGCGTTTTTCAAGGATATGTCAAAATCAATCATTTATTGTTGGATCCATAGCACTTCGGTTGCACAACTGCTTGCACCCACATACCCGGCTTCAGCAGTTGATAATGCCACTGAATTTTATTTCTTAGAGGCCCATGCGATTATGCAGCCCCCTAGAAACTGACAATACCCGCTAGTACTTTTTCGATCCACTTTACAACCCGTAAAATCTGAATCAGTATATGTAACCAAATCCAAATTATGACCCTCGGGAAACCACAAACCAAGATCACTAGACCCAACTAAATATCAAAAAATTCTTTTCACGGCAGTCATGTGTGTTTCTTTGGGACATGATTGAAGTCTAACACACATGCAAACATTGAATTGTATGTCGGGTCTGCTAGCAGTTAAGTATAGCAAGGATCCTATCATTCCTCTAAAAAGTTTCTGATCAACATTCTTAGCATGCTCATCTTTATCCAGTTTAAGAGAAGTAGACATAGGAGTGGGGTGTGGCTTGGTAGTTTCAAACTTCTATTTCTTGATCAGCTCTTGTGTGTACTTCTTTTGATTGATAAAGATTCCATCCTCTGATTATTTAACATGTAATCCCAAGAAAAATGTCAATTCACCCATGAGGCTCATTTCTAACTCCCCCTACATTAACTCAGCAAATTCCTTATTTAAGATATCATTTGTGACTCCAAAAATTATATCATCAACATATACCTGAACAATTAGCATATGTTCATTGCACATTCTAATGAATAAGGTTTGGTTAACATTACCTCTTTTGAAGCCATTTTCATTAAGAAAAGTACTTAGCCTTTCATAACAAGCTCGGGGGGGCTATTTTAATCCGTAGAGCTCTTTGTCCAATTTAAATACATGATTGGGATGCCGATGGTCTTCAAATCCAGGTGGTTGCTCCACGTACACATCCTCCTTTACAAAGCCATTCAAAAGGTGCTCTTCACATCCATTTGAAATAATTTGATATTCCTAGAGCATGCAAAAGCAAGTAAGATTCTGACTGCTTCCAACCTAACTACAGGAGCAAATGATTCATCAAAGTCAATTCCCAACTCTTGACTATAACCTTTGGCCGCAAGTTGGGCTTTATTCCTAATTACCACCCCTTGATCACTAAGTTTGTTTCGAAAAACACACTTAGTTCCTAACACAGGGTGACTCTTAAGTCGGGGCACAAGGAACCACACCTCATTCCTTTAGAATTGGTGCAATTCCTTTGATGTGACACCACCTTGGGGTGATAGTCACAAGACCGAATGCCCTTGGACCTATAATTGCAAGCAAACAACTTGGACGATGAAATTACTCAGGCGAGCTCACTCGCTTAGCGGACACTATTGCCCGTGGGCAAGTTGGCGATGGTGGGGATGGTCCAAAGTGGGACCTTGACGTTCCGAGGCTTGGCTTTGCTATGGCTGACCCCCAAAGGGGCTGGGATACCCAATTTAGTGGGCGGCCAGCATGCCAAAGGCATAGGTTGTAGGGTCGCTCTCACCTCACTCTGCGGTGGCCACTCAATTGGAGGGAAATTTGGATCAAGCACTCACTTACCGTCCGACGGAGCTAAAGACAATACTAAATAAGCATGAATAAACCAGCGAGGGATGTGTCCCAGAAATCACCTGATCGGTGTGAGAACACCGATCCCGTTCGATAGACGAGGGCGAGCGGGGAGGCGTGGATATGCACCTGCACACCGCGCCGATGCCGCTTGACCTTGTTTAAGTGATTACAACACTACGCCTCTCGCAGGAGGGGGATCTTGGGGTGGGGGTTAACTGTGAATACATCCAAAACTACCTCCACACAGGGAGGGGCCTTCAGCCGGCCAAGCAAAAGAG
The DNA here is from genome assembly GCA_022559845.1 of Amorphophallus konjac. Lineage (NCBI taxonomy): Eukaryota > Viridiplantae > Streptophyta > Magnoliopsida > Alismatales > Araceae > Amorphophallus > Amorphophallus konjac. The sequence goes on along the minus strand of CM040122.1, from coordinate 158,641,168 downwards.
GAAAAATCGGGCTAGAAACAAAAGAATGGTGGCCGATGTCGATTCTGTCCACTCTCTGTGATTCAGGATAGGCAGTTGGTTCTCTGGACGCTGCGGCCACTCCAGAATTTTTTCGATGACAAACCAGTTGGAGATTGCTAGTAGCTGAGCCAGGATGACGCCTGAATTTTGGTAATTTAGTCAGGAGCCGGCGCTGGTCGGAGTAGGAGCTTCAACAGGGAAATAGGTTAACAGTTCTGACTGCTTCAGGAACTCAGCAGAAGGAAGCAGATGATGCCATGACCGCTCCTGAACTCAGAATGAGGCGCCACCAGAGTCGACGGAACTGTATGTGAGTCCTCTTCGTAACAAGCTTGACGGCGATGCCGTTCGTTGTCGGAGCAGACCGGTAGGCTCAGAACACTGAGGAGGGGTCGGTGCAGACTGAGTGGAGGCAGAACCGCGCACCTGGGGAATAAAAAATGATAACTCTTAGGTCCGGTCGCCAAACTGGGCTATGCTTCTTGGGCATGAAAGAAGACTTGTAGTAGAATATTTTTGTAGAATAACTCTTGATCAGATTCTCAACAGGTTCTTCGTAGTCGAGCTTCCAATCTGGCTCTGGTCTCCTGCCAGGGAGGCTTTGCGCAGTCGAGGAAGAAAGGGCCTTCCGATCAGCACGGTGCTCGGATGAGTACGAAACCACCTCACTTGGAAAGCTCTCTGGACGACCTTTCCAAGATATATGGTACATCTCCTGAAGCCTCCCTATGATGCCGTGGAACTCTCTGCAATCTACAGGTGGTCTGCTGCTTGCGAACCAGAATAGGGCCTGGTAGGGAGTGGAGGTAAGAGAGGGGAGAATGGGGAAGGAGGGCTGATGGTTGGCTGTGGGTGCGACCTAGGTGGTGGGGGGTGATGGGAGGAGAGGGGAGCAGTTAGAAAGGGGAAGGAAATTCAAATTTGGCCTAGGGTTTGAGCCCCTTCAGCCTTGGGGAGATGGAAGGGTGCTTAGGAAAGGGTAGCGGGTGGATGGGGGTTGGAGGGTGGCTTAGAGATTGGTGGGTTCTATCTTGGGGGTTGGGGGGACTTGAATGAGGGTATGGGGAAGGGGGGAATATTAATGAAGAGTGAATGGGATGAGAGAGAAGAAATTTTGAAATTTGGTGGTAGGGAAGAGAGAGAGGGGGGGGACCCCTTAGAGAGAGAGAGAGAGTGAGAGAGAGGGGAATCCACCCCTTAGAGAGAGAGAGGGAGAGAGAGATGGAGAATCCACTCCAATTGCACTAGAACACTCAATTTTTGATTGACCAAAAGATTCCATATGAGGGAGTGGGGTGGCCTATTTATAGGCACTCATATTTTCCTAGGACTAAAGTGACCCTGACTAAACAACTAATGACCAAAGTAGTCCAAGGGAGGGTGCCCCTGGGCCAAGCCCACTAGTTGGGCCCAAATGACTATCAAACTGACCCATTAACCTAGTAACTGACTCAAATAAAGAAAGAGTACACATCTATGACTCAAATAAGATGAAAATTACATGCTACTACTCAAAATTAAATGATAGAGATGATGATGCACCGATGGCGAGCAACCGGAGTCTCGAAAAAGATGGAGTGACTGGGGATGTCCCCATCATACCCCCGGGGTGGGGAGAACTTGACCCCGTCGAGTGTGGGTCCACCGGGGTAGCAGCACACCAAAGTGGATCCGGGTGCAGAACGTCTTCCCAACTCAACCCTATCTTCGTAGCCGAGGGATGGCTCTTCCACTTCTCAGGATAGCGCGAGCACACCTTCTTCCTGGCGATGGTACCTTGCTTATGTAGTATTGTCTCCATGTGCTCATGTCGGGCTCTCGGGCTGATATGTGGAGACTCTCCGGTGGTGTCACTCACAAAGGTAAGTGTAGGCTCAAGATGCTTACTAGGTTCCACCGCGGGGCCCTTATAGGGTGCTGGATCTGCCACACAAAAAGTCGGGTGTGTCGCAGAATCCTTTGGAAAGTTCAGACCAAAAGCATGTTTGCCAATGCCACTTAGAATTCGAGAAGGTCCAAGTCCTTGTGCCCTCGGTTTGGAGTTAGCCCTAGGGTAGAGCCACTTCAATGTCACCATTACCAAGTTGCCTACTTGGAATCCTAAGTGCCACTTACAAGCTATTGCCCGCTTTTTATGATCATCACCGCTCGTTGCTAGATGCTTGCGAGAATGCGTATGCCATGCACTATGATGCGATGTTGGTGTGAAAAGTATGGTGTGCAAAGGTGGACCGGGGCAGCCAAATGTAGACCGATCACACTTTGATGCCATGAAGACTGTGACAGACTTAGGAGGGCCGGGACATCCATAGATGAACCTCTTATGCATGGGTGTGACAAATGTCGGGGGACCAGGACATCCATGTATGCTCCTCTCATGCTTAAGACTCATGATGAATGAAGGTGGGCCAATACATCCGAATACGGTCCACTTATGCTTCCTACTTGACATGTGGGTGATGTGAATGAATGTACCCGACTTATGAATCATGCCAAATGGTGTGGTAAGCCTAGACACATGCATGTTTATCCCAAAGGTGACTTCCATGTGCATAGATGTGGGATGACTTTTGAACTTCCATGTGAATGGGTTGAATGGATCTAGGAAGGTGGTTATGGGGTGAGAAATTTCATCAATCCTAAGGTGTTTGTTGCCTAAGGTCAAGGCTCTCATGGTGTAACCCGATTCTAAGAAGGGAGGAGTTTGGGTCAACATGGGTGATATGGGTAGAGGGAGGTGGGTGGTGAATAAGGTGGGTGGGTTACATGGAGATCTAGGTTCCCACAGGAAAGGGTCGAAGGGATCATGGTAAGGGTCACCTAGATAGCGGTACTCCATGTCCTCAAGATCCTCAAATGGTGAGTTATTCTCTTCCAAAATAATTGGGCCAAGGTTGCTAATGGGTTGGCCAATCAAAGCACTCGGGATCTCAATGGTTGGGGAGTAGACTAGGATGGGTTCCTCCTCTATGGGAAGAAAGAGTATGATCTCACTCGTAAATTGGCCATTAGTGTAGATGGAAGTGATGGAGCCAACGGCGGGGTAAGCTAGGTTAATGGTGCTAGGCTCCGACGGCCTCATGGCTAGCATATCGGTCAAGTGGACTTTCCAATGTAGGTAGTCCACTAAGTCTCCCAAATCTTCCACACAATAGGAGGTTTGATAAGTGATATGAGGCTGAGTGGGAATGATTTCGGATTGATGTCCCATGGGTAGGTGGCTTGGTTGTGAACTAGGAATGGTGAGGCCTCGCTTGAGCCATTGGAGTACGGACTCATCTATGGTGACGGTGTCATGGGGAAGGGTGTGTAGCTCTTGAGGAGCTAGGCTAGGAGTGGTGGGTGAGTTGTGTGGCCCTTGAATTTCCTCTATTTGGGGAGGTGGATCCGGATTGGTATCCCTCTCCACTTGGGTGGGTGCGTGGGTTGCAACTCCTAAGGACAATGGGGTAGGAAGGTCTATGGTGGGTGGGTTGGTGATAGTCGATGCATGGCGCACCCGAGGAGGTGAGCAAGGTCGGACGCGGGTTGGAATTGGGAGTGGAAGTAGTGGAGGCCTAAATTGGGGTAGGATTGGAGTGGGAAGTGGAAGGTGGGTTGGGTGAGGAGATTTGGGTTGATTGATTTTGGGAGATGTGTCCCTTTTTGGGGACGATGGTGAGGTTGCGGTGGTGGCCAAGGGGGCTTGTGGGGTGCGGGTTTGGTGAGGGGATTTGGGTTTGGGGGTGGTGGCCATTATGGGCCTAGGTGGAGGGGTGGACATGGGGTCCAATTGGGTATGTGGACATATGGTTGTGGTGAGGTCTTGGATGTAGGATGTAGATGTTGTGGTTGGAGTAGGAGAGGTGGGAAATGGTGGGGAATGCGTGATTAGGGTCTTGGGTTGGCCAAGGGGAAATGAAGGAGTTGAAATGCTCTTTGGGATTTGGTGTTCGGAATGGGAGGGGAAAATATATCTAGCCTTAAGTTGTTCCTTCATGTCTCCCCATGTTGTGAGGGGAGCTTCCCTTATAATTATCCTTAAGCCTTCAATTTTCAACCAATGAGTGTGGGCCCGTTTGGTAAGTTGCAATTTGGCAAATCGGACTTTCTCATCCTCGGACATGGGATACCAAGTGAAGTAATGGTCCATTGAGACTTCCCACTCTAAATAGTCAATAGGTTGAGTTCCATCAAATATGGGAGGTGGGGAACATGTCCTTCTATCGTCCGTCCTTGGGGCGGGCCCATTTTCTCCAAGTTGGTTGAGTCGACCCGATATGTTATCAAGCCGCTCATTGGCATGGGTCAAGGCCTTCATGAGGTAGTTGATATGGCCAGGGAGGTTATGTGTGTTAGTGGTAGGCATCCCTTGGTGGTTTGGACTTATGGAGAGGGTCGATTGGTAAGGTCGGTATGAGGTGGCCATACTAGTGGATAAGAGTGATGCACTGGAAGACTCTAAATGCATATGTGCGTCCTAGGACTAACTTGATAGAGACAAGTTGTGAACTTGCTCTGATACCACTTGATGTGACACCACCTTGGGGTGATAGTCACAAGACCGAATGCCCTTGGACCTATAATTGCAAGCAAACAACTTGGATGATGAAATTACTCAGGCGAGCTCACTCGCTTAGCGAACACTATTGCCCGTGGGCAAGTTGGCGATGGTGGGGAGGGTCCAAAGTGGGACCTTGACGTTCTGAGGCTTGGCTTCGCTATGGCTGACCCCCAAAGGGGCTGGGATACCCAATTTAGTGGGCGGCCAGCATGCCAAAGGCATAGGTTGTAGGGTCGCTCTCACCTCACTCCGCGGTGGCCACTCAATTGGAGGGAAATTTGGATCAAGCACTCACTTACCGTCCGACGGAGCTAAAGACAATACTAAATAAGCATGAATAAACCAGCGAGGGATGTGTCCCGGAACTCACCTAATCGGTGTGAGAACACCGATCCCGGCCGATAGATGAGGGCGAGTGGGGAGGCGTGGATATGCACCCGCACGCCGCGCCGATGCCGCTTGACCCTGTTTAAGTGATTACAACACTACGCCTCTCGCAGGAGGGGGATCTTGGGGTGGGGGTTAACTGTGAATACATCTAAAACTACCTCCACACAGGGAGGGGCCTTCAGCCGGCCAAGCAAAAGAGGAAAAATCGGGCTAGAAACAAAGAATGGTGGCCGATGTCGATTCTATCCACTCTCTGCGATTCTGGACAGGCAGTTGGTTCTCTGGACACTGCGGCCACTCCAGAATTTTGCCGATGACGAAACCAGTTGGAGATTGCTCGTAGCTGGGCCAGGATGACGCCTGAATTTTGGTAATTTCTTTGGGAGCCGGCGCTGGTCGGAGTAGGAGCTTGAACAGGGAAATAGGTTGACAGTTCTGACTGCTTCAGGAACTCAGCAGAAGGAAGCAGAGGATGCCACGACCGTTCCTGAACTCAGAATGAGGCGCTGCCAGAGTCTACAGAACCGTATGTGAGTCCTCTTCGTAACAAGCTTGACGGGTATGCCGTTCGTTTTCGGAGCAGACCGGTAGGTTCGGAACACTGAGGAGGGTTCGGTGCAGACTGAGTGGAGGCAGAACTGCGCACCCGGGGAATAAAAAATGATAACTCTCAGGTCCGGTCGCCAAACTGGGCTCTGCTTCTTGGGGATGATAGAAGACTTTAGTAGAAGATTTTTTTAGAAGAACTCTTGATCATATTCCTAACAGGTTCATTGTAGTCGAGCTTCCACTCCGGCTCTGGTCTCCTGCCAGGGAGGCTTTGCGCAGTCGAGGAAGAAAGGGCCTCCCGATCAGCACGGTGCTCAGATGAGGACGAAACCACCTTGCTTGGAAAGCTCTCTGGACGAACTTTCCAGAGATATATGGTACACCTCCTGAAGCCTCACTATGATGCCGTAGAACTCTCTGCAATCTGCCGGTGGTCTGCTGCTTGCGAACCAGAATAGGGCCTGGTAGGGAGTGGAGGTAAGAGAGGGGAGAATGGGGAAGGAGGGCTGATGGTTGGCTGTGGGTGCGACCCAGGTGGTAGGGGGTGATGGGGAGGGGAGGGGAGCAGTTAGAAAAGGGAGGGAAATTCAAATTTGGCCTAGGGTTTGAGCCCCTTCAGCCTTGGGGAGATGGAAGGGTGCTTAGGAAAGGGTAGTGGGTGGTTGGGGGTTGGAGGGTGGCTTAGAGATTGGTGGGTTCTATCTTGGGGGTTGGGGGGACTTGAATGAGGGTATGGGGAAGGGGGGAATATTAATGAAGAGTGAATGGGATGAGAGAGAAGAAAATTTGAAATTTGGGGGTAGGGAAGAGAGAGAGAGAGAGGGGGGACCCCTTAGAGAGAGAGAGAGAGTGAGAGAGAGGGGAATCCACCCCTTAGAGAGAGAGGGAGAGAGAGATGGAGAATCCACTCCAATTGCACTAGAACACTCAATTTTTGATTGACCAAAAGATTCCATATGAGGGAGTGGGGTGGCCTATTTATAGGCACTCATATTTTCCTAGGACTAAAATGACCCTGACTAAACAACTAATGACCAAAGTAGTCCAAGGGAGGGTGCCCCTGGGCCAAGCCCACTAGTTGGGCCCAAATGAATATCAAACTGACCCATTAACCTAGTAATTGACTCAAATAAAGAAAGATTACACATCTATGACTCAAATAAGTTGAAAATTACATGCTACTACTCAAAATTAAATGATAGAGATGATGATGCACCGATGGCGAGCAACCGGAGTCTTGAAAAAGATGGAGTGACTGGGGATGTCCCCATCATCCTCCTACATAGCCAAGATCCAAGAATTGTCTTTTAATGCTTCCTCAACATTTTTAGGTTCAAATTGTCAAAGTAGACCAAGATAATCGGCATTGTGTACTTCCCTGAGTGAAGCTCTTGTTCTTGTTCTTACTCCTCCTTCCACGTTGCCAATGACATTCTCCTCAGATGATATCTTGTGAAGTTCCATTGTCTGGGTAGCTCTTGTTGCAATTCTTGTTGTCTTGGAGCCACCTAATTTCCTTGGTTAGGTTCTACCTCCATCACCTCCTCTTGATCACTTTCATCTTTCTTCTCATCCCCTTCATTTTCTTATCCTGCATTAAGAAAATTCATCCTTTTATCATATTTTCTAGAAGTAAATTCATAAACAATGACATGAGGACTTTCTTCCACTACAAGTGTCCTTGAGTTATACACTCTATATGCTCTAGAATTGAGTGAGTAACCAAGGAAGATTCCTTAATCACTCTTAGCATCAAATTCTCTTTAAGTGGCCATCAGTAACCAAGGGGAGGGTGTGCATTTCTCTTTAAGTGGGCCATCAAATATTTTCGGTGCATTTCATAACTTTGTTTCACTATCACCATCAGTCAATGGATGTCTAGACTCATGCATTTCATAACTATGCTCAGGCTAAGTCTGTATAGAGCCTTAAGTCTGTACAGAGCCTTGTTCATCGTGTGCTAAGCATTTCCAAAGTCTATACATCGTGTTTCACTCACGTTCATCTTTGTTCAAAGTCTGTACAGCGTTTTGGCTAGAATGCAGCGTCTCATGTTAAGTCTATACAGCATGCATCAGTGCATTAACAAGTCTATACATCATGCATGCATCGCCTCTCAAGTCTGTACAGGGTCTGCCTAGAATGCATTCACTAAAGTCTATACATTTGTCTCTAAGGCAAAGTCTATACATCGCATGCATTGCACACATCAAGTATGTACAGGCCAAGTATGTACATCCGACCGTCTCATTCAGCGTCTCACTCTTGCAAGTCTATGCATTGCACACTGCAAGTCTGTACAGGCCAAGTCTGTACATCTGACCGTCTCATTCAGCGTCTCACTCTTGCAAGTCTATACATTGCTTCTAGCATGCACGGGTTCAAGTCTATACATTGCTCACAGCACACACTAAGTCTGCACATTGTCCCCTTGCTTCAAGTCTGTACATTGGCCAAGTCTACACATCGCCGTGTTCACTTGTTTCAAGTCTCCACATTGGTTCAAGCTTTCCAAGTCTGTACACTGGCCTTCAAGATTTCCAAGTTTGTACATTGGCCTTCAAGCTTTTCAAGTCTGTACATTGGCCTTCAAGCTTTCCAAGTTTGTACATTGGCCAAGTGTCTTGTGCTTTGAAGCTTTATCAAGTCTATACATTCGTTTATCAAAGTCTACACATTGCATCGTGTTTCAAAGTCTATACATCGCTGTGCATTCCTTGATTTCAAAGTCTGTACATTCTGGTTGCTTCATAGCAAGTCTGCACATCCCGCTTGCACTAAGTCTGTACATGGTCCTGGCGCTCACAAGTCTGTACATTGATTTGGCGCTCGTAAAGTCTGTACACCGGCTTGGCGCTCATAGAGTCTTGTTGCGTCTATGTGCTAGTCCATGCATTGTCAAGCCTATACAGCGTCTCTTAGCGTCTTGTGCATTCAGCATAGAAAGTCTGTACATTCGTTGACAGACTCATGCATAAACGGTAAGACAAAGTCTGTACATTCGGTGACAGCTTGTCTAAGCATCTCATGCATTCAATGTGCATACTTTCATTCTGTTTGTGCATCTCCTTCAGAAGTCTGTAAAATCCTTTGAGCATTCAAGTCTATACACTCTTGTGTCTGCATTGCATACACTTCAAGTCTACACACTGGTTGCCTGCATCTCATGCAGTTAAAGTATGTACACTCGTGAATGTAATGTCTGTACATTCATTATCGCTGTATACACTTTCTCATATGTGCACACTTCAATTGATGCATCAAGTCTGTACAAGCTCAGCTCATTCATCAAAGTGACTCGATGTATATACTTTCTCATATTCTTTCCAGTCAGATAAATTAATTTGCACTGATAGTTAATCTGTTCTAACAGGACTGCTGATTCGAGGAGGTTAATGATGCACGTGATCCAAGAATAGGAGATGGCCCTGATCGTGCCACGTGGACTGAACCTTCTGGGCGGGAATCGTCGAGAGCACACGCCCTAGCTGCTTGCTGCTGCTATACAAGGAAGGCTTCTTCCTTAGAAGAAGGCTTGTCGTGAAAAAAGAGAAGCAGATAGAGAAAGAGAGTGATCGAGATAGAAGGAAAGAGCTATAGAGAGGCAGAGAGGTAGTGAGCAGAAGAAGAAGAAAGAAGAAAGAAGAAGAGTGAGCCAGAGAGCAGAAGAGAGATCGAGAGATCCAGCTTAAGAAGAAAAAGAGAAAAGAGAGCTTGCAGGAAGAGAGAGGCAGAGAGTCAAAGAGGAAGAGAAGAAGAAGATTTCGTTCTTCTGGTATTTGGATCAAATCCATGCCAGATTGCTCCTTGGCGAGCTACATCTTTGTGGTCTACATTTCCAGCTTTCTGATTGCTATATTTTTCCTTTCTTGTCTTTGTTTACATTTCCATTGTGTTTCTTCCGATTCTCTAGTGAGGTCGGTGATCCTCCTATGGTATCAGGAGAAGGGAGACTTGGAGTCTCCGGGTTGCTAGTGACTGGTGTTACTAGCGGTTTCCCTCTGGGTTTCAGAGGAAGAGAGACTTGGGTCTCTGGGTTCCCCTCCAGTTTGGAGGAAGGGAGGATTGGTCCTCCAGTTGCAAGCGGCTAGGTGTCGCTTGTGGTTTCCCTCCTGGGTGGAGGAAGAGAGACCTCGGTCTCTAGTTTGCTAGTGACTGTGTGTCACTAGTGGTTCCCTCCGGTTGGGAGGAAGAGGGGAGGCTGTTCCTCTGGTCAAGCTGTGTGGGACAACTTGTTTGCAGACTGAGTCTGCTTTCTAGCTGATTGCTAGTGGAAGCCTCACTCCGGTTGGGAGTGAGGGGTGGACGTAGGTCTGTGGACCGAACCACCTAAAAAATCTCTTGTGCAGTGGTTTGTTTGATTGCTTGCTTCCGCTAGATGCATGCTAGGACCGTGATCTGATTGATTATTCATGTCCTAGTGTTTAATTTGGTTTGCATCTTTTATGTTTGAGCAATTGTCCACTGATCTTGTGCTTATCATTTCATACAAATTTTAAATTGGTCAAAACTCTTTAGAAGATCCATTCACCCCCCCCCTCTGGATCTGTGTTTATCTATCGCACCAAACTATCAATTGGTATCAGAGCGGTTCTCTGACTGATCAGATCCAACGATCTACAGAGGATCATGTTATCTTTGGTGCATTTCTGAATTTACTCTCTGCTGCATTAATCTGCTTGCCGATTTAATCAATGGGTTCTCCACCGATTTTCAATGGCTCTAACTTTAACTCATGGGTTAGCAGTCTACATAACTATGTGAATTTGATGGATCCGGATCTATGGAAGTTAATCTCACATGGTCCTAACAGACTACCAAAGAAAGAGTCCAAATGGACTGATAGTCACAGATCAAAAAATGGAGAGAATCAGAGAGTTTTGAATCTAATGAAAGAAGCTACTGACAAGGCTCTACATTCTTATTTTTATGACTGCAGGTCCGCTAAGGACATTCTGGATAAGCTAAAGCTAGCTCAGAGGAGAAATGAGGACAGGTGCCTGATGGCTGACAAGAGTAACCATGGCAGTGATCAAGATGAATCCGAAGATGCTGAAGAGGTAATCAATCCTTTCTCTAGTTACACTTTAGACGACTGGGAAGATGCCTATGCCAATCTGTTAGAATCCTATGAAAGACTAAAGAAGAAGAATAAAAAACTGATAAAGAAGCTAAAGAATCATGAGGATGCTAAATCTCAAGGTGAAAACCCTAAAATTCTGAAAATTGAAAATGACATATTTAGAAGACAGTTAACAGATTTTGATTCTATTAGTTCAGACTTACATAACTTGAAATCTGAAAAACAAACTCTTATGAAACAAATTGGATTACACAAAAAGGAGAATCAAGAGCTTGTTTGTGAAATTGCTGAACTAAAGGAAAGACTCTGCTCAACTGATGATGATCAGGCTCATAACAATGATGTTGTTCAAAATGAAGAACTGGTGAGAAACTTAGAGCTTGTCAACTCTGAATTGGAAAACATGAAATCTGAAATTGAAATACTCAAAAACCAGCTCAAAGAATCTAAACACAAATCAATAAATCTTGAAAAAGAAAATAGATTGATTTCTGAAAAATTAGAGGCTGATAGAGTAACAAATTCAGAGATTCAGAAAAATCTTGACAAACTTCAATCTGAAAAATAACAAGAAAAGTTTTATGAATGTCAGTTTTCTTCAGATGAATGGGTGCTTGATGATGAACTCCTAGAGCAGAACAGTAAACTGAAAGAGGAAGTTAATAAGCTGAATCACCTAAACTCAGCAATGTCTGAGAGGCTAATCACTTTAGAAAAAGGGAAGAGTGTAAGCCTGGTGAGCTCTAGTGAGTTGCTGAATGCTGAACATGAAATTACAAATCTGAAAAACATCAACCTAATGTTGAGTGGGAATGTCACTTGCTGTGAACAAAAGATAGCTAAATATGAGTTAACAATCATATCCCTTCAACAAGAAGTTGATGATATTTATAAGTCCCTATCTGAAGCTGACAATGAAATAAAATTAAAACAGGAAGTTGAAAAACTCAAAAGTTTGAATGATGCCTTGCATCAACAAGTCATTTCCTGTGAAACAGATTTGTCCAAATATGAAGCTAATATTTGTGGCTTAAATTCTGAAATTCAAGATTTGAAAAACTCCTTGTCAAAATTTGTCAAGGGAAAGGACAATCTGAATAAGCTTCTGGGAAAGAGTGATAACTCTCAGAGAGAGGGGCTGGGTTACAGCTCAACAAACAAAAGGATCAATAGCAATAAAACTTCAACTGTGTTTGTAAAAGCTTCTAATCAAAACACAACTGTTGGTTCTTCTGTTTTTCAATTTACTGCACAAAAACCCACTGTCAGTCCCAAAACTGTAGGACAAACTCAAAAATTAAAAAAGGATGAAAACCTACAGAAAAAGGATAAAACTACTCCAGTTGGTACAAAGACTGCTGCACACAATTCACATGACCTCTCAAACACTCATACTAAAAAGGGGTCGTGCTATTATTGTGGGAAAGATCATATAATGGAAGATTGCAGATTAATGCTAAAAGATGAGCATGGTAGTGAAACATCACATTCTAGAAATTCTTTTGATAGAAACCATGCTGCTAGGAAGCCTGATGCTTCAGGTTATTATTGTGGGAAGCATGGTCATCTCATGAGTGAATGTTTTATCATGAAAGAAGATAATAAACTGCATGCCAGGTCTTCCATTCATTTTCATGGTCCATATGGATCTAAACACAATTCTAGTCAGCACATTGTGTGCTTCAACTGTAATAAGCCTGGGCACAGGGCTGCTGAGTGCTGGTTTAGATCCACTTGGAGTATAAATGGTTTTAAAAGTAAGCAAATCAGATGCTTCGAATGTGGGAAAAATGGGCATACAGTCAAGGACTGTTGGTATGTTCAAAAGAATTCTGTTAACCCCCATTTTGTCAAATTCCCTGCAAAACCATTTGTGAAAATTTCATGCTATAACTGTGGGAAGCCTGGTCATAGATCTGCTGAATGTTGGCTGAGTAAGAACAAGCATCAAACTGTTCATGCATACAACAGAAAATCTTATGAACATGTTTATAAACACCATCCTGCTGTTAATATGCATCATAAGAACCAAAAACCAGCCATTTCATGTAGATACTGTGAAAAATTTGGACATTCTATGGATGACTATTCACTGATGAAATTTGATGATAATGTTGCTATGAAATTGTTTAGAACACCTGTTAGGGGTAAGGCAGGACCCAAAGCTGCTTGGGTCCCTGCAGGATCAAAATGATCAATATTTTACAGGTGTGCCTTGGAATGAACAAAGAGGGGTAAATAAACCAAGGCATTCAAGAATGAAACCCCTAGGATTGCACTACTCAGGTCAGTTCTGAAAACTTATCTTAAATTGCATATCTGAAATTGTGAATCTTGGATAACTGCATATCTGGTATGAACTGTCCATACATAATTGTCATATTTTTTTTGCATATCATGATTCATGCATACATGCTCCTTTATTTGTTTGACACTTGCATTGAGCTTCATGGAATTACTTGTTTGCACTTTGAGCTGTGTGTGCATATATGTGAATTGCATATACATACATTAGACATACAGTCATTGAAAATCTGATGCAAGTAGGACTGTCAATATTGCACTGTCATTCATGACCACTATGGTATATTAAATTGTAAGCTACCAAAAGGTAGGGAAATCTATCTGGAGGTTCTTACTATGTGAGAGGTGGTCTTTTAGACCAAGTGCTCCGCCAAGTACCATGGGTCATATTGTTTAGTAGGACAATCTGAATGAACATGAGTCTCTGCATGTCTTTGCATACATGTAGTTAATTGCATTGCATAAAATTTCATTGAAAATGCCAAAAAGTTTGTCTGAATGCATATTGTCAGGAGGAGTCAATGCATTGCATGCAGGTTGTCAGATGCATACTCTTTTGTCAAAATTCATTGCATATTAAACCTTGAAGATCTTGAAACATGCCTGACCTCCTGTTACCTTGCATGAAATACATATTGAAAAATAAAAAAAAGGGGGTTGCATGCATGTACTCAGGGGGAGCATCCATAGGATTGTCAGTTTTCCATTTGATTCTGTCTCTCCTTTTGGTCAGTCTCTCAGTCAAGTTTGCATTGAGGATTTCAAATTGAGGTCTCCATGCTGTCTCTTTTATCTTGTCAAAAGAAATCTCAGCTCAATAATCAAATGAGAAGATTTCAATCTGCATATCATGATCATAAATCTGATTTTGCTATCAATAAAGAAATCTTGCATTATGTGGAATTATTAACGTCTAAAAGGACTTGAATTGGTTTAGATTTAATGCATTCTGCAAGTTTGAAGATGAATTTCTTGAAGATATCTGAATCAGACTTAATAAACCTTAACCATGCACTTCATGTCATACTTTGAAAGACCTTTTAAAATCTGTCATATTGAGATCATGACCCAATTAGTTGAAATGCATGGAATCTATATTGTTTTTAAACAAGTCTTTCTTCAACACCTTGGGTAACTGTTTAAATAAAAAAAATTGTGCTAAATGAATGGCAGAGCAATGATCAAATGCGCTGAGAAACTAGGATCCTTGTCAAAGATAATGGGCCCTAAGTCATGAGGCTTCTTGATCAACTCTGTTCAGAATTTTTATTTTAAAAAAAATGATATCATGTCTGAAACAGATTGGGAGTTTCTGCTGAGTAAGCTAGGGGTACTGGCGTCTAACCAGCGTCTACCTTTACGACAAAAGGCATGAACCATCCCTGTCTGTTCTCTAAATGAAGTGAAATACTTTTTTTCAGCTAAACCCATTAAGTGTTTATCTCTGAAATGATCTTTTGTTTAACCTCAATATTGATGTATGATTTTTCCTAAAAGAAGTCATTGAAATAAATTGATTAAGATGCTGGGAGGTTAATTGAAGTAGTGTTATGTATGCTTGGTTCATTTCTATTAAAATCTGAATTCAGATGTGAGTATAATTTTTATTGAAAAACTGAGTTTGCATCACTTTTAAACCAAGCTTGACTTGTTAAGTTTCATTCATAAGTCTTCATAATGGAAGTCTCTAAAGCTATTACATCTTCATATTTATGAAATTGATATCCCATTGAAAACCTTTCTCATTCATTCTGAATGCTTACTTCCTTTCATTGGACTCCATTCTGAAATAGATTCATTGTTGATTTCGTTATGTCCTGTGCTTCATTCCAATCACTATCCATCTAAGGGGGAGAATCTTTGCTGTCCCTGTGGTTCATCTGACTATCTGTGTCTCCTTCTCATCTACACTCATAAGTCTCCATCTAATCAGGGGGAGCTTTCCTGTTAGGCTGAGTGTCATTCATAAAGGGGGAGATATAGTCAGCATCATTAATGTCCCTTTCATTGCTGTTGTTAAAAAAGGGGGAGAATAAATTTCATGGCTTAGTCAAAGGGGGAGTCTTTAATTCCATCATCTTATGCATTCTTATACTTCCCTCTCAATCTAATGTCTTTTTGCTGAAGTCAAAGGGGGAGAATAAATTGACTCATAGTGTTCATAGTGTTGCCCTCTTCTGCTGAACTATTTTGGGTGTCTCATATGACATCTCTAGATTATCAAAGTATTGTTCTTCTGATATTGTTCTCTTTTTGATGAAGTCAAAGGGGGAGAATACTTTGATGAGTCTAGTCTGAATATACCATTTCTTTCATTCATGAGACTCATAGTGTTGCCATCATCAAAAAGGGGGAGATTGTTGTGTCCCTGTGGTTTTGATGATAGCAAACACTATAAGTCATTGTTTGTGTCTGCATATGAATGTCTGATTGAGCATCTCGTGAGTGTTATTCCATTTGTGTCTGCATATGAATGTTTGATTGAGCATCTCGTGAGTGTTATTCCATTTGTGTCTGCATATGAATGCTTGATTGAGCATCCTTGAGTGTCATTCCATTAAAACAGGCTGTGTGCATTTTCGGTGCATTTCATAACTTTTTTCACTGTGGCCATCAGTCAATGGATGTCTAGACTCATGCATTTCATAACTATGCTCAGGCTAAGTCTGTACAGAGCCTTAAGTCTGTACAGAGCCTTGTTCATCATGTTTCACTCACGTTCATCTTTGTTCAAAGTCTGTACATCGTTTTGGCTAGAATGCAGCGTCTCATGTTAAGTCTGTACAGCATGCATCAGTGCATTAACAAGTCTATACATCGTGCATGCATCGCCTCTCAAGTCTATACAGGGTCTGCCAGAATGCATTCACTAAAGTCTATACATTCGTCTCTAAGGCAAAGTCTATACATCGCATGCATTGCACACTGCAAGTTTGTACAGGCCAAGTCTGTACATCCGACCATCTCATTCAGCATCTCTACTCTTGCAAGTCTATACATTGCTTCTAGAATGCACGGGTTCAAGTCTATACATTGCTTATCTTTACCTACGTTCAGACACCAAGTCTATACATTGCTCACAGCACACACTAAGTCTGTACATCGTCCCTTGCTTCAAGTCTGTACATTGGCCAAGTCTACACATCGCCGTGTTCACTTGTTTCAAGTCTGCACATTGGTTCAGCTTTCCAAGTCTGTACATTGGCCTTCAAGCTTTCCAAGTCTGTACATTGGTTCAGGCTTTCCAAGTGTCTTGTGCTTTGAAGCTTTATCAAGTCTATACATTCGTTTATCAAAGTCTACACATTGCATCGTGTTTCAAAGTCTATACATCGCTGTGCATTCCTTGATTTCAAAGTCTGTACATTCTGGTTGCTTCATAGCAAGTCTGCACATCCCGCTTGCACTAAGTCTGTACATGGTCCTGGCGCTCGCAAGTCTGTACATTGATTTGGCGCTCGCAAAGTCTGTACACCGGCTTGGCGCTCACAGAGTCTTGCTGCGTCTATGTGCTAGTCCATGCATTGTCAAGTCTATACAGCGTCTCTTAGCGTCTTGTGCATTCAACATAGAAAGTCTGTACATTCGTTTATAGACTCATGCATAAATGGTAAGACAAAGTCTGTACATTCGGTGACAGCTTGTCTAAGCATCTCATGCATTCAATGTGCATACTTTCATTCTGTTTGTGCATCTCCTTCAAAAGTATGTACAATCCTTTGAGCATTCAAGTCTATACACTCTTATGTCTACATTGCATACACTTCAAGTCTACACACTGGTTGCCTGCATCTCATGCAGTTAAAGTATGTACACTCGTGAATGTAATGTCTGTACATTCATTCTCACTGTATACACTTTCTCATATGTGCACACTTCAATTGATGCATCAAGTCTGTACAAGCTCAGCTCATTCATCAAAGTGACTCGATGTATATACTTTCTCATATTCTTTCCTGTCAGATAAATTAACTTGCACTGATAGTTAATCTGTTCTAACAGGACTGCTGATTCAAGGAGGTTAATGATGCACGTGATCCAAGAATAGGAGATGGCCCTGATCGTGTCACGTGGACTGAAACTTCTGGGCGGGAATCGTCGAGAGCACACGCCCTAGCTGCTTGCTGCTGCTATAAAAGGAAGGCTTCTTACTTAGAAGAAGGCTTGTCGTGAAAAAAGAGAAGCAGATAGAGAAAGAGAGTGATCGAGATAGAAGGAAAGAGCTGCAGAGAGGCAGAGAGGAAGTGAGTAGAAGAAGAAGAAAGAAGAAGAGTGAGCCAGAGAGCAGAAGAGATATCGAGAGATCCAACTTAAGAAGAAAAAGAGAAAAGAGAGCTTGCAAGAAGAGAGAGGCAGAGAGTCAAAGAGGAAGAGAAGAAGAAGATTTCGTTCTTCTGGCATTTGGATCAAATCCATGCCAGATTGCTCCTTGGCGAGGTACATCTTTGTGGTCTACATTTCCAGCTTTCTGATTGCTGTATTTTTCCTTTCTTGTCTTTGTTTACATTTCCATTGTGTTTCTTCCGATTCTCTAGTGAGGTCGATGGTCCTCCTGTGGTATCAGGAGAAGGGAGACTTGGAGTCTCCGGGTTGCTAGTGACTGGTGTTACTAGCGGTTTCCCTCTAGGTTTTAAAGGGAGAGAGACTTTGGTCTCTGGGTTCCCCTCCGGTTTGGAGGAAGGGAGGATTGGTCCTCCAGTTGCAAGCGCCTGGGTGTCGCTTGTGGGTTCCCTCTTGGGTGGAAGAAGAGTGACCTCGGTCTCTGGTTTGCTAGTGACTGTGTGTCACTAGTGGTTCCCTCCGGTTGGGAGGAAGAGGGGAGGCTGTTCCCCTGGTCAAGCTATGTGACAGCAACTTGTTTGCAGACTGAGTCTGCTTTCTAGCTGATTGCTAGTGGAAGCCTCACTCCGGTTGGGAGTGAGGGGTGGACGTAGGTCTGTGGACCGAACCACCTAAAAAATCTCTTGTGCAGTGGTTTGTTTGATTGCTTGCTTCCGCTAGATGCATGCTAGGACCGTGATCTGATTGATTATTCATGTCCTAGAGTTTAATTGGGTTTGCATCTTTTATGTTTGAGCAATTGTCCACTGATCTTGTGCTTATCATTTCATACGAATTTTAAATTGGTCAAAAAATTTTAGAAGATCCATTCACCCCCCCTCTGGATCTGTGTTTATCTATCGCAACAAACTATCATATGTTAGTCTAGAGTCACATCATGTAATTTTCATTTTATTGAGTCTAGTTGTCATTATATCAAAAGAGAGTCAAATATTCATGTACTTTTGATTATTATCAATAAAAGTTAGATTTTTGGTCAAATATTGTGCATTCCATCTTTATGTGGATGTTTATTGTGCTCTGACTTATATTGCTAGCTTGAGCCATATTGCTGACTGTCCACGTTCCCCGAGTTGCTTCCACTGTATACATATGGCTCGGGACGTGACAGTTAAGTTGGTATCAGAGCCTAGGCATAAGTAAGTCCTAGGAAAATGTCATGTCATAGGCTAAGTCCAAGGATTCAGGACCCATACCTATGAACCAAGGAACTAAATTTTCCCACCTATGAGAGATTGGGTAGAGCCCGGGATGAGATAGTAAATTACAATTTTATCCCTAGGATAATCCCCATTAATTCCGTAGGAATTAACTAATTGATTATTCTCTCAAGTACCTTGTTCTCACAATGGCACACCGTGTTGACTGGGACGGGATGCAACAGACCATTGTGGGTCTTACCCAGGCCCTGCAGACTATGGCCCAAGCTGGCGCAAGGGTTGGTGCTGGCGATCTGCACCATAACTTCCGGAGCTTAAATCCTCCTCGATTCTCTGGCTCCTCCAATCCGGACGAAGCGAAGAATTGGATAGATGAGATGGAGAGGATTTTCAACGTTATGCAATGTGCTGACCAAGAGAAGGTCTATCTCGCCACATTCCAACTGAACAAAGATGTGCGTACTTGGTGGAAGGCCACCTCGGCACAACCTCAAAATGCCCAGCCTACATGGGATGAGTTTCTTACACTCTTCCGAGCAAAATACTTCTCTGAGCATGTTAAGGAGCGAAAGACTATAAAATTTGCTTCTCTACGCAAAGGCATGATGTCGGTAGCGGAATATGAACTACAATTCTCCCGTCTGGCCCCTTATGCCTAACATCTAGTAAGCACGGACATCTTAAAGGCAAACCGGTTCTTAGACAATTTACGGTCTGACTTTATTCAACAATTAGGACCTCAAAATATCCGCACATACACGGAAATGGCCCAACGGGCATATTTATGTGAGAGGACCTTAGAGAAGGTCGAAAAATACAAAAGCAAGGGTGAAGAGTCTAGTCGAAGGTCAGACCGCCGAGGGAAGAAAGAGAAGTTCAGCATCACGGAGACTTACAAATCCCGTGATAGTAAGAAGAGGTCCCGGAACGGGAGTGGTAGTGGAAATCATAAGAATAAAAAGGTGAAGGAGGAACACAAGCAAGTCATGGCGGCTTGCTCATTCTGTGAGAAATTCGACCATTCGGCTAAGGAATGCTGAAAGCATCTAGGTGCCTGCTTACATTGTGGCAGTCCGGAGCATCGTATGCCGGACTGTCCTCTCATGAAGGACTAATCTTCACGGTGGACGCAAGCGGCACGCGCGTCTTAATGCTGTTCTTGATGAAGAAGCGCCCAAGGATGATGGGCTAATGGAAGGTACCGTTTACATCTATTCACATCTTGCATTTGTGTTATTTGATACTGGCGCTTCTCATTCTTTTATATCTACTACCTTTGCAAAAACCTTGCCAATTGCACCTATTCCTCTACCTTCGGACCTAGCCATAATTACACCCTTAGGTCCGGGAACTAAATTGAAAACTTACTACCCAGAGAGCGAGGTAACAATTGAAGGCCATAATCTCCCCGCAAACTTAGTATGCCTTGACATGGAAAGTTATGATCCTATTCTAGGTATAGATTGGCTTGTCAAACATTATGCCGAGATCAATTGTAGCAATAGGAGAATTTCTTTCCATAAACCTAATCTTCTGAATTTCTCTTTCCTTGGAATCAAATATAGAAAACACCCTGCTCTTATTTCCTCTCTTCACGCCTGCAAACTCATTTCGCAAGGTTGTGAAGCTTTTCTTGCTTCTATAGTCGTTGCCGAGTCCAAGGAAATCCTTATAGAAGAAATTCTCGTTGTAAAAGAATTCCCTGATATTTTCCCCTCTGACTTACCTGGTCTACCACCCGAAAGGGAAGTCAATTTTTCTATTGAACTCACACCCGGAGCAGCACCTGTGTCAAAGGCCCCTTACAGGGTGTCCCCCACGGAGCTCAAGAATTTGAAGAAGCAACTTCAGGAGTTGTTGGAGAAAGGCTTAATTCAACCAAGCACATCCCCCTGGGGTGCGCCGGTTCTATTTGTCAGGAAGAAGGATGGATCTCTCAGGCTATGCATTAATTACCGATAGTAAAATCAACTTACTATTAAAAACAATTATCCACTGCCGCGTATGGATGAGCTGCTCGACTAGATCTCCGGTGCAGAGTATTTCTCCAAGACTAACCTCAGGTCTAGCTATCATCAATTGAAGATTAAGGAGGAGGACATTCACAAGATGGCTTTCCAAAGTAGATACGGATATTATGAGTTTGTGGTTATGCCATTCAGGTTAACCAACACCCCTGCATCATTTATGCAACTCAAGAATAATGTTTTCAGGCTGTATCTTGACCGATTTGTGGTCGTATTCATTGATGACATCCTTATATATTCTAAGACAAAGGAAGAACATGAGGAACATCTGAGAATTACCTTGCAAACATTAAGGGAACATCAATTATATGCAAAGTTAAATAAATGTGAGTTCTAGTTAAAGGAAGTCTCCTTCCTTGGCCATGTTATCTCCAAAGAAGGTATTGACGTGGATCCTTCTAAGGTAGAAGCTGTCAAGAACTGGAGCCGACCAACGACTATATCTGAAATTAGAAGTTTCCTTGGTCTAGCTGGTTACTATCGGCGGTTTATCAAGGATTTTTCTAAAATTGCCATCCCTCTAACAAGACTTACTAGAAAAGAAAATCCGTTTGTATGGACCATAGAGTGTGAGGAGAGTTTCTTGACTCTCAAGGAACATCTCACCACTGCACCCATTCTGGCACTGCCTGTCGAAGGCGACGGGTTTGAAGTATACACGGATGCATCATGCCTTGGCCTCGGGTGCGTTCTTATGTAAAATGGAAAGGTGATTTGCTATGCCTCAAGACAACTAAAGTGGCACAAGGAAAATTATCCAGTTCATGATCTGGAGCTAGCTGCCATTATATTTTCTCTAAAAATCTGGCGTCATTATCTTTATGGGGAAAAGTTTACGTTGTATTCAGACCATAAAAGTCTGAAATATCTTTTTTTCTCAAAAGGAACTAAATATGAGGCAAAGAATATGGCTAGAGTATCTCAAGGATTTTGACTTCGCCATCCAATATCATCCAAGCAAGGCAAATGTTGTAGCCGACGCGCTCAGCAGAAAACCAATAGGAATGTTATCAAGCCTCATGAAAGGTATGACTGATCTCATTATCAAATTTGTCCAGTTAAATCTAGATATTAATGCAGAGAAAGAAGAGTGTTGTATTGCCAATATCCGGTCACAACCTACATTCATAGAAGACTTGATCAAGTTGCAAGACAATGACCCCACACTGATGGAAATCAAGGATAATGTTGATTAACGGCCAGACTTCTATATGGAAACTAACAAAAGATTGCTATTCCGAGGTTGAATTTGCATACCGGATCATGACGATACTAAAAAGCTGGTTATGGACGAAGCACATAAATCAAGGTATGCCATTCACTCTAGTGCTACCAAGATATACCAAGATCTTGAAAGGAATTTTTGGTGGCCCAATATGAAAAGAGAAGTGGCAGACTACGTATCACGCTGCCTCACTTGTCAACAAGTTAAGGCAGAACACCAAAAGCTCACTAGAAAGTTACATCCCTTGGAGATCCCCAAGTGGAAATGGGAGAGTGTAGGGATGCATTTCATCATGGGTCTACCTAGGTCAAGAGGAGGATATGATGGTATATGGGTGATCATTGATCGCTTGACCAAATCGGCTAACTTTCTACCTATTAAAAGCCGATGGTCCGTGGATGTTTTGGCTACCTTGTATATGAAAGAAATTGTGAGACTACATGGAGTCCCTGTCACTATTATATTTGATCGAGACCCTCGATTCACGTCTCAATTCTGGAAGGGTCTACAACATTCATTAGGCCCCGGTTGAATTTCAGTACTGCATTTCATCCACAAACTGATGGTCAAACTGAAAGAACCAATCAGGTGGTGGAAGATATGCTCAGGGCCTGTGCAATTTATTTTGGTGGAAGTTGGCATGACCACTTGCCTCTAGTGGAGTTTGTCTACAATAATACCTATCAATCTAGCCTTCAAATGGCACCATTCGAGGCACTGTATGGTAGGAGTTGCCGTTCACCTATATGCTGGGATGAGGTTGGAGAAAGACAACTTCTAGGCCCTGATCTTGTTCGGGATACAACCGAAAAAGTGAAGCTGATCAGAGAAAGACTTCAGATGGCTCAAGATAGACAAAAGACTTATGTTGATATCAGGAGAAGAGACCTATAATTTCAAGTGGGAGATCATGTATTTCTCAAGGTTTTACCAGGTCGAGGAATTCAAAGATTTGGCATTAAAGGCAAGCTTACCCCGCGATTCATTGGCCCTTTTGAAATTATTGAAAGGGTTGGCAAGGTTGCTTATCGACTGGAGTTGCCTCCACAACTATCGGGCGTCCATGACGTATTTCATGTATCTATGCTCAAGAGGTTTGTCTATGACCCTTTTCATATTATAAGGCATGATGATCTGGTGATACAGAAGGATCTGACGTACGAGCAAAGACCACTCAAAATACTTGATCGAGAGGTATGTCAGCTACGAAACAAAACTATTCCCATGGTAAAAATCTGGTGGAATAAAGGGTCGGACCAAGACGCGACATGGGAGACGGAAGAAGCTATGTGCAAGAGATTCTCGAAATTATTCGATTGTAAGTATACACTCCATAAAACCCATGTAATGAATTTGGGAATCAAATTCTCTTTAAGTGGGGGAGGGTGTAACACACCTGGAAAATTTAAGAATTTTTTAGGATTAATTATCAATTAAATAAGAATTATTAGGCATTAATGGGATTTTAAATACATTTTTAGGTTAATTAAATCAAATTGGAAGACCAATTGATAACCAAGCCCTTTGGCCCACTTAAATCCGGCCCATAGAGCAATTCCTAAACCCAATAAGCTCAAGCCCAATTCTAGAACCGTCCTAAGATAATTCCCCAATTTAAATTAGATAATTTAGGGGATAAATATAAAGGAATTTGATTGAAACTCAAATTTCTGGCACACTAGATGATAGCGGTCTATCGCGCGACCGCTACCACCATATAGCGGTCCAGGGACGACCACTAGTAGCTTCCGTGAACGCAATGGTGAGAGACGTGGAAAGATCAGATTTTTCATGCCCTAATCGCTTGGGATCGATGCTATCTGGCATATAAGCCTATCTAGGACTCTTGGGGATCGATCATAACCCCAAATAGGACTTCCAAATCGATCTAATCCTCAGCTCTAACTCAAACTCTATAAATAGGCCCTAACTTTGACCCGTGCGAACCCTAATGCTGGATCACGTTTTTCGAAGGTAAGGAGACACTGTCTCAGGTAATACCTTTTGAAGATTTTCTTCTCCTTTATATTGTCTAACATCCCTCCAATTTTCGTGCTAGGAGGTCGAGTCTTTGAGGATCTAGAAGCCCTAGAAGTTGCTGTTTCGCTACATTCTACACAGGAAATAGTGCAACCGTCCAGGGAAGAAGAGGAAATTAGAAGCCCTAGACGAGGTTAGTTTGAGTTGTATCTTTAGAACTTATTGATGTCTTTTGTATCTTCTACCTACCCTCCAAATTTCATAGACTTAGGACAAGAGGTTGAAGAGTTAGAAGGTCAGGAAATAGGCGATTCCACACTAGACTCGCAGGAGCCAGTAGCGACTTCAAGTCAAAAATTTGATTTCTAGGAGCACTCCCAGAGGTAGGTTATCTCATGGATGGCTAAATTAATGTATCAGGAATGAAAGCCCTTTTGTTTCTAGTGATTTCATGCACTATACTTATAGAATTTAATATTTTATCATGACTGTGCATCTAGGTTATCACTGCATGCACGTACCATGCCTTTAATAAGAAAAGTTAACATTTTTGGCTTAATTCATGTCAACCATGCACCTCCATGTGTTTCTTATGAATTAGCATGTCTTATCTCACTGTTCAACATGTTTTTATGAGGTTTATTGCTCTAGAATAGGCCTCCATGCATGGATTTTTACCCTTCTGTAAAGCAGACAGAAGGCGGTCTACTGAAGACTGCTATTTCTTGATAGCGGCCTTCAGATAGACCGTTATCTAAATATAGCAGCCATGTCTGGACCGCTACTATGTTTCTTCGACCTGCACTCTGTTAATTCCAAAAATGCATAGATCAGCCCTATTAAATGTTAGGATGACAATGGTGCAATCAAGGATTCAGAGGGGGGGTGAATGAATCCCCTTCTAAAAACTTGAACAATTTAAAACTTAAACTGAAGGCTTTTAAACTTATGCGGAATAGAATTCAGTTAAGCTCTGCTAAATATGAAAACCAATGAAGCACTAGATCGAATAGATACTACAAAATCCAGACTCCCAAGTAAGTCTATGTTGTTAACAAAACCCAAACAAACATGTGTGTGCACAAAATCCTTTAAGACACAACCGTAGATAGGAGCGAGCCTAGCATACATCTAACGGTTGACGATTCAGCAAGCAAACCACAACACACAAAAGCTTTTTAGGTGGTTCAGTCCTCAGGACCTACATCCACCCCTCACTCAAACCAGAGTGTGGAATCCGCTGCCAAATAGCTTGAACGGCTGGGCCTCACAGCTTGCCAATAACAGCTGAGCTTCACAGCTTGCTTGACCGCTGACTAACAGCTTGATTGCTGGGCCTTACAGCTTAGCCACCGCTGCCTAACAGCTTGATCTGCTGGGCCTTACAGCTTAGCCTCCGCTGATACACAGCTTACAAGGAGTATGAAAAATAAAAGCAGAAAACCAGAAGATTCAACATCGAAAAGCTGACAATGAAAGTAAATCAAAATGCTCTCTGATCCAAAATCCAGTGGAACAGATCTTCAGAACTTTCTCGATCTCACAATCTCCCTCTTCTCCTTCTTCTTCTCCTTCTCTTTCTATCTCACTTTTCTCTCTTAGAAGTATGATACTCTGCTTATTCCTCTCCTCTTCTTTTTCTTGATAGTCCTGGTCTCTCTATCACTCAGCAACACTCTCTTGCTTGTTCGCGCTCCTCAGATCCCCCTTTTTCTTGTACTTATTCTCTATATCTTCTTCTGTTTTAAGAATCTTGCTTCAATATATATATGCCGCGAAAGATTGGGTGCGTGAAATACATGTTTCCAGCCCAGAAATTTCACCAAGAGTACGCTAATAGAGATCCACATGTTCGACGCACCCAGCC
Organism: Amorphophallus konjac; assembly: GCA_022559845.1. Taxonomy (NCBI): domain Eukaryota; kingdom Viridiplantae; phylum Streptophyta; class Magnoliopsida; order Alismatales; family Araceae; genus Amorphophallus; species Amorphophallus konjac. Next base: position 158,615,678 of record CM040122.1, on the reverse strand, counting down.
ACGAAGTCGACTGATATGCACAAAACTCGTCGTTAAAAGTCGTGTCATAATTTTAAAAATAACCACACTCACTCACTAAAAAGATATTAAATATAAGTAGAGTGGTAAGAACGGGTCGATCCCACGGAGAATAAAATTTCTTTTAAGCAAGTTGGGGAAATCCTTATGTTTTGAGAACCAAATTCGAGTGAGCTTTTATGAAAACTAAACTAAAATTGCATGAAAATAGATTGCTAAAAATTAAATCTACCTAAAGAATATTGGAGGATTAAGAAACGAAATTAGAAAGAGTGGAGAGAGAAAATAGAAGAACAATTGCACAAACTCAACTTTTATTGTAAAGGAAATAGTACAACTCTATGAAAATTAAAAATTACAACTTGAAGTAAATGAATAAGGGAAGAAATAGAGCCAAGATGATGAAGAATAGCGTCGCCGTCTCCGCGCCAAGCCTTTGATTGAATCGCCCCGCCTTGGAGGTAGACGCCACCTTGTGAGCACCGAAAGAAGAGAATCTCCGCCTTAGGATGTGTGAAGAAAAAAGAGGAGGGAAAGATAGATAGAAGAGGATGAAGGGAGTTAAAAAATCATAGAATAGAAATAAAAATAGAGCGAGATTGAAAGTGAAATAGTCTTAAAATAAGAGAGAATTAGAAGATGTGGTAGACTAGAAAGTTGAAGATCCGAGGAAGATGAAGAAGATTGATGAAGAAAGTAGAGGTAGAAAACGTGAGGAAGAAGGTAAAAATTGAAGAAGAACAGGGTGGTGTCTGCGCCAATGAACAGTGAAAATGGGAAGATAGCACCTTGAAAAAGACATTATAACTTAAAAATAGAAAGGAATTTGGAGGACGATGAAGAAGAAGAAAATTTAGATCTTTGAAAAATGAAGAAGTTTGATGAAGAGACTCAAATGAAAAAAAGAGCAGAAGGGAAATACATCTTGAGAAGAACAAAGTGTAGAGCCATGGATGAACAGTAAAAATGTAGGATAGAACCTTGAAAATTTTAAAATAACTTGAAAACGTGAGAAAATTAGAGGAAGAGGAAGAAGAAGAAATTAAATAGCACTTAAAAACAAAGAAGTTTATAGAAGAAAGTAAATTGAAAAGATGAACAAAAAGGTGTGAAAAAGGTCGACCTAAACTAGGGGAAGAAAGAAGGGCGGGATTCTAAGCTAAGAAGAAAAAGACAAAGAAGAAAACTCCCTTTCCCCCTCTTGACAAAGGGTATTTATAGAGAAACTAGGTCAAATGGAGGGTGGAGATCACATTTGATGAAGATGGATGGCTAGGATTAGAGGAGATTAGGGTTTGGATGAAGAGAGGAAAGGGACTCCCCTTGGCTTTCCTAATAAGGCGAAGATCTCCTCCTACTTTCTCTCCAAGATAATTCAATAAAATACTTTCCTTTATCTCCTTTCACACCAAAAAAGGAATGGCGGCTGCTCCTTTGACTTGGTCTAGGAGGGAGAGGTGCCCTAGGGCATCCCTTGCCCTGATCTTTTGACGCTTTTGCCCCTGGCCCTTCTAGTGAATTACCTTGGACGTCCTACACACACACAATTTGGATTAAGCCCATAGAAAATTGTTGGTTCCGACCAGAATGCGCAGCGAAAATCATCGTAACCTTAGATTGCATATCGTTGCCGATTTTTCAAAATCGAACAATATCGGTAAACCCCACGGAGTGAAGAACGGTTCTTTACCTTTGCGGGGTTGAGAGTCTCCTAAAACCTCGAAGACGAACGAGTGGAAGATCCCGGAGTCGCGAGCCGTTCAAGCATCCGGCCTCTAGACGTATCCACATGAGCAGTGGAAGTAGACGGGATCTCCACGATCTCCACGCGTCGACCAGATCTCAACACCACCATCCACCGTGGATGGAGAGAGAAGAAGGGGGCGCACCTTGGAGAGAGAGAGAGGAGAGAGGGCGGCTAGGGTTTCAACCTTGTAGCTTGGCCAGGATTTCTCCCAACAGCGTATATTTATAGACCTTTTGCGTTTTTCATAAAAACCCAATGATAGTCTATAAAGCCTACCCATCCCAGTCTGTTCACCACTCTTTTGTGTGTGACCCTCTAGGCCCAATAGTCTGTTTGGTTTTCCAGCCCATTAAGTAAAGAACTCCTTCTTAACTTAATTAGTTATATCCATTAACTCTTAATAGAATTAGCGGGCTTTCCGATCACGAAAAGCACCAAGCAACGCCTCGTGATCCCAAATGACATTGGGGATAAGCAACCCACTCAGGAACCTTTCTGTCTACAGATTCCACACAGCTATAGATCCTCATTCATCCAAGGCCCCACTAAGACTAGGGTATTGTCAAACTATCAAACCCTATTGAGTCCCAGCTTGGCTGAATCTTGTACTCTAAATTGGTTCATTAGAAAAACTCCTTTTCCATAATGAACTCCCGTACCCTGGCCAGGGGATTTCCCGAGTACAGATCCGTAGGGCATTCTCTCTCATATATCATACTGAGAGTGAATGATTCCATGTTGTCAAACTAATTTCCTTCGCAAGAGTTCCACTGAGTCCGAATAACTAATTGTATTAGACCACTTTACAGAAGTCAATAAGTCAGTAATCAAATACTCATGCAAGACATCTTTAGTGACTCAGGTCTAAGATCCAACTGTGCTACTGTGACATAGAATACCCTGATTGACAATCAGTATGATTACCATTCAGGGACTCTGGATCGGGTCAGTTCAGTGAACTCATTCCACTAATGAGCACCCACACACGTACTTCAGTGTCTCCACACTGATGACTATGAGAACAATCATACCCATCAAATGAGTAAGTATCATGTGTGCCAGTCTATCCGGATCTTCAATGTCCCTTCTTGAAGATCCTATGACTGGGAACATCTAGAACATGTACATCTGGATGACTGATCTCATTATCATAATCTCATTATGATCCAGCCATCATCGCACATGTTCAGGGACTTCATCACATTCAAATCATAAACATAAATTAAATGCAATGAATAAAAGCCATTAATATAAATATGAATAAGATATTACAAGAAATGATGTCATCACATCTCATGTGATTGGCTTGTAGGGCATACATTTCTATCAATCTCCCACTTGTACTAAAGCCAATCACCCACATGCTTGATCCCCATCAGCCCTAGGTGACGCTCAAACACACTTTGAGTCAATGGCTTAGTTAGTGGATCTGCAATGTTATCACTGGAAGACACTCTATCAATTACAACATCTCCTCTAGCTATAATCTCTCTGATCAGGTGGTAACGCCGCAGAATATGCTTCGATTTCTGATGAGACCTCGGCTCCTTTGCTTGCGCAATAGCCTCATTATTATCACATAATAAGGGGACCGGATCAGAGATGCTCGGGACAACTCCAAGCTCTTCGATGAACTTCTTCATCTAGAATGCTTCTTTGGTCATCTCAGTGGCAGCAATGTACTCAGCTTCGATCGTAGAATCAGCCGTGGTTTCTTGTTTGGAACTTTTCCAACTCACTGCCCCACCATTCAGGGTAAACACATACCCCGAAGTTGACATGCTGTCATCCTTATCGGACTGAAAACTCGAGTTAGTGTAACCTCGAAGTTTCAAGTCCTCTCCTCCATAAACAAGAAACATATCCTTAGTCCTTCACAATTACTTATGGATACACTTCACAGCTATCCAGTGTTGCTCACCTGGATCTGCCTGAAACATGCTCGTAACACTTAGAGCATATGCAACATCAGGCCTTGTACATAAAATGGCATACATAATGGACCCTATGGCAGAAGCATAAGGTACCCTACTCATGCGCCCCCTCTCTTCAGGAGTTTTAGGGGACATTTCCTTAGAGAGGTAAACTCCATGTCTCATCGGTATGAGACCTCTTTTGGAGTTCTCCATGCCAAACCTTTTGACAATGGAATCTATGTACATAGATTGGGACAAGCCTAGCATCCTATTTGATCTATCTCTATAGATCCTAATCCCAATACATAGGATGTTTCACCCAAATCCTTCATGGAGAAGTGCTTAGACAACCAGGCTTTAACTGATGACAACATACCTACATCATTCCCAATGAGTAGTATGTCATCTACATATAGGACCAAGAAAGTGATTGCACTGCCACATGTTTTCTTATACACACACGGCTCATCTTCGTTCTTAACGAAGTCATAAGACTTGATGGCTTCATCAAATCTTAAATTCCAACTGCGGGATGCTTGCTTCAATCCATAAATGGATCTTAGCAACCTGCATACCTTATCTGGGTGCTCCTTGGATATGAATCCCTCAGACTGTATCATATACACCTCTTCCTCAAGGTTTCTATTGAGGAAAGTAGTCTTCACATCCATCTGCCAGATCTCATAATCATGGTACGCAGCGATAGCAAGTAAAATCCTGATGGACTTAGTCATGGCAACTGGTGAGAAGGTCTCGTCATAGTCAACTCCTTGTCTTTGACGATATCCCTTCGCAACCAACCTTGCCTTATAGGTATCTACCATTCCATCTACTCCAATTTTTCTTTTAAAGATCCACTTGCATCCGATGGGTACTATACCCTCAGGTGGATCTACCAAGTTCCAAACTTGGTTGGAGTACATGGAGTCCATCTCCGATTTCATGGCCTCTTGCCATCTCCAGGAGTCAATACCACTTATTGCCTCCTCATAGGTCTTAGGATCATCATCCTCATTATAGTGTGCCTTGTTCCCACCATTAGAGATATGTCCCACATATCTATCTGGTTGAACAGGTACACGGCCAGACCTACGCACAGTTTGTGTGTCATCCTGAACTGGTTCCTGAGATGATGCAGCTTCAGTTTGTGGTTCTAGAACCTCTTCTAGTTCTACCATACTCCCACTGTTTCCTTCAAGGATATACTCATCCTCTAGGAACACAGCTCGCTTAGCTACAAACACTCTTTGATCGCTAGGCTGGTAGAAATAATATCCATAAGTTTCCTTAGGATATCCCACAAACCTGCATCTTTCAGTCTTGGATGCCAGTTTATCAGGATTGTGTCTCTTAACATGGGCAGGACAACCCCAGACCTTAACATACTTAAGGTTCGATTTCTTTCCTTTCCATATCTCATATGGAGTGGAAGACACTGATTTAGAAGGAACTTTGTTCAATAACTGAGCAGTAGTGTCTAGGGCATAGCCCCAGAGCGACAAGGGCAATCTAGCAAAGCACATCATGGATCGTACCATATCTAATAAGGTACGATTCCTCCTTTCAGCCACACCATTCAGCTGAGGTGTGTAAGGAGGAGTCCACTAGGATAATATACCATTATCCTTTAAGTATTGTGTGAATTCCGTACTCAAGTATTCCCCTCCTCGATCTGATCGAAGAGTTTTAATACTCTTTCCTGTTTGTTTCTCTACTTCATTCTTGAATTCCACAAATTTCTCAAAGGCTTCGGACTTGTACTTCATCAAGTACACATATCCATACCTAGAGAAATCATCAGTGAAAGTAATGAAGTATGAGTAACCCCCTTTGGCATGGGTGGACATAGGTCCACATACATCAGTATGTATGAGTTCTAATAACTCACCAGCTCTCTCTCCATGTCCAGTAAATGGAGAGTTGGTCATTTTTCCTATGAGGCAAGATTCACATGTTGCAAATGATTCATAATCAAATCGATCAATATATCCATCTTTGCACAACCTTTTCAATCTTTCCTCACTAATATGACCAAGCTTACAATGCCAAAGGTATGCTTGATTTACATCATCCTCTTCCTCTTAAGAGGTCCATCCACACACATAACAGGAGTATCAACATCTAGTAAGAACAAACCATTAATTAAGCTCCCACTAGCAAACAATTCACCATTTAATAATAAAGAACATGTTTTGTTACCAAAGCTCACAACAAATCCACATTTGTTCAAGCATGAAATAGAAATAATGTTCTTAATTATTGAAGGAACAAAATAACAGTCTGTCAACTCTAATGTAGCTCCTGAGGAAAGCTTGAGGTTCACACTCCCGACTGCAAGTGCAGCAACTCTTGCTCCATTCCCCAGTCGTAGATCAACATCTCCTTTGTTCAGCCGCCTACTTCTTGTCAGAACCTGCAAATCATTGCAGATATGAGATGCACATCCAGTATCTAATACCCATGATGTGGATCTATAAGATAAGTTTAGGTCAATCATGAACATACCTGAAGCTTTTCCAAGCTTCTGCTTTACTTTCTCTGCAAGATACAACTTGCAGTTTCTCTTCCAATGGCCATCCTTATGGCAATGGAAGCACTGGCCCTTGTCCTTGTTAGCCTCATCTTTCTTGGCAGCCTTTCCCTGGTTATCCTGCTTTTTCTTTTGGTTTTTATTAAAACCAACTTGATTCTTTCTCTTCTTGTTGGTCTTACCAACAAGTAGCACAGAAGATTTTCCATTATTCATTGTCCTCTCAACAGTCTTCAACATATTAAGAAGCTCTGCCAGAGAGCATTCTATCTTGTTCATGTTGAAATTGACTATGAATTGGGAGAATGAACCTGGGAGAGATTGCAAAATTAGGTCAACGCACAAATCTTTGTTCATCTCAAAACCCAATTCTGCTAGCCTCTCAATCCACTCTATCATCTTGAGAACATGTGTCTGCATAGATGTTCCCGCAGACATTTTGGCCCCGAACAGATTTTTGGATATCTCATATCTCTATATTCTACTTTACGCTCCAAAGAGCTCCTCAAGGTGAAATAGAATGGATCTGGCATCCATCTTTTCATGCTGCCTCTGTAACTCATTTGTCATGGAGGCAAGCATATAGCATTGGCAAGCGTGGCATCGTCCTTGTGCTTTTCATAAAGAACCATTTCTGCCTCATTAGCATCATCAGCAGGAATAGGGGGAACATGCTGCTTAAGAACATAGGCAATCTTCTCAGCCGTGAGAATAATTCTCAAGTTCCTGAGCCAGTCACTATAGTTTGGACCAGTAAGCCTGTTGGCATCAAGTATGCCACATAACGGGTGGTTCGCCATAGAAGTCTACAAGAGAAGATTTGTAATAATTAGATAACATGCAGATATTCATTAATTAAAATTAAGATATGATCTTTAATCCTAATTTATAACTCCCACTAATTTTGACGAATTTGCACAGCCCTCATTGTGTAAAGACGGGATACTCTAGTGGTATCCTAGTGGGACCAGAATCCCATTAACATTATGGTAGTGGCCTTGTGGCAGCACAACAAACCATCACATACTTAATGGGTAGGCAACTCTTGCCAATTGCAACTCCTTGCAACTCCTGGTATATTCAGCCTCCAGACCTTTGTGATCTTGTGGCAGCACAACAAATCACAAGATCTGGTTAGGTTAGACCCGTTGTTACGTTATGAGAGTGGGTTCAAGACATGACCCTTGTGACAGCACAACAAAGCCATGCCGGCCCCATCCCAAAGTTTGGCCTAAGCCTTAGTCTAAGTCTCTGCCCCCTTGCTGTGAGGGCCTTGTGGCAGCACAACAAACCCACACAGTCTAAGAGCAGCTCACTTAGACTATAACAACGGAAGGCTACGTGGGTCATTCTTAATGCCTCACGTTTACAACCTAATATGAGATCGAGGGTTTTGATTAAATTGTGGTCTCATCAATATAGGTGCTACATACATATAAGAATTTGGAGTATCGTATATACCCTAAATATATATATGTAATAAGTAGCACATCCACATATATCATATATATGCTTTAATACCAATGGATGATCATGGACCTTAAGCTCCTAACAAACATTACCAGAGCCAGTTGGTAATGCACACAATCATGGCGAATAGGAAAACATGGAGCATCCAATGCTCCCACTAGATGTGAAGAATCTCCCGAGGTCCTCGCAGCCGGTCTCCTTCTTTGTCTCCACCCGCTTCTCATTATTACAAGTAAATTTGTAATTGGGCACGCAGGCCCACAAATATACATCAGATAATAATAAGAAACCTTGAACCAGTCAAGGGGAGTACAATACAGGTGGGAGATAGAATGTACAACCCAGATTAATAAGAGAGAGAGAATGAGGCACGCAGGCCCCAATAATCACATCACACATGCATAACCATTCACCATAAAGAGCATCATTACATGATATCTAAGTCCATGATCATCCATCCACACACAAGACACATCACATGCATCTAACAGTAATTATCACATAATTACAACAAGATATAACGATAATTTCAAAATATAATAATTAATTTTGAAATCACGCATATTAAACATTCAACTAAACAATTTAGTTAAAACAAATAAGTCTAAACAACTTTAGACCTCCACCATTCACATTCACTGCATGGGCTCAATAATAATATCCAGTTAATTAACCTCATAAGAATCACATTCTTATAGTAATTAACTTTAATTAATTAGATAATAGGAAATACTTAAAACTATTTTAAAATTCCCATTAACTAATTAACCAAGGGGGAAATAATGAAAAACAAATTAATAAGTTACCAAAATAATTTTAGAACTTATTAAAATATTTTTCATAATTTCTCCCATTTTTTCTGAATTTATATGCATTTTAAACATTTTAAAATGGTAAAATCCAATATATATCATATATATATGTTAATGGGTTTGGGGTGGGCCGGATCCCTCACGGTCCGGATCCGGACCCGGTAAGAGACCCACGATGGGGTCTCCTTCCCCGCCCGAAAGGGCTGCGGCTAGGGTTTAACCTACCGCCGCCATCGCCGCCGCGGCCCTAGCAGGCCTGGGAGGCGTCCTCCCGCTGCCGCCCGTCCACCGCCAGCCCCGGAAGGCCACCCCGGAGACACCGCCATCGTCCTCTCGCCCGTCGGTCGCCATTGGCACCTGCGATGAGGAGAAGACCGCGTCCGCCTGGAGAAGCCCACGAAGGGACCGCCACCGGCCTCCCACGCCGCTGGACGACGTCGGACGGCCGCGGATCACCGTGGAGGACCATCCCCGGCCCCTGCCAGCCCCAAAGGGCACTAGCAATCGACGTTCGACTGGCCTGAGAGGCCCGTCCTCCTAGCGTGCGACAGGCGAACCTGACAGGGTTGAGGTGGTCGATTCGGCCTCGCCATTAGGTCAATCTACGCACAAGGATGTGCGTTTTGCTCCTCTTGATCCCGGGAACAATTCCCTGGCATCAATCGGCCGTTGCTCATCCCATGAGCGACCCAATCTGACGACGAACATTGAGCCCCATACATGAACGAGAACGACAAAAAATAATAAAATAATGCCAATTTTGATCAAACCAGCAACCTGGCTCTGATACCACTGTAAGGTTCTGACCAGAATGCGCAGCGAAATCATTGAAACCTTAGATTGCATATCGTTGCCGGTTTTTCAAAATCGAACAATATCGGTAAACCCCGCGGAGTGAAGAACGATTCTTTACCTTTGCGGGGTTGAGAGTCTCCCAAAACCTCGAAGACGAACGAGTGGAAGATCCCGGAGTCGCGAGCCGTTCAAGCGTCCGGCCTCTAGACGTATCCACACGAGCAGTGGAAGCAGACGGGATCTCCTCCACGATCTCCACGCGTCGACCCGATCTCAACACCACCATCCACCGTGGAAGGAGAGAGAAGAAGGGGGCGCACCTTGGAGAGAGAGAGAGGAGAGAGGGCGGCCAGGGTTTCAACCTTGTAGCTTGGCCAGGGTTTCTCCCAATAGCGTATATTTATAGACCTTTGGCATTTTTCACAAAAACCCAATGATAGTCTATAAAGTCCACCCATCTCGGTCTGTCCAATACTCTATTGTGTGTGACCCTCTAGGCCCAATAGTCTGTTTGGTTTTCTAGCTCATTAAGTAAAGAACTCCTTCTTAACTTAATTAGTTATATCCATTAACTCTTAATAGAATTAGCGGGCTTTCCGATCACGAAAAGTACCAAGCAACGCCTCGTGATCCCAAATGACATTGGGGATAAGCAACCCACTCAGGAACCTTTCCGTCTACAGATTCCACACAGCTATAGATCCTCATTCATCCAATGCCCCACCAGGACTAGGGTATGGTCAAACTGTCAAACCCTATTGAGTCCCGGCTCGACTGAATCCTGTACTCCAAACTGGTTCATTAGAAAAACTCTTTTCCATAATGAACTCCCGTACCCTAGCCAGGGGATTTCCCGAGTACAGATCCGTAGGGCATTCTCTCTCATATATCATACTGAGAGTGAATGATTCCATGTTGTCAAACTAATTACCTTCGCACGAGTTCCACTGAGTCCGAATAACTAACTGTACAAGACCACTTAATGAAGTCCATAAGTCAGTAATCAAATACTCAGCATCCCTTATGCAAGACATCTTTAGTGACTCAGGTCTAAGATTCAAATGTGCTATTGTGACATAGAATACCCTGATTGACAATCAGTATGATTACCATTCAGGGATTCTAGATCGGGTCAGTTCAGTGAACTCATTCCACTAATGAGCACCCACAGACGTACTTCAGTGTCACCACATTGATGACTATGAGAACAATCATACCAATCACATAAGTAAGTATCATGTGTGCCAGTCTATCCGGATCTTCAATGTCCCTTCTTGAAGATCCTATGACTGGGAACATCTAGAACATGTACATCTGGATGACTGATCTCAATATCATAATCTCATTATGATCCAACCATCATCGCACATGTTCAGGGACTTCGTCACATTCAAATCATAAACATAAATTAAATGCAATGAATAAAAGCCATTAATATAAATATGAATAAGATATTACAAGAAATGACATCATCACATCTCATGTGATTGGCTTGTAGGGCATACATTTCTATCAGTCTTGTGCATAAAAACCACGAGTGCTTACAATTATGCAATGGGAAATTAATTCTCATGCTCCTCAACCCCTTTTTATTCATTAATTACCCATAAATTGAGTGAATTTGCATAAAAAGCTTGATTCATGTGAGGTTGAGATTAACTATAAAGTATGCATAATTGGCTAATTATGTACATATGAAATGATATATGTGATGTGGATTATCATAAGAAATGAGCACTCATCACACCCCCCCAACATACTCATTGCTAGTCCCTTAGCAATGTAATTAAATTAAAATTTAGGACCAACAAGAGTTTGCAATGCACATACCTTCATATCCAGCTTTTCCTTTACAGAATCAAGCAAAGGTCAGAAATCAGGAATCATTAATGCGCACTATCCTTAGTTTGGAAATTAAAGTACATGACATAAGAATGCGTCTCAAAGTTCAGCAGCACTTGTGCATATGTAATACTAAATTCACACCTAAGATAATTGCGTCCCTCATTTGTTATTCCAAGCAAGTGCCTTACAACCCTGCATCTCTTAATCAGAGCATTAAGCATACTAACTTTTTATCTGCCTTATTTATTTGTCCCCGTTGGGATATTTTATTCCACACATGATGCTGCACTACCCTTCACTATTTAACATAAACCTCGACTCTTGCCTTAGGAGAAGCATGCCTAGTTACACAGATCAAGGTTCCCTTTTCTGTTTGACATGAACCTTAACACTTGTTAGGTGAAGTAGGCCCGGTTACTAAGATTAGGGACATTTTTCATGGTGTTTTTTTTCTTTTTTTTCTCTTAATTTTTTTTCATTGTGCTTTTGCACTTATTTGATAAATAATCTAGCAGAAAGCTTATAAAAGATCTCTTAAGAAGTGCAGAGTATCAGACAAACATACCAAAAATAGCAGAAGGCTTGTCCCGCTTATTTCATTAGCGTACAGAGTGATTTCTTTTCTAAAGTGTACATGAACTTTAAAGATATTCTTAAATCAGTTTTCCATGGCTAGATCGAAGAAAATTTTCATCATCCTTCTCCCTAGTCTTTTCTATTCCAGAATTACTTTCAATTCAAGCATGAATCAATAAAACTCGGACGGGGATTTCATCTTTATATTTTATGCAAAAATGCAGGACATTATGATCATGCAAGAACTCCTTTCAATTTGTTTTCTCTCCTCCCCCAACTTAAATGACATTATCCTCAATGGCATAAGCAATAAAAGTAATAGAACAATGTAATAAGAAATATTGCTGAGTAGGAGAGAGACAACCTGATATGCGAGGCGAAACAACCTTTATATAGATCGCGGCAGCATCTTCTCCATGGCATGTCTACTGAAAGACAAACTTAAAACAAAGCATTAAATAACAAAGAATCTTGGGTTGCCTCCCAGAAGCCCTAAGTTTTCCATCTTCAGCCAGACGCCTGCATAAGAGGTGCAAGCTCCATAACCAACGAGTTGAGTTAAGAATGAGCCACCATGTTATCTTATCTACTTTCAATTTCTAGCATTTTTGCCACGAGAAGACAAGTTTTTGCATGTACATGCATGGGCTGAAAGTATGTTGGTTTCGTACATTATTGAGTTGAACATTAGAAGCATATGTGAACCAATTTTCTTCCTTAGGGGGCATATGCAAATCAATGGCCATTAACCTAGCAAGATCTGGGTGGAACCATTGCCCAGTATCTACCAACTGGTCTCCTTGTCCTGTATCTACCCACTTGACTACCCATTTATTGGCTACTTCCTCCATGTCAGCTTGTTCATCTGTCGGTGACTTTTGAATGAGATTGGCATTCCTTAAACTATGTTACATGCATGCCAACGAACTACTATCTTTCAAATCTGTCACACTCCCCTTAATGATACCCTCTAGTGCATTAAGAGCACTAATCAACTAGTCTTCCTGATGGGGAGTCTGTTGTGACCCCTCTGTGTTGATGATGTTGACAATAAGTTTTATTTCATTGGCAACAGCTTGTTTTGATTGATTGGCAACTGTTCTTATTTTGATGAAATTGTTTTTATCAGTTTATCTGTGTACCTAATGTAGTCAGAGTCTATACTATCGTGCACACACCCACAGGTCTACATTGCATTGCAGCATGAACATAGAGTCCATACATTTAATTGTGTAGTCTAGACAGTTCTGATGGGTCGACGCTCCCTTCTGATGGGTCGACGCCCCCAAGTCTACACATTGTGCATTCTGACTTGAAGTCTATACAACGCTGCATTGGCCAAGCCTATACACTGCATTGTTGATTGTTGGCAAAGTCTGCACATTCTGTAGTTCAACGTCTGCATGCTATGAAGTCTATACACTGCATGGTTCGCACAGCTGCAAGTCCACACATTGCATTCCTAGCAGACCAGCAAGTCTATACACTGCAGGGTAAAGCCCAAAGTCTAGACACTACCGCATTGCTTGCATTTCAGAGTCCATACATCGTTCATGCATATGCACAGTTTGTGGACAAAGTCTGTACATCACAGCATGTATTCATTGTTAAAGTCTATACAGACTTCAGCGTCTCGTTCATGCATTGTTTGTGAAGTATGTACATTAGTCTGTGTCTCATGCATCGTCTATGCAAAGTCCATACATTGCATTCAAAGTCTATACAGCGTTCGTCTCAGCCACCGTCTCATTCAGCGTCTCACGTTTGCAAAGTCTATACACTGGTCGGTGGAAGCATGTCTATACATTCGACTGTTCAGCCTGTGACTAAGTCTGCACAGCCAGGGAGACTGTTAAGTCTATACATTCATTCACTGTAGCTTGCACTGGGTAAAGTCTATACATCCTCTAGCTGGAACGTTGAAAGTCTGTACATCGATGCCTTGCCAAAGTCTGTACATTGGCATTAGTTTTCCATGTCTATACATCGGATTGGTTGAGCAAGTCTATACAGACGTTGCATCGATCAAGCATGTACTTCGTCAAGTCTACACACTGGAAGTCCACACATTCAGTTGTCTTGATCTGATCAAGTCTGTACAGAGTTTTGTTTGGAAAGTCCATACATTGAATGTCTATACATTCGTTTGCCTTGCATCATCCATTAAGTCTGTACAACCCCTTCGCTTGGCAAGTCTGTACATTGTGGATGTCTATACACTTGATTGTCTTGCCTTGGTCAAGCCTGTACAGAGTTTCGTCAGCTAAGTATATACACTGCTTCACGATGTGAAGTCTATACATGCCTTGTTCAAGTCTTCACATGATGATGTCTATACTCTCAACTCCTTCACACTTCAGGAAGTCTGTACATCCTTCAATGCATTGCATGCATCGTTCGTGGAGTCTGTACATTGAGTGAAGTCTGATGAAGTCTGTACAACGGCTGCTTCACATCTGAAGTCTGTACATTGCATTTGCACTCACAACGTCTTCACACTTGAAGTCCTTACATCGTCAGTTGACTGTCATGTTTTCATATTGCCTAAGTCTGTACAATGGCTACTTCACATATGAAGTCTGTACAGCGGATGCTTCACATAGTTGAAGTCTATACATTGAGAAGAGTCTGTACACTGCATTCGAATTCACAAGTCCATACAATGCAGTCTGTACAATGCAGTTCATCTTATAAGTCTGTACAGAGTTCTTCACTTAATCTGATAATCCTATAATTTGTCTGACAGGGATTTGCTACTGAGATTGCTGACATGGCTCGTGATCCCAGGAGGATGAGGTGATCAGGTGCTGCCACGTGGATGGAATTGCCTCAGTTCTGGCAAATTCTCTGGGCGAGAAATGTGGAAGACACGCGCCCTCATCCACCTGCTGATAGTATATAATGAAGCCTTCATCTTCAGATGGAGGCAGATCGACTGAAGAGAAGAAAAGTATATACAGCAGAGAGCCATCGATCCACAGTGAGAAGAAAGAAAACAGAGAAGAAGAAAAAGAGAGAAGAGAAGAGAGAAGAGATGTGTTGAGAGAGTGAAATTGAGAGAGTTTAGATTGAGAGCTGCTCTTATTATAACTCAATCTCTTGGTTCAGAAACCAGAGCTGAGGCTTGCTCATTCCGAGCTACATTCCCATTTGGGTTTTCTTTTTCATTTTGCTTCTGCATTTTTATTTCTGAACTCTTGTTTCTTCAAGCTGTGAGGCAGCATTGCAGTGGAGGTCTCCACTGGACAGGAGAAGCTGTAATCCTCAGCAGGCGAGACTTGGTCTCGGTCGGCTAAGCTGTAGTGCCCAGTAGAGCAAGCTGTGAAGCTCAGCTGTTGCAGAGGGTGTTCCTCTGGTTGGGATAAGCTATAAGCCCCAGCCGTTGTTGGCAAGCTGTAGTGCCCAGCAGATTGAAGCTGTGTATCAGCAGTAATTCACATTCGAGTTGAATGTGGGGTGGACGTAGGTCGGATTGACCGAACCACCTAAAAGTCTTTGTGCCTTTCGTGTGTTTGCTTGTCTGTTTAGCAGATCTTGTTTCCATCATTCGGTGCTTTGACTGTGGTTGTCCAGTGTTCTTTTAATTCCGCATTTGAATCTAGGCATAAATTTTTAATTAGCCTGTTGATCAATTCACCCCCCCTCTAGATCCACATTCTGTGGTGAAAGAGCCTTCCATCTAACTCCAACAGAGTCAAATCAAAGGTGAATATAGCTGGCATATCTCCCTCAGGCCCTAGAATCTCATAATGAAGAGACTTAACGCTCAGAGGAATCAAATTGGCAGAAAGTATGAGCCCAGAATCAGGGGTCAGATTCAAATGTGAAATTCTCTAATACGGCCCCTTCATCAAATTCATCAATTGATGGATTATTCAGCAAATTATCCAATAACGGGGTGGGCAGATGAAATATAAACTTTTCTAACCAGGCCCCTTCATCATATTCTTCAAAAGGAGGAGGATGTTCAGAATTCGTCTCCAATACATCGTCACAATTATTAACCACAAAGTAATCCTCCTCTTCATGTATATCCTTAAATGAGTTCTTTGGACCACTATTCTTCTTAATGATACTCTCAGCCTCAAAACATTCATAGGATGGGGTGATGATATCAAGATAATCATCATTATTCTTCAATCCACCCCCTAATGCCTCTCCTTCTTCATCATGGTGTTGCTAGTGCACTCCCCCTCACTCTCACTATTGACGTCTTGAGCCAAAATGACAAGCATAAGATCATCATCATCATCATTCATGTGTTGAGGAGGTTGGTGTACTATTGAAGAAGGGTCATGGTAAGTAAATCGAGAATACACAATCTGAGGTTCAGAGTAGTGGCCTAGGGAATCTCTCCTAGAATTGATATTGCTGTTGAAGTTAGGGTGAGATGAGTTGGGTTGAGGTTGATTACACCTGAGTTGATTATGGACTTTTTTGGGTGAAAGTTTAGATGAATAGACTTGAATTGTTTGATCCATCCAAGGGAACTTTGGGTGATTGCTCCAGCCAAGATTATAATCATCAGAGAAGGTATAATACTCGAGCTGAGAGAACTCTAAGGCATACTCGACTTGAGCTCAGATGACTAGTGGGAGTCGGGCTATAGTAGGACACTCACTCACATGGTGAGTAAGACTGACACAGAAATTGTAGGTTTCCTTAGAAGTTTGGGATGGACTTTCATATAGACTTGATGAGGGTTGAACAATGGCATTATTGTCTATCTTAGAGCCAAGCCCTACCCATTTTTCTATCTCACGACGCCTATCCTGCATTAAAGGTCCTACATATTTTTTATGAGATGAGATTGAGGCAAGATTCATCGAATTTTCCCTCAAAATTTCAAACAGATCATAAGTCTCATCTTCACTCTTGTTCATGAATGTGCCTCCACAATATATGTCCACCATTTATCTATCATAATCAGATAACCCCTCATAAAATACATACATAACTTACCATTTGCCCAACCCATGATGTGGACATTGACGTAACAAATCCTTCAGCCTTTCCCAAGATTCATGAATCTACTCTCCCGGAAGCTGAGTAAAGTCTACAATCGCCCTTCTCATAATGTTGGTACGGACTATGGGGTAAAATCTTTTCAAAAATTCCAATTGCATAACCTCCCAAGTCCTAATGATCTTTCCAAAACTTCTTAACCAACATTTTACTTTATCTTTCAATGAGAACGGAAATAAGATCAAATTAAGGGCATCATCTGGATTTTGACCAGGGAGCAAATTTCTAAAAAGTCATCAAGATGCCTATAGGGATTTTCATCGAGATTCCCATAAAAAGATGGGAGCATCTGGATGATATTAGGGCGAATCCCATATTGATCTACAAGAATATCAGACATTTCAATGCAGGTGGAGGGTTTATAAGTAGAAGGAATAAAGTGTTCCTTCATAGGCATAGGTTTCATTCTTTGATGGATAGCCATTGATGTTGATCGAAATAAATGAGACCCAAAGGATTAGTTTTCAAGATTTTTTTGTTTTTTTTATTTTTTTATTTGAAAAGTAATGCAATTAACAACTATATGAATAATGCATGCAACATGATTATTTTTTTTAACAAGAGAAGAATTGGCACTTACTACCACGTTGGTCCACCGGCCAGGTAAAATGTGGAGTTGTGGGAGGCTCCCCCTACTTTCGTAGGGACCTAATTAAATAACCACAAGTCCGCTTAGGCGTTTGCCATTTAACCTCTAACCTAGACACCAAATTTCTAAAATAACAATAAATTCCAAAGCTCTCTTTTTTTTCTTTTTTTTAACCTTCTATGGGCAAACTAACTGCAGGGTACTTTATTGTACAACCTGCCCGACGTCCGTAAGGGAATCCACGGGTGCTGGGACTTATGGAGGTCTTGGAAAAGGAGATTCCAGTTCAAATAGACGGAGTGTTCAATGGAGGGTCCTTCCAATTCCAAGAGTGGTGTAAGGAACTTAAATTACTCTTAAGAAGGGGAAAAAGAGAAGAAGGGAATGATTTGTTTACACATGATACAAGTAAATAATCAACTAGATGCACAAATGCATGCAAGAGATGTAACTAAGATGAGAGCATGATAACGTGATGAGATTTTTTCTATTTTTTATTTTCTATTTTTTCTTGGAGAATTTTTTTTTATTTTTATTTTTTAAAAAGAGAGATGGATAAAAGGTAAATAACAACTAAAAACACTAAACAACATGAAACGTACTGAACAATAAGGCTTAACATCATGAGTTTTGAGTTTTCTATTTTTTTTAAAAATTTTCTGATTTTTTGAGATTTTTCAGAAATTGGAAAAAATAGAACTTGTACCTACGCTTACTGACCTTTAGCGACGCTTGATTTTCAAGGATTTCCAGAATTCTAGATTTCCTGCTCCCTGTAGTGATAGATACTGACTTTCTGCGACGCTTTCTGACTATCTGCAATAGTTGATTTTCTGTGAATTTTAGGTCTGAATTTTCCTTTTCTTTGGTTTTTTATTTTTTTTTCTTTTTCCTGTAAAATAAAAATAAAAAATTAGTATACAAATATACACACCAAACACAAGAATATCCAACTATAAAAAATTATTTTCATCCCCGACAACGGCACCAAAAATTGATATGCACAAAACACGTCATAAAAAGTCGTTCCACAATTTCAAAAAAAATCACACTCACTCACTAAAAAGATATTAAATATAAGTAGAGTGGTAAGAACGCGTCGATCCCACGGAGAAGAAAGTTTCTTTTAAGCAAGTTGGAAAAATCCTTATGTTTTGAGAACCGAATTCGAGTGAGCTTTTATGAAAACTAAACTAAAATTGCATGAAAATGGATTACTCGAAATTAAATCTACCTAAAGAATATTGGAGGATTAAGAAGAGAAATTAAAAAGAGTGGAGAGAGAAAATAGAAGAACAATTGCATAAAATTAACTTTTATTGTTAAGGAAAGAGTACAACTCTATGAAAATTAAAAATTACAACTTGAAGTAAAAGAATAAGGGAAGAAATAGAGCCAAAATGATGAAGAATAGCGCCCCCGTCTCCGCGTCAAGCCTTTGATTGAATCGTCACGTCTTGGAGGTAGACGTCACCTTGTGAGCACCGAAAGAAGAGAATCTCTACCTTGGGATGTGTGAAGAAAATAGAGGAGGGAAAGATAGATAGAAGAGGAAGAAGAGAGTTAAAAAATAGTAAAACAGAAATAAAAATAGAGCGAGATTGAAAGTGAAATAGCTTTAAAATAAGAGAGAATTAGAAGACGTGGTAGAAGAGAAAGTTGAAGATCAAAGGAAGATGAAGAAGATTGATGAAGAGAGTAGAGAGATAAAATGTGAGGAACAAGGTGAAAATTGAGGAAGAACATGGTGGTGTCTGTGCCGATGAACAGTGAAAATGGGAAGATAGCACCTTGAAAAAAATATTATAACTTAAAAACGGGAATGAATTAGAGGACGATGAAGAAGAAGAAAATTTAGATATTTGAAAAAGGAAGAAGTTTGATGAAGAGACTCAGATGAAAAAAAAAGCAGAAGGGAAATAAATCTTGAGAAAAATAAAGTGTAGAGCCACTGATGCACAGTAAAAATGTAGGATAGAAAAAACTTAAAATAACTTGAAAATGATAGAGAATTAGAGGAAGTGGAAGAAGAAGAAATTAAATCGCACGTAAAAATGTAGAAGTTTGCAGAAGAAAGTAAATTGAAAAGACAAACAGAAAGGTGTAAAAAAGGTCGACCTAAACTAGGGGAAGAAATAAGGACGGGATTCTAAGCTAATAAGAAAAAAACAAAGAAGAAAACTCACTTTCCCCCTCTTAAAAAGGGTATTTATAAAGAAACTAGGTCAAATGGAGGGTGGAGATCACATTTGATGAAGATGAATGGCTAGGATTAGAGGAGATTAGGGTTTGGATGAAGAGAGGAAAGGGGCTCCCCTTGGCTTTCCTAATAAGGAGGAGATCTCCTCCTATTTTCTATCTAAGAAATTCTCTCCAAGATAATTCAATAAAATACTTTCCTTTATCTCCTTTCACACCAAAAAAGGAATGGTGACTGCTCCTTTGACATGGTCAAGGAGGGAGGGATGCCCTAGGGCATCCCTTATCCTGATCTTGTGACGCTTTTGCCCCTATCCCTTCTAGTGAATTACCTTGGACGTCCTGCACACACATAATTTGGATTAAGCCCATAAAAAATTGTTGTCTTGTGCATAAAAATCATGAGTGCTTACAATTATGCAATGGGAAATTAATTCTCATGCCCCTCAACCCCTTTTTATTCATTAATTACCCCCAAATTGAGTGAATTTGCATAAAAAGCTCGATTCATGTGAGGTTGAGATTAACTATAAAGTATGCATAATTTGTTGTGTCCCTGTGGTTTTGATGATAGCAAACACTATAAGTCATCATCTGTCTTGATCAAATATAAATCTGTTTGTGTTGCATATGAATGTTTCATTGAACATCTTATCTGAATTACATAACCAACGAACATGCTGAGGCTGTGTGTAGTGTGCATTGGTGCATTTCATAATTATTCATGCATTTCATAAATTGCATTTTATCTGGATTGTTTGATGTTAGTCTGTACAATGGGTGTTGCTGCCATACCCTTTCAACATAGTCTATACATCATTCATCAGTCATCAAGTCTGCACATTCAAGTTTGCATGTCCATACACTACACTGTAGATGCTCGAAGGGAAGTCTATACATCGCATGGCACAGCATGCGTCCAAGTCTGAACATTGCATTCGCCAAGTCTGTACAGCCCATGCTCAAAGCTAAGTCTGTACATTGGCATTTGAACACACAAAGTCTGAACAGCTTGCATTGTCCTGTAGCTTGCATCGTTTCACAAGTCTATACAACAGTTAGCATTGCATCTTATTCATGAAGTCCATACATTCACTGAAGCTTGCTTAGCTGAAGTGTGTACATTGTATTGCATGACTTGAAGTCTGTACATCGCATGTGTGCTTCATGCTAAGTCTATACAGGCTAAGTCTGTCGGTCTTGTGACTCATGCATTCATTGTTAAAGTCTATACAGACTTCAGTGCACTCTCTTTGTGTCTCACATGTCAAAGTCTGTACAGTCTGCATCGCATGCACTTTAAATATGTCAAGTCTGTACAATGGTCTTGGCATATGCATTCATTAAGTCTATACGCTGGAAGACGAAGTCTATACAGCGTCTCACGTTGCATCCAGCAAGTCTGTACAGTGAGCGTTTCATTGGTGAAGTCTGTACACTCACCAGTTGAACTTCAAAGTCCATACATTGGACTGTAGCTTGCACGAAGCTAAGTCCATACATCGCTCAAGTCTGTACAGAGTCCAGCGTCTCGTTCATGCATTGTTCACAAAGTCTGCACATTCTAGTGTTCATGAAGTCTGTACACTGGACTGTGTCCTTGTGCATCACATTAAGTCTATACATTGCATTGGCTAAAGTCTGCACAACGCACCGTCTCACCAAGTCTGTACAGCGTCTGCATTGTCTCACTCACACTTGCCAAAGTCTGAACATCCACAGTGTCTTTCATCGTCACACTTTGCGTCTCAGTTTGCAAAGTCTATACATCGCTGCAGAGATCACTGTCAACTCTATACATTGGTCCGTCTCTTGCAGCGTCTCATCTGGTCAAAGTCAACACATCATTTGAAGGCTTCTGCATCAAGTCTATACATCGACTGTCTTGCTTTAGCTTAAGTATGTACAGAGTCAGCGTCTCCTTGACCGTCTCTTACTGTGTCTCACGAAGCATTTCATTAAGCAAGTATGTACAGTTGACCATCTCAGGCAGCGTCTCTTTGTGCGTCTCTTGCAAGTCCATACAACGCTTCAGACTAAAGCCTGTACATCGGACAGTGTTTAGGCGAAGTCTATACATCTGTCCATACAGTGTTTTGGCCACCGTCTCACGACCACCAAGTCAATACATTGGTCGGTGGCAAGTCTATTTTGGACTCTTGATCAAGTCTGTACATCCAAAAGTGAAGCCAAGTCTATACACTCCTCACCTTTCCCTACGTTTGGCCAAGTCCATACACTCATACCTTTCCCTACGTTTTCTGGCCAAGTCTACACATCATTTGCCTAGCGTTTGCTTATGAGTCTATACACTCAGGTTGTTGAAGGGTTTTCAAGTATGTACACTGCATGCTCACTCAACTAAGTCTATACACTCGATTGTTAACCTTCAACTCTATACACTCGGTTTCAAAGCTTCAAGTCTATACACTTGATATCAGGCCTCAAGTCTATACACTCGTTTGTTAACTCTCAAGTCTATACACTCATCTGTTAACCTTCAAGTCTATACACTCAAGCTGCATCATGGCTGTACACACTTTGTTAAACAGCCTGAACCAAGTCTATACATTATCTGATACCTTCTTATGTCTGTGTGACAGGTACTGTTCGAGAAGCAAATAAGTGGCACGTGGTCCGAGGTTGGCACCTGGCACGTGATCCGATGATAACGCCCTAAATGCTGCAGCTATAAATACCAGGCCGCCTCCATCTGAGAAAAAAAGGGTGAGTGAAGAAAAGAGAAAAAGAGATCGAGATCAGAAAGAAAGAAAGTGATCGATATAGAAGAAGAGAGTTGCAGAGAGGTAGTGAGCAGAAGCAGAAGAAGAAGAAAGAAGAAGAGAAAAGAAAAGCTAGAGAGAGCCTGCGAAAGAGAAGAAAAAGAAGAGTGAGAAGAAGAGAGAGCTAGAGTGATAGAAGCTTCAACTGAAGATCTATTCCTGCTGGGCCGTGGATCAAATCTAGGCCAGCCAGCTCCTGCGAGAGCCACAGTCTGAGTTTACTTTTTCCAGCTTTCTGTTGCTGCGTTTTTTGTTTTTCTTTTCAACTATTCACTAGTTGTTCTTCCGATTCTCTTGTGTGAGGTCGGGTTCCCTCCGGTGTGGAGGAAGAGAGACTTGCATCTCTGGTTGCCTTTGACTGGGAGTCATCGGTTGTTTCCCTCCGGTTTGGAGGAAGGGAGGATGGGTCCTCCGGTTCTGGGCTTGTAGGTTTCGAGTCCAGGGGTCCCTCCGGTTGGGAGGAAGAGAGGTCCGAGACCTCTAGTTTGCAGGTGACTTGGTGTCACTTGTGCTTCCCTCTGGGTTTCAGAGGAAGAGAGACTTGGGTCTCTAGGTTCCCCTCCGGTTTGGTGGAAGGGAGGATTGGTCCTCCGGTTCTAGTCTTGTGGGTTGCAAGACTAGGTGTTCCCTCCGGTTTGGAGGAAGAGAGACTGTGCGTCTCTGGTTTCCAAGTGGCTGGGAGTCACTTGGGGTGTCCCTCCAGTTGGGAGGAAGAGGGGAGGCTGTTCCCCTGGTCAAGCTGTTTGGCAGCAACTGTTACAGACTGAGTATGCTGTTCTAGCCTAGCTAGTGGAAGCCTCACTCCGATTTGGAGTGAGGGGTGGACGTAGGTCTGTGGACCGAACCACCTAAAAATCCTGGGGTTCCCTTCTGGTGTGCTTTTGTTCCTTCTATGTTCTTCTTATTGCTGCGCATTAGATGCTTGCTTAGGATCGTTTGAGGGCTTATTGAGTTGTTGTCTTGCTTTGATCCTTCTAAGTATCCTAGTTTATTTCTGCAACAGTTTTAATTCCGCATAACTGAGCTTTAGAGTTTTAATTAGGCTATATTTGTAGAGGGATACATTCACCCCCCCTCTGTATACGGGCCTTGCATCCTAACAATTGGTATCAGAGCAAGGTTCTCTGATTGATCAGATCCAATGATCTGCAGAGGATCCTGTTGTCCCTTGGTGCATTTCTGAATTTACTCTCTGCTGCATAAATCTACTTGCCAATTTAATCCATGGGTTCTCCACCGTTTTCAATGACTCTAATTTTAACTCATGGGTTAGCAGTCTACATAACTATGTGAATTTAATGGATCCGGATCTGTGGAAGTTAATTTCACATGGTCCTCATAGACTGCCACAGGAAGAGTCCAAATGGACTAAAAGTGACAGATCAAGAAATGGAGAGAATCAGAAAGTTTTGAGATTAATGAAAGAAGCTACTGACAAGGCTCTACATTCTTGTTTTTATGACTGCAGGTCTGCAAAGGACATTCTGGATCAGTTGAAGCTAGATTAGAGGATGAATGAGGACAGCTGCCTGATGGCTGATAAGAGCGACCATAGCAGTGAACAAGATGAATTTGAAGATGCTGTGGAGGTAAACCCTTTCGAGAATTTCACTTTAGATGACTGGGAAGATGCCTATGCTAATCTGTTACACTCCCATGAAAAACCGAGGAAGAAGAATAAAAGTCTGATAAAGAAGATAACAAATCTAGGAGATCTAATTTCTGGGACTGAAAATCTTGAAAATCCTGA
The DNA here is from genome assembly GCA_022559845.1 of Amorphophallus konjac. Taxonomy (NCBI): domain Eukaryota; kingdom Viridiplantae; phylum Streptophyta; class Magnoliopsida; order Alismatales; family Araceae; genus Amorphophallus; species Amorphophallus konjac. The sequence goes on along the minus strand of CM040122.1, from coordinate 158,591,623 downwards.
AATTCTGAAAACTGAAAATGAAATACTCAGAAGACAAGTGTCTAAACTAGATGGAATCCAATCAGAACTTGATCATGTTAAATCTGAAAACACTAAACTCAGAAAACAATGTCAGGAATCTGACCAAAAACTAATCAGTCTTGAGAATGAAAACAGATTGATCAATGAAGAGTTCAAGGCTGTTAGTGTTCCGAACTTAAAGTTTCAGGAAAACTTTGAAAACTAGTAAATCAGAATATCCAAGTTTCCTAACTGATGTATTATTTGATGATGATAAACTTGAGCAGGAAAACACAAGTCTAAAGGAAGAAATTGAGAAACTGAAACAGTTGAACTCCAGCATGTCAGAGAGATTGCTGACATTTGAAAAAGGAAAATATGTTGATGAAAATCAAAATGAGCTCAAACTGAAATCAGAAATTGATACCCTTAAAACTTTGAATGATGTGATGCATCAACAAATTCTGGTCTGTGAAGAAGATATAGTCAACTATGAACATCAGGTCTCTTCTCTTCAATCTGAAATAAATGATCTGAACAATACTTTGTCAAAATTCGTAAGTGGGCAGAAAAACCTAGACAAGCTACTAGGTGTAAAAATCAACACTAGGAAGGAAGGGCTGGGCTACAACAATGCTAATAAGAAAGAGTTTCAGAGCAAGTTGATGACATTTTTTGTAAAAGCTTCAAATGTAGCCACCACCTCAAAAGATAAACAGCCCATTGTTCAGAAAATTGAAGAACAGAACAAAAATCAGAAAAAGATTAGAAAACAGAAAATAAATAAAAAGGGTTCATTAGAGCATGTTGATCAAAGTTCACACACACATTCACATGCATCTAAAAAGAAAATGTCATGCCATTATTGTCATAAATTTGGTCATCTGATGCATGAATGTAAATTGATGGAGAAGGATGATATGACTGCTAGGAACCTTCATGATAGAAATCATCATTTCAGAAAAAGAAAATTGAATATTTTCACTGTGGTAAATTAGGACACACAATTGCACAATGCTGGTTTGCAAATGATAAGAAAACATCTCATTCATATCATGGTAAATCTCCTGCAAGCCAACATGGTCCTAATAAGAACAAATTTGTTTTTAAAGATAAGCTCATTACATGTTTTGAGTGTGGAAAGACAGGCCACAGGGCCATTGAATGCTGGCTGAGGGCTGGTGGAAGAAATTCTAGTTCATGCTTTCACTGTGGCAAGATGGGCCACATTGCAGCCCAATGTTGGCATGCTCAGGGAAGGAAGTTTAACAATAAATCTGGTAAATTCCCTGTCAATAGAAATATTTCTGATAGAAATGAATTTGTGTTTGAAAAGAAAACACTTACATGTTTTGAATGTGGGAAGCCAGGCCATAGAGCTGCTGACTGTTGGCTGGCTTATGTTGGTAAACAGAATCTTAATTCTGTTAACAGAAAATTTCATGCATATGCACATAGAACTCATACTAATCAGAATGTGCATAAATCAAATCTGAAATCTGCTGCCTCTTGCTATTATTGTGGTATATTAGGTCATTCAATGAATAATTACCATCTGATGAGATCTGATGACCTAAATGCTAAAAGGTTGTTTAGAACACCTGCCAAAGGTGTCACTATTAACCATGCAGGACCCAAGACTGTTTGGGTACCTGCCCATGCAAAATAGTGTGCTAACTTGTAGGTGTGCCTTGGAAGCTGAAGAATAAAAAGGGGGAAATAAACCAAGGCACCCAAGTTGATAAAACCCCATTCAGGTAAATTTCTCAAATTTGTTCAAATGAAAAGGAAAATAGAAAATAGAGTCACAGCGACTGAAAAGCTGTAAATTAAATTTATGGTTGATCTGATAAGTCATAGTTTCATGCATACATGCCTTTTTATTTGGTTGACTCTTGCATTGATCTTTGTGGGCTTTCTTGTTTGTACTGTGAGCTGTGTGCATATATGAGAATGGCATAAACATGCACATGACATACAATCATTGAAAATCTGATGCATATAGGACTGTTTGTATTGCATTGTCATGCATGACCACTTGGTATATAAATGGAAAGCTACTAAAGGGCAGAGGAAATCTGTCTGGAGGTTCTTACTATGTGTGAGATGGTCTTTTAGGCCAAGTTCTCCGCCAAGTACCAAGGGTCAAATTTGCATATCAGAGAATGTCTGCATCTTCATGTGAATATTTTGCTTCATGCCCTTGACTACATGTAGTTAATTGCATTTCATCTCATTATATTGAAAATGCCAAAAAGATAGATTGAATGCATACATTCAGGGGGAGCATGCTTAATCCGTTCAGTTGTGTTTTTGTCTGAACTCTTCATGTCCATCTAATTGATTCATCTTGTCATATCTGGAGTGTCTCCTAAATCTGCTGAATGAGAGCTTCTCTTCTATTCAGTCATCCTTGAACTTCTATGCTCAAGAGCAGCTCCTTTGCTACAATTTTTCAGAATCCATGCTGACTGTTGAATATTCTCACTTAAATTACTCTGCTGAGATATGAAATAAACCTTCAACCTAAATACTACTTAATAAATGTTAAAATATCTTTAATGAGGAACCTTCCATTATACATGCTTAAGAACATTTGTTAACTGGAAGTGGTCTAAGTCTTATGTACTCTTGTTTGGTCACAAGAAACTTGAAAAATATTTGTTTCAACCTCTTAATAAACTTTAACTGTCAGCTTCATGTAAATTCATGTAAGACTTTCTGAAATCTGAAAAGTTGATATCCATGTCTACGTTGACTGAGATATATAGTGTATGTGGTTGTTCCTAAACATCTAACTTGTTCTGAATCCTTTTTTTTTAAGTAAAAGTATGGACAGAGCAATGACTGTGGTTACTGAGAAACATGTCCAAAGGATTGTGTCATGAAGTACCATGGTTAACTCTGTTTAAAGAGATGATTGAAAATTATTGTGAAAATATGGCAGAGCAATGGCATAGTTGTATTGAGTAACTGGGGATTCTGGCCTCTGATCAAGGTGTATCCTCATGCCAAAGATACTTTTATTGCTACCTCTGTTCTCTAAAATGGGAGAAGCAATACGGTTGTCACACTGAGTAACTGGGGATTCTGACCTCTGATCAAGGTGTCTCTCCACGTCAAAAGGTGCTGATAAACCAAAATTGTTCATTAAAGAAAGATATGAACAAGTGTAAATCAAATTCTGAAAGAACAATTAAAATTCAGGAGCATTCACTTATGTTTCTCTTAAAGATGTCATGGAAAGTAAACTAAGTAAGATGTAAGTTGGTTGAACTAGAATATTATATGAGCTTATAGTTTTTTCTTTATTAAGTGTTGGTTCAGATATGAGTACAATTTCTTTTGAAAAATTTCGGTTTACATCATTCTTAAACCATTTCTGACAATCAAGGCTTCATAAGCTTTTATAATGGAGGAATCTAGAACTTAAAATTCTGATTCTATGAAGTTGGTATCTTGCTGAAAAGTTCAATATCTCAATTTTCACTAATTGTTGATAATGCTCATCCTATTGCTCTTTATCACTGTGTTTTGATTCAGACTGGTTGTCATATATGAGAGTTGCAGTCTTTGGATAACCAGAGTTCATCCTTGCAGTGTGCTAATGAAAACTTGTCTTTCACTGTCTTTCTCATTTATTCACTGTGACTTCAGACTGTGGTAATCCTTGAGTGGCCATGTGCTTTTGTTGATAGATGTTTATCACTTCTTTCACTCCATCTAATCAGGGAGAGCTTTCCTGTCATGCTGAGTGTCTTTCTTAATGGGGGAGATCTAGTCAGCATTCTTAAGTGTCCCTGTGTTTTTGTTGATAGTCTCCCATCATCTCAATTGGTTTCAACCTTCAAAACATTTCTAATCATTATTCTTTTCAGGGGGAGGTAATTGCCATTAAAGGGGGAGCTTTTATTTCACTCATCTCATGCAGTCTTTTTCCTGAAGTCAAAGGGGGAGAAATATTATTTAATCAAGTCATATATAAATCTGTTTGTGATCTGTTTGTGTTGTATGACTCATAGTGTTGCCATCATCAAAAAGGTTGTTGTGTCCCTGTGGTTTTGATGATAGCAAACACTATAAGTCATCATCTGTCTTGATCAAATATAAATCTGTTTGTGTTGCATATGAATGTTTCATTGAACATCTTATCTGAATTACATAACCAACGAACAGGCTGAGACTGTGTGTAGTGCGCATTGGTGCATTTCATAATTGTTCATGCATTTCATAAATTGCATTTTATCTGGATTGTTTGATGTTAGTCTGTACAATGGGTGTTGCTGCCATACCCTTTTAGCATAGTCTATACATCATTCATCAGTCATCAAGTCTGCACATTCAAGTTTGCATGTCCATACACTACACTGTAGATGCTCGAAGGGAAGTTTATACATCGCATGGCACAGCATGCGTCCAAGTCTGAACATTGCATTCACCAAGTCTGTACAGCCCATGCTCAAAGCTAAGTCTGTACATTGGCATTTGAACACACAAAGTCTAAACAGCTTGCATTGTCCTGTAGCTTGCATCGTTTCACAAGTCTATACAACAGTTAGCATTGCATCTTATTCATGAAGTCCATACATTCACTGAAGCTTGCTTAGCTGAAGTGTGTACATTGCATTGTATGACTTGAAGTCTGTACATCGCATGTGTGCTTATGCTAAGTCTATACAGGCTAAGTCTGTTGGTCTTGTGACTCATGCATTCATTGTTAAAGTCTATACAGACTTCAGTGCATTCTCTTTGTGTCTCACATGTCAAAGTATATACAGTCTGCATCGCATGCACTTTAAATATGTCAAGTCTGTACAATGGTCTTGGCATATGCATTCATTAAGTCTATACGCTGGAAGACGAAGTCTATACAGCGTCTCACGTTGCATCCAGCAAGTCTGTACAGTGAGCGTTTCATTGGTGAAGTCTGTACACTCACCAGTTGAACTTCAAAGTCCATACATTGGACTGTAGCTTGCATGAAGCTAAGTCCATACATCGCTCAAGTCTGTACAGAGTCCAGCGTCTCGTTCATGCATTGTTCACAAAGTCTGCACATTCTATTGTTCATGAAGTCTGTACACTGGACTGTGTCCTTGTTCATCACATTAAGTCTATACATTGCATTGGCTAAAGTCTGCACAACGCACCCTCTCACCAAGTCTGTACAGCGTCTGCATTGTCTCGCTCACACTTGCCAAAGTCTGAACATCCACAGTGTCTTTCATCATCTCACTTTGCGTCTCAGTTTGCAAAGTCTATACATTCGCTGCAGAGATCACTATCAAGTCTATACATTGGTCCGTCTCTTGCAGCGTCTCATCTGGTCAAAGTCAACACATCACTTGAAGGCTTCTGCATCAAGTCTATACATCGATTGTCTTGCTTTAGCTTAAGTCTATACAGAGTCAGCGTCTTGTTGACCGTCTCTTGCTGTGTCTCGCGAAGCATTTCATTTAGCAAGTATGTACAGTTGACCGTCTCAGGCAGTGTCTCTTTGTGCATCTCTTGCAAGTCCATACAACGCTTCAGACTAAAGCCTGTACATCGGACAGTGTTTAGGCGAAGTCTATACATCCATCCGTACAGTGTCTTGGCCACCGTCTCACGACCACCAAGTCAATACATTGGTCGATGGCAAGTCTGTTTTGGACTCTTGATCAAGTCTGTACATCCAAAAGTGAAGCCAAGTCTATACACTCCTCACCTTTCCCTACGTTTGGCCAAGTCCATACACTCATACCTTTCCCTATGTTTTCTGGCCAAGTCTACACATCGTTTGCCTAGCGTTTGCTTCTGAGTCTATACACTCAGGTTGTTGAAGGGTTTTCAAGTATGTACACTGCATGCTCACTCAACTAAGTCTATACACTCGATTGTTAACCTTCAACTCTATACACTCGGTTTCAAAGCTTCAAGTCTATACACTTGATATCAAGCCTCAAGTCTATACACTCGTTTGTTAACTCTCAAGTCTATACACTCGTATGTTAACCTTCAAGTCTATACACTCAAGCTGCATCATGGCTGTACACACTTTGTTAAACAGCCTGAACCAAGTCTATACATTATCTGATACCTTCTTATATCTGTGTGATAGGTACTGTTCGAGAAGCAAATAAGTGGCACGTGGTCCGAGGTTGGCACCTGGCACGTGATCCGATGATAACGCCCTAAATGCTGCAGCTATAAATACCAGGCCGCCTCCATCTGGAGAAAAAAGGGTGAGTGAAGAAAAGAGAAAAAGAGATCGAGATCAGAAAGAAAGAAAGTGATCGATATAGAAGAAGAGAGTTGCAGAGAGGCAGTAAGCAGAAGCAGAAGAAGAAGAAGAAGAAGAAAGAAGAAGAGAAAAGAAAAGCTAGAGAGAGCCTGCGAAAGAGAAGAAAAAGAAGAGTGAGAAGAAGAGAGAGCTAGAGTGATATAAGCTTCAACTGAAGATCTGTTCCTGCTGGGCCGTGGATCAAATCCAGGGCAGCCAGCTCCTGCGAGAGCCACAGTCTGAGTTTACTTTTTCCAGCTTTCTGTTGCTGCGTTTTTTGTTTTTCTTTTCAACTATTCACTAGTTGTTCTTCCGATTCTCTTGTGTGAGGTCGGGTTCCCTCCGGTGTGGAGGAAGAGAGACTTGCATCTCTGGTTGCCTTTGACTGGGAGTCATTGGTTGTTTCCCTCTGGTTTGGAGGAAGGGAGGATGGGTCCTCCGGTTCTGGGCTTGTAGGTTTCGAGTCCAGGGGTCCCTCTGGTTGGGAGGAAGAGAGGTCAGAGACCTCTAGTTTGCAGGTGACTTGGTGTCACTTGTGCTTCCCTCTGGGTTTCAGAGGAAGAGAGACTTGGGTCTCTAGGTTCCCCTCGGGTTTGGAGGAAGGGAGGATTGGTCCTCCGGTTCTAGTCTTATGGGTTGCAAGACTAGGTGTTCCCTCCGGTTTAGAGGAAGAGAGATTGTGCGTATCTAGTTTCCAAGTGGCTGGGAGTCACTTGGGGTGTCCCTCCGGTTGGGAGGAAGAGGGGAGGTTGTTCCCCTGGTCAAGCTGTTTGGCAGCAACTGTTGCAGACTGAGTCTGCTGTTCTAGCCTAGCTAGTGGATGCCTCACTCCGATTTGGAGTGAGGGGTGGACGTAGGTCTGTGGACCGAACCACCTAAAAATCCTGGTGTTCCCTTGTGGTGTGCTTTTGTTCCTTCTATGTTCTTCTTATTGCTGCGCATTAGATGCTTGCTTAGGATCGTTTGAGGGCTTATTGAGTTGTTGTCTTGCTTTGATCCTTCTAAGTATCCTCAGTTTATTTCTGCAATAGTTTTAATTCCGCATAACTGAGCTTTAGAGTTTTAATTAGGCTATATTTGTAGAGGGATACATTCACCCCCCCCTCTGTATCCGGGCCTTGCATCCTAACATAATTGGCTAATTATGTGCATATGAAATGATATATGTGATGTGAATTATCATAAAGAAATGAGCACTCACCACACCCCCCAACTTAGTCATTGTCAGTCCCTTAGCAATATAATTAAATTAAAATTTAGGACCAATAAGAGTTTGTAAAGCTCATACCTTCATATCCAGCTTTTCCTTTACAGAATCAATCAAAGATTAGAAATCAGAAATCATTAATGCGCACTAGCCTTAGTTTGGAAATTAAAGTACATGACATAAGAATGCGTCTCAAAGTTCAGCAGCACTTGTGCATGTGTAATACTAAATCCACATCTAAGACAATTATGTCCCTCATTTGTTATTCCAAGTAAATGCCTTATAACCCTGCACCTCTTAATCAGAGCATTAAGCATATTAGCTTTTTATCTGCCTTATTTATTTGTCCTCTTTGGGATCTTTTATTCCACACATGATGCTGCACTACTCTTAACTGTTTAACATAAACCTCGACTCTTGCCTTACGAGAAGCATGTCCAGTTACACATGTCAAGATTCCCTTTTCTATTTGACGCGAACCTCAACACTTGTTAGGTGAAGTAGGCCCGGTTACTAATATTAGAGGCATTTTTCACTATATTTTCTTTTTTTTTCTTTATTTTTTTTCATTGTGCCTTTGCACTTATTTGATAAATAACATGGCAGAAAGATTATAAAAGATCTCTTAAGAAGTGCAGAGTATCAGACAAACATATCCAAAATAGTAGATGACTTGTCCCACTTATTTCATTAGTGTGCAGAGTGATTTCTTTTCTAAAGTGCACATGAATTTTAAAGAGATTCTTAAATCAGTTTTCCATGACTAGATCAAAGAAATTTTCTATCATCCTTCTCCCTAGTCTTTTCTATTCCAGAATTACTTTCAATTCAAGCATGAATCAATAAAAATCAGTTGGGGATTTCATCTTTTTATTTTATGCAAAAATACAGGACATTATGATCATGCAAGAACTCCTTTCAATTTTTTTTCTCACCCCCCCCAACTCAAATAACATTGTCCTCAATGGCATAAGTAATAAAAGTAATAGAACAATATAACAAGAAATATTACTGAGTAAGAGAGAGACAACCTGATATGCGGGGCGAAACCTCCTTTATATGGATAGCGACAGCTTCTTCTCCTTGGCCTGTCTACTGAAAAACAAACTAAAAACAAAGCATTAAATAACAAAGAACCTTGGGTTGCCTCCCAGAAGCGCTAAGTTTTCCGTCTTCAGCCAGACGCATGCATAAGAGGTGCAAGCTCCATAACTAACGAGTTAAGTAAAGAATGAGCCACCATGTTATCTTATCTGCTTTCAATTTCTAGCATTTGTGCTATGAGAAGATAAGATTTTGCATGTACATGCATGGGCTGAAAGTATGTTGGTTTCGTACATTATTGAGTTGAATATTAGAAGCATATGTGAACCAATTTTCTTCCTTAGGGGGCATATGCAAATCAATGGCCTGGGTGGAACCTTTGCCCAGTATCTACCCATTGGTCTCCTTGTCCTGTATCTACTCACTTGACTACCTATTTATTGGCTACTTCCTCCATGTTCGCTTGTTCATGTGCCGGTGACTTTTGAATGAGATTGGCATTACTTAAACTATGATGCATGCTTGCCAGCGAACTAATATCTTTCAAATCTGTCACACTCCCCTTAATGATACCCTCTGGTGCATTAAGAGCACTGATCAACTGGTCTTCCTGATGGGGAGTCAAATCAAAGGTGAATATAGCTGGCATATCCCCCTTAGGCTCTAGAATCTCATAATGAAGAGACTTAATGTTCAGGGGAATCAAATTGGCAAGAAGCATGAGTCCAGAATCAGGGGTCAGATCAAATGTGAAATTCTCTAATACGGCCCCTTCATCAAATTCATCAATTGACAGATTATTCAGCAAATTATCCAATAACGGGTTGGGTAGATTAAATATAAAATTTTCTAACCAATCCCCTTCATCATATTCTTCAAAAGGAGGAGGATGTTCAGAATTCGTCTCCAATACATCGTCATAATTATTAACCACAAAGTAATCTTCCTCTTCATGTATATCCTTAAATGAGTTCTTTGGGCCACTATTCTTCTTAATGATACTCTCATCCTCAAAACATTCATAGGATGGGGTGATGATATCAAGATAATCATCATTATTCTTCAATCCACCCCCTAATGCCTCTCCTTCCTTCATCATGGTGTTGCTAGTGCACTCCCCCTCACTCTCACTATTGACGTCTTGAGCCAAAACGACAGGCATAAGATCATCATCATCATCATTCATGTGTTGAGGAGGTTGGTGTACTATTGAAGAAGGGTCATGGTAAGTAAACCGAGAATACACAATGTGAGGTTCAGAGTAGTGGCATAGGGAATCTCCCCTAGAATTGATATTGCTGTTGATGTTAGGGTGAGATGAGTTGGGCTGAGGTTGATTACACCTGAGTTGATCATGGACTTTTTTGGGTGAAAGTTTAGATGAATAGACTTGAATTGTTTGATCCATATAAGGGAAATTTGGGTGATTGCTCCAGCCAAGATTATAATCATCAGAGAAGGTATCATACTCGAGCTGTGAGAACCCTAAGGCATATTCGACTTGAGCTCAGATGACTGGTGGGAGTCGGGCTATAGTAGGACACTCACTCACATGGTGAGTAAGACTGGCACAGAAATTGTAGGTTTCCTTAGAAGTTTGGGATGGACTTTCATATAGACTTGATGAGGGTTGGACAATGGCATTATCGTTTATCTTAAAGTCAAGCCCTACCCATTTTTCTATCTCACGATGCCTATCCTACATTAAAGGTCCTACATAATTTTTATGAGATAAGATTGAGACAAGATTCATCGAATTTTCCCTCAAAATTTCAAACAGATCATAAGCCTCATCTTCACTCTTGTTCATGAATGTCCCTCCACAATATATGTCCACCATTTATCTATCATAATCAGATAACCCCTCATAAAATGCATACATAACTTTCCATTTGGGCAACCCATGATGTGGACATTCACGTAACAAATCATTAAGCCTTTCCCAACATTCATGAAGCTGCACTCCTGAAAGATTAGTAAAGCCTACAATCGCCCTTCTGATAATGTTGGTCCAGACTATGGGGTAAAATCTTTTCAAAAATTTCAATTGCATAACTTATCAAGTCCTAATGATCTTTCCAAAACTTCTTAACCAACATTTTGCTTTATCTTTCAATGAGAATGGAAATAAGATCAACTTAAGGGCATCATTACTAAAGTTCTGGATTTTGACCAGGGAGCAAATTTCTAAAAAGTCATCAAGATGCCTATAGGGATTTTCATCGAGATTCTCATAAAAAGATGGGAGCATCTGGATGATATTAGGGCGAATCTCATACTGATCTACAAGAATATCAGATAGTTCAATGCAGGTGGAGGGTTTATAAGTAGAAGGAATAAAGTGTTCCTTCATAGGCATAAGTTTCATTCTTTGATGGATGGCCATTGATGTTGATCGAAATAAATGAGACCCAAAGGATTAGTTTTCAAATTTTTTTATTTTTTTATTTTTTATTTGAAAAGTAATGTAATCAACAATTATATGAATAATGCATACAACATGATGATTTTTTTTTTACAAGAGAAGAATTGGCACTTACTACCACGTTGGTCCACTGGCCAGGTAAGAGGTGGAGTTGTGTGAGGCTCCCCCTACTTTCGTAGGGACCTAATTAAATAACCACAGGCCCACTTAGGCGTTTGCCATTTAACCTCTACCTAGACACCAATTTTCCAAAATAGCAATAAATCCCAAAGCTCTCTCTTTTTTCTTTTTTTTAACCTTCTAAGGGTAAACTAACTGCAAGGTACTTTATGGTACAACCTGTTCGGCGTCCGTGAGGGAATCCACGGGTGCAGGGACTTATGGAGGTCTTGGAAAAGGAGATTCCAGTCCAAAGAGACGGAGTGCTCAATGGAGGGTCCTTCCAATTCCAAAAGGGGTGTAAGGAACCTAAATTACCCTTAAGAAGGGGAAAACGAGAAGAAGAGAAGGATTTTTTTTTCACATGATGCAAGTAAGTAATCAACTAGATGCATAAATGCATGCAAGAGATGCAACTAAGATGAGAGCATGATAACGTGATGAGATTTTTTTTTTCTATTTTCTGTTTTCTGATTTTTTTCAGAGAATTTTTTTTTCAAAAAGAGAGATGGATAAAAGGTAAATAGCAACTAAAAACACTAAACAACATGAAACCTACTGAACAATAAGGCCTAAAAGTATGATTTTTGAGTTTTCTAGTTTTCTGATTTTTTTTGGTTTTTTCATGATTGTTTCTTATTTTTTTGAGATTTCTCAGAAATTGGAAAAACAGAACTTATATCTACGCTTACTAACCTTTAGCGACGCTTGATTTTCCAAGATTTTCAGAATTCCAGATTTCCTACTCCCTGTAGTGACAGATACAGACTTTCAGTGACGCTTCCTGCCTTTCGACAATAGTTGATTTTCTGTGAATTCCAGGTCTGAATTTCTCTTTTCTTTGATTTTCTAATTTTTTTTCTTTTTTCTACAAAATAAAAATAAAAAAATTAATATACAAATATACACACCAAATACAAGAATATCCAACTATAAAAAATCATTTTCATGACTGACAACGGCGTCAAAAATTGATATGGACAAAACTCGTCGTTGAAAACCGTGCCATAATTTTAAAAATAACCGCACTCACTCAATAAAAAAATATTAAATATAAGTAGAGTGGTAAGAGCGGGTCGATCCCACGGAGAAGAATTTTTTTTTTAAGCAATTAGAAAAAATCCTTATGTTTTGAGAATCGAATTCGAGTGAGCTTTTATGAAAACTAAACTAAAATTGCATGAAAATAGATTACTCGAAATTAAATCTACCTAAAGAATATTCGAGGACTAAGAAGGGAAATTAGAAAGAGTGGAGATAGAAAATAGAAGAACAATTGCATAAAATTAACTTTTATTGTTAAGGAAAGAGTACAACTCTATGAAAATTAAAAATTACAACTTGAAGTAAAAGAATAAGGGAAGAAATGAGCCAAAATGATGAAGAATAGCGGCACCGTCTCCGCGCCAAGCCTTTGATTGAATCGTCCCGCCTTAGAGGTAGACGCCACCTTGTGGGCACCGAAAGAAGAGAATCTCTACCTTGGGATGTGTGAAGAAAATAGAGGAGGGAAAGATAGATAGAAGAGGAAGAAGGGAGTTAAAAAATAGTAAAACAGAAATAAAAATAGAGCGAGATTGAAAGTGAAATAGCTTTAAAATAAGAGAGAATTAGAAGACATGGTAGAAGATAAGGTTGAAGATCAGAGGAAGACGAAGAAGATTGATGAAGAGTGTAGAGGGATAAAACATGAGGAACAAGGTAAAAATTGAGGAAGAATAGGGTGGTGTTAGCGCGGATGAACAGTGAAAATGGGAAGATAGCACATTGAAAAAGAGATTATAACTTAAAAACATGAAGGAATTAGAGGACGATGAAGAAGAAGAAAATGTAGATCTTTGAAAATTTAAGAAGTTTGATGAAGAGACTCAGATGAAAAAATGAGCAGAAGAGAAAAAAATCTTGAGAAGAATAAAGTGTAGAGCCACGGTTGAACAGTAAAAATGGAGGATAGAACTTTAAAAAACTTGAAATAACTTGAAAACAAGAGAGAATTAGAGGAAGAGAAAGAAAAAGAAATTAAATAGTGATTAAAAAAGAAGAAGTTTACATAAGAAAGTAAATTGAAAAGACGAATAGAAAGGTGTGAAAAAGGTCGACCTAAACTAGGGGAAGAAAGAAGGACGGGATTCTAAGCTAATAAGAAAAAGACAAAGAAGAAAACTCCCTTTCCCCCTCTTGACAAAGGGTATTTATAGAGAAACTAGGTCAAATGGAGGGTGGAGATCACATTTGATGAATATGGATGGCTAGGATTAGATGAGATTAGGGTTTGGATGAAGAGAGGAAAGGGGCTCCCCTTGGCTTACCTAATAAGGAGGAGATCTCCTCATATTTTCTCTCCAAGAAATTCTCTCCAAGATAATTCAATAAAGAATTTTCCTTTATCTCTTTTCACACCAAAAAAGGAATGGCGGCTGCTCCTTTGACTTGGTCAAGGAGGGAGGGGTGCCCTAGGGCATCCCTTGTCCTGATCTTGTGACGCTTTTGCCCTTAGCCCTTCTAGTGAATTACCTTGGACGTCCTACAGACACACAATTTAGATTAAGCCCATAGAAAATTATTGTCTTGTGCATAAAAATCATGAGTGCTTACAATTATGCAATGGGAAATTAATTCTCATGCCTCTCAACCCCTTTTTATTCATTAATTACCCACAAATTGAGTGAATTTGCATAAAAAGCTTGATTCATGTGAGGTTGAGATTAACTGTAAAGTATGCATAATTGGCTAATTATGTGCATATGAAATGATATATGTGATGTGAATTATCATAAAGAAATGAGCACTCATCATCGACGCACACAGAAGACAAGCAAGTGGCGGTCTTGGGGAGACCGCTACCTGCTGGTAGTAGTCTTTCCAAGACCGCTACTAGCAGGGGGCCTGCAGCCCTCTGTCAGGTCAGCACAAGAATCGAGAAATAATGGTCTCCCAAACCTCCAAACGCTAAATGGGCTTAAAAATGGTCAAGAATGGGCTCGAAATACACCCAAGAAATGCTCCAAAATAATGGATATTTCAGAACATCACAAAGGATGAAATAAGAGAAAGAATTCAATTTGCAGGCTGAAAATAGGTGTCAACAGATGCCCCTCCTTGATGTCTGCTTTTCAAGGGAGCGAGCGAAAGCGACGCGGAGGCGAAAGCGACGTGAAAAGGAGATGAAGCAGAGATGAAGCGGAGAGAACTGAAAAGCGGACATCAAGGTAAAAGACATCTGTCACAACCAACAACCGATGGGAATTCTCCCGAAAACGTCGAACTAACCACAAGGAACAGCTGACGCGGATGAGACATGTCTGGAGAACTAACTAAGGAAAGAGAATGAAACACGACCGATCTCATTAGGGGACACAATCCAGAGTCAATGAGGGGATCGGAAGAGCAAAAGCTGAAAAGTCGAAAGGAAACTGAGATAAAATCCAGACAAGAATCACGCTTGCCAACTAGACCAAATGAGTAGATTAGAGAAGACGTTCAAATTCAGAGTGGAATAAGAATCTCTTATACAAGAGAATTAAGCGTAATTAACCATTGCTAAGGAGAAACCCTGAACAAATTACGAGGTGTGAGTGCTCAAAATGAGACGATGCATGCTGGGCTAAAATAAAGAAATCATAAAAATGAATGCAAAGAAAAGATAAAATAGAAAATACTCAAGGATAATATTGCTAGATCGAGCAAGACGGGGTCAAGAGTCTTCTGGCAACCACGATGTGCGAGACAGAGTCCATCGTCCCCCACTCGACTCAACCTAACGGCCTATCCAACGATTAACCGTGTGCTCCTAGATCATCATCATTTTTGGTAAAGGAGAACATCAGATCCTAGAACACACGGAGAACCAGCCGGTCCTTGAGAGGCTTTAATAGCATAGAGATACCATATAGTAATGCAACAAAGAGAAGGGATAGAAAGGCATACCTGACTTACTTGCCAAAGCAAAATAGCATTTTTTGAATTTTCTAACTTTTTAGATTTTTATGGATTTTCAAATAAGATAACCATAAAAGGAAAAACATAACATAACCATGAAATGAACAAAGAATAACATAAAAGAGATGCATGAAACATAACAACACGAAGATGAACGAAAGATAACATAACAGAACAACATAGATAAAACATCACGAGAACAAATAACAAGTGTAGGATGGTGGGACACGGTGGGACAAGACAACATAACACGGTGAGACGGCACACGTGGTGGGACAAGATCATGGTGGGACAACCAATACGTGTGGGACAAAACAACATAGCGGGACAGAACAAGCGGTGGAATGACAATAACACAGGAGACGACAACCCGAAATGACACATGCACTCCTCAACCAAAACCCAAGATCAGATGAAGTGGAACCACCATGTTCACAATCTATGGCAACGCCCCCTCATGAAGATACGAAGTGAGGTTGGCAAAAGTTGAGAAGGATATGAGCTTCAGAATAGATCGAGGGGGAAGATTGAGGAGGGGACAGATTTGAAAGATGTGAATAGGAGACAAAGTGAAAGATAAAGAGCTAGGAAGCCTTGAGCACCTGCAACCTGCACATTTAACAAACATATTATATCTATCCTCAAAATTACCCGGAGATGAAAAACAAAAGACACATATCTTTATTGATTTTGACATTTTCTTCTTCTTTTTTGACTAGGCTATCTGCAGCACACACAGACATGCTTAAACCACTGGCTAGGGGTCGTCGTTCCTCCCCCTCTCATTAAAGACTCCCCCTGAGCAGGGCGTGCATATGAGGGTGACGCGCTACAACCAACTGCCTCCAAAGAACGGTGCCCCTACTAAGGCCATACTCGGGATTCAACCCAGCCTAAGAGAGAGAAACAGAAGCAAACTAGAGATAAGCCTTACGCAAGATGGGAGATATCATGACTCGACTTCCTTCTAGGGCACTACCCTTCAAAGAGATAATCTGTTGCGCCGGAGCTTTGTGTCTTTGATTTTTGGACCCATTATCAGGCACGCATACGACTGGGCTCATGACGTTCCGCAGGGAACCATACTACCACTCTTGTCATGCCTTTGATCTTCATAATCTTGATATTCATTTATCTTCTTTTATTTATAGCCCTTCTTGGCTAGATATTGCATGAACACTCATTTTCAAGGGTCATTAAGACTGCCCCTATTTGAGACCTCTCTCTTATTAGGGAGCGCCTAGGTTGGTCATCTTACCCGTCCATCTCTTGCCCCTGCACCCGGTCGAGTAGAGAAGAGAAAAAGGCCTTTATGCATACCCAAAGGATGGCCAAACTAGCAACGATGTGCCCAAGAGAGATCGGATATAGCTCGCCGTGTAGTGTGTAAAAAAACCATGCTCAAAAGGATCACCCTCAACAATCGGGGAAAGAAACTGGACTCCTAGTGTGGAGCTATCACCAACCTGAGATGCTGTAAAAGCGAACTCAATTTGACTAAACTAACTTCCTAAACCACTCAAACGAGTTAAGGAACTAGCATTGTAACCATGCGCAAGAGGAATAGAAATAATAACAATGATAACATATTCTTACACAAAATAAAATGCACCTTGCAAATCCATAGCGTGAAAGCCAGTGTCCTGAAGCGATCTTGATCAGTGAACTTCGTATTCCTTGCTTGATAGGACCAGAATGTAGAGGATAACAGGGCGTAGAGATTCCTTGACATGAAGGAGCGGTGGACACCACACTGGACGAAGAGGGATCAAAGAAAGAGAGGTGAGGGCTAGAACTCCCTTACGAGGGCATAGAGACCCTGATAATAAGGAACCAGATACAGAATAAATAGAGATCAGCTGAGATCAAGGCGGACTAAAGCCTCAAAAATAGCAAGAAAAGGGGTGAGAACCCCGAAAGGGTGAGGAAGAAAGAATAGAAAAATAATGAGGAGATTGTTGCAAAGATAAGGAAGAAGAGGAGTAATCATCCGATAGGGTCGGAGAAGAATCAGAAGCAATATCCATAAATTTCGGAGGAGAAGAAAGTGGAAATCGAAAGTGGGTCCAATAGAAGAAATCTGGAGGCTCTAGATGATGCGAGTGGAATAGAGAACGAAGAATAGAAAGATCTGGAGGACCCGGACGAGGAGGGGAAGAATCAGAAGATGTCCCAAAATTGGGATGAAAAGATGGCATAGGCCGAGGCATAGAATTACGAAAATAAGGAAAGTTCGGAGGATCCGGATGAAAAGGAGAGGGGTGGGGGTTCATGGACCCGGGAAGGGAGGAGAAGATCGCAGGAACAGGATTGGAAAAGGGAAGGTACACCACCCAAGGGTGGGAGCTAAGTAAAAGAAATGAGGACTGAAAAGAAGAAGAAAGAAAAGTGATCCCCTGAGTGCACAATCAATGGCCATTGAACTTACGCTGCTGCCTCTTCTTAGTAGAAATCTCTTGATAATGGACCCGCCTGGCATGGAATTGGACCTTCGGGCTTCTTGATTTGCAATATCTTCTCAGATAACAGGCCCACCTGGCAGGTGGCCTGGCCCGATTATGAACATGCAGCCTGGCTGGGGCAGTTGCCCCTAGACACCCGGTGCTAACCTCATGTAGACATTCTTGAACAACTAACTCCTTGGGATAAACATTATGAAACCATGGAGTTTTATCTCTTGGCACAAGGAGCTTAAGGTTCGGTAATTCCACTCGACAATCAGGCATGAAGCGTAACTCCCTTGATAAAAGGGAAGGGTGAAACTGAGGGAGAGTGATACACGGCATTGACATGGCTGGCTTGCTAATAAACTGAGGGAGATTGCATAAAAATCACGATATGTCCATAGAAAATCCTAAAAATATAGAAAATTGCCCCTTGAACATAGAATCCAACAAACTCTTGGTAGCCATACGAGTTAGCACAATGCGGGTGGAGAACCCTTCTTGGCCAGTAATTTGAATAGCAACAGAGCGAGAGGTAATAATAGTATCAATGGTGAACTCCCCGGCGAGCAATAAGATTGCCACCTATCTTGCTTGAGAAGAAGCCGGCACTAATGCGAGAGAGCTCTTCTTGGCAACCGTCTTGGGGAATGTAGGCTCATCATCCCCAAAAGAGCCTTAGACCAGGACGTGGACTGGCGTGCGGCAGATGAAATCTTGAATCTTGAAATGTAGAACCGGCATCGAACTGTCCTGACTCGGCTCATTCTCTCCCAGGGGACTAGACCCAAGGGGCACCAAAGGCAACACACACCCGCTCTGTGGGGTGGAAGTAGATGGTGAAGTGGAAGAAGAAGGTTGGGATGGCAAAATGGCAATGACTAGCTCAGGTGGAGGTGAAGGCGTAGGTGTAGGTGGAGCTTGCTCAGGCTCAGGAGAAGAGAGTAACAGCGGAGATGGGGGAGATGGCGAAGATAGCGATGGGGACAATGGATGCAATGATTGGGTGATTTTGGGAGAAGAGGTGGCGAAGGCGAAGGAATAGAGGCAACATGCGGGTTATGTGGTGATGGGGGTAGTGGAGGAGGTGAAGGCGGAGGAGATGAAGATGGTGGCAAAGGTGGTGATGACGGCAATGGGGACAATGGAGACGACGTTGGGGATGGAGAAAGTGAAGAGGAAGGTGACGGCGATGGAGAAGGTGAAGAGTAGGGTCGCGGGGCCCACCATCATTGTATCGACACAATGCGTCGAGCGGCGTTGGGAGTGGAAGCGGTGGCAACAGGAGTCGAGGGAGTGGAAGTACTCGCCTGAGCAGAGGCTTGGGTTTGCGGAGGAGACATGGTAGGAATAGGTGACGATGATGGTGGGGTATGTGGAGATGGAGATGGTGATGGCGATGGGGTAGGTGACGGAGGAGTAGATGAGGGAGATAACGGAGCAGGCACAGCATTAGATGAAGAATCACAGCCTTGGCCTTGTAGTGATGGAGATGGCTGGCTGGGCGACGCTTCTTGATGTTGTTGCTTGCTGTGGAGATATAATACAACTTTATGAATAGCAGGCCAATCGATCCTCTTCTTGTCTTCCAGGTCATAAACATAATCCTAGAAATCGGGACAATCCTCAACCAAATGCCCATGCTGATGGTGATATTCACATAACTGAAGTAAATTCCCGACCGAGGGTCGGCAAGGCACAACCGGAGGAAGCTGTAACGCGTGAGTGGCCATCAAAGCCCTGAAAATATCAGTTTAAGACTCTGGCAATGGAGGACAAGGATCCCGTTTCGAGGAAGAGGGATGCCGAGGGGTATGGGATGGTGGAGAAGGTTGAGGAGAGGGAAGTGGGGGTCGTGTAGGTAAGGGTGTGTGGCGACTAGCGGAAGGACTAGGCAAAGACGTATGGTGAGTGGGATGAGGGGGTACGTAGTGGATGGCATCCACTTGCTTGGGGTGTGATATTCCCTTAACAGGAGGAGATGGAGACACATGCGGGTATGGAGAGATGGAAGGCTGACTTCTTGAAGGTTGATGTAGCAGACTCATGGAGGATCGACTCATGGAAGCGTATGGGTTCGTGGAGGGTGGACTCACGGAGGGATATGTGGTGGAAGGCTGACCCATAGAGAATGTGTAGGTGATGGAAGGCTAGCTCATAGAGGGCGTAAAAGAGGTATATGTGGATGGCGAGGTATATGTGGACGTGGAATGTGGAGAAGACTCGAGGTCAAGGGAACTTTAAAGCTGTTGACGGACGAAGCGGGCTCGGCTGTATAGTTGTTGCCAGGAGGTAATGTCATTTAAGGCTAAGATGAAGCGGTACTCGGGCGTTGCATTGGAGATCAACATCTTGATTTGTTCTTGCTCCGAAATATGCCTCGGGACTTGTGTGGCAAGGCGACGCCAACGGTCTGTGAAAGTAGAGAATTCCTCATCAGGCTTCATCTTCTTGTGGGCCAGATCCACAACAAAAAACCTGGGCCCAACCTGGTCCCGGTACTGCTGAATAAATTTCTCTTGAAGAATTGATGTTGATCGAAATAAATGAGACCCAAAGGATTAGTTTTCAAATTTTTTTTATTTTTTTATTTTTTATTTGAAAAGTAATGTAATCAACAATTATATGAATAATGCATGCAACATGATGATTTTTTTTTTACAAGAGAAGAATTGGCACTTACTACCACGTTGGTCCACTGGCCAGGTAAGAGGTGGAGTTGTGTGAGGCTCCCCCTACTTTCGTAGGGACCTAATTAAATAACCACAAGCCCACTTAGGCGTTTGCCATTTAACCTCTACCTAGACACCAATTTTCCAAAATAGTAATAAATCCCAAAGCTCTCTCTTTTTTCTTTTTTTTAACCTTCTAAGGGTAAACTAACTGCAAGGTACTTTATGGTACAACCTGTTCGGCGTCCGTGAGGGAATCCACGGGTGCAGGGACTTATGGAGGTCTTGGAAAAGGAGATTCCAGTCCAAAGAGACGGAGTGCTCAATGGAGGGTCCTTCCAATTCCAAAAGGGGTGTAAGGAACCTAAATTACCCTTAAGAAGGGGAAAACGAGAAGAAGAGAAGGATTTTTTTTTCACATGATGCAAGTAAGTAATCAACTAGATGCATAAATGCATGCAAGAGATGCAACTAAGATGAGAGCATGATAACGTGATGAGATTTTTTTTCTATTTTCTGTTTTCTGATTTTTTTTCAGAGAATTTTTTTTTCAAAAAGAGAGATGGATAAAAGGTAAATAGCAACTAAAAACACTAAACAACATGAAACCTACTGAACAATAAGGCCTAAAAGTATGATTTTTGAGTTTTCTAGTTTTCTGATTTTTTTTGGTTTTTTCATGATTGTTTCTTATTTTTTTGAGATTTCTCAGAAATTGGAAAAACAGAACTTATATCTACGCTTACTAACCTTTAGCGACGCTTGATTTTCCAAGATTTTCAGAATTCCAGATTTCCTACTCCCTGTAGTGACAGATACAGACTTTCAGTGACGCTTCCTGCCTTTCGACAATAGTTGATTTTCTGTGAATTCCAGGTCTGAATTTCTCTTTTCTTTGATTTTCTAATTTTTTTTTCTTTTTTCTACAAAATAAAAATAAAAAAATTAATATACAAATATACACACGAAATACAAGAATATCCAACTATAAAAAATCATTTTCATGACTGACAACGGCGTCAAAAATTGATATGGACAAAACTCGTCGTTGAAAACCGTGCCATAATTTTAAAAATAACCGCACTCACTCAATAAAAAAATATTAAATATAAGTAGAGTGGTAAGAGCGGGTCGATCCCACGGAGAAGAATTTTTTTTTTAAGCAATTAGAAAAAATCCTTATGTTTTGAGAATCGAATTCGAGTGAGCTTTTATGAAAACTAAACTAAAATTGCATGAAAATAGATTACTCGAAATTAAATCTACCTAAAGAATATTCGAGGACTAAGAAGGGAAATTAGAAAGAGTGGAGATAGAAAATAGAAGAACAATTGCATAAAATTAACTTTTATTGTTAAGGAAAGAGTACAACTCTATGAAAATTAAAAATTACAACTTGAAGTAAAAGAATAAGGGAAGAAATGAGCCAAAATGATGAAGAATAGCGGCACCGTCTCCGCGCCAAGCCTTTGATTGAATCGTCCCGCCTTAGAGGTAGACGCCACCTTGTGGGCACCGAAAGAAGAGAATCTCTACCTTGGGATGTGTGAAGAAAATAGAGGAGGGAAAGATAGATAGAAGAGGAAGAAGGGAGTTAAAAAATAGTAAAACAGAAATAAAAATAGAGCGAGATTGAAAGTGAAATAGCTTTAAAATAAGAGAGAATTAGAAGACGTGGTAGAAGATAAGGTTGAAGATCAGAGGAAGACGAAGAAGATTGATGAAGAGTGTAGAGGGATAAAACATGAGGAACAAGGTAAAAATTGAGGAAGAATAGGGTGGTGTTAGCGCGGATGAACAGTGAAAATGGGAAGATAGCACATTGAAAAAGAGATTATAACTTAAAAACATGAAGGAATTAGAGGACGATGAAGAAGAAGAAGAAAATGTAGATCTTTGAAAATTGAAGAAGTTTGATGAAGAGACTCAGATGAAAAAATGAGCAGAAGAGAAAAAAATCTTGAGAAGAATAAAGTGTAGAGCCACGGTTGAACAGTAAAAATGGAGGATAGAACCTTAAAAAACTTGAAATAACTTGAAAACAAGAGAGAATTAGAGGAAGAGAAAGAAAAAGAAATTAAATAGTGATTAAAAAAGAAGAAGTTTACATAAGAAAGTAAATTGAAAAGACGAATAGAAAGGTGTGAAAAAGGTCGACCTAAACTAGGGGAAGAAAGAAGGACGGGATTCTAAGCTAATAAGAAAAAGACAAAGAAGAAAACTCCCTTTCCCCCTCTTGACAAAGGGTATTTATAGAGAAACTAGGTCAAATGGAGGGTGGAGATCACATTTGATGAATATGGATGGCTAGGATTAGATGAGATTAGGGTTTGGATGAAGAGAGTAAAGGGGCTCCCCTTAGCTTACCTAATAAGGAGGAGATCTCCTCATATTTTCTCTCCAAGAAATTCTCTCCAAGATAATTCAATAAAGAATTTTCCTTTATCTCTTTTCACACCAAAAAAGGAATGGCGGCTGCTCCTTTGACTTGGTCAAGGAGGGAGGGGTGCCCTAGGGCATCCCTTGTCCTGATCTTGTGACGCTTTTGCCCTTAGCCCTTCTAGTGAATTACCTTGGACGTCCTACAGACACACAATTTAGATTAAGCCCATAGAAAATTGTTGTCTTGTGCATAAAAATCATGAGTGCTTACAATTATGCAATGGAAAATTAATTCTCATGCCTCTCAACCCCTTTTTATTCATTAATTACCCACAAATTGAGTGAATTTGCATAAAAAGCTTGATTCATGTGAGGTTGAGATTAACTGTAAAGTATGCATAATTGGCTAATTATGTGCATATGAAATGATATATGTGATGTGAATTATCATAAAGAAATGAGCACTCATCATCGACGCACACAGAAGACAAGCAAGTGGCGGTCTTGGGGAGACCGCTACCTGCTGGTAGTAGTCTTTCCAAGACCGCTACTAGCAGGGGGCCTGCAGCCCTCTGTCAGGTCAGCACAAGAATCGAGAAATAATGGTCTCCCAAACCTCCAAACGCTAAATGGGCTTAAAAATGGTCAAGAATGGGCTCGAAATACACCCAAGAAATGCTCCAAGATAATGGATATTTCAGAACATCACAAAGGATGAAATAAGAGAAAGAATTCAATTTGCAGGCTGAAAATAGGTGTCAACAGATGCCCCTCCTTGATGTCTGCTTTTCAAGGGAGCGAGCGAAAGCGACGCGGAGGCGAAAGCGACGTGAAAAGGAGATGAAGCAGAGATGAAGCGGAGAGAACTGAAAAGCGGACATCAAGGTAAAAGACATCTGTCACAACCAACAACCGATGGGAATTCTCCCGAAAACGTCGAACTAACCACAAGGAACAGCTGACGCGGATGAGACATGTCTGGAGAACTAACTAAGGAAAGAGAATGAAACACGACCGATCTCATTAGGGGACACAATCCAGAGTCAATGAGGGGATCGGAAGAGCAAAAGCTGAAAAGTCGAAAGGAAACTGAGATAAAATCCAGACAAGAATCACGCTTGCCAACCAGACCAAATGAATAGATTAGAGAAGACGTTCAAATTCAGAGTGGAATAAGAATCTCTTATACAAGAGAATTAAGCGTAATTAACCATTGCTAAGGAGAAACCCTGAACAAATTACGAGGTGTGAGTGCTCAAAATGAGACGATGCATGCTGGGCTAAAATAAAGAAATCATAAAAATGAATGCAAAGAAAAGATAAAATAGAAAATACTCAAGGATAATATTGCTAGATCGAGCAAGACGGGGTCAAGAGTCTTCTGGCAACCACGATGTGCGAGACAGAGTCCATCGTCCCCCACTCGACTCAACCTAACGGCCTATCCAACGATTAACCGTGTGCTCCTAGATCATCATCATTTTTGGTAAAGGAGAACATCAGATCCTAGAACACACGGAGAACCAGCCGGTCCTTGAGAGGCTTTAATAGCATAGAGATACCATATAGTAATGTAACAAAGAGAAGGGATAGAAAGGCATACCTGACTTACTTGCCAAAGCAAAATAGCATTTTTTGAATTTTCTAACTTTTTAGATTTTTATGGATTTTCAAATAAGATAACCATAAAAGGAAAAACATAACATAACCATGAAATGAACAAAGAATAACATAAAAGAGATGCATGAAACATAACAACACGAAGATGAACGAAAGATAACATAACAGAACAACATAGATAAAACATCACGAGAACAAATAACAAGTGTAGGATGGTGGGACACGGTGGGACAAGACAACATAACACGGTGAGACGGCACACGTGGTGGGACAAGATCATGGTGGGACAACCAATACGTGTGGGACAAAACAACATAGCGGGACAGAACAAGCGGTGGAATGACAATAACACAGGAGACGACAACCCGAAATGACACATGCACTCCTCAACCAAAACCCAAGATCAGATGAAGTGGAACCACCATGTTCACAATCTATGGCAACGCCCCCTCATGAAGATACGAAGTGAGGTTGGCAAAAGTTGAGAAGGATATGAGCTTCAGAATAGATCGAGGGGGAAGATTGAGGAGGGGACAGATTTGAAAGATGTGAATAGGAGACAAAGTGAAAGATAAAGAGCTAGGAAGCCTTGAGCACCTGCAACCTGCACATTTAACAAACATATTATATCTATCCTCAAAATTACCCGGAGATGAAAAACAAAAGACACATATCTTTATAGATTTTGACATTTTCTTCTTCTTTTTTGACTAGGCTATCTGCAGCACACACAGACATGCTTAAACCACTGGCTAGGGGTCGTCGTTCCTCCCCCTCTCATTAAAAACTCCCCCTGAGCAGGGCGTGCATATGAGGGTGACGCGCTACAACCAACTGTCTCCAAAGAACGGTGCCCCTACTAAGGCCATACTCGGGATTCAACCCAGCCTAAGAGAGAGAAACAGAAGCAAACTAGAGATAAGCCTTACGCAAGATGGGAGATATCATGACTCGACTTCCTTCTAGGGCACTACCCTTCAAAGAGATAATCTGTTGCGCCGGAGCTTTGTGTCTTTGATTTTTGGACCCATTATCAGGCACGCATACGACTGGGCTCATGACGTTCCGCAGGGAACCATACTACCACTCTTGTCATGCCTTTGATCTTCATAATCTTGATATTCATTTATCTTCTTTTATTTATAGCCCTTCTTGGCTAGATATTGCATGAACACTCATTTTCAAGGGTCATTAAGACTGCCCCTATTTGAGACCTCTCTCTTATTAGGGAGCGCCTAGGTTGGTCATCTTACCCGTCCATCTCTTGCCCCTGCACCCGGTCGAGTAGAGAAGAGAAAAAGGCCTTTATGCATACCCAAAGGATGGCCAAACTAGCAACGATGTGCCCAAGAGAGATCGGATATAGCTCGCCGTGTAGTGTGTAAAAAAACCATGCTCAAAAGGATCACCCTCAACAATCGGGGAAAGAAACTGGACTCCTAGTGCGGAGCTATCACCAACCTGAGATGCTGTAAAAGCGAACTCAATTTGACTAAACTAACTTCCTAAACCACTCAAACGAGTTAAGGAACTAGCATTGTAACCATGCGCAAGAGGAATAGAAATAATAACAATGATAACATATTCTTACACAAAATAAAATGCACCTTGCAAATCCATAGCGTGAAAGCCAGTGTCCTGAAGCGATCTTGATCAGTGAACTTCGTATTCCTTGCTTGATAGGACCAGAATGTAGAGGATAACAGGGCGTAGAGATTCCTTGACATGAAGGAGCGGTGGACACCACACTGGACGAAGAGGGATCAAAGAAAGAGAGGTGAGGGCTAGAACTCCCTTACGAGGGCATAGAGACCCTGATAATAAGGAACCAGATACAGAATAAATAGAGATCAGCTGAGATCAAGGCGGACTAAAGCCTCAAAAATAGCAAGAAAAGGGGTGAGAACCCCGAAAGGGTGAGGAAGAAAGAATAGAAAAATAATGAGGAGATTGTTGCAAAGATAAGGAAGAAGAGGAGTAATCATCCGATAGGGTCGGAGAAGAATCAGAAGCAATATCCATAAATTTCGGAGGAGAAGAAAGTGGAAATCGAAAGTGGGTCCAATAGAAGAAATCTGGAGGCTCTAGATGATGCGAGTGGAATAGAGAACGAAGAATAGAAAGATCTGGAGGACCCGGACGAGGAGGGGAAGAATCAGAAGATGTCCCAAAATTGGGATGAAAAGATGGCATAGGCCGAGGCATAGAATTACGAAAATAAGGAAAGTTCGGAGGATCCGGATGAAAAGGAGAGGGGTGGGGGTTCATGGACCCGGGAAGGGAGGAGAAGATCGCAGGAACAGGATTGGAAAAGGGAAGGTACACCACCCAAGGGTGGGAGCTAAGTAAAAGAAATGAGGACTGAAAAGAAGAAGAAAGAAAAGTGATCCCCTGAGTGCACAATCAATGGCCATTGAACTTACGCTGCTGCCTCTTCTTAGTAAAAATCTCTTGATAATGGACCCGCCTGGCATGGAATTGGACCTTCGGGCTTCTTGATTTGCAATATCTTCTCAGATAACAGGCCCACCTGGCAGGTGGCCTGGCCCGATTATGAACATGCAGCCTGGCTGGGGCAGTTGCCCCTAGACACCCGGTGCTAACCTCATGTAGACATTCTTGAACAACTAACTCCTTGGGATAAACATTATGAAACCATGGAGTTTTATCTCTTGGCACAAGGAGCTTAAGGTTCGGTAATTCCACTCGACAATCAGGCATGAAGCGTAACTCCCTTGATAAAAGGGAAGGGTGAAACTGAGGGAGAGTGATACACGGCATTGACATGGCTGGCTTGCTAATAAACTGAGGGAGATTGCATAAAAATCACGATATGTCCATAGAAAATCCTAAAAATATAGAAAATTGCCCCTTGAACATAGAATCCAACAAACTCTTGGTAGCCATACGAGTTAGCACAATGCGGGTGGAGAACCCTTCTTGGCCAGTAATTTGAATAGCAACAGAGCGAGAGGTAATAATAGTATCAATGGTGAACTCCCCGGCGAGCAATAAGATTGCCACCTATCTTGCTTGAGAAGAAGCCGGCACTAATGCGAGAGAGCTCTTCTTGGCAACCGTCTTGGGGAATGTAGGCTCATCATCCCCAAAAGAGCCTTAGACCAGGACGTGGACTGGCGTGCGGCAGATGAAATCTTGAATCTTGAAATGTAGAACCGGCATCGAACTGTCCTGACTCGGCTCATTCTCTCCCAGGGGACTAGACCCAAGGGGCACCAAAGGCAACACACACCCGCTCTGTGGGGTGGAAGTAGATGGTGAAGTGGAAGAAGAAGGTTGGGATGGCAAAATGGCAATGACTAGCTCAGGTGGAGGTGAAGGCGTAGGTGTAGGTGGAGCTTGCTCAGGCTCAGGAGAAGAGAGTAACAGCGGAGATGGGGGAGATGGCGAAGATAGCGATGGGGACAATGGATGCAATGATTGGGTGATTTTGGGAGAAGAGGTGGCGAAGGCGAAGGAATAGAGGCAACATGCGGGTTATGTGGTGATGGGGGTAGTGGAGGACGTGAAGGCGGAGGAGATGAAGATGGTGGCAAAGGTGGTGATGACGGCAATGGGGACAATGGAGACGACGTTGGGGATGGAGAAAGTGAAGAGGAAGGTGACGGCGATGGAGAAGGTGAAGAGTAGGGTCGCGGGGCCCACCATCATTGTATCGACACAATGCGTTGAGCGGCGTTGGGAGTGGAAGCGGTGGCAACAGGAGTCGAGGGAGTGGAAGTACTCGCCTGAGCAGAGGCTTGGGTTTGCGGAGGAGACATGGTAGGAATAGGTGACGATGATGGTGGGGTATGTGGAGATGGAGATGGTGATGGCGATGGGGTAGGTGACGGAGGAGTAGATGAGGGAGATAACGGAGCAGGCACAGCATTAGATGAAGAATCACAGCCTTGGCCTTGTAGTGATGGAGATGGCTGGCTGGGCGACGCTTCTTGATGTTGTTGCTTGCTGTGGAGATATAATACAACTTTATGAATAGCAGGCCAATCGATCCTCTTCTTGTCTTCCAGGTCATAAACATAATCCTGGAAATCGGGACAATCCTCAACCAAATGCCCATGCTGATGGTGATATTCACATAACTGAAGTAAATTCCCGACCGAGGGTCGGCAAGGCATAACCGGAGGAAGCTGTAACGCGTGAGTGGCCATCAAAGCCCTGAAAATATCAGTTTAAGACTCTGGCAATGGAGGACAAGGATCCCGTTTCGAGGAAGAGGGATGCCGAGGGGTATGGGATGGTGGAGAAGGTTGAGGAGAGGGAAGTGGGGGTCGTGTAGGTAAGGGTGTGTGGCGACTAGCGGAAGGACTAGGCGAAGACGTATGGTGAGTGGGATGAGGGGGTACGTAGTGGATGGCATCCACTTGCTCAGGCTGTGATATTCCCTTAACAGGAGGAGATGGAGACACATGCGGGTATGGAGAGATGGAAGGCTGACTTCTTGAAGGTTGATGTAGCAGACTCATGGAGGATCGACTCATGGAAGCGTATGGGTTCGTGGAGGGTGGACTCACGGAGGGATATGTGGTGGAAGGTTGACCCATAGAGAATGTGTAGGTGATGGAAGGCTAGCTCATAGAGGGCGCAAAAGAGGTATATGTGGATGGCGAGGTATATGTGGACGTGGAATGTGGAGAAGACTCGAGGTCAAGGGAACTTTAAAGCTGTTGACGGACGAAGCGGGCTCGGCTGTATAGTTGTTGCCAGGAGGTAATGTCATTTAAGGCTAAGATGAAGCGGTACTCGGGCGTTGCATTGGAGATCAGCATCTTGATTTGTTCTTGCTCCGGAATATGCCTCGGGACTTGTGTGGCAAGGCGACGCCAACGGTCTGTGAAAGTAGAGAATTCCTCATCAGGCTTCATCTTCTTGTGGGCCAGATCCACAACAAAAAACCTGGGCCCAACCTGGTCCCGGTACTGCTGAATAAATTTCTCTTGAAGAATTTGGAAATTCACAACTTGGTCTTGCGGCAAAGAAAAGGACCAATCCCAAGCCGGGTCTTCTAATGACAGACCAAACATATAAGCCATCAAGTGGTTGTTATGCCGAAACTAGGCCGACTCATAAACGAACTCCTTCAAGTGCAGAAAGGGGTCACCGGTTCCACCATAACGGCGATAAGCGGGGATTTGTGAAGGTGGTGGAAGCTGGAGATTTTGTAATGCAAAAGGGACACTCAAAGAGGGTTTGGGATCAATTCGGCGTTGCAACTCATCAATTTGGCGTTGGGTTGGAACAATCATCTCCCGAGTAGGGAGAGATCGAGAGTAATGCGGGCTAGCTTGAGTAATGGGTTGTGAAGTTGGACGAGGACTATGGTAATGGGCCGGATAAAAGGATCCGGGCTGAGAAGAAGAAGGGCTCATTCCGAGAGTAGAAGGGTACATGGGCCACAGGAAAAAGGACCAGCGTGGGAAGAAGATTCCACACGGGAGTAAGAAGATTGGGAAGAGAAATACACAGGATTATAGCGGTGCTCCATGAGGGAAAATGGAGACTTAATACAGAAAAATTGACGGGAATACAATCAGGGAAGAGGGCATGTAGAACGAGGAGATGACGCTCCTGAGGGTATGTTGCGGTCTTGAGGAGATCGCTATTAGTAGGTGGCGGTCCTTGGATGACCGCTACCAGGCTCTTGAGATCGACGGACAGACAGACTTTATACAAGGGATAACAATGTAAAAATGCAACCATGAACGATGGAACCATACTATGAACCTATCCAAAAATGACTGTACGAAGGGGGAGATGCAGCACAAAACACCACAAACGAGCTTGAATAAACCCGAACTTCACAAACAATAGGATGTGGGAAGTTTCACCCAAGATCAAATAAGTTAATATAATGCGGATATTTTTAATTTCCAAAGTTTTGGTGGACCTTTTAATGTTTTAATTAAGCACAATTCCCTCAAGATATAGGTACCCTAAAGGGAAGGGGTCCAAACTTTGGGTTGACCAAAGGTTAACTCCCTCACACAGATGCAAAATGCAGAACCTAGGGGTGGAAAGGTACAACCGGCTTGGCGTCCGTGTGAGAATCCACGGCTCACGGAGGCTTAAGGAGGTCCCAGATAAGATCACCTAATCAACTCCAAGGAATATGAAGCTGAGAAGGTCACTTAATAGGGTAGGAATGCAACTACAATAATGTAATGCATGATCCTATGCGCCCCGGAGTGCATGCAGTTTCTAGCCTAAAACTAGCAAATCAACATGAGATAAACATATATAAACAGAACAATATGGATGCAAATGATATGGGAAAACCAAGATAATATAAAGGACAGCAAGCAAGAGCATAAATAGGCACAACCAGACACCAAAAGCTAGATCAAATGATCAACGAACAGCGTACATGAGGGCCAGTCCCTGGGCCTACATGTAGATTTCTAGCCTAAACTTTGGAACTCAAAGCAAGATAAAATTATGAAAACATGACACTATGACGCAAACAACATGACCAACATGAAGGATATGATGAATATAAATGCAAGAATGTTAAATGTCACGGACAGAAAGCACATAGACAACTCAAATAAAACCAAGGAACAGCCCCCCCCCCCCAGATCGGCCCTGGGCCTGCCAGAGGGCAGGTGGCGGTCTCCTGATGACCGCTACCTGCAGGTAGCAGATGGGGAGACCGCTATCTATAGGGGAAGCCCGTCTGCAAGTGGTGGTCCTGTGTGGACCACTATATCAAGGTGGCGGTCTCTGTGAGACCTATACCTTCTAATAGAGCCAAAAAACTCCCAGAACAGCAGGAAACTTGAGGAGACACTATCTAAACAAAGCCACACACACACCAAAGTTGCAGAGGTGCAAGAATAACGCTATGGGCACTAGGTGTCCCATCGTGATCGCCAAAAAGATAAGGATGTAGTTATATTAATCCCACCCCGAACAAAGCAATAATAGGCATATATGCAATAACATGTAAAGGGAAAGGGGGTGATAAGAATAGAGATGTGTACCGTGATCGCCACCAAGGATTGATAGTTGGACAGGATGCTACAAAGAATGAAAAGCCTACTACGTACCTTGGAAAAGAAGAGAGAAAATGCAGCCAAAGAACAATGGCTAAGACATGATCGCGCATGATGAAGGGATGCAGGGAATGATGTGGATTTCACCTCCTCGCCTTCCAGCCGGCTAGAAGACAAGGGCCTCAGATTGTATTCTTGCTTTCCTGCAAAACAAGGCTAAGACAAGGAGAAAAAACCCATTAGAAACATGCGTGTACTATCAGTCCTGAGTGCAGAAAATAGACATGAAAAATTAAGGGAGAATGCACCGGGAAAGGGTTTTTAACCACTGTAAGAGGGAGGAAATAATAGGTGTGTGTATTGTGAATGTGTATGAGTAAAAGGAATGAATTAACATGCAGTAGAACTGCCGAAAAAACGTGATACAAAACGTGCGATGTGTACAGAAATAGTGCAGAATAGTGATAAACAGAGAAAAGATTGGACAAAGAAATAAGAGAAAGGGCGAGAGAAAGGGAGCCCTAAGTGACTGAAGATGAAGTTAATACTTCCCTGAACAGCCTGGGGTCGAAGAGGAGAGACAACGGTGTAGCATGGCTTCGCCCCAAGATGATGAAAACGCCCCCCTTCACGCATACGTGGTAGGGAGCTATTTATAGAGCCATGAAACCCTAGGCTCGGATTATGAGATAAATTCTCAAAATATGGGATATTGATGCATTAATCTATGATATTAAAGTGGGATAATACCCCAGGGATGGATAGAAATTGAGGTGGTAGCATATCCCCGGTGAAAATGGTGCTAAGGAGGAGTCCCGGGCGCTCTCGGCCGTAGAAAATGGAGCACAAAATCATCAGGACTTTGCAATCAAAACGCGGTCAATCGTACGATCGCCACTTGATGAACGCGGTCATGGGAGGGCCGCCACTTTAAGGTTTAAAGGGCAGAGTCGACCCACGACGTACATAGAAGACAGGCAAGTGGCGGTCTTGGGGAGACCGCTACCTATTGGTAGCGGTCATCCCAAGACCGCTACTAGCAGGGGGCCTGCAACCCTCTGTCCAGTCGGCAAAGGAATCAAGAAATAATTGTCTCCCAAACCTCCAAGGGCTAAATGGGCTTAAAAATTGTCAATAATGGGCTCGAAATATGCCCAAGGAATGCTCCAAAATAATGGATAATTCAGGACATCACAAAGGATGAAATAAGAGAAATAACTCAATTTGCAGGCTGAAAACGGGTGTCAACAATAGGGACTCTAGAAAGATCGCGACTGGAAGAGATGTGTTCTGGCCTGTTACATGGAAACTTGAGAACGCAGTCTATCGCACGACCGCGACTAAGATGAAAGCGGTCACGCAACAAGCCACGTTCAGGTCCAAACTGCCAGAATGTGGAATTTCTTTAAAAAAGGAAACTAAGGCCTTAACAGGCCGAAAGCGAGTTGAATGGGCTCATAATAGGTCAAAGAATGACTCAGGAGCAACGGCTAATTTGGGACATCATAAAATATGAATAAGAGGAAGGCTCAACTTGTGGGTCAAAAATGGGTGTCTACAAACGATGCATCATCTAAATCTCTAGTTAGACAGAAATTAAACAATATATATGTGGATATAAATGTTTATGAATCTATCCTTTCCCGTCTCAAACTACTAACTATGCACATATAAACATGCATATAAACATGAAGTGTAAACAATGGAGAGCAAAGGGTGATGAAGAAGAAAAACCTGACCGTAATCGCCACCAAGGACTTACAGTGCCAAATGGATGAAGAAAAGCTGAAGACGGCGCCGTGTACCTTAGAAAATATTGTGGAAGACACGGCCTAAAGGGAAGCCGTTACACGTGATCGCGCTTGAGAGGATGCGGGGAATCGATCGTGGGTAAACCTCCTCACCTCCTAGCCAGCTAGAAAGCAAGGGCCTCACGTCCTATTGATAATCTCCTGCAAAATAAATCCACAAAAAAGAGGTAAAACCCATTAGAATTTGAAGTGTAGCATATGCCCCGAAGTGGTAAAATAGTATGAAAGAAAGGGGGAGAACGTACCGGGGGAGGATTTTTAACCCTTATAAACGGGTGTAAACAAAAGGTGGGAGTGTTGTGCATGCATGGGATTTAAAATCATGAAATTTGATGGAGAGAATAAAGAGAAAAGTGTTGTGCAAAATAGAGAAAAATGCAGAAACGTGCAGAAACAGTGTGATTCGTGATGATTTTGAAAAAATATGAGAGAAGAATTAAGGAATGGAAAAATGAAAATTAGCCCAAAGAGATGAAAATCAAAGCTAGTTCTTCCCTCTTCGAAGTGGGGACGAAGGTGTGAGTCGATGATCCGGCATGGCTTTGCCCCGAGTCGAAGAAGAGCCCCCCGTCGCGCAGGCGAACTGGGCATCTATTTATAGAAAAATGATGGAACCCAGAACTTTCTGTCATGATTTCAGGAGATAGAGTCCACCAAATCATGAGATCTCTGGATCATTCTCAAGATAATAGTCAGGATAAGAGCTAGGAGAAAACGGGACTCTTTTTGGTGGAAGGATCTGGAAGTTACGGCTCTTGGAAGAAGGCCCTGGAACCTAATCTGACATAGTTTGTGTTGCACGAAAGTGCATAAAACCTGATATTGCGGTCAAAATTCCAGGAGATAAGGTCCATGAAAAATTGTGCTCTATATACCAAACTCAAGATAATACAAAGGGGAAGAGATAGAAACAAACGGAGCTCAATTCGGAGTTGGTTTCTAGAAGTTACAGCCGCCGCAGGATAGGCCCATCAAGCAGAATCGGGGCAGAGTCCAGTGTAGGCTAGACTCTTAGCGGTTTGCTTAGCGGTTGGTCGACCGACTGTTAAGGAATGAACGGTCGGTCGACCGACCGTTTGTAATAAGAAACAGTCGTTTGCACGACCGTTTGGGTAGACGTCGTGCGACTTTGGAAATCAGATTATATCTCTCAAACGGTGTAGAAATAGCGAAAGTGGTCGAAGAAGGAATTGTAGATAACTGAAAGATAAACAACTTTTATGAAAAGAGCAAGATGAAAAGATTATCAGAAGATGGAGAAAATGGGGCTAGAAGATAGGAAAAATGCTAGGTCTGCTGGTGAACAGTGCAGTCTACTGAAAAAAATGTGAATAACATGAAATTGGTGCAGAACTGGCTAATAGAGTAGAAGAAGAAGTTGTAGATCTTGAAAAATTGAACAACATTTATGAATGGCACATTTTCAATAGAGAAAAGGAAGGGGATGAAAAAGACTATTTTTAAGAATGCGCAGCGAAAGAGAGCCGATTGCATGATGGAAACCAGCCTAAATAAGTCGTAAGCTGACTTGGAAGCCGAAAGTTGATAAGATAAACTCCAAGACTATAAGAAATCATGATCTCCGAAGTCCCAAAGGATAGGGAATGATGAAATGGGCTCGAAATCCATCCAAGGAAGGCTCCAAAATAATGGGTAATTCGAGACATCAAAAATGGTGAATAAGAGAAATGACGCAACTTGCAGACTAAAAACGGGTGTCAACAGATATCCCTCCTTGATGTCCACTTTACAAGGGTGTGAGCGAAAGCAACGCGGAAAAAAAATGAAAAGGAGATGGAGCGGAGAGAACTGATAAGCGGGCATCAAGGCAAAAGACACCCGTCCCAACCAACAAGCAACAGGAATTCTCCCAAAAATGCCAAACTAACCACCAGGATTGGATGACAAGAATGAGACATCTATGGAGAACTAAACTAACAGAAAAAAAGGAAACACGACCAGCCTCATCGGGGACACAATCCTTAGACAATGAGGGGGTCGGAAAGGAACATAGCGTAAGCTGAAAAAGAAGCAATTGAAACTTAGATAAAATCCAGACAGGACTCATGTCGGCCAACCGAACCAAGTAGGCAGATCAGAGAAATCGTTCAAATTTAGAGTGGAATGAGAATCTCTTATCCTAGAGAAATTAAGTGCAATTAACCATTGCTGAGGAAAAATCTTGAAAGATCACGAGACGTGCGTGCTCAAAATATGACATGATGCATGCTATGCTAAAAATAAAGAAATCATCAAAATGAATGCAAAGAAAGCATAAACTCCTGCCTCCGCAGCACCCAGCTCTCCACCGGCTCATCGATCTAGAACATTTGCTGAGGTGTTATCCTCTTCCATGGCGCCACCGGTGGTTCACGGTATTGTTCATGAACCAGCTGTGACCGATAATGGCAAACCAACAGTTTTCTTCAGTCAGGGTGAGATTTCGACTTCTCTTCGGCCTTTCTCCTACTCTTTGGTGGCTCGTACTCCGCAGGGAAGGCCGTCGTTCTCTAACATCAGGGCGCATCTATCCAGCAAGTGCAATTTTAAGGAGGATTTCATGATAAGTGCTCTTGATAATAGGCATCTTTTGTTGAGATTCAGGAACTATGATGATTACCTTCTCTTGCTGCTGAAAGAGACATTGTATGTTCATGGACGCTTCATTCATTTTTTTAAATGGACCATGGATTTCTCCCCAACAGCTGATTCACCCATCCTACCGGTATGGATTACATTCCCTGGTCTCCCGGTTAATTTCTTTATTGAACCAATGCTTCGCTTCATTGCTGGTAATATTGGCCGGGTATTGAAAATTGATCCATCGACCTTGAATCTGTCCCAAACTAATGCTACCCATGTTGGCATTGAGCTGGATATTTCTAAGCCTCGCCTACAAGGGTATGGATTAGTTTCCCGGAGGGTGGAGCTTGGCAAGATATTTTCTACCCCGACCTACCAAAATTTTGCTCCCTTTGCTCCCGGATTGGTCATAATGTGGACAAATGCAAAGGTACAAAGACACCGGCACAGAATGGGAAATTACCACAGGTTTCATCTGCTCAGATACATACAGGATTAGAAAACAAGACCAAAGCTATCTGGCAACCTGTAATCAATAGGAAGGATAGAGTAGATGAGAAGAAGTTGGAAACAACTTTACCCTAGTCAGTTCCTGACTCCCGCATTTCATCAAAAAGCTCTGATATGGTCACACCCAGGGAGATTCATCTAGGGGAGAGTTTAAAGCAATTGTGTGATTCTAATACCATACCAGGTCCCGTTAGCATGGCGAAAAATGCCTCGGGGTTCCCTGAAAAGCTAGCTTACTATTCACAGAAGGGAGATAAAGAAGTGAGGTACTTGACTGCAAATCTCGTGGGGTTTGTTAATGCTTGTAACTCTGATTTGCCTCCTTCGGAGTCTAATGCATCCTCTTTTGAAGATGTTTAATGATCCCTAGGTTAAATCTGTGGCTACGAAGTCTGTTTCACTTGCTCAAGAAAAGTTGGCTAATTCTCTGCTGGAGCTCCCTTCATCCCAAAATGCTGCTCAGGATGGCATCATTGCCCTTGTTCTTGAGCTTGCAGTGGTTGATTCAAATCTCCCCCTGACAAAGCCTGTTATCAATTCCAAGTCCAATAATGATGCCCTGCACCATGCTGAGGCAATTGCTCGAAGATAGGCTATTGCAAATTCTACAGATTCTGATAATGTACGAGCTATGCATAATGAACGCTTAGGGGTCATCACCAGATCAATGATGAGGTCTGGATCCATGGGTAACATACCTAATACCATACATTCCTCATGAATTTTATTATCTGGAACATAAGAGGTATAGGGAATGCTATCTTCATAGGTCGGGTTAAGTTCTTTATTAAAACGCACAATATAGACTACATTGTTCTTTTGGAACCAAAAATAAATGTTAGCAAGCTGGATGGTATTTGTAGAAGATTGGGTATGGCCAAAGCTGTTGCAGATAATGATGGTTTGGCACATATTTGGGTGCTCTGGAAAGATCCTCTAGATTTCTCTGTTATTTGTAGGGATGAACAACAGATTTCTCTTCTCCAAACCGATGTTGTTCTACTAGTGTTTCATATATCTTTTGTCTATGCTAAATGCACTATCTCTGAGAGACAGCTTATGTGGGTGTCTTTATCTACTCTCCATTCGCAGATTAACGGCCCTTGGTTAGTAGCAGGAGACTTCAATTGCATTCTGAATGTGGATGAGAAGCTAGGTGGAAATCCCCCAAACCTCAGTGCCATCTCAGATTTTAATGAATGTGTTTCAAACTGTGCTCTTGTTGATGCTGGTTACATGGGGTCAAAATACACCTGGCACAATAATCAACTTGGAGGTACAGGTATCTGGGAAAGGTTAGATAGGGTGCTTATTAATGCATCTTGGTTGAATATTTTCCCTATTTCTGTTGAGCATCTATCCAGGGAGGCTTCTGATCATGCCCCTCTCTTTGTTAAACTACCTTCTCAGAGTAAGATTAAGAGCAAGTTCTGCTTTCAGAAAATGTGGACTATGCATGACCAGTTTCTTGGGGATGTTCAATCTTGTTGGCATACTAGTCCGCTGGCTTCTTCTCCCATGACTTCGCTATACCTTAAGCTTAAATACCTGAGAAAGATGCTTCGGACTTGGAACAAATAGATTTTTGGAAATGTCCATATGAATTTAATTGCAGCTGAAGATGCTATTATTAAGGCTGAACACTCTTATGATCTCCACCCAACGGATGCAAATTATGCTACCCTAGAAGAGGCAAAGACTAGTCAATCTGACCGGCTCCTCCAGTAGGAATGTTTCTGGAGACAAAAGTCTGGAATTAAATGGCTCCTTGAGAGGGACAGGAGTACCAAGTTCTTTCATATGACTATTATGGATAACAGACACAAGCAAGGTATCCTTCATCTCCAGAATTCTACTGGCAGTATCACCTCTGATCATGAAGAAATGAAGGCAATTGCTGCCTCCCATTTTCAAAATGCTTTTTCCTCTCAAGACCACTATATAGAAGATAATTTCCTGAATTGCATCCCCCGGTTGGTAAATCAGGATGATAATGATCTCCTTTGTTCAACCCCTACAGAAGCTGAAATCCATGATGCAGTTTTCAATTTGTCCTCTAATAGTGCCTCGGGGCCAGATGGATTTACATGTACTTTTTTTCAAATTGCTTGGCCTATCATTGCCAGTTTGGTTGTCACTGCTGTCCAAGAAGCCTTTTATTCCTGACAACCATTCCCTAGACATGTGACTTCAACTCTGATTGCTCTTATTCCTTAACAGTCTGATGCTGTTGACATTTTAGATTTCAGGCCGATTAGCCTTTGCAATTTCTTTTATAAGATCATATCTTCCATCATCAATAAAAGGTTAGCTACTATACTTCCCAAGATTATATCATTAGAGCAATCTTCCTTTGTGAAGGGGAGACAGATTGTAGAAAACATAGCTCTTGCACAATAGCTGACTCATGAATTGGGTAGAAAAACTAGAGGCTCCAATGCTATGTTCAAGCTTGAAACGGCCAAGGCATATGACCGATTAGAATGGAATTTTTTATTTGCTATCCTATACAAGTTTGGGTTCAGCACTCAATTTATCAATCTTATTGAAAAGATGGTTAACAACTGTTGGTTTTCTATTTTACTGAATGGGGACTCCGCTGACTTCTTTAAGTCCTCAAGAGTTGTCCGTCAAGGTGATCCTGTTGCTCCATCTTTATTTATTATAGCTGAGGAAGCTTTGAGCAGATCCCTACGGGAAGCCTTTAGCACTGGCCTAGTGGAGTGGTTTTCGGGTCCTCGGAGATGTCCTCAAATTTCTCACCTATTGTTTACTAATGATACTCTGATTTTTAGTAAAGCAACAACCGTCTCGGTCAGAAACTTGCTCAAAGTGCTCAGAACATATGAACGAGCTTCGGGTCAGCTTCTTAATGTAAATAAAAGTGGCTTCTCATTCACTCCAAGGCTCATATTTCTGTTGCCAATCGGATCCACAACCTTACTGGCTTCACCCGTCATTCATTTCCTCATAAGTACTTTGGCATTCCTTTGGTGCTTGGTAGAAGCAAGAAGATTTATTTTGCTGGTATCATTAATTCCATTCAAAAGCGTATTGCAGGCTGGAAATCAAGTTTGTTATCTCAAGGTGCAAAATTGATACTCATTAGGCATGTGCTGACTTCACTGCAAATTTATTCTCTGTCTTCTTCTCCCTTGCATTCTGGAATACATCAAATGATTGAGCAGTCATTTGCAAATTTCTTTTGGGGGTCATCTTCTAAAGGTAACAGAAGGTATTGGAGGTCTTGGCAGGCAATATGTAGACCAGTCTCACAGGGTGGTCTTGGCATCATGTCACTTATACATATGGAAACTACGCTGTGGGTAAAGATGCTTTGGCAGGCTATCCATACCAACTCCCTATGGGCTACTTACTTTAGAGCCAAGTATATCCATCAATGTCACTTAACAGATGTCCAATTTAAATCCATGAATGGGTTTGCCAGAAGGAGTTGGCTCAAGGCAAAGAATCTCATTCTCCAGTTTAAAAGGGTTGTTCTTGGGGACGGAAACAGTACAAATTTTTGGTATGATAAATGGATTGGTAATCACTGCCTGGCTGATTATGTCCCTACTCATCTCATTCTGAATTCAAAGGTATCTGTCAGAGACTTCTTACTACATCCTACAAATGAAGAATTGGATATGTAAGAAGGTATGTTTCCTACTGTCATTAAAAAAGCATTAAGGAATGTCGGCCTGAGTCAGGAAACTGACATTGGTGTATGGAGTCTTTCCTCATCTGGGAAGTGCTCAGTTGCATCTACGTACAAAGTTTTCTCTGTCCACAATCAACTTCAGATAAGTCTACCTTGGTCTCGGCTGTGGTCTAAGTGGCTTCCCATCAAAATTTTAGTCCATCTATAGAAAATTCTGAATAATTGTCTACCAATTGATACTAACATCCAGCGATTGGGTGTTGCTCTCTGCTCGAAATGCTTTTGTTGCAAGGTGCCTCACGAGGAAGATATTAATCACCTATTCATCAATAGTGAATCTGTAGCTCATGTTTGGTCTACATTTAAGTCAGTCAGTATGCAGCTGGAGGGTAACTCTGCTAGAGATCAAATTCTAAATTCTGCTAGTAGTATCCAGCAAGGGTCTGCATATGGCCTTTTCAGTCTTGCTATCATTTGTTTTGGATTGTGGGAATTATGGAAAGCTAGAAATATTGCAAAGTATGATGGTAATTCCCAGTCCAAGCAAAGTCTCCTTCACCATATTATCTACCAAGTGAAAAAAGTTTGTGTGGCTGTCGAACTCAAGGAATCAAATTACAGTAAAAGGAAAATTTTGGACCATTTTGGTCTTACCATTCAGCCCTCTAGCCGCTATCAGCTAAAGATTATTAAGTGGTATTGCCTGCCTTGGCCTTTTCTAAAACTTAATACTGACAGCGCTTTCAAGCAGTCTGGTGACTCTGGAGGAGGAGGTGTCATTAGGGATTCCAGAGGAAATGTTCTACTAGCATTCTCTCATTTTTATGGAAAGTCTAACAGCTTAATAGCTGAAGCTCGTGCTCTTCTTAATGGTATAAAATACTTACACATTGTGGATACTAAACCAGCTCAAATAGAATGTGATTTGCTCACTCTTGTTCGGATTATCAAAAAAGAAATACTTTGTCCATGGTCCATTCTCAGCTACGTTAGGGATATCTGGAGCATTCTTTCATAGTCTGATTCTATCACTAACATCTACAAAGAAGGCAACACTGTAGCAGATTCGTTAGGTTCTTTAGCATGCACCTCCAAATATAATTCTTTTTTTTCTTACCATGAGCTACCTTTAATTATAAAAGGTGCGGCTCGATTAGATATGCTAGGCATGCCTAGCATTCGATTGATGTAATTGTTATTCTTTTTCCATAGTAAGAATATTTACCTCCTAGCGATCAGATGGTGGAGTGGCTATTCCTGTTACCTCTGGTAAGGGGTGCACTCTCCCATCTATCTCTAGGCAGGGTTTTCCAAAAAAAAAAATAGAAAGTACTCAAGAATAGTATTGCTAGACCGGAACAATCAGGGTCAAGATACTATCCGCAACCACGGTGTACGTGATAGAACCATCGTTCCCTAATTTTCCCAACCTAACGACCTATCCGATGCTTAAACATGTGCACCTAGATCATCATCATTTTTGTTGAAGGGGAACATCAGATCTTAGAACACGTGAATGACCAACCAGTTCTCAAGATAATATAATAATATAGATACCATATGGTAATGCAACAACGAGTAGGGATAGAGAGCCATACCTGACTTATCAGTGCAGGGGAAACGACATTTTTTAGATTTTCATTTTTTGATTTTTATGGATTTTTATCATAAGACAACCAACAACATGAATAAGCAATCATGAACAAAATGAAAACATAACGACCAAATGAACGAAAAATAACATAACATAACAAAGAATGAACGAGCAAGCAACACATGCAAAGCAACACATGCAAAGCACCACATAAACAAACAATAAGCATGAGAACGGAGAAAATGGTGGGGCATGGCAACACACGGCAGGACAACACACCATGCAGAATGAAGCCACATGTAGTGGGACAGAAATACGTAGGACGAGGACATCTAAGACAACCACAGGGGAGACGACATAACACATGTGAAATAACCACAAGTGGGACAAGGACACATGTAACACATGATAGAACGAGACAACACGTGGAACTAGAACATGCATGAAATGACCCTAGGGTATAAGACACCTGGACAACGACCACAAAGGGACAACACGAGACATGACAGCTAAGCTCTTCAATCAAGCCCAAGATCTGACGAAGTAGAACCACCGGGTTCGCAACATTGAGGCAAAGAGCCCTCTCTCATGAAGATATGATCAAAAGCTGAGCGAAGCAAAGCATGAGAAGGATATGAGCTTCAGAACAGATCGAGGGACAAGTTTGAAGAAAGGGAGAACATATCAGAAAAATATGAACGGGAGGCAGAGCAAAAGATAGAACTAGGAAGCTTGAACACCTGCGACCTGCACACTTAGTAAACAAATCATACATGTCCTTAAAACAAAAGAGAAAAAAGAACAGAAGACAAACATTTTTGGATTTTTGATAATTTTCTAATTTTTTGGATTTTGAACAATATTTGATTTTTTTGGATTTTGAGCAATATTTGATTTTTTTTAGATTTCGAGAAATATTTGATTTTTTTTACTTTTTGACAATATTTGTTTTTTTTTAAATTTTTGACATAATTGATTTTTTTTGGATTTTTGACTATCTGAATTTTTTTTTGGATTTTGATTAAAGCAATCTGCAGCACATACGGACTGGCTCAAACTATTGGCTAAGGGTTATTGTTCCTCCCTCTTTAATCAAGGACTTCCCTTGAGCAGGGTGTGCATTTGGAAGTAGCTTACCATAACTAATCACCCCTAAAGAACGGTGCCCCTACTAAGGCCATACCCGGGACACAACCCAGCCTAAGAGGGAGAAATTGAAGAAAATTAGAGACAAGCTTCATACAAGATGGGAGACATCAGGACTCGACTTCCTTCCAGGGCACCACTCCTCAAAGAGATAGTCTGTTGCGCCGGGGCTTTGTGTCTTTGATTTTTAGGACCCTTAGGTACGCGTACGACCGGGCTCATGACGTCCCGCGGGGCTTTGCCACTCTTGCCATGCTTTTGATTTCCATAATTTTGCATTGAGTCGTTTTCATTTTGAAAGCCCCTATTGGCTAGATTTAGCATGAAAGCTAACTTTTTTGAGGTTCAAGACTGCCCCTATTTGAGACTTCTCCCATATTGGGGAGCACCTAGGTTGGTTATCTCATCCATCAATCTCTTGCCCCTGCACTCAACCGAGCGGAGAAAAGAAAAGGCCTTCGTGCATACCCATGGTATGGCCAAAGTAGCAACGATGTTGCTTTAGAAGAGATCGACTATGGCTTGCCGTGTAGTGTGTGGAAAATTATTTCAAGGTTTATTTTACCTGATGTATTTTATCATGTACGTCCCACCGAGCGTGCCACTCTGTTTTGAGGTTTATTTTACCCGAGGTATTTTATCATGTATGTCCCACCGGGCGTGCCAGTCTGTTTCCAATGGGATATTATTATTTGGCGTTTATTTGGTTTATTCACACGTCGATCAACCAATTAATTAACCGGTAATTAACTGACTGATTGACTGCGCGGGCGTGCCAGTCACGTACGTGACGAGTTTATTATGCGCTCATTCTGACCCGTTTTGGGCGAGAGTGAGGTTCGGTCGGGACCAGCAGTCTGCCATACCATAAAGGCTACGGCGTTAATTACATCCCTCGTGAGGAGGGAAAACCTTTGATTAATTGTCGAGATAGTGGGCTGTCGAGGCCAGAATAAAGGATGCAAAGGATGCGAATGATCATGCAAGATACTATGATCTACCATGCACGGTTTATTGGGGCGGACCCTCAGTACGTGGTGGAGGACTTAGGTCCGAAGACCACCATCACGCGTAGCAAGAGCTTCCCGTCGGACGTTGCCTGGCTTTCTG
This sequence comes from Amorphophallus konjac, assembly GCA_022559845.1. Taxonomy (NCBI): domain Eukaryota; kingdom Viridiplantae; phylum Streptophyta; class Magnoliopsida; order Alismatales; family Araceae; genus Amorphophallus; species Amorphophallus konjac. The sequence continues at coordinate 158,548,041 of CM040122.1, read as the reverse complement.
CTCATGTCATTTGATATACCAAGGGCCCGTGCACTCATGCATACATTGATGCGGCATGAATGCTTAGACTAAAGAATGATGATGAAGTTATGAGACTCGCTAATTCAGGTTTAAACAAACCAATTTATTCAATTTATTGATTACAGGGTTTATTTAATTCTATTATCAGTGTTAGAAATCACCCCGGAGGTGAGGAGAGGGTTGAAACGGCACAACGATGCGATTCGGAACAAAACTGGCACGGTACGCATAGGCATAGAGTTTAAAATAGTTCGGGAAGCATGGGTAAAGGCCTAAAATGGCGCCGTCTAACGTAGGTGTAGGGATTGGCTTGAAAACGCCGCGCTCCCCTTACTGGCGCGCCGGAATAAGGCACGCCGTATTAAGGTGCGCCGAGTGTCGACGACGCCGGTTTAGCCCTATTTCATGGAAATTGAGGTTTTATTGATTTTGTTTTGGACTTATTAAAGCGTTGTGAAAGATTTTGGGAGTTTATTGAATCTGTCATTCATCGGATCGGTCCCGGGCCGTCCGGAGGTCAAGTCACAGGCTCGCGCGAGGTTCGTACTCGAGCGTGGTGATCGTTCCGAGTCAAACTCGTTCGAGCCGAAATTTTGGCAGCATCTCCCCATCTCGAAGGATTGTCGGGGAGATGCGGGGACTACTCACGTGGCGAAGCAACCCCTAAAATTCGGGTGGCGCAACGGCGGTTGGCGAACCCGAACGGATAGGAGAACCCCGAGGGCTAGCCTACTAGGAGGACCAAGTCCGTGGGTGTAAGGTAGACGGATAGCGTGACTCATAGCGGGAGCGAAGACCCCGAGGGCTAGCCTACGAGGGGCACGTGACCATAGCCAGTACCACGTCTAAGTCGGGACGATCGATAGAGAGGGAAAACCCCGAGGGCCAGCCTACGAGGGGCTCCCATCTCACGGCCACCACAAGGCCCACTAAGGGCTGTGGATTTAGGATGTTGGGATTAACCCATGTTACTGTACACTCACTGGTCCACAGGGAAACTCATCACTAACAGATGATTTCCTATAGACCGAGTGATTAGGATGAGAGATTGGGGGATGTTCCCCTCCACAGGTCGCCGAATCTCACTAACGAGACGGTAATACGACACGGTGGGAAAACATGTATAGTTAGCAGACTAAAATCAATGTCTGTAGGTATGCCTATACGTGTGCACATTTTGACAAAAATATTCATCAGGTGATGCTCATAAGATGATGACGAGGAGTATGGGGACGGCCTCGTCTCCTTCTGTTCATGGTCACGAACAGGAGGGGGGTAAGAGGATGGCTCAAGACCGATCGGAGAAACGCACGTGTATATGAGCCTCCAATGGTGAAAACCTTTGGCATTCGAATGGAAGAGAGACCCCAGGGAGAGGGGAGTAGTTGCTGTAGCCCACAGAGTTGCAAGGGCGTATGTTCGGCGTCGGAGAAGACGAGTGCAAAAGCATGTGTGCAAGGAAACGATGACACACAGGGGCAGAGGGAAGATGAACGAATGGATAAGCTATAATGGCGCCGAGCGCAACTATACATGACCCATCCAATGTGCGATGAGCAGGGGTATGCACATATATGAAGCCCATCCCGGTGCCGGCATTGTTGCGCGGCGCCTTCTTACCGACCACGGAGAGGAAAACACAGAGCATGGACGAGAAGAGATGATGCAGGGGAAGAAGGAGAACATTGACTGAGACTCATTCATGTAGTTGAGCATTCATTCACTTCACAAATGAGAGAAGGATTACAAGTTTATATATCAGCATCGGCGTTGTCGCACGGTCGCCATTAACATCAGACAAGAGAAAGGGTTTCAAGAGAAGAGGGATAGATGGAGGATCGCAGAGATGGCGAGGGAGGGAGGATAGGCTCATATCATCGCTCCTCCCCCCCTCTCACTTACATTATCTCGAAGAAGAAAACCAAATGGCGGGGGATCGACGGAGAAATCAAGACGACCCACCTAAATAAACAAGGAAGCAGATGATCTTCTTCTCCGACACCGGGAGGTTCATGCAGAGCGGGGTGGCGGCTGTGGAGACGCTCAAACGGGAGCTTTTCCCACAAGAAAACCCCCATGCCCCCTTTTTTCAGGATCGTTCCCCTTTCCAAAATTAAGTCCTCTCTCTTTAACTTGGTCGAACAAGTTGATTATATAGCACTAAAGCTATTCCGGCGCCACGGAGGGCGCGCCGGACGTGATGGCACCAGGGAGCAGCCTCCCTTGGAGCATTTACGCGCCGTTGATGACGGCGCCGTTTAAGGGGCGCGCCGGTGAAACGGGGCGCCGTATTAGCCTCGCTTGGATGCCGACGGCTATTCGACGAGTCCGAGGATGATTCCGGAGGTCATCGTTGACGATTCCTCTCACCGCGGTCCTTGGAAAACCTCGACGGGGCATTGACAAAGCTCTCGACTGACGTACGGCCTTAATACGAACTCCGTGTGTGTTTGGCTTGAGCACACGAGTCTTCTGCTGACACGGCCTTCAGCACTATGATTCGTGCCTCTGGCTCGGCCTGACTCGTGTCTGGGGCATCCTTGCGGGATGGTATGTCATCCAGAACAATTCCGCCTTGACTGGCGATCATTCGGCCATTAACGGACCCAATATAGTGAGAAGCCAAACCCGTGTCGGGTGATCATGACCTTCCGCTGCCAGAACCTCCGGTTCTTTGTTATGAAGGACCAATGGCGTTCTTCCTCCTTAGGAGAGTCTTCATTCAGGTGCCGAGCCACCGGGTAGACCGTCGTCCTTGGTCGGGCGATGGGTGTAGGGTAGCGACACGACGGAGTCGATGTCGAATCATTAGGCAGACTTGGTCGCACTGTCGGTTAGTTGTGGATTCATCTCGACTCTCCTGAGGTGAAGTCCCTAGTGTTCATTCCAGGTGACTCGAGGCTCTGGTAGCTTGAGAAGTCTTCAGCATGTTATTCTTCATTGGCTTCTGTGCTTCAATGGGCCGTATCATTCATCTTTGCGGCTCGGTCGCCGTGCATCACATTTTGAGTGCCAACAAATGCCCCCCAGATGTGGGTGTTGCAAGTGAGGCAGGAGTGCAGCAGGGCCGACGAATGAGCTTCGTCTGGATTGATCCCCTTTGATGATGGAAGTTCAGAACGGCATTTAATTCTGGCATTGGATGTTAATCCGACGTGAATGGAAGCTTGAATGGTGCCATTAAAATGGCGCGCCCTTGCCTTTGTTGTTAAAACGGCGTCGCTTAAAGCGGCGTGCACCTTTTGCATTGGAAGTTAAAACGGCGCCGGATTATCTAGCGCGCAAATTAGTTAAAACGGCGCGCTCCGGGGCACGCCGTTTTAACAATGGTGAAGCCCCCACCTATATAAAGGCTTCCCCTTCATTTTTCTTCTTCATTGTTCATTTGGCAAAGAACTTTCTCTCTCTTCATTCCCTTCTCCACCGCGGTGAACGAGCGACCGAGCGAGTGAGGGATCTTTTGAGAGGGTGGGTTTGTGTTCATTTTGTTTGGGTTAAAACCCATTTCTCGAGCCCTGGGAGGCTCCTAGCAGGACTTGTCCTAGGAGCTAAATCCCCCGGATGTCCGGTTTGGCCCTGGCTTAATGCCTATGGCTGCTTTTAGGGGCCACTCCCTTGGTGGACGGCTTCCACTCCTCTTTTGGCAAACTCCCGAGTTGGGGAGACTCTGCCGAAATTTTGTCAGAAATCTTGCTTCAATTAATCGACTTCTGACTTTGCTTATTCTCTTCTGGATGCTATCTTGCAGATAACATGGCATCCGGTTCTTCTTCCTTTGCGTCCCGCCTCGCTGTAACATGGGAGAATGTCCATTCCCTTGATCAGGGGTCCAGGCGGATAGCCGTGGTGGCAGAGTCTTCAAATTCGGAGACTGATACCATTGACACCAGCCGCCTGATGATTCTCGACGGTAATCATTTTAAGTATGAGCGAGGGGATGGCATCAGACTGGACCACCCCAAGGACAAGCACCTGATGGCCTTCCTTGGACGCTTCAACCTTCATGGAAAGCGTGATATAATTCTTGTCCGTCGAACTGAGGGAGCTTTACTAGCAGACAGAGATAGTCTGAAGGACTCAGTCATTTTGGGCATGCCTATATATCTTCCCGGAGAACTCAGAAAATGGGGTGCCGTTCTCGGCATGTAGGAGCTAACTCCGGAGATCGGGCTATTGACAAGAGCGCCGCAGTTTACGCCAACCCGATGGAACGAGATTGCTGGGCGTGTTGACAGATAGAAGCCCACATATGGCTTATTCCTTGCCCCACTGAAATGGGGGTATCGAGATGAGCCTTTTCTTTTGGACTGCTTGGCAGTCCGCTTCAAGCATCAAATTTCAGTGGGGCGGTTTGGAGAGCTTAAAGCCACCGATGCCCACGCCTTCAGACCGGGAGCTGTTGAATTCACAGATTATGTACTGCGGCAGTATGCTCCAATCCTGGTGCACGCCGGTGTTTATCAGAGCGTATATGCTTCCCGGTATCGGTACCCAATCTCCCGAGGTCTGTGCTACGGGATGATCGAAGTCTTCTGCCCGGAATACAATACTTTATATACTGCAGAGGGAGAAACATCACTGGATCTCTGGAGTCTGTCCCAGTTGAGCGGCTTGCCGATAGATGGGGAGCCATATGAAGAGGTTTATTTTCTGGACTGGCTGAAGGACCAAACGGATGGCGAAGGCAAATACTTCACAGGGTTTGCCTATCGCTATCTGATGAAGGCATACAACACCCTGCTGCGTTTGACGCTTGATTCACAGGCAGCGCGGAAGCCTGGTGAGAAAAGGTGCGTGCGGATGGGCACGTGGCTTCAATACTTCTTTGGTGGGGAGCAGCAATACGAAGACTTCCCCACAGTTGCTCCGACAGCAGTGAAGCAAAAGCAGAGGGCCCGTCGCCAGACAACCTATCCCACCACTTCCAGGAGAGGCTGGCAAGGGGGCCCAAACCCCACAGGGGTTGACGCAGTCACGCAGTGTGCTGCGTATCTGCCTTATTGGCTTTGCTCGTTTGCTCTTCCTCAGAGAGACGAGATAGTAATTAGGCCAGATGCCATTTATCCTGCTTGTCTGATGGCCTGGGGGACGAAGCTGTCCCTATGCCCAGTGGCTTTATGCCTTACTTACAAGATGCTGGGGGATCTGCAGAAATCACGCATCCCTAGGATTTCACGGATAGTTGGTCCGATGCATTTCTTCAACGCCTGGGTTTGCACTTTGTTTCCTGAGGCAGCTCCCCGGTCGCTTTAGTCCGATCGTCCTGTGCCGAGGATGATCGAGTTTTCTAATGCTGAGCTGCCTTCAATGGCAGATCAACTTTTTGCTATTCGAGGGAAGTTGACCACAGTCCTGACAGATTCGCCAGGAGTTCTGCATTTCTGGAGTTTGGCAGCTAGCTCCAGCCCCCTTGTGAACAAGATGCAGCAGTGCCGCTTGTTCGAGATAGAAGAGTTCATTCATCCGCTCGCCGACACCAAGAGCACAAGGCCAATCTTGGAGTCATAGCAGATTGATTGGGCACTTGCCATTTGCCCCAGTGTCCTTGTCTTCAGGAAGAGCGGCTTGTTGTGGCGGGAGCCGTACTACCCTTTCCGCTTTGGCCGGAATTTTGGGTATGACCAGAACATCCCCTCCTCCTCGGCGTGGTTTAATCTTCCGAGCAGACATCGAGCCAGCCAGACGACCACAGATGAAGCTCGTACATGGTAGGATTACTTCCACCGCCGGGAAGATGTGTCCTTCAGGGTGCCATCCCCTGCTCGTTCACCCAGAGTAACTCCGGACTTTATCAAGTGGTGGAATGCTCGTACAGGTTTCTACCGGACCTCCCGCAAAGACTGCTGGCATGTTGCTGAGCGGCATTTTATAGATTTTCAGCCAGAACCTACCTTGGACATTGATCCGGCTTACTTGAAGATACTGAAATCCTGGTCCAATACTGAAGTAATAGCATATTTGGAAGCCAGGAAGGCTGTAAAGTGTCGGTCATCCAAGGCTGACCCAAAGATGCCGAAAATTCAAAAGGATGATTATGTGAAGACACTTTGGGGGTTGTGTCGGGTTAGCAGTGAGCGGACAGTCCTTCAGACGATCCCCATCCCGGTGGAGGAGTCTCTTCTGGTAGTGGCGAGCTGGCGTCCGGAGGTTGACCGTCTTCATCCGTATCGAACTTTCATCAGGAGGGAGCATAGGTGGGAAGGCATGTATTCCAATACTCCCTGGATATTTGCCCTGCTTCATTCTCAAGGGCTCTCAATTACTGGCTCATTAGAAGCCATCTTGGACCACCAGCTCTTAATCTCTTTTAAGTATGCTGATGGCTGGGGGTTGGACCACTTGGGCCTATATTATCACTTATCTTCTCGCGGCTATGAAGATTTGGCACAGTTGGTTGAGAAGAGTGAGAAAATAGGTGATGTCTGCTGGCTTGTCCGTAAGGCAGCTTCCCAAGACAAGGCGCCCCCAGTATTCTATTGGCCGCTTGCTCCCCGATACACAGGGCCGCCAGGTATGCTTGTCTTTTGTTTCAGCTTCAAGCTGTTTCTTTCATATTCAGCATGCATCTTTCTCACCTATGCGCCTTTGTAGCTCACCTCTCTGTGGAGGTGACTTGGCATTATAAGGAGCTGATTTCTAAGGCGCAGAAGCCTTCATATTTTGACATCCCAGAGCCGGCTCCGACTACGACGCCACTGCCTCTTGGCGATTCACGGAAGTGAACCAAGTCCCAGGTCGGGGAGGACATTAGCAAGGCCAAGAAGGCAGACACCCGTGCTACACGAGCGTGCCAGAGGAAGGCTGCTGAGGAGGAGCCAGTTGTCGCCCCTCCCCGGATCCCTTCATTCGCTGAGTTTGAGGCCGCTCGGGCACAAGGGCCCGAAGGTAAAGGTAGCCTCTTGTTCCTCCGTGGCTTGTTCACTTATTTCTGCCATCTTGGCTGATCATCTTTTTGCAGCTGCTGGAACTGTTTCTGCCATTGTTGGGCTGGAGGCGGTGACGGGTGCCGCGGCCAGAGAGGGAGAGGGGAAAGCCCCTCTAGCTTTTGTTGAAAGGGATCTACTGTCACTAACGCCCCATCAGGAGATGGAAGGTAACTTGCAGTTTATCTATAGAGCTCTGCGGCCCACCATGTCTTCAGTCAGGTCTTGACTGCTCATTGCCCTTGCTTCCAGTTGGCATTCACCCCACGACGCTCCCCGAAATTGAAGTCGCGGGAGAAGCTGCTGCTGGAGAGCATGTGACTTCCAGGGAAGAATCCCAAGATATTCAGCAAGCTGATGCTCCTGAGACAAAAACCGTTGAGGAGGTTCCGGCTAAGGGAGTCACTCTTAGTAGCACGGCACTTGCTCAGATGCTGGAGATTCGGGAGCAGGCCGAAGAGTCTTCCTCCCCCGAGCGGGTTGATTACGGTGGTGGCTCCAGTGATGACGAGCTTCGACCAGCTGATACAGAAACTAAAGATGTTGGGGCTTCTTCAGCTTACGAAAGTGACTTTTTGACATTCGAAAGAAGAAGAAGAATGAATGATGAGATGAAGATGAGACTGAAATAAAGGAAATATAAATTTAATCACCTTGACATATTAAAAACATAAGTATAGATAGGTGAAGAATAAAGGAAAGAGAACAAAGAGGAAACAACAGTTCAGTGCACTGCTAGAAGAGTGTGTCGACGCATCCAACACCTTGCGTCGATGTAGCAAGCCCAAGACTAGTGCCGCAGAGCCTGCGTCGACACAATGTAGTGTTGCACCGACGCAACACTGTGCTGGAACAGCCAAGTGCGTCGACCTGGCTGCCAAGCTAGGTCGACGTATCTTAGCCAGGGGGGCCATCCCAGAGCACCCTGCGTCGACGTAGCACACTGCCTGCGTTGATGTAGATGTGCACTAGGGTGACCCAAGGCACTACCTACATCAACGCAGCTGTCCACTAGGGTGACCCAAGGCCTGCCTGCGTCGACCTGCTCCCTTGCTTGCGTTGACCCACTCCTCTACAGCAAGTTGCACCCCGTGCGTTTAAAAGAAGACAAGAAGAGGCATAAAAATAATAAGAATAATTATAATATATATATATATATATAATAGTAAACAAAAAAATGATAACAACAATGATGGCATGAAGCATGATAATGATAAAAATTGAATACATAAACCTTCCTTAAGAAGCTAATAACATCTGACCCGGGGCTCCTTCCCCCCTGGACCCTTTGTGAAGGCGATACTAATGAGGCCTTTGCAGGTCATGTTTGAACCTTGGGATCATCCCATCATGGTCATGGCCTGGCCCTACTGTGGGCCAATAGCCCGCTACGTCTAACATATTTCTATTGGGATCTACTCCCGAATATCAATCTTGCCATGCTCCTCGCATACATTTGACTTATAAATTGGGACTCTTGTCCAAACATGAATTGGTCAGTTAACGACCTGCTGTGTTCAAATGTTTACCCTTCAATGGGGGATGTTTCACTAAAATTTAGATTTCTCACTACTTTCATTAATATCAATTTTAGGCCCGAGGGCCCCTTCTCTTGGCATTTAATCAAAGGTTTTCTCCCCTCCGGGGAGATGTAATTAACTCCGTGACCTTTATGGCACGGCGGGTTTTAGTCCTGACCCGATACCCACATCCTCTGGTTAGTCAGACGGAGCGCACCAGTGGTTCCGGAGCACCTTGGTCTTCGGAACCTGAATAAACTGTCACTTTTGTGACTGGAACATCCACGCACTTAATAAATCAAATAAACCAAGAACGAAAAGATGAAAAAATGATAAAAAAGAAGATGAATATGTGATAAAAAAGTGCATCCACAAGTCAGGCACGCCCGGTGGGACTAAACCTACTTTCATCTTTTCGCCAGGATTATGGACCCAACGGCCTCCTCCTAAAATTCTAACTCTCTTAATCTGAAATTACAGGTTGCACCCTAAAAAGTACAATGGCTGTTTCCTTCGATCCATTGATAGTTGTTGATCAGGCTAGGTACGGCTACCTAGCCATGCCAACGAAGTTTGACGACTTCCCGTCGGTGGTGGGCTTCCCTAACTTTTTGGGGGTAGCCTTCGTCGAGCTCCTGGATGTCCAGGAGATGGAATCTGGCGCTGCTGCGGAGGCAACCCCGACTGATGTTGCTACTGTGGGCTGTTGCATCCACCATATCCATTCCCGCGCTTCCTACAACAAGAAGCGCTCACCGGTTGCTAGGAGGGCGGTCAAGAAGATTGTCGGCACACTGCGGAACAGGCTCTCCACTTTAAGCAAATCCATACTCATTGGAGGTGTCCGAGTCTTTCTAAACGGCCGATAGGCCAAGATCACACTCGACAGGGTGATTTTCATTGTTCTAGTGCATAACTCCTTCCGAGCGTTGGCCCAGAGCAGAACGGACCGCTTCGAGTCCAGATTGAAGGGAGGGTCGACCCCGAAGTCGACTAGATTCAAATAGATATGGGTGCCCAAGGCACGGGCCCCGGATTCAAGAAGAGAAGAAAAACAAGAAGAGAAGACCGAGATGCCGGTCCAGACATCTCAGGAACCAGCACTCTGGCCTTACGATCGGTAGGCAAATACTTGTTTATACGATAGAAGATATGGCGGGACGACTAAACAAAGCCGTCTCGCTTACAAATCTATGGTACGAGCCATCATGGCACAAGCTGTAACCCGCCCTGCCAAAGGGCGAAATGATATTGCTCGGGCTGTCCGAGGGCACTCTTGCGGCCTTGGAAACACCTCTTCGGGGGTACAACAACCCTTGGAAGCTACAAATGCTGCAAACAAAGACTGGGGATAGCAAGTTCCTCTGGAGAAAATGAAAGATACAGGATTGGGCTGCTACGGACCGCCCTTCTGTAAAAATACTACACCGACAATCTCGGCGATTGATAGATGCATTTTCCTCAGTCAGTCGGCCAGGAGAATCATCCAAAGAAGCGAGCATGTTCAGATACTTACTTGCAACATGGCTGGAATGGCTAGCCACTATGGAGCTTCGCCCGCAGATTGTGGTGAGGCGGCACAAGCCCGCGCTGAAGAAATAAGTGCAGATCTGGTCACGATGACTACGAACATGATCACTACTAAAGATGATGGCGAGAGTGCATCACCTTCTCTGAATGCTCTAGTGGAAGGGGGAGGTCAGGCTCCCAGCTCTTCTATGCCTGATCCACCTATAATGATGATGTTACTATAAATATACTAGCAAGAAGTCGAAGCACTGAAGAGGCAGCTCAGTGAGCTGAGCATGCATGCTTCAACCTTGAAACGGGCTGAGGTTCCTCTTGAAGCCTCGTAGCGGGGCGCCGATGAATTGGAGGCTTCACCTCAGATAATGGCCTCTCAGCCGACATTCAATTAAACCTGGGGGATGACCCTGATACCGTACCCTGCCCTTCAATGTCAGGGGACTACTGTTATACCTCAAGCAATGGTGTCGACGGCGCCGTAGATGCAATAAGCTCAACTCTGCCCAAGCCCGGTCGACCCGGCGATAGTGAATAAAATTATGATATAACAAATGATCGAGAAGAAGCTAGCCGATAGGGGCAATGATGATTATGCTGCTTTTGATGTGTACAAGGTGCCTTGCCCGTTCCATCATGCTGCCAAGAGATTACCTCCGGGCATCAACAAACCGCCAAAGTTCGATAAGTTCAACGGACAAGATTCGCCGAAAGAACATATAGCCTACTACATCAACGTGATGGGTGATCTAGCGACTGACGAGTCCTACCTGCTCAAGTTCTTCGGGTCCTCTCTCACAAGACTCGCTTTTGAATGGTATTCAAACTTACCAGCTGGATCCATCAATGATTGGCCGGACATGCATCGGCAATTTCGAGAGCAGTTCTGTAGCAACCCTAGATTTTATCTAGGAATTTATTTGATTTTTAGGCAATAAATAGAATTAATTAAACTTAAAATAGGTTAGTTATTGATTTAATGGGTTATTTAACATTTATTTAAAGGCCCAATTACTTGTAGACCATTAAGACCATTTAAAATTGGCCCATAGACCAAATTCTAAGGCTTTTAGGCCCAAACCCAACCTTAGAGACGTATTAGGGTTAGTTCCCTAATTAAAGGAGATAAATAGGAGGAAATTAGAGTTTGAATTATAATAAAATTCAAATTTTGGAAGGCCCGAAAAGTCACAGTCAGTCGCGTGACCACGACCTGCTAGTAGCGGTCCTTTGTAGACCGCTACTTGGTTCCGTAAATGGAAGTTGGTAAACCCAGGAAAGTATAGATTTTTATCCACCCAATCGTCAGGGATCGATGTGATCTGGCATGAGAACTTGTCCAGGACTCTTAGGGGATTGAATTGACACCCCATAGGACTCCTAATTGATCCAATCCCTCAGCCCTTGGTCAATCCCTATAAATAGGACCCAGTGTCAACCTGCGCAAACCCTAATTTTGGATCGTGTGGTTCAAAGGTATAGTGTTGTCAATTTATGTTCATCCTTTTGAAGTTTTTATTCCCCTCAGTATCTTCTAACCCTCTGCTTAATTTCGTGTTAGGAGGTCAAGAGGTTAAGGATTTAAGACAACCGGAAGTCGTTGTTTCAACGTAGGATGTGCAGGAACCAGAGCCCTCTTCCAGGGACAAATTCACACTCTAGGAGCAAAGCCAGAGGTAGGTTATCTCATGATTGACTTAAACATCAAGTTAGTAACAAAAGTCCTCTGGCCTTGCTTGATTTCATGCATTATACGTAGAGAGCTCTATGTTTTTCCATGACTGCGCAGTTAGGTTTTTGATGGCATGTCATCCCTGCACCCTTGACTAAAAGATAAGAACTTTGGTTTAATTTACGACTTTCCCATTAACTTAATTCGTTCTAAACATTCTAACATGTCTTGCCTTTCTGTTCCCTATAGTTTTCATGCATTAATTACCCTAGAATAGGCTATGCACGCTGGACTTAGCTTCTGTCTATGGTGTTGTGCATCCCTTGGTTTTGATGATGACAATAGGATATGTTTGATTAATCAAGTTCTATCTTGTTTCATAACAAATACAAGTGGTTTGATTGTTCCTTCAAAGTAATGGACTCATGACTATTTGATGATGACAAACAATGTTTTTGATTAACTCAATATAAATCTGATAGTTCAAGTTACTTCTGATATGTTAAGTAATTTTAGGTCCACTGAAATCCAAGTGGAATCAACAAATCAGAAGAAGTGTCAAAGGCCGCTTGTCGACCAGGGAAGTGGTTATGGTCGACCAACGAACCCAGCCAGAAACACTTCAAGTCATCCGTCTTCTGCATGTGCCTTGGCTGTCGACCAAAGCCCCACTTCTGGTCGACCACAGAACAGACAGAGCATCAGACAGAACTGACGGCCATCTGGAATTTGCCCCTTGTCGACCAGCGACAAGGCTGTGGTCGACCACGGGACGCGAGTGTCATCCAGAATGAAACCGCCATCAGGACACTGCTCGTTGTCGACCAGGGACAGTGTCATGGTCGACCACGGGTGTTATAGCGTCCAGAACCGAACTCTAACCGAATTCTGTTTTGGTTCCTTAAAACCTGCAGATTGTTGTTGCAGGTTGTTGGGTAGTTCAAATGATGAGATTCCGCACGGGAATCAAGGAGAGAATCTTGCTTAGAAGCGGTCAAACTTATTGTAGTGATCGGATTTAACCTTCTCCCTGCTTTCTAGCAGATTGACGCTCGATCTGGAATTTGAGCGGGAAGAGCTTCAGGCTTGAAAAAGTATCTGCATAAAAAGTAGAAGGCAACTGATCGCGGAGGCAGGCACACAGAGAGAGCATAGAACAGAAGCTAAGAAACACACCTACATCACAGGACGAAGTGGCTCTCCATCAATCAGAAATCTGCAGAAGACTAAAGGCATTCTCATTGCTGCAGAAGGAAGACTGGGCTTGAAGCTATGCGACCTCCAGCAGCAAAGCAGCTGAAGGCATCCGATTGGAAGCTCTACAGGGAGTCTACTCTTGTTATTTATGTGATTAAGTCCCAGGTTGAATTCTTTACTTTGTTACAAAAGTCTATATTTAGTCCTGTTGCATCATCCCACCTTCTCATGATTTCTATTCATCCTTACACCAAGTGTCAAGCTGTGAGGCAGCGGATTCAAGTTGTGTGTCAGCTGGTACAAGCTGTGTGTCAGCAGGAACAAGCTGTGTGACAGCGGTGTCTTGTGTTTTGGATTGAGATCGGAGGCTCTCATAAGTGAAGCCTTGCTTGAGTTAAGCAAGGGGTGGATGTAAGTCTCGGGAAGAGACTGAACCACCTTAAAAATCCTATCTTGTGGTTTGCTTATGTGTGTGCGTGCTTCTCTATGTGTTTGTTTTCTTCATTGATATCAACATTAGTTCTGTAATTCGTCAATCACCTGCAACTCATTTAGTCAATAGATATTAAATCGAAAAAGGGGGAAAGATCTATTCACCCCCCCTCTAGATCTATTCAGTCCGTACTCAACACGTGGTATCAGAGCCAGACTCTCCAAAAATGTGGTCTAACAACCAGGAGAGGCCTGCCGGACTGAACTCTAGAAGTCTAATGGCTGAGGGACACTCAGTAACTAGACCACCATATTTCGATGGAAATGATTTCTCATACTGGAAAAATCGTATGCAGGTGTTCTTGAGAGCACAAGATCATGAGATGTGGAGAGTAGTAAGCCGAGGACCCTACGAGCTGCCCGAAGATGAGGATACCTGGACCAGAGAACAGGTCATAAAATCAACCATCAACTGGGGAGCCATGAACGTAATGCAATGCGCACTACACCCCACGGAGTTCTCACGAGTTTCACAATGTGCAACGGCCAAGGAAATGTGGGATCGACTAGTAGTAATCTATGAAGGTACTTCAGAGGTAAGGGAGTCAAAAGCAAATATGCTAGTTTCAGAATATGAAATGTTTAGAATGAAAACTGACGAAAATATTTCTGAAATGTATGCTAGACTAGTGCAATTAACGAATAGTTTAAAGAGTCTAGGGAAAACCTACAAGGAACAGGAATTAGTGAGGAAGATCCTAAGATCCCTCACTCCCATGTGGCATACCAAGGCCACAGTAATTGAGGACTCAAAGAACCTCACCACTATGACTGTGGATGAACTAGTGGGATCCCTAATGGCCTATGAGGTCAATCTGAAAAGAAAAGAAGATGAGGGCAAGAAAAAGAACCAGCTCGCCCTAAAAACTAAAATAGGCACCTCTGAACTATCTGACACTGATAACTCATCTAGCACAGGTGAGGAAACTGGTGAGCTAGCCATGTTAACAAGAAAATTCAAAAGGTTTCTGCGGAAGGAAGGTAAGGGATTCAGGAATCCTAAGGGCATGGTAAGAAAGTCATCTCAGTTTAAGTTTGATAAAAATAAAACTTCATCTAACAAACTTGTCTGCTACAACTGCAGGAAACTAGGACACATAAAGGCTGAATGTCCAGAGACTCCTAAGAAATCAAGCTTCAAGTGGAAAGGCAAGCAACTAAAAGCAATGATAAGCACATGGAGCAAGGAGGAGGAAAGTAGTAAGGAGGAAACAACTTCCGAGGAAGAAGAAGGAAACATCTGTTTGATGGCCAAAGGAGATAGCGATGATCTTGAGGTAATCCCTCCGTTTCAAGATTTTTCTAGCTCAGATTGGGAAGAAGTCTACTCAGACTTACTTGATGCATATGAAAGAATTAGAAAGGAAAATAAGAGTTTGAAGAAAAAGCTTAATCAGGTCAATAATGACAGCAACCCATTTGCCAACAGAACTGAACTAGAATTAGAAATCACCACCTTGAAAAATAAGCTGAAACAATACGAGACAGATGAAGAAAATGTCAAATGGCTGTTAGAAGAAAATGAGTCATTGAAAAACACAATTGATGAGGTAAAATTAAAGACTCAAGAAAGTGAACAGCAAACTAAGGTAACTCAAGAAAGAAACAACTCACTCAAGGAGGAAAACTGTCAACTTCTGGAAGAAATAGAAAGAATCCAGAGTGAACTGAAAAACAAACAGGAAACCTTGGAAAAAATGACTAAAGGTCAAGAAAACTTAAATGCTGTCTTGGGAATAAAAGTAAACTTTCAAAAAGAAGGGTTAGGATACAATCCTATGGCTAAAAAGGAATTCCAAATAAAAACCGTAACTGGGATTGCTGACTCAAAAGGAAAAGGGCCCCTAATCAATCTATACCAAGACAAACAAGAGGATGTAGCTGAATGCTCCTCCAAAAGGAATAATGTCACCAAGGAAGAGAGAAACATTAAAGAGAAAACAGTCAATCAACATAAGCTTAAAAATAATAGACAAGAAACTCAAATTCACAGAAATAACCAAACAAACCAAGTACTAAATCAAGTTAAAGGACATAAATCTGGAAAACTAGGTGTCTGGAGACAGGCTGGTCGACAACCGACCCCTCCTATGTCGACCAGAGGATCTGCCAGAACAGGCGCTGGCGTCTGGAGAAGCAGTGGTCGACCACAGACATACCAGATGTCGACCAGAGGAACTACCAGAACAAGCGCTGGCTTCTGGAAAAGCAATGGTCGACCACAGACACACCAGATGTCGACCATGACCAGACACGCAAACAGAAACCACAGATTTTCTCAGGTGAAACAAAATGAAAATTGGAAATCAAAAAGGTGGATTCAGATTAAAGAAACATTAGAACAAAAGCCACCCAATCTGAACAAGTTCAGAGACGAAAAATTAAACTGCTCTAAGAAAATCTGGGTTCCCAAAGGATTGTTACAGCAATTTCACAATTTTACAAGTTATCTTGGACCCGGGTACCATTGGGGTCCAAAAATTTCTGTGTAATTCATGATGCAGGAATGTCTGGCAGCCATGCACAATAAGTGGTACTTAGATAGTGGTTGCTCAAGACACATGACGGGAGACAAGACCAAGTTCTCCCAACTAAGCTCAAAAGATGGAGGTTATGTGACCTTTGGAGGAAATAACAAAGGTAAGATCATCGGGACAAGTAAAATAGGTAAGAACTCCTCAAACAGTATTGAAAATGTACTGCTGGTAGATGGACTGGAATATAACTTGCTGAGCATCAGTCAGCTTTGCGACAAAGGCCATAAAGTAATATTTGACTCCAAGATCTGCAAGATTATTGAACCAAATTCAGATACAGTCAAGTTTATGGGCCAGAGAGTAAACAATGTCTACATAATAGACTTGGATGATCCAGCCCACTCCAACCTGTGCCTAACCACCAAGAAAGAGGACCTGACCTGGCTGTGGCACCGAAGGCTAGGGCATGTTAGCTATAGGGTGTTGCATAAACTTGTGAAGAATAAAATGGTTCTTGGTATGCCTGAAATTTCATTTGCTCAAAATGTCAAAGTATGTGAATCATGTACCCAAGGTAAGCAAACAAGAAAATCATTCAAAGGTAGAACTGAAAGTCAATCTTCTAGACCACTAGAACTTGTGCACATGGACCTTTTTGGCCCAACAAGAACTGCTAGTCTTAGTGGTAAGAGATACGGTTATGTACTAGTTGATGATTTCTCTAGATTCACATGGGTAATATTTCTATCTCATAAAAGTGATGCTTTTTCTGAGTTTCAGGAATTCTACAAAAGAATGAAGCAGGATGGCAAGTCCAAAGTGTGTACAATCATATCTGACCATGGGGGGGAGTTTGAAAATTCTGACTTTGACTTATTCTGCAGAAACAAGGGCATAACCCACAGATTTTCCTTACCAAGGACTCCAGAACAAAATGGTGTTGTGGAGAGAAGGAACCGCACTCTTGTCGAGATGGCTAGAACCATGCTGGTTGAAGCTAAACTTCCAAGGAGATTTTGGGCAGAGGCAGTCAACACAGCATGCTACATTGTAAACCGAGCAATGGTAAGACCGGCTAGTGAAAATACACCATATGAAATGTTCAAAGGTAAGAAACCATCCCTAGCTCATTTTAGAATTTTCGGGTCAAAATGCTTTATTCATAACAATGATAAAAGGGTCTTGGACAAATTTGAACCGAAGAGTGATCCAGGAATATTCTTGGGCTATTCCGACCGATCAAGAGCCTATAGAGTTTTTAACACCAAAGATCAAATTGTTGAAGAATCCCCTTATATTACATTTGATGAAATTAATGATCTTGGCAAAAATGAGCAGGTCAGCAAGGAAGAAGAAGATAGGGAATTTCTAGAAGACAACGAAGAACCAAATGAAGAAGAACAATCTCAGGAAAGAGATCAAGGTATTACTAATGCTCCACCCGAAGGAGAAGGCATCTCAGGTAACAATCTTGAGAACTTAAGACTTCTTAGAGATCATCCCATAGAAAACATCATTGGTGGAATTCATGATCCTAGGAAGACTAGATCTCAGCTAAAAGAAATCAATGAACTAGATCAGCTTGCACTTGTGTCCCAAATAGAGCCCAAATCAGTAGAGGAAGCATTAAAAGATGACTCATGGATAAATGCTATGCATGAAGAACTAAATCAATTTGAAAGAAATCAGGTGTGGAGTCTTGTCTCTAGACCTTCATCTCACCCCGTTATTGGAACCAAGTGGGTCTATAAAAACAAGCTAAGTGAAGAAGGGGTTGTAATGAGAAACAAGGCTCGGCTGGTGGCTAAAGGGTACAACCAGGAATTTGGGGTTGATTTTGAAGAATCATATGCTCCAGTTGCTAGATTAGAAGCCATCAGGATATTGTTAGCCTTTGCAGCATCTCATGGAATCAAACTACAACAAATGGATGTAAAAAGTGCATTTCTAAATGGAATAATAAAAGAAGAAGTCTATGTGGAACAACCCCCTGGATTTGAAAATGATGAACTTGCTAATCATGTTTTCAAATTGCATAAAGCTTTGTATGGATTAAAGCAGGCTCCTCGGGCCTGGTATGAAAGGTTGAGCTCCTTCCTCACCAAGAAGGGATACATAAGAGGTAAAATTGATCAAACATTGTTTTCCAAGACCCAAGGTAAGCATATACTAGTTGTACAAATCTATGTGGATGATATTGTGTTTGGGTCTACCGAAGCTTCTTTATGTACTGAATTTGCAAACTTAATGACCAATGAGTTTGAAATGAGTTTAATGGGTGATTTACAGTTTTTTCTTGGATTGCAGATCGTACAATGTAGAGAAGGATACTTCATAAATCAATCCAAGTACATAAAGGAGATGTTGAAGAAGTTTGGCATGGAAAGCTGCAAACCAATCGAGTCACCCATGGGTACAAATGCAACATTGGAAGCTGATGTAAAAGGTAACATGGTAGATGCCAAGAAATATAGAGGTATGATCGGGTCCCTGCTATATTTAACTGCTTCAAGGCCAGATATTCAGTTTAGTGTATGCATGTGTGCTAGATATCAGTCTAGCCCTAGAGAATCACATTTAGGGGCTGTCAAGCGTATCCTTCGATACCTTGCCGGCACCCAAGAATTGGGTTTATGGAATCCTACATACTGCAAACTAGATTTGATTTCATATTCAGATGCTGATTATGCTGGTTGCAAAATTGATAGGAAGAGTACTAGTGGTTATTGTCAAATATTAGGTGGATGTTTAATATCATGGGCTTCTAAAAAGCAGCATTCTGTGGCACTCTCCACTGCTGAGGCTGAGTATGTCGCAGTAGGGAGCTGTGGTACACAGGTTATGTGGATAAAACATCAACTCCAAGACTACAATGTAGATCTTGGATGTGCACCTATTTTCTGTGATAACACTAGTGCTATTAATTTGTCTAAAAACCCCATTCAACACTCTAGGACAAAACACATTGAGATCCGTCATCACTTTCTAAGAGATGAGGTCTCCAAAGGAAATTTCATGCTTCATTTTGTAGAAACTGAAAAACAACTGGCAGACATTTTCACAAAACCCCTTAACAATGACAGATTTTTAACTCTAAGAAGGGAGTTAGGAATTTGTAGAATTTCTCCTGAAAATTCTTGAAATAATCATATTCATGGGTTCACTGTATAGATTCTGTCATTTCTGTACTAAGTTATGTCAACTAGGTCTCTAGTACTGGTCAAGTTTTGAGTTTGGAGGTCTAGTGTCGGTTACTACTTCAGCAAGTTCTGCAGAATCCTGGTTCTACTATGGATTATCTCTTGTGGTCGACCACAGGCAAGGCGCTGGTCGACCAAGGCATCAGGACAGGAAATAGTTGGTTCTGTGACAGCACAGAGGTCGACCAAAGGCAACTCTATGGTCGACAGAGGATCTGAACAAGGGAAAATGGATCTAAAAAGGCTGCTGGCTCTGCTAGGAAATCCTCTGAACTAAGGGAACTTTTGTGCTCAGATTCTTCACTCATTCATCCTTATCCATACTTCCCATCCCTTGTGTCTCTATATCTCTTCATGGCCAACATTTTTTTATCTTCAGCAAGGACTCACAAATTGAGGGGGAGAAAAAGTGTAAACTCATTCCTTGATAAAACATTGAAAAACCTAACCATATCTTTCAATAAAATCACCAAGGTAATCATTAAGAGTAGAGGTTGAGTGTCGTAATGAGAATTTGAACTGTACTACTGCAATAAATTCAAACCATAACTATGACTCTGTCACAAGATTTTGAGGACTTATGATTTTTAGTAATGAGACTATTTCTCTACCTGTGTCTGTGTTGGACAGTAAAAATAAACTCAAATATAACATGTATGTACATGGAATACGCCATAATTCTGCCTTCTTGGTAGAGCAATGGATTGAGTTCTGAGAAACTACTGTTCTCCATCTCAAAGCAAAAAATTGGCTGAACAATAGATGGGAGACAAGTGTGTCATGAAGATCCAATCTAACTCTGCTGCTTTAAAAAATATTGATTGGGCATACTGAGTAACTGGGGATATTGGCGTCTGATAAACGTATATCCTCACGGATAAAAGGTGTGTCCCAGTCATTAGTGGAATGGTTAGGCATGCTAAGTAGCCGGGGTTTCTGGCGTGTAAAAAGCGTGTCTCCTCGTGTAGAAAAGCATGTGATAAACCTGACCACAGCTCTCAAATGATTCAAAAAGTTATCACAAAGGCAGAGAAAATGGTTGACCTAAAGCATAGCATGCAAATAAAAGTTCAAAACACTGTTCAGCTAGCATAGTTAGTCAAATTATCTCTTGAAATATATTATAAGTTCAAGGAGCCATGTGAAAGAAATTGGATATGGGGAGTCAATTTATTGGTGCAATACTTTCAAATTCATTGAACCACAATACCCACTCTATTTGGTCACAAGGTGGTCTTTGCATAAGGGTGGAAAGGTTTCATAAGTGTTCTATTAAAGAAAGGGAGTACACTTTAATATCTTCCAAAAATTTGAGTTATGCTGATTAAATCATGACCGCTCGTTTTCTGCATCGTGATGGTTCACTATCCTAATTTTTTTTAAGACCCAGCCTTACTGCCCTACCCTATAAATTGCCACGGCTGGGTCCCTAATTTTCTCTCATCCGCCGACTTGTACCTCTTTCGAATTCTTCCTCTCCAGTTTTCTCTCGCCTCTCTCTCGCATCCCTCCACCATGTCTCCAAAGCACGCTCCGCGGTCTACCAAGAGAACAAGAGAGAAGGCCCCTGCCGAATCCTCGAAGCCATCCAAGCGTTCCAAGCCGAGGGCCGCGCAAGGTCCGCCATCGGCCCCTCAAAAGTCGACCACGGCCGAGGCGGCTGACTCAGGCAGGAAGGTACCAGCTTCAGAAGAACGCATCGTCCATCCAGTTTCAGGAGTTATCAAGCCACGGACCGTTCTGCCACCAAGGATTGTTGATTTCTCTGATGAGAAGCTGATGGAGAGGTTCCCAGAACTACTGCCAATTTTTGAAGCCCAAGAGTGGACAGCGTTTGTCTCGGCACATACTCAGTATTCGCCTCAGCTTGTGCAAGAATTCTACCACAACTTGCAAATAGTGGATGGTCAGGTCTACACCATAGTTCAAGGCATCGTCGTCCGCCTCGACGTCAAACTGCTCCACAAAGCGTTGAAGATTCCCAGACATGGCGCCGTCTTCAATCCTGAGGATTTTGACTTCCGAGCTGCATACACCGTCGTCACTGGCCAGCCAGCTCCTGAGGTTCTCCCTAAGTATCTGAATGCCAACACCTTCCCTCCTCTTCATAGATTGCTTCATCACATTCTTACCACCATTATCCAACCAAGAGGAGGCGCCAGAGATCAAGTAAGTCGCCTCCATCTATTTTTGCTCCATGGCCTCATCACTTGTCAACCCATTCGCCTCATAACGCTCATCCTAAACACTTTCCAAAACATCCTACATTATCCCCAGAATTCTCTTCCATTTGCTGCCCACATATCTGCCATTCTGGAAGCAGCAAAAATACCATTTCCTCACGCTCCGCGCATTGTAATTCCCAAATGGCACGTCTACAACTTTCACTTCGTGACCACATTTTTGGGGTTTAAGAAGGTAGGAGACCAAATTCAGCGCACTCTACCATCCAAGGGCAAATCCAAGGCTCCATTGCCACCCTCTTCTCCCCCACATACACCTATACAGGTTATCCCTACTGTCACACCTCCACCTGTGGTGCCTCAAGCTACCCCTACTACCACCACTACTGCCCATCCTCCATCTTCCCTTTCTATAGTGCCCTGGCATCCAGGCACTGCTGCCACTCATGCTCAATCCACTTCTGTTCCACCTACCCAAGCTCCATCTCATTCTGTTCCACCTACCTCCACTCCATCTACTTCTGCTCCACCACCATCCTTCACCTCCAACACTGAGTCTCACGGAGTGCTTCTCCAGATAGCATCTCAGTTGTCCTCTCTCACCACCCAATTCCATTCCTTTCAAGAGAATATGAATGCTGCCACCGGGCGCCTGGAGCAGAAAGTCCAAAGGCTGGAACAACAGATGGAGGCCAGGTTCATCAAGCAAAAGGAACACACTGACCATGCTAGTTCTCGGTTCAACAGACTAGTTGGCACCTTAGGTCAAGTGTCAGAAGAAATGGGAAACCGCATAGAGTTCACAACCAAGCAGAATGAACAGTATCACAATGCTACTATCTCCGAGATCCAGAAGCTCAGGCTCTCTTATGCCCACATTGTTGACAAGCTGGATCGCATGGAAGAGAACGTGAAGCCAGAGACTTCATCATCCTCCTCAGAGGGATTGTTTAAATGATCTTCTTTTTGCTGTTGACAAAGGGGGAGATAGGACTTTATGTGTCATTGTGTGTCTAGTTGTGTGTCTAGATGTGTGTCTAGATGATGTCAAGTTTACTTTGTCTACGTGTCCTTAGTGTCTTTATCCTTTTTGAGTCACTCATGTAATTAGTGCTATAGTTTTTGAAAGGCACATCAAACGAATTGTCTGAATGAAATCTGTGCTATGATAGCCTTGAATGCAATATCAAATGAATTTTATAATCTGTTGTTTGTCACAATGACTCATGGTTGTCATCATCAAAAAGGGGGAGAATGTTGTGCATCCCTTGGTTTTGATGATGACAATAGGATATGTTTGATTAATCAAGTTCTATCTTGTTTCATAACAAATACAAGTGGTTTGATTGTTCTTTCAAAGTAATGGACTCATGACTATTTGATGATGACAAACAATGTTTTTGATTAACTCAATATAAATCTGATAGTTCAAGTTACTTCTGATATGTTAAGTAATTTCAGGTCCACTGAAATCCAAGTGGAATCAACAAATCAGAAGAAGTGTCAAAGGCCGCTTGTCGACCAGGGAAGTGGTTATGGTCGACCAACGAACCCAGCCAGAAACACTTCAAGTCATTCGTCTTCTGCATGTGCCTTGGCTGTCGACCAAAGCCCCACTTCTGGTCGACCACAGAACAGACAGAGCATCAGACAGAACTGACGGCCATCTGGAATTTGCCCCTTGTCGACCAGCGACAAGGCTGTGGTTGACCACGGGACGCGAGTGTCAGCCAGAATGAAACCGCCATTAGGACACTGCTCGTTGTCGACCAGGGACAGTGTCATGGTCGACCACGGGTGTTATAGCGTCCAGAACCGAACTCTAACCGAATTCTGTTTTGGTTCCTTAAAACCTGCAGATTATTGTTGTAGGTTGTTGGGTAGTTCAAATGATGAGATTCTGCACGGGAATCAAGGAGAGAATCTTGCTTAGAAGCGGTCAAACTTATTGTAGTGATCGGATTTAACCTTCTCCCTGCTTTCTAGCAGATTGACGCTCGATCTGGAATTTGAGCGGGAAGAGCTTCAGGCTTGAAAAAGTATCTGCATAAAAAGTAGAAGGCAACTGATCGCGGAGGCAGGCACACAGAGAGAGCATAGAACAGAAGCTAAGAAACACACCTACATCACAGGACGAAGTGGCTCTCCATCAATCAGAAATCTGTAGAAGACTAAAGGCATTCTCATTGCTGCAGAAGGAAGACTGGGCTTGAAGCTGTGCGACCTCCAGCAGCAAAGCAGCTGAAGGCATCCGATTGGAAGCTCTACAGGGAGTCTACTCTTGTTATTTATGTGATTAAGTCCCAGGCTGAATTCTTTACTTTGTTACAAAAGTCTATATTCAGTCCTGTTGCATCATCCCACCTTCTCATCATTTCTATTCATCCTTACACCAAGTGTCAAGCTGTGAGGCAGCGGATTCAAGTTGTGTGTCAGCTGGTACAAGCTATGTGTCAGCAGGAACAAGCTGTGTGACAGCGGTGTCTTGTGTTTTGGATTGAGATCAGAGGCTCTCATAAGTGAAGCCTTGCTTGAGTTAAGCAAGGGGTGGATGTAAGTCTCGGGAAGAGACTGAACCACCTTAAAAATCCTATCTTGTGGTTTGCTTATGTGTGTGCGTGCTTCTCTATGTGTTTGTTTTCTTCATTGATATCAACATTAGTTCTGTAATTCGTCAATCACCTGCAACTCATTTAGTCAATAGATATTAAATCGAAAAAGGGGGAAAGATCTATTCACCCCCCCTCTAGATCTATTCAGTCCGTACTCAACATATGGTAGAAAGAAGGTGGTCTTGTAGAGACCACTACCTTCAAGTAGTGATCTTCGACCAACCGCTTTCTACTTTCTATTAACTCCAAAAAGAAACCAGATCAACCTTCATGATTCCTTATTAAATATAAGTAGTTATGCCATGTTTCATGTTATTTTATGATATTCATGATTTATGTCCTATCATGTTTCAATCATGTTAGGTTTTATGCCCTTCATGCTACAAGGAACTTATTTTCATGTATGTTAGTTTCATGCCAAAACTTCGTAGTTTTGTACATAAAGGAAATTTCCATGACTTTAGTTCACATTGATTTATGCTTTGACGCATTCCTTTCTCATCTCCTTTATGTTTTATGATGTCACATATAGCCCATACTTCGATACGACGCTATTAGATCACTTGCACTTGATAGGAACACCTCTTGAACTTGAGAGTCTCTCCATCGGATATTCCTTCTACCGGACTAGGTAATCTTGTTTTAAGGCCTCTGTAAGTCTCCGCGAGCCTGAGATTCCCACTAGGATGTCGAGCTGGTTGTACCTTAAAAACCTACTGGTCTAGAAAGCACTTGAGTTTTCTGCATTTTCTTGTACTCTATCTAGATCGCGGACTCGACCCGGCCGCTACCTCATGATAGCGGTTGTCCTTGGACCGCATTCTACCAGCAGTTCTATTGAGTCAACTCTTTTCCTCTTCCAACATTGACTCCACCTAATCGTGGCTCACAGTCAACTGCCAGTTCCTGATAGCGGTCCTGGTGCGACCGTGTTATGTCAGCTGTTCATAGCGTCAACCCAGTTTCTTCCTGCGTTGACCCATCCTTGATAACCCGTCAGATAGTGGACCCCATGTGACCGCTACTTCATGATAGCGATTCTGGTTCGACTGCTTTTTGTCAAATGCTATCCAACGCAGGGGTTGACCCAAGGGTTAAACTTACACTGTTCTCAGGTGATCTTCTGATTATCTGGGACCTAACACCTTATTCATTAAGACACTAATGAACTTAGGAAATTGGTTAATGTACCATTATGCTGCCGGATTCCTCCCGCAACATGACATTGTCATTGTTAGGATAGATGGTATGCTCTGATACCAAGTGTTAGGATGCGATATATGATCTAGAGGGGGTGAATAGATCAGTCACCCAATTAAAACCAACAACAACAGCTCCAAGTGCGGAATTAAAACAAGCTGCTGTTGGACGACAGAAGGATAAACAACACTATCAATGAAATCTGACCAAATAGATCTAAATCAAGATGGTCCTAAGCATTCATCTACTACGGATCAAAGAAATAAACAGGATGCACAAATCCACACAGCAATCGTACAGTAGTCAGAGATTTTTAAGGTGGTTAGATCTCAAACCCGAGATCTACGTCCACCCCACACTCCAAACCGGAACGTGGCTTCTACTGCTGATACACAGCTTTGGGGTCAAAACCCTACAGACCGCTGGGCGTTACAGCTTATGCCGTCTAGAGGAATCCTCCTCTGCAAATCGCTGGGGACTTACAGCTTTACCCGTCCAGAGGAATCCTCCTCTGCAAACCACTGGGGACTTACAACTTTACCCATCCAGAGGAATCCTCCTCTGCAAACCGCTGAGCTTCACAGCTTGCTCCGCTGACACAGCTTGGAAATGCAGTTTCAGAAATGAAAAAGAAAACAAGCAAAGAAACAAACGGACCCACTAGGGGAATGTAGCTCAACATTGAGCAATTTCAGCTCCGATTCTGAACCGAGAGACTGAGGAACAAGCACTCACAGTATTCTCTCAGACACCTCTCTTTCAACTCTCTCCTTCTCTTCTTCTCTCTTTCTTCTTGTTCTCTTCTCTCTGGATTGTGCAAGCTCTCTCTGCTTCTGCTCTTTCGAAGTATGTTCACGATCACCTTTCTCCTGAGGAAGAAGCTTCTTATTTATAGAGCAGTAGAAGGATAGGGCGTGTGGTCACCATAATTCTTACCCAAACACCTTCGTCACGTGGCGGCATCACAGCATAGCTGCTTTCCACGTGTCACGATCCTGACACTTTCTTTAATCTTGGATCACGTGCCCTTCTTAGTCTTTACGAAAAAACACCTGTCAAGGCATTAAATATAGGTCATATTTAGACAATTATACGATATGAAAAGGAGATTGCACAGAGTAGAGATTTTGATGCACGGACTCAATTGTGGTGTTCACATACACATGCACAGACTCAATCATCTCTTCAAAAGTAGATGCACAGACATGGTTTCAACACAAAGCCTACGGATACATCGGCTGGGTGTGTGCAATGGGCAAGTATTGCACTGACCTGATGACTTGCCACTGAAGACGTCGTACTGACTTAGCATGCCCCGTGCCTGAGCTTGCATGGACTTATTCACACAGAATGCTTGACTTGCACAGACTTAATGTGTAAACGGTGAATGCATGAACTTCTATGCCCTGAGTTACCTAAGACATATTGCACAGACTTTAAGTGCCTGGTGTAGAGGTTGCACCGACTCGGTGGCGTGCATCTAGAAGAATTGCACCGACTTAGTCGTGTGCATCAGCGAGGATTGCACAGACTCAATGCAAAATTAACCATGTGTTGCACCGAATCTATTGAATGCACAGACTAAGATGCACACACCATTGATGTGATTATCTGACATATGAATGCATCAAAATACTTACACCATCATATATAGAAATAAAGTCAACTAAGTCACACACCACTATTGCTAATCATCAAAACAACTATTATCAATCATCAAACCATTACATCACAAAGTAGTGCACGAACTGCTTATCAACCCAAAGGAGTCCCAACAATCTCCCCCTTTTTGATGATGGCAACCCATAGAATGAATACAATGAGATGATGTATTTTGATGAGACATGAATGATAATCAAGTGTCATGCATGCAACTACACAAGTTATGCACAGACTTACTCCCTGAGCGAGTCCTTTGAATTTTCCCTTTGAATATCTCACTCCTACCCCTTGAACATAGACTCTCTCCTTGAATATCTGAATGCAAACACACATTCTCCCCCTTTGCCATCAGCAAATAAGGAGGAAGGAGGAGGAATGATGCCGTCGGAACAACATTCTATGTAACAGTTCAGAATGTGAGCAAATTATGGGGCAACCCTTAAGTCATATGAATCGAGCAATGGGCTTTCTTGATTAAAGTCAGGTTTAACAGTTATAGAAGGTAAAGTGAATTCACTGACTTTCTAAAATAGGGTTATATACTCCATTTAGCAATGGACCTGAGTGCTCACACATTGCATAGGCTAGGTGCAATACGTGCATCAAGACTCTGTGCAACTCATACACAACCATCAGAAAAAGTCTGTGCAAGACATCAAACAACCGAATACTCAAGAATCTTCTTTATTCAACTTTTTAAGGAACAGGCTGACACAATCACCTCAGAACATATCAACACACAGCTCAAGAATGAATTTTATTCATCATTTTCTTGCTGAAATTTACACAGCCCCAATTCTCGTCTTAGATATTTAAATCTTTCATTTCCAAGGGGTTTAGTAAAAATGTCAGTAGTCTATTTTTCAGTTTCAACAAATATTAATTCAATTTCATTTTTACTTACAGCATCTCTAAGAAAGTGGTGTTTTATTTCAATGTGCTTAGTCCTAGAGTGATGAACTGGATTTTTAGTTATGTAAATAGCACTAGTATTATCACATAAAATTGGAATGCATGCCAATTTTATCTGATGATCTGAAAGCTGGTGCTTGATCCATAGTACCTGAGCTGCACAATTTCCTGCAGCAACATATTCTGCCTCCGCAGTGGACAATACAACTGTGTGTTGCTTCTTAGAATCCCAGGATACTAGGCAGCCACCTAGAAATTGACAATGCCCACTAGTGCTTTTCCTATCTATCTGACACCCAGCATAGTCTGCATCAGTGTATGCCAGAAGCTCTAGCTCACACCTAACAGGGTACCAAAGTCCAAGTTCTTGAGTGCCTGATAAATACCTAAAGATCCTTTTCACTGCTCTAAGGTGAGACTCCTTAGGACTAGCCTGAAATCTGGCACATAAACACACTACAAACTGTATATCAGGCCTAGATGTAGTAAGATATAAAAGGGATCCGATCATACCTCGATACAGCTTTTGGTCCACTGTATTACCTTTGAAGTCTTCATCAAGACTTGTTGAAGTACCCATTGGTGCGGCAATTTCCTTGAGGTTTTCAAATTTGAACTTCTTCAGCATATCCCTTATGTACTTAGACTGGGTGATAACTGTTTCAACTTTTGTTTGAGTCACCTGTAGTCCAAGAAACAATTTTAGCTCACCCATTGAGCTCATCTCAAATGCTTGTGTCATTAGTTCAGAAAATTCCTTACACAATTTGGGGTTAGTTGACCCCAACACAATGTCATCCACATAAATCTGAACAAGGAGAATGTCTGGATGACTTACCTTGGTGAACAACATTTGGTCCACCTCACCTCTGGTGAACTTCTTCTCGGTAAGGAATTTGCTCAGCCTGTCATACCAAGCTCTAGGGGCTTGCTTCAAGCCATAAATAGCTTTATTTAACTTATAAACATGATTAAAAAAATCTAAGCATTCAAAGCCAGGAGGTTGTCTCACAAAGACATCCTCTTTTATTTCCCCATTGAGAAAAGCAGATTTAACGTCCATCTGCTGGAGAGTTATTCCTAATGAGCATGCATAGGCCAAAAGTATTCTAATTGCTTCTAACCTGGCTACAGGGGCAAATGACTCTTCAAAGTCAATTCTGAATTCTTGATTGTACCCCTGAGCAACAAGTCTAGCTTTATTTTTAACTACATTACCTAGCTCATCAGTATTATTCCTAAAAACCCATTTTGTTCCAATGACAGTCCCATGATCAGGAGGTGGGACCAGATGCCACACCTTGTTCTTGTCAAACTGATTAAGCTCTTCGTGCATGGCATTGATCCAATGCACATCTTTGAGAGCACTATCAATGGTTTTGGGTTCAACATGAGAAACCAATGCATATTCCTTTAATTCATTTTGAGCTCTAATGAAGCCTCTAGTCCTAGGGGGTTCATGCAAGTCACCAATGATATTTTCAATAGGATGATCTCTTAAAAATCTGACATTTATAACTTGGTTACCTTGACCTTCGTTTACCTCCCCCTGAACAACAGGCTCCTCTGCATTGACTTCTTCAGCTTCTTCTTCTTGGTCTGATTGATCTTCACGTTTTTCTTTCTTAAGAATTTATCCGTCATCTTCTTTCCAGCATTGACCAACCTCAAAGTTATTTAGGGACTCATCAAAGACAATATGTGGAGATTCCTCAATAGTTTTAGAATAAAGGTTGTACACTTTATATGCTCTAGTGTATTCAGAATATCCAAGAAAGATTCTTGGATCACTTTTAGGTTCAAATTTATCAAGATCTCTTTTATCATTAACATGAATGAAACATTTACAGCCAAAGACCTTGAAATAAGCAATTGAAGGCTTCTTACCTTTCAGAATCTCATAAGGAGTTTTCTGAGTGAAAGGCCTTACCATGGCTCTGTTGATTACATGGCATGCAGTATTAACTGCCTCTGCCCAAAATTTTCTTGGTAAGCCACCTTCAACAAGCAGTGTACGGGCCATCTCTACAAGTGTCCGGTTCCTCCTCTCTACTATTCCATTCTGCTCAGGTGTTCTTGGGGAGGAGAATCGATGAGTAATCCCATTGTCCCTGCAGAAGTTTTCAAATTGTGAGTTTTTAAACTCACCTCCATGATCAGACAAAATATTTTTAATCAAATGTTCATTTTTCTGTTTGATATTTAAATAGAACTCTTGAAATTCAGAAAAAGCATCATTCTTGTGAGTGATGAAAAAGACCCAAGTATACCTAGAGAAGTCATCAACTAGGACATATCCATATCTCCTCCCTGACAAGCTGACTGATCGTGTGGGTCAAAATAGATCCATATGTAATAGCTCATAAGGTTTGAGGGACATGTTTTCAGTTCTCGATTTAAATGACTTTCTAGTCTGCTTTGACTGTGTACAAGCATCACACACCTTATTTTCCTTCTTAAAAGATATTTCAGGGAGTCCTCTAACCATGCTGTGTTTATTCAATTTGTGCAGGACAGTGTAGCTAGCATGGCCTAACCTACGATGCCACAGAAAAGCTAAGTCCTTTTTGTTAGCAGTGAGGCATAGGTTAGAGTGTGCAATATCATCTAGATTTACCATGTAAATATTATTCATTTTTTTCCAGAGAATTTAACCACATCAGAATCAAGTTCAAAAATTTTATAGCAAAGTGCATCAAATACTACCTTGTGTCCTTTATCACAAAGTTGGCTGATACTTAAAAGATTATATGCTAATCCATCCACCAGCAAGACTTCATAAATGCAACAGGTAGTGCACTTACCTACTTTACCTGATCCTATGATTTTACCCTTAGTGTTTCATCCGAAGGTGACAAGGCCTCCATTCTTCTCTGTCAGCAAGCAAAATTTATCCTTGTCCCCTGTCATATGCCTGGAGCAGCAACTATCCAGGTACCACATGTTGTGCTTGGCTGCCAGGCATACCTGCAATCATAGTCACGGAGAAATATTTGGAACCCAAAACTGTTTGGGCTCCGAAGCAGAAATAGAACAATTCATACATGACAACAAGATTTTTGGGATCCACGCTTGTTTGAGAGCTGGTTGGTTGGAGGATTTTTCGACATTTTTTCTATTGTCTCTCTTCTTCTCAGCATTAGCAGGCTGATTTTTTTTTGACTTGTTATTTGTCCTGCCACCATTGTTCCTTGTAATTTGATTATTTTTGTGCCAGTGCCTAGGCCAATTAGCATTCAGGAAATAGTGGCTAACGTTGGTCCTTGGCTGACTGTAGGTGGTTTGTTTCCTAGAAGCCCATATTCTAGACTGCCCAACCCAGTTTCTAGCCTGAGGTCTATATGTCTGTGTGGTACATGACTTATATCTAGACCTCCCTTAAGCTCTATTCCATCCAGACTTATAGAATTGTTGTGGCTCCACATGATGGTAGGTCTGGACTCTGGGCTGGTGGAAGTGGCTCGATTGACTTCTGGCAGAAGTGTTTCTACCTTGCACCCTAGACTCACTTGACTTCTTCATGGGTGAGGGTTGAGTCTTCCTCTGAACTGCTGGCGGTGACTTGTTAACCCTAGCCTTGGGTTTTGGTGTGCACGAAGGTTTACCCCTAATCTGAACTCTACCCTGAGAAGTAGGACAGTGTGTACTATCATGGCTAGACTCACCCATTTTCTTCTTGCCCTTGTCCTTAGCACTAGGCAATTTGGAATCAACAACTTTAACAGCAGACTTTACATTGCTCATCTTGATGAGGGACCCCTTTTCCTTCTCAGCAACAAATGAAATTGTTTTCAAAGCAAAACTCCCTTTAGCTGTGGGGTTATACCCGAGGCCTTCTCTTCTGAAATTTACTTTTGACCCTAAGAGTGCATTCAAATTATCAGATCCTTGGGTCATGTTTTCGATAATTTTCTTTTTATCTTCATTCTCTTTTTCTAGGTGATCAATTGAATTTTTTAGTTCATGGTTAACACCTAGTACAACTTCATATTTCTCATTAATAATTTTCATTTCATTTTCATAATTTTGCAATTTCAATTTTAATTCATCAATCACATTTTTCAGATTTTAATTTTATCTTCTAGAATCTATCAATGTATGCTTAACATTATCAACTTCAGCACATGAATTTTTTAACATGTCATTTTCAGATTGCAAGCAGGCAAGTTTATCAGACATAGTTTTGTCATTCATAAGTGAATTTACTTTCTTCTTCAAATGCATGTTCTCTTTTTTGATATCATCTACCTTATCTAGCAAATCTTCATAAGCATCTTCCCAATCTGAAATAGTGTAATGCTCAAAAGGAGATGATACCTCGTCAGAGACTTCCACTTCTTTTTCATCATTTCTGGCCATCAGACAGATGGGTTTTTCTTCATCTTCACTCTCTGATGTGCTGCTCAAAGTGCCCTCATCCTCGTCGCTCCATGTGCTCACCATTGCTCTTCATTTGGGAGCTTTCTTCTTGGCTTTCTCTTTCAGCTTCTGGAGCTCTGGACAATCGGCCTTCCTTCAATGGTAACAGACATTAGTGTCAATTTTCTTGGTAGAATTAGATTTGTACATGTTGTATCTCCTCCTGCCACCATATTGTCTTCAGCTGAAATTTCTTCCTTCCTTCCTGAGAAATCTTCTGAACTCTCTGTCAGCATTGCTATCTGATCTCCTTCAATTTCTGATCTAGAGAGACTCTGATCACTAGACGATCCATTGTGCTAGATTGACTGGAACGACTGGCGCTTGCCTTCAGAGCGATAGGCTACTTCTTTTTCTCGAGCTCCTCTGTCTTTGGCAGATTCATTTCATAAGTCATCAATGAACCTATCAACTCGTCCACTTTGGTGTTCTGGAGATCCCTCGACTCCTCAATAACTGTCGCTTTTGTATGCCATACTAGAGTCAGGGATCGCAGTATCTTTCCACGTTTTATAATCAGAATAGTTTTCCCCAGATTTCTGAGACCATTAGTTATGAGGGTAATGTTGTGCCCCTGTGGTTGCAGCAAGCACTATGAGTATGAATGATTGATTGAGCATCTTATTTGCATGTCATTCCATCGAACAGGTTGTGTGCATATTCATCGTGCGTTGATGCTGTATGGGCACTGCGTTGACGCGGCCAGTTGTGTATTCTAGCATTAACTCTGTAAGAAACACATGCATACTCGGTGCATTGTATTTCTCCTGCACATTGCATCGGTGCAATATATGCCATATGTATACACTGCATCGGTGCATTCTCAGTTGCTTCAATACTAAGCGCTGCTGTTACATTGCATCTGTCGGGACTATACATCGCTGCTACCATATGCATACACTGCATCAGTGCATTCATCAGTGCTTCAATACTAAGTCGATGTGTGTACATTGCATCTGTCGGGACTATACATCACCGCATGCTAAGTCTGTACAACCCACTATTCATCCATTAGCTCAGTTCACAGCTAAAGTCTGTACAGCCCTGCTCTTCACGCATACACATAGCAATGCATCGCTTTGCCTCACGCATACACAAATACACATAGTCTGTGAAACTCTTGGTGCTGCAGGGACAC